>JAVLUX010000186.1:6027500-7227500 GCA_032164185.1 Moxostoma hubbsi
GCAAGGAAGCAGGACATAGTAAAAAGAACACAACAACAGCAACTCGTAGACTAAAGCAGGATTACCTCAGGCTAAGAAAAGACCCTGTGCCTTATATCTGTGCTGAGCCTCTGCCCTCCAATATACTGGAATGGTAAGAGTCTGTCTCAGTTATACAGGGAAAGATTGTGATCTTGCTGTGTTTGCTACCTACGTGAAAGTGAAAATAAGTAGATGAACATAATTACATGTTTTCTAAAATCATTTTAGTACTGTCTAGAGGTCTCAGCATACAAATCAAAATATTTTTGTGAAATGAAACTTTGTACTGAATTAACACCACAAAGTGTTTGTTGATATCTCATGAAGCAATATTCCATACACCAGGCATTATGTTGTTCGTGGACCTGAGAAAACCCCTTATAAAGGTAGGGGTGAATACTTTTACTTTTATAAAGCTGTGCAAACGTTTAGAAACTAAGACCTAAGATAAAAATCAAAAATGTAGTTTTGTGGATTTGAGTCTAGATGTGTTTTGAAAGATATATGCATGGATTTACTGATCTTCAGTACTGGGTAGATTACTTCTGAATTGTAATCTGGTACTGATTACAAATTACATGATTTAAATTGAAGTTAGTAATGTAACCTATTGTATTACATGTTGAAAATAATCTAATCTGATTACTTTTGGATTACTACAGACCTAATTCTTGTTTTTTTTATGTGGAATGCTTTTGAGTATAAGCTGGTATCATTTTGACAATGTTACTTTAGTGTATTAAAGAACACTTAATGGATCAAAATGAGAATTGATATGGTTTGTGTGTGTGTGTGTGTGTGTGTGTGTGTGTGTGTGTGTGTGTGTGTGTGTGTGTCTGTGTGTGATCAACTATTTGCCTGTTTCTAAGTTAAATGAATAAGGCACTTTAAATGTTCTTTCTAAGGATTTTTTTTTTACAAATGCTATTCATGTGTGGTAAAAGATCAGACCAGATATATTTGTGAATCAACGTAACCAAAAAAAAAAAAAGCAAAAGTGCATTCATGGACATTTTTTGAGTACAATAGCAATTCACAAAACTAAAACTAACTATACCACACTAATGCAATTAGTTCTGCACTAATATGTGGATTACTGCTCTATCTTCATTGTAATTATAGCCACCTGGTTGATGGCTTGTATCAGATCTGTGAATGCATTTTCAAAACCCTCCCTCCTCCCATATGAACCCGAAGACTTCATCTGCAGACTGATTTAGAACGAAAATGTTTAAATATTTAAAAAGAAGAATTAGAAGGATCAATTAATTATGAACAATTTATTGCAGTTGCCTGATTAATATGTAATCATGTAATCCATAAAAAGTAACTGTAATCTGATTATGAGTATTTTAAAATGTGAAATTTGAATTTAATTAAAATTTCTATTTCATTTCAATTTCAATTTAATCTAGTTACAACTACTTATTTTTGTAATCTGATTACGTAATCCAAATTACATGTAATCTGTTAAAACCCCTCACTGCTCATTTTACACTATGTAAATTCTTGTCTACTCAAATGCTCTGTGGAATTATAATATCCCTCCCCCTAATACCACCTCCCACCGGCTAGCAAGTAACAAACCATGGTTTTTGGCTGCAGCATGATTTAAAAAAATCGATGAGCCCTTCAATATGCCATATACCCAAACTTCCCGTTTAAACAACAAAACAGGAAAGAAAACTGTGCTTGTCAAGACATTTCATGGGGTCTTTGTAAGTGTTTGCCTATAGTGCATAGGTATTACAGGAGGTGGTAGGCTATTGTTTGCACATATTTCTTATTTGTTTGTAGGTGGCTACTATCATGGCAAACTGATGTTTCCCCCAGAATTTCCATTCAAACCACCTAGTATTTATATGATAACGCCTAATGGAAGGTTCAGTTGCAATACACGGTAAATTCAATAATCAGCCGCTATCTTAATCTAATATAATGCAACTTTAAATCCCTTGTGGCTCATTAGAGTTTTTCATGTATCTGCTTCTTTTTAATATAGGCTATGTCTGTCCATAAGTGACTACCATCCTGACACATGGAATCCTGCGTGGTCAGTCTCTGCCATACTTACCGGACTGCTGAGCTTCATGGTGGAAAAGATCCCCACATTAGGAAGCATTGAGACTTCTGACTACACTGTATGTACACTGAAGAAAGAAACTAATTTTTTTTTATTTTGTAAGGAATTGTGTCCGTTCATACTCCCAGAATAAGGATTTTTTTTTAGTTATTAATTTATTATTATTATTATTTTTTTACTTTGTTCCAGAAAAGAGAGCTGTCTGATCAGAGCTTAGCCTACAACCTGAAGGACAAAGTTTTTTGTGAGCTTTTTCCTGATGTTGTGGAGGTAAAAAAAAAAAAAAAAAAAGGTATATAAGTTACAAATAGGTCTTGAAAGTCTTTAAATTAGTCAAATATATAATTTTTCAGGAGGTAGGTGAAAAGGAGGTGCTTAACCTTCAGGAAAATGTATTTGTTCATATTATATGAGCAGTTTTATTTTTTTCAAATTTCTGACATGTCTAAATAAATGGGACATGTTTAAAAACCTGATTTGTGCCGTATCGTTATATATTTTCAGCAACAAACATTAATAAATGTAATAGTTAATTTATACTTCATTAAATAACATTTTATACAATTTTAAAATAAAACAAAATTATATACAGATTTTCCCTAAATCAAATTAATACTCTTATTAATAATAGTATCTAGTTTGCTATCTAGTTTGAGGCCAAATATTGGTTTATAGTTATTAATATACTAAAAACCATAAAGAAAAATCTTTTGTTTGATCATTTTTCATGTAATCACTTTGGTAACATTACTGAGCTTGACGAAGTGTCCTGAGTGCTAATTTGTTTGTCTCTTACAGGAGATCAAGATGAAGCAAAAGACTCAGAAAGACGTTGAAAAGCAGGTTCTCCATGTGAACCCTAAAAGAGCTCAAGAAGTTGGTGTTCCTGCCCTTAATGGTCATGTGCCCGATTGGGGTGCAAAGCCCAGACAACCTCGGGCACACCACCAACCAAATCGAAACCTTAGGGGAACACTTACAACCTTGTTTGTTATAGCTTGCATTGTTGTTTTTGCCAACACATTCAAGTTTGCGCTACAAAAATAATTTCTGACTGAGAAACAACTGATATGACCTGCACTAAAACAAAAGTATTTTAAAATTTACACATTTCAATTTCATAACATAATTCCATCAAATTGAATTGAGTAATCTTTAATAATAAAATAAAAACTAAATATTTAATGTTTTATGAATTTAATTTGGCTAAATATTACACAATACACTTTGATGGAATGTTGTTATGAAATTGACATGCATAAACCTTAAATAATAAGATAAAAATAAAAACTATTAATAGTGCTCCTATTGTTTCCCAAATCATTTCAGAATGCAGAATCTGACAAATCTGACCCAGCCTTTCTTCCTAATAGGCTTTCTGAAGTTGAAGTAATACCAAAGTACTGTTGAATGACTGAGCCAGTGTCTTACAGTGACATGATGGAAGAGAATCACAGCTTTTGTCATATTCTTGATTGAACTTGCAACCACTGACCAGCTGAACTGAAGAATAATTTGAGCCTCTAATTATCTGTTACTCTTCTTCCTCGTGTTTTGTTTTTTCTCTTGGGTCCTTGCACTCTTATGGCATTCCAAATTTCCCTGTCGAATTCTGTTTTCCAGCACTCATGGTTTACGTAATAGGAAAGTGTTGAAGTTCAATTGGTTTGAACCTAAATGTTGCATATCTCCACATAAAATCTTTATTAAAAGTGCTTGTCAACTATATTAAAGTATGTGACTATACACAGTTAATCAGTATTTTCTCATTCCTATTTATTCCCTCAATCAATTTATGTTGTGAATGACTTATGTTTTGAATAATTAAAAAAATGGAAGTTGGATAAATGCAACATTATGGTTTGATTTATCCCTTGTAAAGCAAATGAACTGCTGGAAGAGTGAATAGCTGTATAGTTACATTCAAATATATACTCAAAATGTATTTTTCTCAATTTTAATACTGATTAAAATTTTCAAAATTTGCATTTCACTTTCTCTTTTTCCATCATTGTTATCTTGTATTTTATATGTGATATATGATGTCCTTTTCATAACAAAATGAGCAACAGGTTGTTTCTGTTGTGTCTTCAAAAACAAGCATTTAACCTTCTTCCTGTCCAATTCTGCATGTTGTAGCTTGCTAACACATCTGAGCCAAGACCATTTGAATCCAAACCAAAAGATGAAAATAATAGTTGAGTTAAAATAAGTTGAGAAATAACTAATGTATGTGTGTTGTACAAACATTAGTATAAGCTATCATCATTAACATGATTATTTACAACACTAGTCTACTAGCATTCATTTTGATAACCTGAAAAATATCAATAAAATAAAAAATCATCATGTAGTAATGGTGTAATTCCATATTTATAAGCTATTTATTGCACTGTACAATCAATTAGTTGACCCTACTTCGAATATTTTAAGGCAATCAGTTGCATGCTTTTTCTAAGTAAACATACTTATTTGGCTCAAGTAAAGTGAACTTAATTATTTAAGTACAGTTTGCTAGTAAACGTAACTCATCTATTATTAAAGCATCATTGTTTTTATTTAATTATTCAAACTGAGTTATGAGTCTTATACAGTAAAAAGGGAAATTATGACTGGCATCTCGGTTACCCATGTGGCACATCAGTAATTCTCATCAGTAATTCTTAGTGCACATACATCTGCAGCTTTGTAAAGTACAACTGAGGACAGAAGAGTGACTTAAATTGAACAGGCTCCAAGTTCACCAGAGCTAACACTAATCACCATAATGGTGACTTCACACAAATAACAACTATCATTAAAGCAGATACAACAAAACAACAACAATGGTCATAATATTTTATATATTATATATTTTTATTTTATTTTTATTTGTTATTCCAAAATGTGACATTTAAAGTACTGTTTAATTAGGACTACATGATTGTTTTTATTGATGACAATAGATAGTAATGGCAACTTAATTAAAACTAGTAAGAATAGTAAAAAAATAAAAATAATAATTATAATAAGATGAGTCATATATTTTTATTTTATTTTAGATAACTTGTGGGGTCCAAAAGTCTAATATAGCAAATTGAAATCTGCGATTCAAAATAAAAAATTTAAATTTGGAAATCGTTTTAGGACATTTGTCAAATGTTAACTCGTTTTTACTAAATGTTAGATTTCCTTGATTGCACTGAAGTTCACAGAATGTTTCACCGCAATCTCTACCAAAATATCAGGAGCCCTATCTTTTGATGGTTTTAACATAGCCTATAATTACTTATGCAATATATTGTTACAGACATTAGACTTCCATGAAATGAATCGCACGTCAACAGTCGAGAACGTCAATGACGTGTTTCCAGTAGCAACGGGGAAACATGTTCTTGTAAAGCAGTAGGGTATTTTCCCTTCAGTTGCACAATTGCTCATCTCTGTTCGTGCGTGCAGACCCGTGTGCGCATGCGCAGTTTCGAGTTCGTGGACAGGGGTCGTATCTAGAAGGGATCCTTCTCTTGTCAACTTCTCGCGCATGTGCATTCTGTTGAGATGCTTTAACCTGTGCATTTTTGCTCGCATCTCAGCGTATTAATGATGGAAAGCATTAGAAACTTAAATCATATAAATAATATAATATTATTATTACTATCATTATCAACGTGCGACTATTTGCACTGAAATAGTCTGTTGGAAACAAAGAAATGAAAGATAAACTGATTTTTGAGTATCATAGCAATGGCTTAGTTTGATAAAACAGTGCAAATGTGCTTTTGGATTACCTGTGTTGTAATCCTCATTTTGTCAAAAAAATTTCCATCATGTTTCCTGTCTCCACAATTAATATTTTTTTAAAAAATACTACTTATAATAATAAATAAAATGATGCTGTTTAAAAACAGTTATCTCATTAAGAACTGGAAAATGTCAAACAAATCTTGTGGAGATTTTGTTTCAAATCAAATCAAATCACTTTATTGTCACACTACTGTGTACACGAGTGCAACAGTAGGTGAAAGTCTTGTGTGCAGTTCCGAGCAACATTGCAGTCATGACAGTGACGAGACATATACCAATTTACAATAAACAACATATTTACACAACACAATTTACATATCAAATGTACACATAATTACACAACATAGTACTAATATACAATGTACAGTAAACAATACACACAATATAGAATACACATACACTAGATAAGGGTATATTCAAATATATATACACTACTTGAATTGGGGAGAATATATTTGACAGTCCAGTGTGTGATATAAGATGATGATTAATAAAGTGCAGTGCTGATTGTTGATCGTGAGAGATCATGTGTTCAAAAGTCTTATTGCTTGGGGGAAGAAGCTGTCATGTTGTCGGCTGGCGCAGGTCCTGATGCTGCGATACCGCCTGCCTGATGGAAGCAGTGAGAGCAGATCATGACTCGGATGGCTGGAGTCTCTGATGATCCTCCGAGCTTTCTTCACACACCGTCTGTTATATATATCCTGGAGGGAGGGAAGCTCACCTCCGATGATGTGTCTGGCAGTTCGCACCACCCTTTGCAGTTCTTTGCGGTTGTGGGCGGTGCTATTGCCGTACCAGGTGGTGATGCAGCCAGTCAGGATGCTCTCTACAGTGCTGGTGTAGAACCGTGTGAGGATGTGGTGGTTCATTCCAAACTTCCTCAGCCATCTCAGGAAGAAGAGGCGCTGGTGAGCCTTCTTCACAACGGCCTCAGTGTGAACGGACCATGTGAGTTCCTCAGTAATGTGGACACCGAGGAACTTGAAGTTGCTGACTCTCTCCACCGGTGCTCCATTAATGGTGATGGGGCTGTGTTCTCTGTCTTTCTTCCTGAAGTCCACTACAAGCTCCTTGGTTTTACTGACGTTGAGGGAGAGGTTGTGCTCCTGACACCAGCGTGTGAGAGTGTGCACCTCCTCTCTGTAGGCTGTTTCAACATTGTCAGTGATCAGACCTACCACCGTCGTATCGTCAGCAAACTTAATGATGGCATTGGAGCCATGTGTTGCCACACAGTCATGTGTGTACAGGGAATACAGGAGTGGTCTGTGAACACAGCCCTGCGGGGCTCCAGTGTTGAGGGTCAGTGATGAGGAGAATGTTTGTGTTCTGCAACTTGCTCCCTTCCAGTCGAATCACAAAACAAAACAAATATGTCCCCACTCAATATACATCCACTGAAGGATTGATGCAATCTTTGTTTATTAAAATATAAAGTTGAATGTCAGTGGATTAGAACCCAAGGCTTCTTATTAAAGGGTGAATATGTTACTGCTTGATAACTCAATCAGACTCTCAACATGTGAGAGTCTGATTGAGACTCTCAATATGTGACATGTGACATGTGAGACTCTCAATATGTGACAATAAAGTGATTTGATTTGATTTGATTTGAACAAACAAGCTGACTGATGTACTGATCTCATGACCAAAAGTAGCAGAAGTAGAGCTAAACTTGTCGAATTTATTATGTGAAATGTTTATTATAGAGCTTGAATTGATCATCAAAACTGTCTGTTCATCAAAACAGACAAAGTGAAAAATGTTTTACCAACTTCTCGTTGCTGTGCGACTTCAAATTAAGGCCTCGTACGAATCTCGCGAGATTGAAGCGAGAGGGATCCCTTCTAAACACGACCGTGGACAGGAAGCTCGACAGAAGCAGCTGATAATCAGGCTTTGGATGTTCCAGGGACCGTTCTAGCCTTCTTAAGCCTGGATTTTAATCAGGGCCTTCTTTTAGAAGTACAAAAACCGACGAATATATGAGCAGTGTGCCCGGTCACCTCTCACAGTGACTGATGGAGCTGTATTTTTGTACCGATCGCTGTTTATTTTCGATTCAACTGTAGGGCCGGTGTCCCTTGTGTTGGAGCAGCTCAACAATGAAGGCCTAACATCCAGATCTGTGGGATTTAAAGCTCTTCTCTGATCTCGGACACGAGGATCAATACACTAACTCAGGTATTAATTGATCAATATCACGGCTATATGAATAGAAATTTACATTCGTCCATTATATTTACACCTACAGAGCATGTTTTATTACTCTTGGGTAGGTATGTGTTTTAATTTATTTTTTTTTGTGGGGGGGGGGGGTGGGGTAGGTTTTTGAGCTCTTCATGATTTTCCACTTTTTTTTCTACATTTGTTAGTTGCAATTGTAAACTTCAGTGTTTCGTTTAATATGTTACATTGTAACACTGGCTTTAACGATTGGTTGACAAGCAGCAGATCGATGATACAATGTTACAAAATAATGACGTATGTAGATCGTTGGTACTTTGTAACCAATTTCGGAGACTGCGGTATTACTGTACATTGATTTAGAAACAAAATGGAGTATTTTCGTTAATGTCATATCAGTTTCTTATTTGCTTCGCTTTAGCTCCGTTTTCTGGAAAAGGGTGGAGTCGATTCCTAGCTGTAAACATCCAGCTATTACGTGTAGTTATAAAGCTTAATTATTGTAAATTTACTATAGCGCCTATATAATCGACAATATTTCTCCCATGCGTGGATTCGATATGCTGCTTTTTCGATCTATTAACCCATAGAAGGCCTACAGGGATCTATGTAAACGCTTTTATAAAAGGTCGAATACCCATTTTTGAGACGAATGAGCAATTTGACTGTTGTTGAATTTTCCATTCTTTCGATATTATTTATATCTACATCATTTGAAAGTCAATTTACAGTTATTTACATGTGTAAATAGGCCTAATTCAATTACTTCGACTGCAAAGCTTTTGGCGAACGGTGGAATGTGTATTTCTTTACAGGCCACGGCTTAAAAATAAGGATTATTATACTAGACTAAATTTAGATGTTTAAACCTTCCAACATTTTCACTGGCCATACAACAATTTTTCTGACAGACACAATCTAAAAATATATTTGTATATTATTTATTTTTTGGCCAAAAAAAAAAAAAATCATTTTTTTTCCCCTCCCCAATTTGGAATTCCCAATGCGCTCTAAATCCTCGTGGTGGCGTAGTGACTCGTCTCAATCCTGTGGCGGAGGACGAATCTCGCGTCTGATACGTCAGTCAGCTCATCTTATCACGTGACTTGTTGAGCGCGTTGCTGTGGAGACCTAGCGCGTGTGGAGACTTCATGCTATTTCCTCACAACTCAACATGTGCTCCACCAAGAGCAAAGCACATTATAGCAACCACAAGGAGGTTAACCCAACATGACTTTCCCCACCCTAGCAACCAGGCCAATTGGTTGTTTAGGAGACCTGACTGGAGTCACTCAGTGTGCCCTGGATTCGAACTCACAACTCCAGGTGTGGTAGTCACCATCTTTATTTGGTGAGCTACCCAGTCTTGCTTGCACTTATTGGAACATGATGGCATGTGGTGCAAAAATGTAATTGATAATTAATAATTAATGTGGGGGCACAAAATGGCATCCTTATGGTTGTACATTATGTTTTAACTTTTGATGAATTTCATGATATTGCCAAATATCTAGTTATTGGATGTGCCTCTGCAAAAACTATATTGTAAAAAAGGAAATGGCAATTTTTGAGTCACAGATACTACAAATGTGAATTAACATATATCTACATAAAAACATGTTAGACCAACAATATTCCCCCAAATGTCATAACTAGCCTAACAGAGTTGTCTGAACGCACAATCCATATTCATAATGAACCGTTAGTGTTATAGGCTTATTTTTTGCTCTTTGCTGACTTTATGCTGTTATTGTTGTTTTTGTTGCTACTGTTTATCAATTGTTGTGTGGTGATGTTAGGAGCTCATCTTTTAACTTACTGAGGTTTGTCGATGGTCACTGTTATTGAGGTTTGTGTGTTAGGGGTTGTGTGTCCTTGTCAAACAATTGTTGGTACTGCCTTGCAAGACATGCCTCTCTCTTCAGAGGCAAAGATTGCTTAAACTTAATGTAAAAGTAATTGAAATGGTGACTAAATTAAAAGTTCTCATATTGTAAATTGACAAAAAAATCAGTAGTTCAAGAATTCTTGCATTTAGTGAACAAGCAAATTCACATTGACTAAAAGCAATATTACTGAGGACAATTAGACTGTTGTTGAGAGAATTCAAAAATCTAACTGTATTATGTTGACTTGATTTTATTTATTTAAAGTTTGCTCAACAATTCTTATACAGTGTAGTGACCAGTCAGATATCTGTACAAGGAAAAAAAAAAAAGTCATCAAAAGTTAAAAGTTCTCCTGAAAATCATATTCAGTGGGAAAAATTGCCCCTTAATAAAATCATTTAAGTTCTGACACTGGCGCCGAACATTCCTGATTTGTTTATAATTTTTCAATCCCAGTCATGCTTCCTGGCTTGTTTTAGGCAGCTTTATAGCTTTACCTTGGTGGCATATTTTACATTAGCAGAATTCAAAAAACAACATTAAGTATATTACAGAAAAACAAATGTGTATGTATGCAAAGCATAAAAACAAATGATCAACAAAGGCTGCGTCTCGTTTGGAAGAATGCGTCCTCCGGGGGTCGTGTCCTTTGAAGGCTGCAGTATACCGAGTGTCCTCCTTTAAACAAGCATCTTTAAACGAGCCGGCCTTCGTAGGACGAATGGAAACGGAACGCCACATGGTTGCTATGACAGCACGCCACTATTTAATAAGTGCGCGTGCTTTGAGTGAGAAGGGCGCAAAGTCCCTTTAGATGGGAATGTATGAGGTAAAAGTTAGGAGAGTTATAATGATGTAAAGAGAAAAGAAAATAGATTTTACAGGTATACTTTTAGTCTAATAATTTAATTATATATTGATATAATTATATTATATATTATGCACCCGTCTTCTGAGGTACTTCAACTTGGGAATTAACATTCCTTATGTTTGAACATCATATTTATGGGCAAATTCGCACTGGTGTTTTTTAAAATTCCATTGAAACAAAGAATTGTTGGTTGTGAGTGCCCACGAAGGATACACCTCATGCATCCTCCGAATTCCTGTGAAAGAAGGTTGCATTGGAAGGCTGCTTTTGAAGTGTCCTCCTCGCTTCTATGAAATGAGACAGACTCGATGATGTATGCAGCTGACAAATGCGACCTCCGGAGGACGCAGCCTTCCAAATGAGACACAGCCAAACATAAAATATAGGGGCAATGCTGCTCTGGCCCGTTTGAGCATGTGACATTTCTCTGGGCCATCTTTATTATTGAGCTCTGCAGGCAACTCTATTTTTGTGAGCAATGTGAGTGTTTACATTTAGAAGTGCTTTTGTGCTCTTTGTATTTTAGTGTCAAATTTTATTCATTTAATATATACACAGGCATGGCTTCGCAGCTGCAGGTATTCTCTCCTCCATCTGTGTCTTCCAGTGCCTTCTGCAGGGTGAAAAAAATGAAAGTGGAGAGCTGTGCTTGGGATGCTTCCAATGAAGTGTACAGTTCCGTGGGCCAAGCGTACAGCTTCAACCCCGCAGCGGGCCTCCCTTTTGGCAACTCCAGCCTGGTCTTTCCCCCCGTGTCTCGGGGTCAGGTGGTGATCCGTGCAGCAGATAGCACTGGGAGCCTCGCGCGTGGTTCCAGCCGAAGAGCCTCCCACAACAACCACCACTTGGAATCCCACTCCACCCGCACACAGAGGTACGGCGTGAAGCGGAAGAACGAGGAGGTGGAGAGTTCCGGAGGTGGGGGCAGCGGTAGCGGCAGCGTTCAGATTCTGGAGGAGCTCTCTGCGCCTGCCTTCTCCGCCCGCACAGGAGGAGCTGGAACTACAGCCCAGTCCATCCCCCACTCTGCACCCACCACCAAGAGCAGCAGTTCCAATGGGGAGGGGGACTACCAGCTGGTCCAACACGAGATCCTATGCTCCGTTTCCAACAGCTATGAAGTTCTTGAGTTTCTCGGTCGGGGAACATTCGGGCAGGTGGCCAAGTGCTGGAAAAGAGGCACCAGTGAGATTGTGGCCATCAAAATCTTGAAGAACCATCCTTCATATGCACGTCAGGGACAGATTGAGGTAGGTTATAATGCAGTGTGTTAATATTTTGCAACCTTTGGCTTTATTATTTACCCTCAGTTGTCAAGATTGTGCTTGCATTGGCAAATACAGTTTTAGATTTCGTTTTTACTCTATAATGTAGCCTAATGAATGCAGCGTTCCATTCAAAGTTAGATGTGGAACATTGCTGCTTGACATCTCTGACTTCTGTACATAATTGCGTTCCATTGCCCTACGCTTGGACAAGAACATATTAAGAAAGATGTTGCTGTGCTAGCAATTGTAGAGCAAATTGCAGAGAATAATTTACAGTGCTAGCATTTGTTTTGCAGGTGTTCATTTATTACCATGTTTGGCACCCCTGTATTTGCAAACAGTTTGTATCTTCATGTAATTTAGGAACTTTGACCTGAAGTCTTTATTTGCTTTAAAGTTGGATGTTTATTATTAACAGTATACATCCCTGGGTGCAGCCATGTTAATGTTACGCCATAATTCCGCAAGAGTTTCCCAGTTGGAAGTTCTATTATACTTTACAAGTTGGAAATTCTGACTTTAATAAAATGAAATTATACACAGCATAAATGTGACTCTGCCCGTTTACCCTCTCAAGCTAACCTAGTCAATACCTTTTTCAGGTGAGCATATTGAACCGACTCAGTGCGGAAAATGCTGACGAGTTCAACTTCGTTCGCTCTTACGAGTGTTTCCAGCACAAGGGCCACACATGCTTGGTGTTTGAGATGCTGGAGCAGAACCTGTATGACTTCCTAAAGCACAGCAAGTTCAGTCCACTGCCCCTGCGTCACATCCGTCCCATCCTGCAGCAGGTGGCCACGGCCCTGATGAAGCTCAAGAGCCTGGGGCTCATTCATGCTGACCTAAAGCCTGAGAACATTATGCTGGTGGACCCTATCAGACAGCCCTATAGGGTGAAGGTCATTGACTTTGGATCGGCCAGTCACGTCTCTAAAGCTGTCTGCTCTACTTACCTCCAGTCTCGCTACTATAGGTGAGGAAAAATGATCAGTGATCTATAATGTAATGAGATCATGTATTTGCCAGGAGGGATTGAAGGAATAATTCACCCAAAAATGACAATTCTCTCATTTACTCACCCTCATGCCATCCTAGATGTGTGTGACTTTCTTTTCTTTCTGCAGAACACAAAAGAAGATTTTTAGAAGAATATGTATATATGTAGGTCCATACAAAGCAAGTGAATGGGGTCCAAATTTTTATGCTACCTTTATGTGCTTTTTGGAGCTTCAAAGTGATTCCGAAAGTGACTGCAATGTTAAGCTGTAAAGTGAAAATGGAGTTACATTTTGGTCTGTTCTCACCCAAAAACGATTGGATCACTTCATTTATTAATTTTATGCTACCTTTATATGCATTTTGGAGCTTCAAAGTTTTGGACCCCATTTTCTTGCATTGTGTGGACTTACAGATTGTAGATAGTCTTCTAAAAATCTTTGTGTTCTGCAGAGGAAAAAAGTTAAGCACATCTGTGATGGCATGATGGTGAGTAAATGATGAGAGAATTTTCCTTTATGGTTGAACTGTCCCTTTAAATTCCACAATAATGAGATTATGATGTAATAATCCCTTTATTGCCTAAACTGTTTATAAAAGAGAAATACTTCTTATGCTGTATAAATATTCCGTATGCTATTGGAATGGTTCACAAAGGTGTATCTTTTGTATTTTCAGAGCTCCTGAGATCATCCTGGGTCTGCCATTCTGTGAAGCCATTGACATGTGGTCGCTGGGTTGTGTCATCGCAGAACTCTTTTTGGGTTGGCCTTTGTATCCAGGAGCTTCGGAATATGACCAGGTCACATAAATAATTTTATTACACAACTCGGTGTAATACTTGATTCTGATAGGTCAATCTTGCATTAAGAAGGTAAATAAGTTTGTTTAATATCTGCTAAACTTTATAACTGACTGTTGTGCCAGGCAGTCTCTGTATCATTTCGCCAGGGTCCAGATCAGCCTGTCGTCGTTTATTATGTGATTAATGATCAGCTGACTGTACCCACTATATTCCCACCCAACACTTCATTGTTACTAGCTCTACAATTGTATCTTTTTTGCTTTTAGTTTAAGTACACAACTGAACCTTCCTTCCTTTTTTTTTTTTTTTTTTTCCCATAGATTCGGTACATTTCTCAGACACAGGGTTTGCCTCCAGAGTATCTATTGAGTGCTGGCACAAAGACCAGCCGCTTCTTCAACAGAGGACCAGACTCCAGCTATCCATTGTGGAGGTTAAAGGTCACTATCAACCAAAGAATCAAGTGTTTAGCTATTAAAGTAAAAGAAAGTGATGCAAGTATTTGTTGCTAATTGATTGATCTCTTTTCGTTTCACTAGACTCCAACTGAGCATGAAGCTGAAATGGGCATCAAGTCCAAAGAAGCAAGAAAGTACATCTTCAACTGTTTAGATGACATGATGCAGGTACATAGAAATAAAAGTGTGTTGAAATAGAAGGCAGTAGATCAATTTGATTGACCGTATATTACTTTTCCATTGCACTGATTTGCTTCCAGGTCAATCTGCCCAGTCACTTAGAAGGGGCGGATTTGTTGGCGGAGAAGGCAGACCGACGTGAACTGATTGACCTGCTGAAGAGGATGTTGAGGCTGGACGCTGATAAAAGAATCACACCTACAAAGACCCTGGCACACCCGTTTGTGACAATGAGCCACTTGCTGAACTTCCCACACAGCTCGCAGTAAGTCACACATTTCTGTAAAGACAACATGAATGGTTGGATTCGTGCGAAAGATGAATAGGTTCTTTAAGCACTGATTTATTTTTTGGAATATATGTATTAAAGCTGATGATTCATGTTACAGCGTGAAGTCGTGCTTCCAGAACATGGATATCTGCAAGAGAAGAAACAATAACTATGATAGTGGAAAGACCCTGTTTGCTGCTAATGCTGTTCCTGGAACAGCAGGAAATCTGACTGTGACTTTCAGCAGCCAACTCAACCAGCACAGCCAGGTGAGGGGAAAACTACATATTAGTTGGATAAATGAATCTGGATGAAATCATAAAATGCAAAGATGATTAAAAGTCGGATACTAACCCCATGTCTGTACAAATACATTTTCTTTACGCTCCTCAGGTTCCATCGGCTGGTGGAGCTGTTCCTCTTCTTAACTACCAGCCAGCGCTGTACCAGCAGGCTACAATAAACATCCCTGGTCTGACCCAACCCAGCATTCCACTACAGACTCGTCCCACTCAACTGTGCGCTCAGACAGAACCTTTCCAGCAGACCCTCATCGTTTGCCCACCAACCACTATCCAAGGTAAGATGGGGCATTATTCATTCATTTTTCCTTGTCACAGCGTTTCCACAGTCATGGAAGACCTGGAAATATCCAGGAATTTTACTTTAAAGAGAAAAAGTCTAACGAGAGTGAAGCTGCGAAAAATTGTTTAATCATTCTTGTTTTTTTTATTTGTCAAATGATGGACAACATTTTAAATTATACATAAATATTTTTTAGATTTGGTAAATGATGGAAATATTTCTGCAAGCGACCTCTTACACTCTCAAATAATTATAAACATTCATAATTATGTAATAAATTAATAACCACTAATGATTTTTAATTTGCTGAACTTTTGTTCCCGTAATATGCAAATTTGTTATGTTTATTTATTTAAATTTGTGTTATATATTTTTGGAAAAGTCTCAATTTGTAAAAATGCAATGAGCAAATTTGTTTCACTCAGAGGCCAAACTGCACTGTGTATTAGTATATGAAATTCCCACTGACATGAGTAAATATAATAATAATAATAATAATAATAAATATATATTCCTGTGTGTGTGTGTGTGTGTGTGTGTGTGTGTATGTATGTATGTATGTATGTATGTATTAATACAAGGTTTTTTTTTTCCTTAAGGGCTTCCATCATCTAGTAAAACATCTAGCTATCCTGTCAGGATGGAGAATGGGGTTCCTGTTGTCCAACAGAACCAGTCCACACAACCTCTTCAGATTCAACCGAGCATGCTAACACAGGTAAGACCTTCATCACATGCTATGAAATGGATATGATGGGATATTGTCTTACACTGAAAATTTTATTACTGCAATCTGATGATTTGAAAATTACTTGGATTGAGTTGAAGAGTGAAGGAACGTCAAATCTTAAAGTCTGCATGGACCACACTTGTTCCGCAACTGGCAGGTGCCGGTTAATGGCGCATGAGATCACAGCCTTGTACCCTTGACCTGAGTCTGACCTTTTGTCTAATCTTTCCATGCTTTTTGCTCCCTTTCCCTCCATGGTGCCCCTCCTCCTTAGGGCTCCTGCACGCCTCTGATGGTGGCCACGCTACACCCCCACACAGCGGGAGTGGCATCCCAGTACCCGCTGCCCCTGGCACTGGGCTGTGGGGCAGGAAGGCCTGCCCTACTGGACCAGACAGCCACAGTGCTGGTAAAGAGAGACCCACCCAGCGCTCTACCACTAACATAATCATTTGTCATTTCCCTTCTCCACTCTGTTTCCCCTTCCCCTCCCTCATTCTCTCCCAAATCCTACTTTAGCTGGTTAACACTGTACAATTTTTGGCCACAATTTTGCCATCTGAGAGAAATTGGGCATAATCATTAGTCTTTGATTGCTTGGTGTGACATGTTCACTGACAACCGATTAATTGACTTTGCGAAGAATCTTGGCCTATGACAAAGTTCTGGCTGCGTTTCAAATTGTACAGTGTGACTGCTACCAAGACAGCCTGAAGACGTTAAACACCCAGACTGCATTGTTAATCACAACAATTGGGACTGGAGTCTTGACTGATTTGTGTTTATATAGTCAGACATAATGTCGCGCAGTGTGCCATGGCTTTTTCCCAAAGTCTCACCGGGATCATATTGTACAGTCTGACAAGCAACGATCATAAAGGACCAAAAACAAATTACGTCCATAAAAGCATCTTACCTTTTCTCTTATCTCTTTCTTTTTCTTTGATGTCCCTTTCTTTCTGATCTCTCGTCCTGTTTACATGGTATTAGGGTGCATTTTGGGTGATTAGTTTGAAATGGGACAACACTAGTGATGGGTGTAAATAGTCAAAAACACTTATACCACATTCGAAGGTGGTCGAAATCAAGTGATCACATGACCATGCATTCCAATACCGAGTGACCACCTACTCGCCTGTCTTTCAACATCTACGCTTCAACAAGATTTAATATTTTGCCTGTTACATGCAGCTTTTATAGGAAAATAAATGAAATATAGGAAATCTTTCTTTTTTTTTTTTTTTTATATTCTGTCTTTGTAATATATTTCTTTCTATCTTATCTCTCTCTCTGGCCATGTTTACAAACACTTAAGAAAGTGGTTTATTCCAGGATTTTTGCAGAAAGCTGCGTTCTGAAATGTCTTGTAAACAAGAACAGCGATTATTTCTTTCACTGCTTAAGGGATTAAAAGAAAGCGGTTTAACATGTGGGTTAATCCCAGAGAACGTGGGTTATATGGTCATGTAAAAAACGTTTCAGTAACAAACGTCATAGGATGTAGCCCATCAACAAGTCAGAAAGAATTCAAAATTTCTGGGAGTACAGTAGGAAATGTGTATGCACTATAAATTATTCCCATTTATACACACCAATGTGAAATATCGACTATCCCTAACCTTCGTGTTTATGTACTGGGGGAATCCCAGAGTTGTATGTAAAAGGGAAACCCCACTATTGCTGTGCAGTTCCGCTGCAGGTCACGATAGAAAGTTAACGAAAATAAACACTGCAACAACTTTTAAGTGAAACAACTGAAAATAAAATAGTGGAGTCTTCCTCAGATGCCAGGTTTGTTATTTACCCAAGCATCTGGGAGAAATGATGTTTCTGTGAAGAAAGCTGCTTAACTGACTGAGCCACATGTATATGGGAGTAAAGAGTACACTGCTTATACAGTCATGGAAACAGGAACACCACTTTCTTGCAATAATCCGCTTTCTGGTTTCCATGTAAACATAGTCTCTGTGTTTCTGATCTCTCATCCCATCCCCTCCTCCATCATTCTCTCTCAGTGCAGGTCTGCTACAGGCATGGGAGGCATGTGCTGTCTCTTCTGTGCTTTGCTTGCAGCTTCTTGTTGTGTGATGTATATTTTTCCCCTTCTCTGACCTTCCAGCCTTCCCTCCCTCCCAGCCTCACCATCTGTTTGGGCCTTCATCTTGCAGGGGAGGAGACTGACCTTGTCCACAGCTCTAAAACTCTCGCAGTCATGTTCTTCTCCCTCTCATAGCCATGTCTGTCCGCAGGTACTCTAGTGCTGCCCATACTGGCATGGCAGATGCTCTATGTGGAAACACTTCGTTTTCTTGACAATTTAACAGCCATTATTCTTCCCAGCAGGTTGCCGGACTACTCTTCCCTCCCTTCTCTCTTAATTTTAATGCTTGTGTATGATTTTTATTTTATTTGTTGCATGCCGTGCTTGTCTTGGCTTTGAAAATTGTATCAAATGGCTGTGCTACATCTGAAGTTAGAAGCTGCCTCTCCGGGAGAGAATTGTTGAATTCTTTTGTGCATTTCTTTTTTTTCCCTGTTTGTTGTTCAGTTTAATTGTGTGCAGTGAAGTCACACTGCCTGTGTCTCATCGGCATGTTCTGACACATCATGACACAATAGATGTTTACATTTAGAAATAAATGGCCATTTACCATCATTGCATTTGTCACACGTTGTGTGGTGCAAGTTTGGTCATAATTGTTGTTACCCACAATCATTTGCTCAATCAGTTTTAAAATGCCAATCAGTGGGACACATTATGTGATTTGTTTATGTAAAATGACACACTTAGTGCCAGTGTGACTAAAGGCAGATATTCTGTGATCTTCCAGCAGGCCTGGCCAGGCACCCAACAGATCCTCATACCCTCTGCATGGCAACAGGTACCTGGCATAATCCACAACTCCAGTCACCAGTCTGTAGTGACTGAATCACCTTTGGAGGCCCTTTTGTCTGAAAGCTCGACACAGCAAACATCACGCTGGAGGTAACTTACTTTTCAATAAATCATCTACACAGCAGTGTTACTATTGTTAATAAAAACAAAGTAAAAACATTTTCGTTAACCGAAAAAAAAATCAAAACTAACATATCTGGAGAAAATGCAACTAAACTATAATACATTTTCTCATTTACATTATTAGTCATGTATTACATTTTCTATAATACATGACTTCTAAACTAACTAAAATAAATTCAACTGACCACATTTTAATTTTAGTTTTTGATGCATAGTAGTATATTTGTAAAAATGTTAAGCCTTTCCAACCACTAGATGGCGTTAACACTAGAAATTTAATGGCATTAACGGGAACTTTCACCCAAAATTCAATTCTCTCATCATTTACTCACCCTCATGTCTTAACAGATGTGTATGACTTTATTGCTTCTGCAGAACACAACGATTTTTAGAAGAATATCTCTACTCTGTAGGTCCATACAATTCAAGTGAATGGTGGCCAGAGCTTTGAAGGTCCAAAAAGCACATAAAGGCAGCATAAAAGTAATACATAAGACTCCATGGGTTAAATCTATATCTTCAGAAGCAATATGATAGGTGTGGGTGAGATAAAGCTCAATTTTGAATTCCTTTTTTTTTTTTTTTTTTTACTATAAATCAAAAATTTACTTCCACATTCTTCTTTTGTTTTTGGTGATTCACATTCTTTGTGCATATCGCTACCTACTGGACAGGGAGAATTTATTGTTAAAAAAAAAAAAAAAAGGACTTTAAATGTTGATCTGTTTCTAACCCACACATATCATACAGCTTCTGAAGATATTGATTTAACCACTGAAGACTTGTGGATTCATTTTATGCTGTGTTTCGACCTTCAAAGTTCTGGTCGCTATTCACTTGCATTGTGTGGACCTACAGAGAGGAGATATTCTTCTAAAAATCTTAGTTTGTGTTCAGCAGAAGAAAGTAAAGCATACACATCTGGGTTGTCATGAGGGTAACTAAATGATAAGAGAATTTTCATTTTTGGGTGAACTATCCCTTTAAATGTATATTGAAATTAAATCCATTAATGCATTAACATTTAAAAATAAATATACTGAAAAACTTCACTGAAACTAGAAAATACTGAAAAAACTAAGTCATAGTGTGAAAACTAACAAAAATAAGACTTAAATTAAATAAAGAATAAATTGAAACATGTTAAACTACAATAAACCTGCTGCACAATATGTGTATAAAAGACCTCGTTGGTTTTTCCTGCAGGGCATCCCAAAGCAGTCAGCACAATGGTGTTCTCCAGCAGAACCCACACATACTGGGAGGCCTCGGTTCCACTCAGAACCTTAATCGAGGAACATCTGCAGTCTCCCGATCGCAAAACAAGAGGAGCAGGGTCTGTGGTAGCAGGTATTTAACCATTTACTTTAACAATGCAACTTTTTGTGAATAATGACAGTTTTTTCACTTCAATGAATGTGGGGAAAAAATCTTAATTTTACCCTTTGACCATTTCTTATCAGTGCTTTGGTGGGCTCCCAATTGTACAGTGCTGCCATCATTCAGCCCATCATTATCTCTGACACTCCCAGCCCTGCTGTCAGTGTCATCACCATACACAGTGACTCAGATGAGGAGGATGAACGGAAGTTCCACCCTGTTAGGTGAGCTCCATGTTGTCACATAAAATTTTATGTGTATATTTTCTGCTGCTTCTTAATAGCACTTGGAATACTAGTGTTCTGCTTACTGCATATTGTGCGGTGTACTCTGTATGCTGCCTACTAAATATTTAAAGCAGTACGCATTATGCAATGATACATGTTTCAAATTAAACCCCAATTACTAAAAAGTTGGGACGATATGAGAAATGCTAAGAAAAACAAAGGAGAAGTGTTTCCCATAGGATTTTGTGAGACTGTGGTGGGTGGACCTTGTACCCTCTAGAGGGGTCCAGGGACATGCTCCAGGGAAATTTGTTTTGAATCAAATGCATCAATATGGTGCACATTGAAAGCAAAATTAAGAGGCTAGATCTATGAAGAACTTTGTGCTCTTGTGAAGAATTTTGTGCTCGAGTAGTAATTTAATCAAACACATTGCTTGTATAGATATGAATGGTGATGACATGGCAAAAAAAGTCACACCCAAAAAGCATGAACTAGACTGAGTTTAATGCAGTTCATAAATGGTCAAAACACAAAATCGACAAGAGCATACATTTGAGCCAGGGCATGACAATAAGCATTGTCATGTGCTTGTCCTCCGGACAGATAAATTGGTCATTTACTTTAAAAGGTTTACAGAGTAAAAAGGTTACTTGTCCGGAGAGAAAAAATTACATTTAAGTTACATGCTCAAGTAACATGTCGAAGTTTCTGTTGTATATTTTTCTAAAATGATGACCGATGCTCAACCTAATAGTGTACCTATGCAATCAACTCAATTCTCTGCGACAGAAATGTAAACCGCACTGGGTAGGGGAGGAGGCTATTGCCATATGTTAATTATTTTGTAGCGTATGGTAGTAAAATAAAGAAAAGCCTCCATCTCCACTATTTACAGCAGGGGTGCTCACTTCTATGGAATGAGATTTACTTTTTCTTCGTTACTGCAGCAAGATCTACCATGTACAATAAAGTCTATAGATTATCACAATACCAATATTTTAGTAATCGGTAAATAAATTTGACAATTCTCATTGCCAGCTTCAAAACCACAACGAATAATAACACTAACTAATATATGAATTGTGGAAGAATGGTTTCATGTTCTTGGGTAATTATTCATGACTAGTAAACAGTCAGTTATAAAACGACAATAAAAAAAAAAAAAAGCAGCAATGAATAGAAATGGATTACAATAATAGTACAAAAAATACAAATTAAGACGATTTCAGTTTTCTCTAAGTTTTAAAAGTTTTTAACAGCAGATATCAAATATTCAAGGAAACATTCAGAATGAAATGCAACATAAAACTACTTCTGGTCTTCACTATATGATTATAATACATTAATACTTTTTAAAGCTACTAAAGTTATTCAGTCAAGAGCAGTGAGTATTTTCTCGTTTTCTTGTTTATTTATTATAATGACACACTAGACAGCAGCTGGTCTATTAGCATACAAGTCCGACATTTTAATACAAATCTGCTTGTTCTCTGCTATTTATGTTCACTTTAGACATCGCTTTGTGTTTACATGAATACCACACCAAGACAGGGATTTTGGTGGAATTTTGAAATGTATTTGACCTTTTTAGGCACACATTAACGCGAGCATGTTCAGCACACATACGCCACTTGTCAATCAAACAGGGCGCAGCCGTTAATAGATCGCTTTTGCGAATTATAAAATGACTTGCTCTTGATTACTTTTCAACAGCAGAAGAAGAATATGAACTTTCTTATAAGTGACACAGGCCTAGGCTATCACAAATATAGCTGGTTGTTATTTTTTTTTTGTTAATGACGTTTTAATCAGTCTGTGTGTCCAGTCGGGTAAGTAAAATTCTCTTTCACATGCCCCTTCAAAACTGACTGACTGGGAGTGAGAGATGCTTGGCTGAAGTAAGGGCACAAAACACAACGTTAGATATTTTTATGTTGTTTTTATGAGAAGTATAAAAATATTTTTGGTTCATTATGAATCTGTGGTGGGACAAATTAGACTGGCGGGATGCCAGAGTCTAGGTAATTAACTTGAAACACTGAGGAGTGATTTTGTAAATTATATTCACCCTATGCTGTACAGAAAGCACTACAACTACACATATGATATTTTGCCTTGTGAATTTCATCGTTTTTTTTATGTACAGTAATTTAAAATCAGATGACTGCAACACACTCCAAATACATTGGGACTTTGAGTTTTTATCACTGTGAAACGGCAAGTTTAAAAAGGGAATTTCATCCATTTGGCCTTCAGCTGCACAATTGTATGGGGTCTTCGTGGCCATATTGTGCGATTCATAATGCACCACACATTCTTAATTGGAGAAGTTCGACTGCAGACAGGCCAATCTAGCACCAACTCTCTCTGTTTATTCGACCAGTATGTGGTTTGAAGTTGTTCCGCTGTAAATTCCGGGACGTCCCTGGAAAATATGGTGCGGGATGGCAGTATATGCTGCTCCAAAATTTTTACATATCTTTTTGCATTAATGGTGCCCTCACAGTTGTTCTAGATGCCCATGCCTTGAGCACTGGCTTTTAGACCTGACGCTGATAACAGATTGGAGGGTCCTTTTTCTCTTGGGCCCGGAGAACACGACGGTGATGTTTTACAAAAAAACTATTTGAAATGTGGACTCATCGGACCAAAAAACACTGTTCTACTTTCCATCTAAGATGAGACCGAGCCCAGAGATGTCGGCAGAGCTTCTGGACAGTGTTTATGTAGGGCTTCTGCTTTGCATATTAAAGTCTTAACTTGCATCTGTAGATGCAGCGGCGAGTGGTGTTGACTAACAAAGGTTTGCTAAAGTTGTCCCAAGCCCATGTTCATTATATAAATTCCAGATGAATGATGTTTTTTAAGATGATGTCTGAGGGATCAGAGATATTTGCGCACTGAGATTTGACCATATTCCTTGAATCTTTTAACTACATTGTGCACTGTAGAGGATGAAATGGCCAAAATGTGGATCACATACATAAGATAACAAGATGGTGTTTAGGCCTACTTAGAAAATTAAGAAATTTTGATATTGATTGAATGGTCTTAAACACCGTTTACAGATCGATGATCGAAAGTATTTTTAACATATAACATTTTCATGGTATGAAAATTTAACAATGAGACAGAAAAATATATTAATACGAGTAATTATGAAGCAAATAAGATCACCGGCCAGAAACGGAGCACAATTGCAAGAGCTATATTCACATTTTATGGAGAGAAAAAAAAATTGCAGTATATTCAGATCAGACCCATCCCCTCCATTCCTGCTTTGAGGCCTTCCCGTCGGGACGTAGGCTGCGTATACTGCTGGCTAAAAATAACATGTATAAAAGCTGATTTGTTCCATTGGTGGAAACTGTTTTAAACCAAATTATTAATTGAGATACTATAGTATGCATGTATGCATGCAATAGTACTGAATAAGTACTATTCACTAATTTTATGTATCAAAGATTATTGTCTGATTTCCTGGACAGAAATTAAAGTCAAAACATACAAAATCCTTCCAATTTGTCTTTGGGGAACATTGTTTTTGAAGTGCTGGATACTTTGCTGAAGCATCTGTTGGCAAATTCACAAGTCTCAAATGATCCTTGCTCTTGAAGGACTAGGCAGTTTTTGGAGGCTCCTTTATATACTATGACGTGATTGACACACCTGTTTCAAATCTCCTGTTTCACATTGCCTTATTAAATTGTTATTAGTCTTAAATTGCCCCTGTCTCAACTTTTTTTGGAGCGTGTTGCTGTCATCAGATTTGACATTACTGTACAATTTCAAAAACAATTAAGTTCACAAGTTAAAACATTGTATAATGTGTAGTTGTAGTGCTTTCAATATAACATAGGGTGAATATAATTTACAAAGAACTCCTTTTTGTTTTTATTAGCATTTGTCATACTGACCCAACTTTTTCAGAATTGGGGTTGTAGCAGTATGCAACATTGTAACTTGACCTCATCATGTTTAATTCAACAAGTGGTGTCCATTTTTCATCTTGGAAATACAAATGTTTTTTTCATGTTTAGTTTTGGGAAAATTGTGACAATCAAGGACATTTGCACAGTACCTGTAATATGGTAGTGTTATTCTACAAAAAGCCATAATTTGTCACACTGACAAGATGTATTCTTGCAAAACGTGGTTCCATCTCATTTTCTTTACTGTTGGGTTAGCAGAAATGCACCATTCTGAAGCAATCTTTATAATAACCGCTTTATGTGACCTTTTTTTTTTTTTTTTTTGTAGCTGTGGCCCCAGCCAGAGAACTAATGTGATCAGCTGTGTGACAGTCCATGATTCAGACTCCTCCACTGCCAGTCCTTTGACTCCCAAGATCCAGAAAAGTCACATGGGGGTCCAGAACTCGCGTCTGGCTAAATCCCTGGCAGTGGTGGCTCCATCTGTGAAAACACAACTTGGCGAAAGCTCTGAATCGGCCAAAGTCCCATTGGTCGTAGGTGAGTACTATCTGTGGCGCTTTTGACAAAATGACAGCATGACAACGAGTCTGTCTATTATCAAGATTTACCACATTTTAGGATTTTAAAAAGTAGCTTCCCTAGAATACAACTCTGTACATTTCTAGGCATTCTCTCAGCATACTTAATGAGGTGCATACTGGGATGCTTTTAAAAACTTATTGAAATAGTTCCCCTGTATGCTGGCCACTTGTTGGCAACAATAAAAAAAAAAAAGAAATTTCAATTTATTTGTCTTCAAAGTAATTAAAAATTTTGAAGCGTTTGCCTTTTTAAGTTTAAGATAACAGGTAACATAAATGTTGTCAAGTGTGTCTAAACATTTGACTGGTTTTCATTTTTTTCTGAAAGAAACCGAAACTGTTGCTTTATTATCAAGTATACAACACTGACAAAGAAAATGCAGCATTTATGTTAAAATAACACTTAAAAATTGCATTTCATGTAAACAGTGGCTGATAAATGATGTATTGATTATAAAAAAGGTTGTTCTAACAGCGAAGGCATGCGCACCTCTGTGCATATTTATGTTGTGACTATCGCAGAAAAATCCACACGAAGAAGTGCAACAGTATAAAAGTTTATGAATGCTTATTGTGGTATGCATTCAGTTTGTATTTGTGTATTTTGGTTGCAAATCCACATCCCCAGACGTGTGAAGGCGATCGCGCTCTTGGTTATTAGCACATTAATAAAGAGCGTTTCTCATCTTTGTGCCAAGGCTGGGATGCTGTTTTGTATGGCAAAACACTAAACGCAGTGCTTGAAAATCCCCATCTACTGTTTAAGCCACTTTACATCCGTGGACTGGTGTCAAACACCCGGAAGAGTCCAATACGAGCCACTCGAGATCCGACAATTATGGTCTCGCGCATGCACAATTTGGAGCTTTTCATAAGTAACTATAAGCGACACTTGTCACAGAGGAACCCAGTTGATTTTCCCCACTCACTGCAATAAAGACAACATGAATGATGGACCGATACAAGGAAACTATTAGAATTGGAAAATATGCATTTAGTCTTGTGTATTCTTAAGCACTTTTATTAGCACTTTGTAAAGTACAGATGTGCTTCTATTTGCCATATTTTGCTGCTTTTGTATTGTTGTGCACAGTGGAAGCTCCTGTCACCAAGACAAATTCCTTGAATGTGTAAGCATACTTGGCAATAAAGCTGATTCTGATTTTGCTATCCAATATTTTAAAAGTAGTTTGAGCCTACATTTATGGTAGATGTAATCACTTTGAAAAATCATTATTGACGATACATATATTACATTATAATAAATAATGTAATCGTTTTTTTTTTTTTTTTTCTTCAGTTTTTGGCCCAGTGTGTGTACAATTTTCGTTTTTACTCTAGGCCAAGAATTTTCATTGTGGTGCATCACTAATATAGCTAATTTATAAATTAATTTGTATAAATTAAACACTTGGTTTCTATGCTTTTCTAGCCCTTCCTCAAAATTACTACATAAAGCCTAAGAGAGCTGCCACGAGACAGCCCAGCAACTCGGGGGAGAGTGTCACTGACTACCAACAGGAGCCAAGCAGATCTCAACCGCTCAACCTCAGTCAGGTGACTGCCTTATTCTCGAAAACCAATCATTTTTTCCTTAATTTTGGGTTAGGAATATCTATCTGTCTGTCTGTATTTTGAGATGCAGTGTACCAGAAAGAACACATCATCTAAATATCCTTTTTCTTGTTTCAGACCACTGTCACCTCATCCCAAGAACCAACCAGCGGCTCGTCCTCCCTGCGTCGACAGCACACGTACCCACCTGCTTCCTCTCATTACTGTCTCCAGGAGGTGCCCTCGTTCACCAGCACCCCCAGCCTTTACACCTACCCTGCCCCTGGGACCCTTGGCTCCGCCTCCCACATAGAGCACCTGCTCGTCCAGGGCTCCTCCCCCTCCATACACATCCCACCCACTAGTCACTATGCAGCCAGTCTTATCCCAAAGGACTCCATAGGGGGCGTGGTCCACGGACTCTCCGCCCACTACCAGCAACATTACCCTGCCCATCCATATGTAAGCACGAGCACCAGCACCACTAGAGGAAGCGGGGCGTATAACAGCTATCAGCTCAGCCCTAGAAGGATCACTCAGTATCCATACATATGAGACACAAAGAATGATGTCACGTAGGACCACGTCTTCAAATTTGACGACCGATAGACCTGCCATCAACTGCTGCAACTGGTTTTAGCTTTTATCCTATTTATGTTAATTGTTTTAGAATGTTGTTTTTTTAATGTTATAATTCAGAACTATTATATTTAGCAATTTTTAAGTTGCATCTGTACACTGATAAGTCCAGTGTATGGTTAACTCCATTTATTTTCTTAGCTCAAGGAACGCTGACGTGTTTTTAATTTGTAAGCAATAGCAAAATAATGCTGACATAAAGGAACAGGGATTGTGATCTAGTATATTGTCTGTTCAACTAAAATCCTTACACTAATCCTTTAACCGGTTTTATACTCAGATTTGTTTTTAGATTCAATGTTGTGGGGTTTTTTTTGTTGTAGGATCTCTTCTATTTTAAATTAAGTTTGATTGTGAAGCTGACTGGATTTCAACCACTTTACTGGATGGTCAAGTCTTGACAAAGAGATGTGAAAAGGAAAAAAAAATGTGTACTGTGCCCTCATTGTATTGTTATTTAAGTTAGAAGTATATGTTAGTTAAATCAAAGGCCTGTTAGAAATGTAGATGTATGTTCTGGGGAATATTGACGGAAATAAGGAGTTACACCATTTTCCTGATTTGTTTGCGCTAGAATTGTTTAATCGTGTTAAAATCCATAAATTCCCAATGAAGAAAGGGGGCTAAATATATACCTGAAGAGCTGGGATTTCAAAGCCAGTAAAAATGTGATGTTTTGTGTTGTTATAGTCAATAACTCTCCTAGGAAATCATAATTGCACACTCGGTTTTCTGAAATTCTGCTTGTGTGGTTTGTGTGCAGCATTTAAGAGTAGTCTGCTTTTCAAACTAGAGTACACCAAAAATGAACTGTCCATAACAACAGGTCGATGATTTTCAGTAACATTTCGATCTTGGATATTTGGATGACAGCTGTGGTATCAATGAGAGGGCAGTTGACATGATGTGATCTCTGAATGGATCTTTGAAATTCTGTTCAAAATGACACTGTGATCTGACCTCCATGGTCTTTCTTGTTTTAGTCTCAATAACATGATGTGCCTTGACATTCACCTGATCATGTGTTGGCAGTGTTTTTGAGTTCAGAAATCACTTAGCATCAACAAGAAAGTACTATAAACATTTTGTAATGTCAAAACAACAGAAAAACCCATTGTAATGCCATCAAATAAACAACTCAAACAACTTGCACCTCCTTGAATATTTTTAAGTTCAGCACACTAAGTTCAGATATTTCTATAGGTGAAATTACCTATAAGTTGTGGTAGTAGTTTTTTTTTTTTTTAATTTATTAATTAGGAGTCATTTTGTCCAAGACAGCTAGGGACAGCTGTCCTAACAAAAGAGTGAAAGTGTCCAATAGAAAGCAACCGTACCCGCCCACCTTTTCAGGTGTCATGGTACAGGAAGTATTTTCCCCGTTAATCTTTTTTCCATAGGCTTGTCATAAAATACTTAATAGACGAGTTCTAAGCCATGAACCAAACCAAACCAACCAGCACCGAGGTGAATCACAACATTACTAACTTTGATTTGAAGCAACAACAAATATCTGCCTTATTTTATAGATAGAAATGGGGCTGCTTGTTGCACAATAGTCTTTGTCTCTTCAAACATATTTCTCAACACAACTTCGGTAAATTGTGAAGTGGCCAACATGTTACGTTATAACATTCGAAACAATAATGTTTTTTACAAATGTACGCACACCGCTCACTATCTCCAGAGGCTGCTCAAAATTCTGCAGTGCAACTTGCATAGTTTTTCATTAAATTTGAACCAAACCAATATTATAGGACAAAGTTGATTTACTCTAGCCATCAATAGATGATCTATTGTGTATATGTATCTTTCATATAGCCTAGACTATGTACTTTGACATACAGATAATAATAGCATACATGCATAATAATTCCTCATTGTTCAGTTTGCACAGTTACAAATCAAACCAATTCATCTTTGGAAAAGAATTATGGGATTTTTTACTTCCAGAATCATACTGTAGCGCTCTATAACGGGACAATTACTGAGATTTGAAGTGAGTAGAATTTAGCTGATCATGTGATTCTAACATGGCAGCCCCCATGAGGGGACCCTCTCCATGTAAATATAAAACAGCTTTTATATGGTTACTGATATTACTGGAATCTTCAATTTACATTAATGGTCATGATTTTTTTTACACGTTTCAAAATGACATTTAATTTCTTCAGGAGTACATCTTTTTCGAGTTCACATTTAAGTACAGTCTTGTATGTTTTTTCAATGTTGTTGTTTTTTTGTTTTTTTTACTCGAATCAAAGTTAGTTACGTTTTAATCCACTTTGGAGCAGGCTGGTTTGGTTGACGGTTTTGGTTGATGATTCATCCCGTCCACTAGGTCGTGCATTTCGTAAATGTTGATTTGAGTGATTTAACCTCAGTCTGGGGTTGTGAACGTCACTGGTGGTGTCAACGGAAGTGAAGAAAGCCAGTGTATGTGTGTTTTAGGAAAATGACGCGTTCAAACGAACACACGTTCTCAGTTAATCTGGCCTCATTGGTCTTTTAAATGTGGCAGGTTTGTGCATCTGCTGTCTGTAAATATTCCCGTGTTTTGTCTGGAGAGGCAGCAGAAGACAGCAGCAGCATTGATTGTCTAACAGATCAGCTGTTGTTCCAAAAGACAACAGTACCTTATACTAATAAAGATGCACAGGATGAGCCATAAGCACAGCAAATAATCGTCTTGGCGGAAATCTACCAGGTAATGTACATGCATGATGAATGGCGGGTATTTTTTTTCTTCTTCTCTGTGCACTGGTTGCTTTATTTAACTAGTCCTCCTCATGAATAACCTCCTCTACTCTTAAAGGAATATTCCGGATTCAATCAATTAAGCTCAATCGACAGCATTTGTGGCATAAATTTGATCACTACAAAAAAACAAAAAAAACAATTTTGTCTCGTCCCTCCTTTTGTTTAAAAAATAAATGAAAGTGACTTACAATGAAAGTGAATGGAGGCAAATTTTTGGAGGGTTTTAAGAAATTGTAATTTAATAAAAGCACTTACATTCATTTTTCTGTCAAAACTTGTGTATTATTTGAGCTTTAAAGTTGTTTAAATCGAAATTTTTATATTTGTTTTAGGGTTTGTTTACATTAACATCGTCATGGCAACAAAGTTGTAAAATTGTCTATTACTTTACACAGAAAAGGTTAGTAAGTGCTTTTATCACACTTAAATCATGTTAGCACATATATTTTGTAATGCTTTGTGGCTATACTTTTGAAACAGTGAGTTTTGTAATGTTTATGGATTGGTCCCAATTCACTTCCATTGTTAGTGCCTCACTGGAACCCAGATTTTTTATTTTCTTAAAGACGAGGGAAGAGTTAAAATTATTTTGTAGTAATCAATAGTATGCCACAGTGCTGTCGATTAAACTTAACTTGTATTGAACCCGAAATATTCCTTTAATGGGAAGTTGACATGAACATGATCTTTGGAAAATGTACGTCTTGTGACATGCTATATTTTATCTCAAACATTTTAAGCAGCATTTTCTAAGTCTTTTATAATTATTGTACTTGACTTTATATTAAATGCAAGACTAAATAGAATATTTGTCACACCACAGAGCCATTTAAAATGAAGAGTGCCAGGTAAAAAGGTGATTCAGTCCTTTGAAATGAGAAGGCTTATTTTCAAATTATGTGGCATAAACGTTTTGCTTTTCTGTTCCTCAGTAACATCATGAATCTGGTCCGTCTTGTGTGTCGTCATAAGACAGCCCTGGCACTTGCTGTCCTTTTCCTGTTTGCCATAGTCCTCCTCTTCCTCGCCAAATGTACGTCCGAGACACTCAAGCCGGCTGATTCCCCAGGGATGGCACCACAATCTGAGTCAGGACAGAAGCAGCCAGCATGGTCTGCTCGTGTCAAAGAGCTCTCAGCATTCCTGGTTGTTCTCATCACCACAGGACCAAAGTACACAGAGCGCCGAAGTATTATACGGAGCACGTGGCTGACCAAGCAGGATCCCGAAGTGCTCTATTGGTTTGTCATCGGCACAGAGGGGCTACCAGCTGAAGACCTTCAGAACCTCGGAACAGAGCAGGTCCGTCACCACGACCTCCTCTTGCTCCCTGACCTCCGGGACTCGTACGAGAACCTCACGCAAAAGCTGCTCCATATGTACTCGTGGTTGGACCAGAACGTAGACTTCAAATTTGTACTGAAGGCTGATGATGACACTTTCGCTCGATTGGATCTCCTCAAGGAGGAACTGAAGAGCAAGGAACCCAACCGCCTCTACTGGGGCTTCTTCTCCGGCCGTGGAAGAGTTAAAACGGCCGGGAAATGGAAAGAAAGTGGCTGGGAATTGTGTGACTACTACTTGCCCTATGCTTTGGGTGGGGGCTACGTGCTTTCGTCCGACCTTGTGCATTATGTACGTCTCAATGTAGGGTTTCTAAAAACATGGCAGAGTGAAGATGTGTCCTTAGGTGCATGGCTGGCCCCTGTGGACATGAAACGGCTTCACGATCCACGCTTTGACACGGAGTACAAGTCACGCGGATGCAGCAATAAGTACCTGGTAACTCACAAGCAGAGTTTAGAGGACATGTTGGAGAAGCATCAGACGCTACAAAGAGACAGGCGTCTGTGCAAAGAGGAAGTCAAACTGAGGCTGTCCTATATTTACGACTGGAGCGTCCCGCCTTCTCAGTGTTGCCAACGCAAAGATGGCATTCCTTGACTTTTCTAGACCCGTGTTTTTCACCTTGATATTTATTTATTTATTATCAATGTTGTGTGTGTGTGTTTAACTGTAATAGCATTTCTGAACCTTTTGAAAAGTCTTTTTTTAACTCTGTAGATAATATTACGGAATTGGCAAAGTAGTGTTGTAAAATGTTACAGAAAAGCTGCTATTTTGGAATTTTAAACTGGAAATAAGATGTTCTTATTAGGCTGCCTAACAAGGGGTTAACAAACTGGATTTACAGACAGCCTGGTTTCTATGATTGTAAGATCATGTGATCTTTGCAACCAGATATTTCTGTTTATACCTTCTGTACTTTGATATTCACTGATAGATTTGTCCATTTCATCTTATATTTATAATCCAGTGATACTTAGACCTGTCTCTATTGTAATAAATATACATGGTTGAGAAATGTGAACCTGAAATGGATTGACCAGACACTTCTAACAAGCAGTTCATTTATGGGAAAAGAAAAACAAACTTGAAGATAAATGATATAAGTATTCTGCGAACCACAAACAATTTTATCTTTAGGATTGAAAGCCAGAGTTTGCAAGATCACGCATTTGCCATACAGTAACCATGACGTGAGAACTTTCTGATAATGTATACTTGTCCATGAGGCTTTATGACAGTATTTCTGTTTTATGTGTGCAGCTGTTGTAAAATGATGTTCCTCAAAAATGTTATTAAATGTTTCTTTTTTTGTTGTTATTGTTTTAACATTGCATCTGTCCACTTCGGTGATTTATTAAAGGGATAGATCACCCCAAAAATTAAAATCTCACATAGGCTTGCCCTCATGTCATTCCATATCTGTATTACTTTCTTCTGATGAACATAAACGAAGATTTTTAGAAGAATATCTCCATTCTGTATGTCCATACAATGCAAGTGAATGGTGACCAGAATTACGGACATTAAGGCAGCATAAAAGTTATCCATAAGATTCCAGTGGTTAAATCCGTATCTTCAGAAGTGATGTGATGGGTGGAAAACAGATCAATATTTAAGTAAGTTCTTGCTGTAAATCTCCACTTTTACATTCTGAAAGTGTAAGTGGAGGTCAACAGTAAAAAGGATAGAAATATTGGTCTGTTTCTCACCCAAAGCGATCACATCCGTTCAGAAGACATACTGTGAGTTAAACCACCATTCACTTGCGTTGTATGGACTTTCAGAGCTGAAATGTTTTTCTATAAATCTTTGTTTGTTCAACTGAAGAAAGAAAGTCATCTGGGATGGCATGAGTGTGAATGATGGGAGATTTCAAATCTGTTCAAAATGTCACGGTCAAGGGGTTTCATATCAACTCCAGTTTATTTTCACATTAAAGAGCACAACAGTAGAAACATTACAGCAAATGTTACAAATAATTTTCCTCTGCTTCATAATTCCCTCTGAAATAACTATTTTGTTTGCGCTGTTGAAGTGTTATAAAATATATTTATTAGCAATGCTACATTTTGAGGAAGCCAAAAAGAGGAGGTACTGGGAGGAAATATTGATCTCTCGTCTGTAGTTTTTTTTCTAGATTGCTGTAGTTATTCTTGATTGTAGTTTGTTTAACAGCCTGAGGTGGAGATGTGTCTCAGGTTCTTCCTCATTCGCACAAACTCTGGCATTTTCTCCAGGTCCTCCCTGCGTCTCAGCTCTTCCTGCTCGTACTGTAATGAGAGTGCACCATCCCAAATTTTTTTTAAGAAATGTTTGTTTCACTAGGCCTTTCCTTTTGTCCTTTTTCTAAAGGAATGTTCCGCATGTATTTTGCTGTTATATAATTGTATACACATCGTGATTCAAAGATAGTAGTGTTAAAGGAATAAAAAGTGGGTTATAGTGAGGTGCTTCAATGGAAGTGAATCGGGGCCAATCCATCGTCAAGCGCTTATCCTGTACAGGGTTGCGGGGGGCTGGAGCCTATCCCAGCTAATATTGGGCGAAAGGCGGGGTACATCCTGGACAGGTCGCCAGTCCATCACAGGGCCACACATATACGGACAACCACACACACTCACATCCACACCTAGGGCAATTTTTGGAGACATCAATTCACCTAGCCTGCATGTCTATGGATGGTGGGAGGAAGCTGGAGCACCCAGAGAGAACCCACGCAGACACGGGGAGAACATGCAAACTCCACACAGAAAGGCCGGGACAACCGGGGTTTGAACCCACGACCTTCTTGCTATGAGGCGACAGTGCTAACCGCTGCACCACTGTGCCGCCCTCGGGGGCTACAAGATGTAAACTACTGTATATGCATGTTAAATTGATTTTAGTGTGATAAAATCGCTGACTAATCTTTTCTGTATAAAGTTATATCCATTTTTACAACTTCATTGCATGACAATGTAACAGCGTAAAATGATTTAAAGCTTTACAGCTCAAATAATGCGCAAGTTTTAAAGAACAGTTAATGCAAGTGTTTTTTTTACATTATAAGCTTCACATTTCTGCCTTTAAACCCTCCAAAAATTGGCCCCATTCACTTCCATTGTAAGTGCCTCACTTTAACCTCGATTTCTGAGGGATGAGTTGAAATATTTTTTTGTGGTAAATATTGTGCCGCAATTGCTGTCAATTGAGCCTGACTTGTATTGAACCCGGAATATTCCTTTATGAATTTGGTTGAATGGTTGTACCTCCATATGTTTCTGGCGTCTCTTGCGCAGCTCTTGCTCCAGGTCAGACGGTGGTTTTAAGGCTTGTTCTCTCTCTCTGTGCTGCTCCAGTCTCCTCTGCTCCAAAAACCGCTGGAGCTCCGGCTTCTCTTTGGGCAGAAGACCCCTGCACACATATTAAAGTAATTCTTTATTTATAGCCTAAAAGTATGCATTTTTAAAGGCTCTGTATGGAGATGACACCTACAAATCCAAGTTTATGTAGTAAAATTACCCCAAATTTCATTTTTAGTCTGCTTTTATTCTTTGTATGCAATTGTGTGAAAAAAAACTGACATCTACACTGGACCCAAAAAAGTATTTGAACAATTAGGCCACAATTAAAAATGTATGAACCATTGCATTTGATTTCAAAGTATAAAATTCATTTGAGTAATTACTAAATAATTAGCAACTGGTCTCATTGATTTTTACTCAAGGTGTAAAGTATAAACATTTCAAGTTTTGCTTGAAAAATGTGATTGTGCTTTTTTTCCTTTCAAATGCCACTTGCTATGATTTTTCTACCTGGCTCAGTGCTGGCAAAATAATAGGTTATGATGTTTTAGACAGCATCAGTTTAATGGCAGTATCTTGCTGAGACATTAGCCAGTTGGCTTTGTTTTACAGCAGGTTAGATCACTGCCCTGTATATCCCTTTTCCAGGCACTCATGGCTGTTTGTGATGATTCCTTTAAGATGGAAGAGGCCGTGCCCTGGCTGAGTGGCTCGCTTTGATCCCTGTGGATTGACACTTTGGATCACTAAACTCACCCGAAAGTAAACAAAACCATAGCTTGACCACACATTCACCTGAGTTTTAAGAGACATTTTGGTTTTATCACATTTACAAGAAGTGTCCCGTTTTAATTATGCAACTTTTGACATGACGTATATTATTTTGTATCTCATTGAATTTGAAAGGTAATCAAGTCTTCTCATGTTCTCATTTTTGCTTTTAAATGAAGGAGTTGCTTTATGGTGTAAGTCAAATTGTTTTAACTCACTGGGTTACATAAGAGCTTTTTTTCATCCCTGGCGAATCTCATGAGGAACATGCCCAGTACCCCAATATTGATTAGGATGAAATATGGACCTGGATATTTCTTCTGTGACATTATATTTTCCTGAGTTTCCCCCTACTAGCTTACCATCTGTGGCTGACAAGCAGTTCACGATGTAGTCCTCTATGATTGTGAGACTCCAAAACTGGGTTGGGCAGTTTTTTTGGGCGGACAAGATGGTCCTGGCCTTCAGTTTTCTGTTGAGATGCAGGAGTCCCACAGCTGGAGCTTTCTGAGATGCAGAGAGAGGGTGTTTATGTACAGTAATCTAGTCTATGCTACTGTGCCTATAAAATTCATCATACCTTGTCTAAATCCTTGTCATTTGTCACATTACACGCTGGGAATTTGAATAAATTCAGTCTAACCTTTTCCAGCTGTATTTACACATTATAACCTTAAACATCGAAGTGAAAATAACATGTAAAAAGTATTTATAATTAATTTGTGAAATATCTGGTTTGGATAAGTGATCAGCCCCATAAGAATAATCATTACAAACTTGCTCAGGTGTAACCAATCAGCTTTCAGATCACATACCTGGCTATTTGGCCCCCACCTGACATCAACTGTAGTAGTTTTGATTACTTCAGAATAAAACTGGCTGTTCCATTAGGATTCCATTACTAGTAGTGCATGGTAATGAATTCAAGGGCTCTGGGATAAAATATTGTGGAAAGGCACAGGTTAGGAGAAGGGGACAAAAAGATTTCAAAGGATTTAACTGTACCTTTGAGTACCGTTCAGAGCATTATAAAGAAGTGGAAAGTGCATGGCACCATCAAAACCTTGCCTAGATTGGGCTGCCCTCCAAACTGGATGACCTTGCCAGGAGGATATTGATCAGGGAAGCTATCAAGAGGCCTAAGGCAACTTTGAAGGATTTACACAACCTTATGGCTAAGATTGAATGGTCTGAGCATGTGAAAACAATCTCCCAAGCTTTACACAAAGCTGGCCTGAATGGCAGGGTGGCAAAAAAGAAGCCACACTAAATCTCATTTGCGGTTTGTTAAAAAACACTTGGAGGATTCTGATACCATGTGGCAAAAGGTTTTATGGACAAATGAGACACAAATGTAACTTTGTGGACTTGACACCAAGCGCTATATTTGGAGAAAACCAAACACAGCACACCACCCAAAACATAGAGTACAATACCTACTCTGAAGCATGGAGGTGGCAACATTATGTTGTAAGGGGTGTTTCTCTTCAGTGGGGTCTGGGCAATTGTACAGGATTGAAGGGAAAATAAATGCTGCCATGTACACCCAAATTCTTGAGGAAAATCTGTGGCCTGACAAATAAAGATGGGCAGGTTGTTCAACTTTCAGCACACCGATGACCCTAAACACACCACAAAAAAAACGTGGCTTAAGGATAGTAAGGTCAAAGTCCTTGATTGGCCAAGTCAGAGCCCTGACCTAAATCCAAAAGAACACCTTTGGATGGAGCAGTCCATCGCCGCTCATGCCAAAATTTGACTGAATTCAAACAATTCTGGAAGGAAGATTGGGCAAATATTTCCATATCTAGGTGTGCTAAGCAAATAGGGACAAATCTAAACAGACTAATGGCTGTCATTAGAGAAAAGGTAGATATATGAAGTATTAAATCCAGGGGTATGATAACTTTTCAAACCCTTTTATTTTAGTTTTTCATCTTTTATACATATTTGGAACTGTTGCCTTTTGTTCCGTTTATTGAATATTGTAAAGCAAAATTTGTAAATAAAGCTGGAAAAAATGTGTTTTGATTTTAGGCTCTAAGACAAAAAAAGTTACTATTCCAAATGGGCTTGATGATTTTATAGGCACTGTATATAGTACTGACTTTTAGTGTAATAATCCATAAAACGTTCCAGGAAAATGATAAAGGACTGGAAAATACCTGTTTTGTGATTCTTGTATACCATTCTGTAAAACAAAAATCGACATGATTTTGATGTTAATAAATCTTCTGATTCATTTCTGACAAAAGTTTGCATTTTATGGTACCTAACACCAATTTGAACATAAGATTCTGATAATTTAATCTAATCAAGCATAAAAATAAAACAAATCATAAATCTTTCATCTCCATTGTATATTTTGGTAACACTTTACAATAAGGTTCAATTTGTTAACATTAGTCATTAGGTATCATGAAATAACAATAAACAATATATTTGTTTCTGCTTTTATTAATAATGGTTAATATTAATTTATATAAATACAATTGTTTATTGTTAGTTCATATTAGTTCATAATGCATTCACTAATGTTAACAAATTCAACATTTCATTATTTTAATTATTAGTACATATTAACATTAGCATTAATAAATGCTGTAATAGTACTGTTCGTTGTTAGTTCATGTTAACTAATGTAGTTATCTAATGTTAACCTTATTGTAAAGCGTTACTGAAAAAAGAAAAAACACACATTCACATACACATAGTTGGCACTCTGGTTTGAGCCATGTCTTTGTAATCTGTTTCAAAGCAGCTTTCCTAGTTATTTTACAAGTAGATTGATCTATTTTGTTTCTTATTTAAGAGAGTTTACCAAGAATAAGGTACACATCAATATACAAGGGGGTTAATTAGAATGTACATACAAAAAGTTTCTGTCTGATGACTTCGTCTCAGTAACCTATATATTTTTTTTGGAGCACAAACACAAAATACGAGAGTCATTTTTCCCACAAATACACCAACAACTATGTTGTACATAGTAAAATATGTTACATATAAATTACAAATATCTTTCTGAAACATGTGGTCTAAATCCATTTACATAAAGTAAGGACGTCTGAAAGCAGGTTAAATCTTACCTGTGTTCTGTAATATAACAGCATATCAAACCAAAGGTATCAGCAGTAGATAGATGCTCCGCTGCGTTTCTCACACATGCCGACCCAAGAGCACCAGTGCAGCAGTTTGATAGTCCCAGCAGATGCAGCTAATGGTATCAGATTGCCTGTGTAATCACACCTCAGACAGGAGGAACAACTACACTGAATGATGCCAACACAGAGCAGATGGTGGATTACCAACCGGTTCAATCCCATTTAGTGACAACATGCTTTGATCCTTATCAACATAGAGCTGCGAAGACCTATTGTTTCAACACATCAAATATTATTAACAGAAATATAAAGAAAATGTTAAACATTACAATAAAACCCTGTTAATTGGTTAACTCTAAGTAACCTTACCCTATACAGTGAAAAAAAAAATAGATTCAAAAATTATATTTATATAATTTCTAACTCTAAATAATATTTACATAAAATCATATAATAAAAATTATATTTTTACATGTACAACACATGCTTTTGTTAGTGATAAGAATTAAGTACTTTATAATATGCACATTGGTGTGTTTTATATTATATTTTATTTTGTTTATATAATGTCATTCTGAGATGCTATTTTTCTCACCACAATTGTACAGAGAAGTTATCTGAGTTATCGTAGACTTTGTCAGTTCGAAACAGTCTGGCCATTCTCTATTGACCTCTCATCAACAAAGCATTTCCGTCCACGGTACTGCCCCTCACTGGATTTTTTTGTTGTTTTTTTTTTTTGGCACCTTTCGGAGTAAATTCTAGAGACTGTTGTGTGTGAAAATCCTTGGAGATCAGCAGTTATAGAAATACTCAAACCAGCCCATCTGGCACCAACAATTAATTTGGTTTGGTGCAATAAAATAAATCTTGTTCAATCATTAGTAGATGCACTCAGCACTGAAAACAGCACTGTTTTCAATTATGCGCAATTTATAGCCTACATGTCTGTTAAAGGGATCTCATCATTTACTCATCCTCATGCCATGCAAGATGTGTACAACTTACTTTCTTTTGCAAAACACGCAAAGATTTTTAGAAGAATATTTCAGCTCTGAAAGTCCATGCAATGCACGTGAATGGCTCCAAAATGCACATAAAGGCTGCATTAAGGTAATCCATAAAACTCCAGTGTTTTAATCCACATCTTCAAAAGTGATATGTGAGAAACAGGTCATCATTTAAGTCCTTTTTTACTATAAATCTCCACTTTCACATTTTTCTTAAGTTTTTGACGATTTGCCTTCTTCGTGCATATTGCCACCTACTGGGCAGGAAGGTGAATTGATGGTAAAAAGGACTTACTATTGATCAGTTTCTCACCCACACCCATCATTTAGCTTTTGAAGATATACATCAATCAGGGTTTTTTTTGGCGACCATCTTTGGAATGCGCAGACTTGGCAGCTATTTTTCTATGTAAACAAGCGGCATACAAGAGCAGCTCTATCTACTCAAGATTATGATCAAAGTACATATTTCAAATCAGCAGTAAAATCTGTCAACACTTGTATCATAAATGTCTGTACGATGTCAGTATCTAAAAGGTGATTCAATTGCTCATTACCTAAGGCGGGACTTCCTTTCTACATCCGTTTGACCATTGGTCGTTCCAATTTCTCCCAATCATTTTAATAGAAGTGGCCCGTTTTTGCCAGATAGTCTCTGGATTAACCAGTGGATTGCTCTTATGCTTATTTTATGCACTTTTTGGAGCTTCAAAGTTTTGATCACTATTCACTTGAATTGTTTTGACCCTCAGAGCTCAAATATTCTTATATACATTTTTGTGTTCAGCAAATGAGACCAGACATGAGGGTGAGTAAATAAAGAGATAATTGTCATTTTTGGGTGAACTCCCTTGCGTTGGGGGTTTCATTAGCCTAGAAGAGGATATTCCAAATGTTTAAAAGTTGCCTGTAATGTTAATCTTGCAAAAAGCAAACCTATTTTGTAAAAACTTTTGATTTGTAGGGTGTTTTCCCATACTTCCGGAGCGTCCCGGAAGCCAGTACTGTTGATGCGGAACTAATGCAGAGAGGAAATATAACAACATTTGCAACTTGCGTCTCTCAACGCGGGATATAGAAGCACGGAAAATGACAAACGGTGTGTTGAAAAAATAAAAAAAATAGCGTGTTGTGAGATAAACTGTTAGAAAGAGGAATCTTGCGTTAAATGTTGAGAAATGTTTACAGTCAACTGAGCTTGTGTGTGTGTGTGTGTGTGTGTGTGTGTGTGTGTGTGTGTGTGTGTGTGTGTGTGTGTGTGTGTGTGTGGACGTGGCTCTTGAAAGGCCGCGGCTGGTTTCACCTTCTCAACATCAGCAAGCTTTCATTAGTATAAACGAGCCTGATATCCTCATTTAATATAAGTAAACGTGCTGATTTCAGTTACCTTTATAGTTCAGAAGGTTTAGCATAGGCAGGAATGAGTCAGGGGGGTATAGGCTACAGGTTACAGGAGACAGCACTCATTCTGTTTTAAATAGTGTACCTGATATTTCACATTAAATTCTAAGCTGCCAAACTGGTCTTAGATCTGTTTCTCTAAGAAGGTAGCTATAAGGGGACTCAAATCATTAAGGGATCGGCAGATATGCCCTTGTCACTTTAAATGTGTTGTGTTTGTTTACAGTATACTCTTTCGACGGCATTCTTGTATTTGGTATACTTTTCATTTGCACATGTGCATACCTGAAGAAGGTCCCTCGCCTAAATAACTGGCTATTGTCTGAGAAAAAAGGTGTTTGGGGAGTATTTTACAAAGGTAAGTAATCCGTTCATTCATCAGACTATGTCTGTAATGATTAGTAATATTAGAAGATAACAGGGTCTGTTTTATTCCCTGCAGTGATGTTATTGCATGTTTAGAATGTACTTGTTTTGATGTATTTTGTGTCTGCATGTTCTTGATGTCCCTGTAGCTGCAGTAATAGGCACACGGCTCCATATTGCGGTGGCAGCTTCCTGTGTGTTTATGGCATTTTACCTGATTTTTCTGAAATGACCAGGAAGGAATGGATCAGTCTTATGGACACTGGACTATGGAATTCCAATAGAAATGTAGTACTGGCAAGTTTTGCTGACGTCATGTGAAGATGCAGAGACCCTATTCCAGCTGGGCCAATGTTGATAATAAGCTGCAGTTTAGAACTTATGTAAGACCAGATTTTGTTAAATGTAGTTTGATGTTAAAATTAGATTGAGGGCAAATCGGTCATAGATCAGAGCTAAATGGTCATTGCTGCTGTGAATGGTGAAACGATGAGGGAAAATGCTTTCCAAGTTAAGGACCTCCTACTTTGGGATTCAGACTTCTTATGTTTTTCTCTCAAACATGCAAAATTGGGCTAATAGGTGTGCAGTGAAGAAGGTAGAAACAATGATATCTGGACAAGTTGTTTTCTAATTTTGTACCTAAATTTGCCATATTTACAAAAATCTTAATTTTTTTACAGAAGGGTTACCTTACCATTGGTTTCAACATGGAAAATTGACAAAAACATTTGACAAAGTTTCATGGACATAAACATTTGCAAATTGCAAATGAAGCTCAAAAGTGATTCAGCCTGATAATGCTAATGTTCTTCTAACACAACATTCTTTTGTTACAACAAATGTACCTATGTACTTACATTTTATAAAGCACACCATCTTGACATTCACCGAATGATATCATTGTGAAGGCATGCGTTTACTTTATTGATTTAATAATCATTATGAAAATACACCACTCTGTCACAAACCCAGCTGGACTTAGAGATAAATCACAATAAACATATACATGGATGTCACCCCTCTCAATGGATATGCATTTCTAGTAAATATGGAATATATGATATTATTGACCAGTAAATTACACTACATTTTCTTTAAACCTTCAACATCATTATCCGAAAGTTTCAGCTTCAGAATCTTTATTTTTTCTTGTGTTGGTGCGGTTTTACCATTACATAAAACAAAGGTGTATATGCCGAGATGTTCTTTTGTAAAATAAAATCAACAATTTATCTATTCTCTATGCTCTTTCCATTAAACTTTCTTTTCACCGTGTAAATGTACACAGCCTTACTCTAAAACTGCTCCTTATATACTGTATGCAGAATGATAGATGTTGGGTGTTCATATTTAGGACATAATAAATACTTGATAGAAAACCCCATGCACCTTCATACTGATTTTGAGGAGGAGGGTTATTTATTTATTTTAAAGCAATAGTTTTTAAGAACTGAACTTGCTTTGTAAATTTAGTTTGGATTAATGAGATCAGTACTGTATTACTTTTGTTATGTGTGTTTTTACTTTTTAATGCAGTCAAATTAGACAGTCAATATGATATTGCATAGTGCATACATAAAAAGTATACTCCCCAAAAGATGCCTTGTTCTATCTAAGGAATAATATGTGTGAGTGTTTTGCAGATTGTTTGAAATCTTGTCAAATTTGCATTTAGTTTAATATTAAAATGTATATTTTATTTGTTTTTCATAAAACATGTAAAATGTACATTCCTCAAACAGAGTCTTGTGTCATGTCATGACGTAAAATTGGTATGATATAACTTTAAATGATTGAATTGTTTTAAGGATTGACGAGGCTAATAAAATCGCAAGGAAAAAGAATGACATTAAATATACTTTGTTCGCAAAATATGTTTATTTAAAAAATAAGTAAATAATCTTGGGGATTTATAAACTGAATTGGGGCCAAATTGTTTTTCTGTATCTTGCTTAACACTTTTATTGTAACTAACATAAACTGTTAATAATGTGACTATTTACTTAAAAAACTTAACTGCATTAAAAGAGGTATTTAAATTACATTTTCAAGGTCTGGCTGTAAATTTCTTACGATCTGGCCGAAGAACAAATATGACCACCCTCAACTAACAAATATTTTATTAACTCTACTTTGAAAATAAAAACCTACAATGTAGGGTTATTATTTATGATAACTGAGAAACAATATTTAGACCTGCTAAAGTCTGGATCTTTTTTCAATATCAACACACATAAAAGAACAATGGCAATCTAATGTAGAACTGCCTTTTTACACAAAATAAATGTAGATAAACTAAAAAAAAAATAGTATTATGTCTGTTTTTCCTTTTTCAAATTTGTATTATCCTCTCATTCAATGAGGGGAAACATTTGCCTTCCTTGTCCTGCACGCATTCATTTGCACATAGGAGCCATATCATTGTGCAGTTCATAAATAATTATAAGAAACGATGAACAAACCGGTTTGATGATGTTCGGGATTGAGAAATGTATGTAGAACCAAACACAGGAGAATAAAAAGCAAATTTTCCAATGGATTTTCTTTGAAGGTTTGGTTTTCATCCTTAATTTGACTTTTGTGAAAAAATTTTGCATATTAGCTGACGTCGCTTCTGTAACAGGTTTTGTTTGTAGTTTAGACCCATCAGCCAAGCAATTTGCATAAATACATTTGGGTGAATAAGATGTAATACAATGTGCTCACCCAAAAGTTCCTGGTTCATGTTTTGGAAAAGAGTGTAACTGAACTAAACTCAGCAAAAATATTCATGTTTTATATTCAGCAAAATTAACATGTGTAAATATTTTGTATGAACATAAAAACTTTCAACAACTAAGACAAACTGAACAAGTTTCAAAGACATGTGACTAACAGAAATGGAAAAACACATCCCTGAACAAAGGGGGGGTCAAAATCAAAAGTAACTGTCAGTATCTGGTGTGGCCACCAGCTGCATTAAGTACTGCTGTGCATCTTCTCCTCATGGACTGCACCAGATTTGCCCGTGAGATGTTACCCCACTCTTCCAGCAAGGCACTTGTAAGTTCCTGGACATTTCTGGGGGGAACGGCCCTCGCCCTCCCCCTCCGATCCAACAGGTCCCAGACGTGGTCAATGGGATTGAAATCTGGGCTCTTCACTGGCCATGGCAGAACACTGACATTCCTTTTTTGCAGGAAATTAAGCACAGAACGAGCTGTATGGCTGATGCCATTGTTATGCTGGAGGGTCAAATCAGGATGAGCCTGCAGGAAAGGTACCACATGAGGTAGGAGGATGTCTTCCCTTTAACGCACAAGTGTTGAGATTGCCTACAATGACAACAAGTTCAATCCGATGATGCTGTGACACACACCACCCCAGACCATGACAGACCTTAAACCTCCAAATTGATCCCGCTCCAGAGTACAGGCCTCGGTGTAACGCTCATTCCCTCGATGAGTGTCTGACCATCACCTCTGGTGAGACAAAACCGTGACTCGTCAGTGAAGAGCACTTTTTGCCGGTCCTGTCTGGTCCAGTGAAGGTGGGTTTGTTGCTGGTGATGTCTAGTAAGGACCTGCCTTACAACAGGCCTACAAGCCCTCAGTCCAGCAACTCTTAATCTATTGTGGACATTCTGAGCACTGATGGAGGGATTGTGCATTCCAGGTGTAACTCAGGCAGTTGTTGTTTCCATCCTGTACCTGTCCCGCAGGTGTGATATTTGGATGTACCGATAGTGTGCAGGTGTTGTTACACATGATCTGCCAATGCGAGGATGATCAGCTGTCCTTCCTGTCTCCCTGTAGAGCTGTCTTAGGCATCTCACTGTACAGAAATTGCAATTTCTTACCCTGGCCACATGCCTAAGGCACGTACACGCAGATGAGCAGGGACCCTAGGCATCTTTCTTTTGGTGTTTTTCAGAGTCAGTAGAAAGGTCTCTTTATGGGGCTTTTCCACTGCATGGTACAACTCTACTCAGCTCGCTTTTTGGGGGTACCTAGTACTTGATACTTTTTTAGTACCATCTCGATTGAGGTTTCAAGCGAGCCAAGCCGATAATAAATGTGATGTCAAAATCCTGCAGATCCACTGGACGGGGAGAATCGTCACTAGCAGTGTCACTGGATTTCCGACACATGACATAAACCAGCTAGTTTTAAAGTTAGTAACAGCGATAGCAGCATCATGTTCAAGTGACTTTTGAATTGTGAAAAAATAAACGACTGTGCACAAAACCACACCTTGGTCAATAAACGAGGTGCAGACCGTCCACTTGTTAGCGATGAGCAAAACAATTAAGTCGCTCAGCTGTTGGCCACACACGGCTACCACCGGACCTACCAACATTGTAGGGAAAAGCTAAAATTTTTTCTTTAAAGTGACTACAGAACCATCAAGGAAAAGTGGATTAGTGTTAGGACGCTATCAAAACCGGTGAGCAATGGGATGGAGAGTTCTCTGGACACAGCCATGATGGAGGATGGTACGTTTTGTTACATTAACTCTACTCTGCTTGAAAGCTTCACTTTATTTAGTTGACCAGCTACTGAAAGCTTGCTTCTAAAACAACCAGGCCAATTTAACTGTTATACTTGTGTAAAAAAAAAAAAAATCACCATGCAACAATGGCTTTATGCAGCACAATGAGCTAGTAGCTAACAGCTAGCGGTTGTGTTCTTGTTTTGGTCAGTTTGTGTCGTTTAAGATGATGTCACGGCAGTAGAGGCCGCGCAAATATGACATCAGCCTATAATCCCACCTACGTTGTACGGCACTAAACTGCAGTGGAAATGCAAGCTCAGAAAAGTAAAGCGAGTATAGTTGAGGGCGAGTTGAACGGTAACGTGCAGTGGAAAGGTGTCAATAGAAAGGTCTCTTTAGTGTCCTAAGTTTTTTTTTAACTGTGACCTTAATTGCCAACTGTCTGTAAGCTGTTAGTGTCATAACAACCTTTCCACAGGTGCATGTTCATTATGGTTAATTGAACAATCATGGAAAACTTTGTTTAAAATCTTTACAATAAAGATCTGTAAAGTTATTTGGATTTTTACGAAATTATCTTTAAAATACAGCGTCCTGAAAAAGAGACTTTTCATTTTTGCTGAGTTTATGTCCAGACAAGCTGAAGCACACAGGTTCCTCCAGAACTGAACCACTGATAGCTTGACGAGCGCCAATGCTTTTGCACGTGTTGAGTGTTGTTAAACTCACCGCTGAGTTTTGTTCAGAATGCGTTCGGATGGTTACCGTGATATAAAACCATTTGGAAGTTCAGACAAAAGTGTGATTGGTGGGCCGCATCAAATCACTGACTTACATTAAATAAAGACATTACATCGTACCAGGAGACTGAGAAGTGGTGGTACGCAAGAAAAACTGCCGGTATTCTGTAGAGTAAATTAGAGTGCGTGTACTGCGTACCCGCCCACTTCAATGTACTATGCTGTATGTCTGCTGCTTCCTGGTGAAAGTTTAAATGCTCTTCTGGAAGTATACGACTTCTTATTGATGCACATGGCTTTTTGCTGCGAAATCTTTGCTAATTGTATTAAAAACAACATTGTTTAAATTGTTTCTGATTTTTAAAGCAACTAGTGCTTTCCTAATATTTTGTCTATTATTTTATAGAAAAAAAAATGCATGTATCAACTTTGCTACAGCAGGCATTTTAGTTCTCTCTCCATCATTGCATTCAGTTCTATTTACATTATGCCGAGAACACACAAACATTTATGTTCTATTGTTATGTTATGCATCTGTTGTCTATTTTAATCTATAGACTTAAAGGTTTTTAATTTTAGAGATCTACAATTGAAGTTTTACTAGTAATAATTGTAATTATAATTGTAATTAAAGAGCTCTACAGTTAAATGTTTCTTGTAAAAGGTATAATTCAGTAGCTATCTGGAGTTTTTACTAGTGAGAGTTGTAATTAAAGAGCTCGTTGAGTTCTTAAAAGTCTAATTCGAGAGCTCTTTAGTGGAATTATGACTAGTTTAATTTGAGATATCTAAAATGAACTTTTAGATACTGTAATTAAATTATGACTTGTCCCTCAAGACATGTCCCTTAAAGTTTTATGTAAAATCCAGTTGACTTTACAAATCATTTTAACACAACTTCAACATTACATCTAGTCTTGTTTAAATGGCTCTCTATAAGTTGATATAACTTGCTGTTTTAACATAGCATAGCAAGTACAAAAAACGAATGAATTACTAACATGCATGCTGTTCACTTGTCCTGATAAGTAACTTATTTTTCATAGTTAAAATAACAATAAACATTGTCTAAATTTTCTTATTCTTCTTGAAATGTTACATACAATTATGTGAGTGCCAGTCTGTGCCTGGGTGTTAGTTTTTAAGTTAGAGGGGGGAAAAACATGCATACATTATTGACATACATACACCAATACCATGACATAGTTCAAACAGTTTTTCCACAATTTTTATATATATATATAGGTCAGTTAGGATCACTACATTTTAAGAATGTGAAATGTCAGAATAATAGTAGAGAGAATTATTTATTTCAGCTTTTATTTATTTCATCACATTCCCAGTGGGTCAGAAGTTTACATACACTTTATTAGTATTTGGTAGCATTGCCTTTAAATTGTTTAACTTGGGTCAAACGTTTTGGGTAGCCTTCCACAAGCTTCTCACAATAAGTTGCTGGAATTTTGGCCCATTCCTCCAGACAGAACTGGTGTAACTGGGTCATGTTTGTAGGCCACATTGCTCACAGATGCTTTTTCAGTTCTGCCCAAAACTGTTCTATCGGATTGAGGTCAGGGCTTTGTGATGACCATTCCAATACCTTGACTTTGTTGTCCTTAAGCCATTTTGCCACAACTTTGGAAGTATGCTTGGGGTCATTTGGAAGAACCATTTGTAAAGGTGCTTTAACTTCCTTGCTGATGTCTTGAGCTTTTGCTTCAATATATCCACATAATTTTCCTTCCTGATGCCATCTATTTTGTGAAGTGCACCAGTCCCTCTTGAAGCAAAGCACCCCCACAACATGATGCTGCCACCCCCATGCTTCACAGTTGGGATGGTGTTCTTCGGCTTGCAAGTCTCACCTTTTTTTCTCCAAACATAATGATGTATCTGAACCTATCTGTAGTCTGGATTTTTATGGGAATTTTGGAGCCGTGGCTTCTTCCTCGCTGACCTGCCATTTAGGTTATGTCGATATAGGACTCATTTTACTGTGGATATAGATACTTGTCTACCTGTTTCATCCAGCATCTTCACAAGGTCATTTGCTGTTGTTCTGGGATTGATTTTTCGCACCAAAATCTTTAGGAGACAGAATAATTCTCCTTCCTGAGCGGTACGATGGCTGTGTGGTCCCATGGTGTTTTTACTTGCGTACTATTGTTTGTACAGGTGAACGTGGTACCTTCAGGCATTTGGAAATTGCTCCCAAGGATGAACCAGACTTGTGGAGGACCATAATTTTTTTCTGAGATCTTGGCTGATTTCTTTTGATTTTCCCATGATGCTCATCAAGCAAACAGTTACTGAGTTTGAAGGTAGGCCTTAAAATTCATCCACAGGTACACCACCAATTCAGGATTCCTCCTATCAGAAGCAAATTGGCTAATTGTCTAAAGGCTTGACATAATTTTCTGGAATAGAAAAGGCACAGTTAACTTAGTGTATGTACATTTCTAATCCACTGGAATTGTGATATAGTCAAATGAAACAATCTGTCTGTAAATAATTGTTGAAAAATTACTTGTGTCATGCACAAAGTAGATACGACTTAAACGATTTGCCAAAACTATAGTTTGCTAATATGAAATCTGTGGAGTGGTTCAAAAATGATTATTATTTTCCTCAACCTAAGTGTAAGTAAACTTCTGACTGCAACTGTATATATGTATATATAGTCAGAAGTTTACTTACACTTAGGTTGAGGTAAATGAAAATCATTTTGTGTGTGTGTGTGTTAAGTTATTCTATAAGGCCAATTGGAAGCCCTCATAATTGTAGCCTGTAATTAGATCTCCAATCTATTCTCCAATTAGTTAATTGGAAAGGTCAACTAACTTACTTTCTGTACATAATGATGCTGACTTTGTAGAAAACAACATTTAAAAAGTGTCAAATTCTCTCATGTTACACAGGTCACATAGAATATGACAAAACATTTAAGTTTAATACATAGTTAAGTGCCAACTTCAGTGGAGAATGGGCTTTCGTTGATGATAAAGAGATCCATGTGCCATCTGCTGTGATAGAATTTCTTATTAGATTTGATGGTAAAAAAATAAATTAGTTAATTTGTAAGATACCCATCGTGTGTTAAAATGTAAAGTCTACATTATTGTCACTTTGTGTTGCATCTTCCTTTTCTTTCAATCCCAGAGAAAATCTTTATTGTTATTTGTTTTTTTAAAGGGGAAAATTACGGATTTGGTTTCATTCAGGAAACTTTGGAAGAATCAGTGGGGAAAGATTTGGTTTTCGTTTGGTTGCAACTAGTCAGCAGAGGTCGCTATTTTGCAAGATAAATTTATGAGAAAGATGATTGTTGAAGAGAGTATTATTATTATTACTGGTAATACTGTGAAAAAAAAGATAATAAACAAGTTGTATTAGCCTATATATATATATATATATATATATATATATATATATATATATATATATATATATATATATATACCACCAATAACAAAACCAACAACAAAGTACTTTTTCCACATACTGAATCCAGATATCAGAGGATTCGGATCTCTCAGCCATCAAGCGCTCTTTGCAGAAACATCTCAAAGGAAACAGTGGCTGACAGCATCTGTAATTTCGGTCTGTTCCTCACACAAACCTATCAATTGAATGGGTAAAACCCCAATAATCAAAACAAGGTCAACATTTAAATCCTTTTGTACTATAAATTCTCCTCCCTGCACAGCAGGTGGCGATATTCGTGAAGAATGCAAATCGCCAAAAATAAAAGATAAATGTGAAAGTGAAAATTTATAGTAAAATGGACTTAAATATTGATCTGTTTCACACCCACACCTATCGTATCACTTCTGAAAATATACATTTAACCACTGGAGTAATTTGGATTAATTTCATGCTGCTTTTATGTGCATTTTGGACCTTCAATGTTTTGATCCCTGTTCACTTGCATTGTATGGACCTACAAAGCTAAGATATTCTGCTAAAAATCTTTGTGTTCTTTGTGACATTTAAAAACAACTTCATATTTCAAGAAACAAGTTACATTTTAAGTTATTAGTAAGCAAAATTTGCCACCTCACATATTTATTTTAATCTTTTCTGCTTTGATTTTATTGATCCTTTTCAACTTTGGGGTTGTGTTGGTCTACCTATCATTATGAGGACTTTCCATAGACATAATGATTTTTATACTGTATAAACTATAGATTCTATCCCCTAAACCTAACACAACCTCTAAACCTAACCCTCACAAAAAACTTTCTGCATTTTTACATTCTCAATAAAACATCGTTTAATATGTTTATTTAAGCTATTTAAATTATGGGGACACTAGAAATGTCCTCATAAACCACGTTTATAACACAATACCCCTGTAATTACCAGTTTATAACCTAAAAAATTGTCGTTGTAAACCACATAAACACACGCGCGCGCGCGCGCACACACACACACACACACACACACACACACACACACACACACACACACACACACACACACACACACACACACACACAGGAATAGTCATACATGCATGTGATAGTTTCGACTTGTCTACTGTTAACCAATTAAAATTAGCATTGAACTTAGAACTTGGTGGGTGTTTGTTGTTCTACAACAATATGATGTCCCTCTGTTTACTATGGTTACTAAGGCTAGATGAACGACTTCTCAACTGGCTAATCGCAAACCGCTTGTAAGTAGCTCTTAGTAGCCAATCCTAACGCAGGAGGCGGGACCTACCGGAATACGGGTGGAGGGAAAAATCACGCGAGTAGAACCTGTAAAAGGGAGAAAAAAAACAACCAAACAAAAACGAAAATTCCGCACAACATATATCACGCTTCCTCACCCAGCGACTCCACAAGGATCAGAGTTTGACCGTGTGCATGATCTTCTGCCACTGCACCTATGCATTTTTTCACCGATGTTGTTTGAAGGGGATAAGTTTGTGAACCTGGAGGCTACGCTTTTGTTTTGTGAGTTTGTTTAGTTCATATCAAAGCACTGTGATCAAGAACAGCGCAGAAGTTTTCACTCTTCTACAGGAATGTCCCAGAAGGAAAGACCCACTTTTTACCGACAGGAGCTCAATAAGACCATATGGGAGGTGCCGGATCGGTACCAGAATTTATCACCCGTGGGTTCTGGAGCTTATGGATCCGTATGGTAAATATCTGTGCTGGTTTTCATGTCTTGCATAACATGATCTGGTTTCTTAAACATTCGGGCCTCTCGCGTTTGCTCAGCAATGGGTTTCTAGATCTATTTGTAGAGAGTCATGTTGCAGCCCTGCTTGCAAAAGGTTTGACCCTACATATATTATTAGCGAAGGGCGATTGGTTTTGTACCAGAGGCATAAAACGTCAAATAATATATGTTTAGGTCACTGATATGCTCCAGACCTAGTGAGCTGCCTACTAGACAGCATTGTGTGCGTGCACTACTGTACATGCATAAGCACAATGAACTGAAACTGTAATTAATACATGCATAGGCACAATGAACCGAAACTTTATTTAATCTGAAAATGAAAGGGGATTTCTCACTAGAACACCGCCTGGACCACGCATGCAGTAGCCTAGCAAAAGTCCACGTTATGTTTCAGATTCAAGTTCCAATGCCTTGGGACTCGTGTATGTAATCTGAAATGCACACAAGTGAAGGCCATACACATTGTGTATGCTACAGTAGTCTGACCATGAGGACAAAATGATGTCACACTCTGCTCCTGACTCATAATTCCAGGATTAGGTGTTTGTCTCACCACTGAGCTGGTTAGTCATGTTTGTCAGGATTCAAATTTGTTGTAAATATTACATATACTACTCTAAAATATCTTTTAAGATACTGTGCATGCAGATTTTCTTTGTTGATGGTTGGGTAATATTGCACAGAACTGTACAAAAACCTTTGGCTGGTGGCTTGGGGACTTTCGTGGAGGAAAAAACCCACATTGCTTTGAATGTTGACATCAGGGATGAACCGTGAAGAACAAGCCTGGTTGTAATTGTCTGGAGAGTTCGTACCATAATTTTCCCAGACAGTCCCCAATGATGTGGAAGTATCCTGTCTTACAGTGTCCTCTGGTTGGGATATAAATAGAAAGTCCTTTTGTGTTTAGTCCTAGGGCATCTCAGCTTGGTAAATCAAGCGCTTCAAGTGTGTTCACTGTCAAACATTCCCACTCCTCATATGCTATGCTAGGCATGCATGGTGCACTTTGTCTGTCAAGCTAAATAAAATAAAAAAAACATGCTACCTATTACCGTGCACATAGCATTGCCAAATTACAGTCCTCCTACAGTGCATTGGCATATTGCAGTGTTTTATGATCAGATCAATTCAATATATAATGTGGCCACTTGCACCAGAGTAACGTTGTTCAGTTGACATGTTTAAACTGGTTTGGACTGTTAGAGATGTTTTCTGTTGGAGCAGTAGAGGGATTTCTCTGTGAGACGCCCAGAAACTTCATGAAACTCCAGACTGAATGTGTGCGAACATCCCATATGTCATGCTGTTGATTTCACACAGGTCCTGTTGTTGGAAAGAATAGATCTGAACTCTGCTGGAAGGCTCTAACTCTAGCACCACTGGCTTTTCAAGGGTCAAAGAGAAAATCTGTATGTAAAACACACAATTAGACTGTGCATAAACATTTTTTTTGGTTAGGTGAAAAAAGAAACGTGTTTATCATTCAGTACATCTGTCAAGAATTTGAAGTACAATCAAAACAACACATCCAAAGAACATTGTTATATTTTGTAGCTATTTGTGATCTGACACAGGGCACAGGGTGTGCAGTGATTGACTGATTGGAAACTCCTTTGGCCTACTTTGGTCTTGTTTTGCTGGGGTTTATTTTGCTTTCTTGGGTACAGGTTGTTCATGATCTAGCCAAGGTTGAACTAAAGCCACAACTGTGCCTCCCTTGCCCATTGTCTTATAGATAAAGGAATGTTCTGGGTTAAAAACAAGGTAAGCTCTATGGACAGCATCTGTGACATTCTGCTGATTATATTGGCAGAATTTTTGACTCACCTCTCAGTTTGTAAAAACAAGCTAAAAAAATGCATTAACAGTAATGTATTTACAATGGAAGTCTATGGAGAAATGCATTCTGGAGGGTTTAAAAAACAAAAATATGCTAAATAGAAAATATATCAGAAATTATAAAGAGTTTGTGAATGGAAATCTGAGTTGGGTCTGTATCTGTATCAATACCCAGCCCTACTTTCTGGTATCCTTGTTCTTATCATGCAAAAAGTTTCCGGGTTTACATGGTCATGTCAGGAGTTGAATGTAACTTTGTCCAGATAAGGTTAGTAAGTGATATTAGCACACTTGTCTTATGCTAACGCATAGTCTTGTGGCTTTACTATTGAAACAGTATGTATTTTAATTTGTATTGTGCTGTAATAACTTGCCCCACAGACTTCCATTGTAAGTGTGCTACTGTTCAAATGATTTTTGCTTATTTTTAGAGACAGAGAGGTGAATCAAATTTATTTTCTATAAACTGTATACTTTCACTGAGCACTTTATTAGAAACACCCATACACCTACTTATTCATGCAATTATCTACTCAGACAATCGCGTGGCAGCAATGCATAAAATCATTCAGATACGGGTTAGGAGCTTCAGTAAATGTTCACATCAACCTTCAGAATGGTGAAAAATTTTATCTCAGTGATTTAGACCGTTGCATGATACTTAGTGCCAGACAGGCTGGTTTGAGTATTTCTGTAACTGTTGATTTAACATTGTGTGTTGAACACCGGTCAGTCTATTATTGTAGTAACATGATGGCTTGTAACAACAAAACGAACCGTGACTGGTCATTTACATGTCTCAGTCACTTGACATGCAAGCAGGCGATTCTTGGCGCCCTTAAGAAATAAATTGGCCAAAGGGGAAAATTTAAATTCTGAATATCGGTCGATTTGTCTTCCTCTGCAATATATTAATATTTAACAAATATTAAATAACAAATAATTACTTTGTTTTTTGTAATTTCATTTTAATGTTCAAGTTAAAAATATGCATTTTGTTAATTTGATTTCCCTAATATATGGCTTGAATATTTTATTAGCACATATGGGTGGACCTGAAACGCCCCTTTCTTCTGATTGGTCAACCTGCACCGTCATCTTCCTCAATGCTGTGAGACAAAATAAAAGTTCTCTGCTCTTTAATTGTTCAGATAAATTTGTCTCAGTTAATATTAAATCCTTTACCATTTATTCTCCAAAACTCACAGCGTTTATTGTAGCCGAGCTATCTCTCAAAGACAGCCCTACACATAATCCTGCTGTCTTTGACATTGCTCCGGTTTGAAAAGGCATGGTTTTAAATGAGATGATGAAAATTACCATACATTCATAAGACAATTGAAGCATATGCCTACATTGTAAAGACATAGGCTTACGTTTAACTGTGGGGGAAAGTTAGTTTTAGGTTTAATATTCACCTATGATGCGTAAGGGACCATCTGAAAACTCCACCCACAACTAAAACTTCACTGGCGTCAGAGCAGTCATTTATTTGAGTTTTGACTTGTATGTTCTATTTAAAAAACAAACAAACATTTCCCAGGTTTTAGTAGATCGCCAGAGTGATGGCTGTGCATATGAATGTACACTATTCACTTATATTATGAAAAAAATAAATACAAATTAAATAACTAAAATAAATGAAAACATTATTTCCCCAGTGTGCATACTGACTTGCTACTGGTGAGAGTTATCAGTCTATCCACTGGGAATTTACTACAACTTTTGGAATGCAAAATAACATTTTGGTGAATTATTTATTTATTTTAAATAATCTAATGCTATATTAATATTATTGGACTTACTGTAAAAATCTCACTTGTAATAGCTCAGTCTTTTATCTGGAAATCTACTATAACATTTGGAATGTAAAATTGTATTTTTTTGTGATTAACATTTTTAAACAAAGAAAAACAAAACATATATACACAGGATCAATATGTAACCCCCCAATCCTTAACCCCACCCTGACCCTCAACAAACCTTCCTGTGGTCACATATGTGTAACACACACAAGCAAAAAAATAAATTAAGTAACCGAGTATGCCTGCTGCGTTGTGAGCTCCGACACAACACTGCAGTTTATTGTTTGTTTTGTTTACAGTTTTTTTTGTCTTGGATGTTGTCTGCCTTATTGTATACGACAGACAAATGCTTTTGAACATTGGTCCTGCAATTACACACTGAAAACCGGACTTCAAATTCCTCAATGCCGACCCGCTGTTTACAAACACACCAGCGGAGCACTTTGTCTGGGCTGCCCGGCTGTGGAAACACAGAAGGAAAAAGGGAAAAATAGCCGGCTTTCTCATCAGAGTAAGATGCCGCGCATATCGACCCCCGCTACCCAGTATACAACTGGCAAATGTTCAGTCTCTGGAGAATAAGCTCTGCAAACTGAGAGCATGGATCTCTTTCCAACAAGAGACGGGGGACTGCTGCGTTATCTGCCTTATGGAAACTTGGATGTCCGCGGAGATTCCAGAATCGGACATCGAACCCGCGGGGTTCTCCGTGCACCGAGCGAACAGAGCGAAAGACCTCTCAGGTAAAAGCAAAGGTGGTGGTGTATGTTTTATGATCAACAAATCATGGTGTGATCAGAGGAACGTACATTTTATCAAGTCTTTCTGCTCTCCTGATCTGGAATTTCTCATGTTTCTGTATACACCATTCTGGCTACTGAGTGAATTCACAGCGGTCACTATCACTGCTGTGTGCATCCCCCCCACAAGCCGACACAGACCGGGCACTCAAGGAACTGTATGGGAGTATAAGTGAGCAGGAAACCATGCACCCTGAGGCTGCATTCATTGTTACCGGGGACTTTAACAAAGCCAATTTTAAAACAATCGCACCAAAATACCACCAACACATCAGCTTCAACACACGAGGGGACCGGGTTTTGGACCATTGCTATTCTCCTTTCCAGGATGGCTACAAATCCCTCCTCCGCCCACCATTTGGCAAATCAGACCACTCTTCCGTTCTGCTTCTGCCCGCTTACAGGTATAAACTGAAACAGGAAGCACCCACCTTCAGAACGATCCAGTGCTGGTCGGACCAATCAGACTCTATGCTACAAGACTGTTTTGATCACGCGACTGGGAGATGTTCCGGTCCGCCTCTGTTGACAACATCGAGGTTTACGCTGATAGCATAACATGTCCATAGTGCCCTCCAAGCTTGATGTGAAACTCCAGGCTCTGGGCTTAAACAGCTCGCTGTGCAGCTGGATCCTGGACTTCCTGTCAGGCAGACATCAGGTGGTTAGAATGGGCAGCAACATCTCCTCATCACTGACCTTCAACACTGGAGCTTCTGGTGTGGCAACACACAGCTCCAATGTCATCATTAATTTTGCTGATGATACGACGGTGGTAGGTCTGATCACTGATAATGATGAATCCAATGAGGAGGTGCACACTCTGACACGCTGGTGTCAGGAGCACAACCTCTCCCTCAACGTCAGTAAGACCAAGGAGCTTGTAGTGGACTTCAGGAGGAAAGACAGAGTACACAGCACCATCACCATTAATGGAGCACCGCTGGAGAGAGTCAGCAGCTTCAAGTTCCTTAGTGTCCACATCACTGAGGAACTCACATGGTCCATCCACACTGAGGCCGTTGTGAAGAAGGCTCACCAGCGCCTCTTCTTCCTGAGATGGCTGAGGAAGTTTGGAATGAACCACCACATCCTCACACGGTTCTACACCAGCACTATAGAGAGCATCCTGACTGGCTGCATCACCGTCTGGTATGGCAATAGCACCGCCCACAACAGCAAAGCCCCGCAAAGGGTGGTGCGAACTGCCAGACACATAATCGGAGGTGAGCTTCCCTCCCTCCAAGACATATATAACAGGAGGTGTGTGAAAAAAGCTCGGAGGATCATCAGAGTCTCCAGCCACCCGAGTCAGTGATCGATCGACATATTAAAGCAAGATCTTCCAAGTCGGCAATGACCTTCATCAGCAGTGGCATTTCTCTCATTGCAGTAGAGGGTTTCACATAAAGTAAAAGATTGATCTTTGGTTTTAAGAATCGATATTGAATGATGCTGATGCATCGGATTTGGAAAATCCATATTTTTTCTCAGCCATGATATACAGTATAGTATATATACTCACCGGCAACTTTATTAGATACACCTGTTCATCATCTTATTCATGTGATTATCTAATTAACCAATCATGTGGCAGCAGTGTAATGTATAAAATCATGAGCAGATGGGTTGGTTTGAGGATTTCTGTAACTGCTGATCTCCTGGGACTTTCACGCACAACAGTCTTTAGAGTGTAAAGAGAATGGTGCGAAAAAACTGAAAATATCCAGCAAGTGGCAGTTCTGTGTGCAAAAATGGCTTAAGGAGAATGGTCAGACTGGTCCAAGCTGACAGGAAGGTGACAGTAAACACCCATTACAAAAGTGCTTTGCCGAAAAGCATTTCTGAATGTACAACACGTCGAACAATGAGGCAGATGGGCTACAGCAGCAGAAGACCCCTCCGGGGCAGACTCAGTTTTCTGTTCTTGGCTGGCAGAAGTGGAACCCAACGTGGTCTTCTGCTGTTGTAGCCCATCTGCCTTAAGGTCCAACATTTTGTGCATTTTGAGATGCTATTCTGCTTCTGGTTACCGTAGCCTTTCTGTCAGCTCGAACCAGTCTGGCCATTCTCCGTTGACCTCTCTTTTCAACAAGGCATTTTCGTCCATAGAAATGCTGCTCACTGGTTGTTTTTTCACCATTCTCTTTACACTCTAGAGACTGTTGTGCGTGAAAACCTCATGATATCAGCAGTTACAGAATTTTTCACACCAACAATCATGCCACAGTCTAAATCACTGCGATCAAATTTTTTCCCCATTCTGATGGTGGTTGTGAACATTAACTAAAGCTCCTGACCCATATTTGCACGATTTTATACATTCCACTGCTGCCACACAATTGGCTGATTAGATAATCCCATGAATAAGTAGATGTACAGGTGTACCTAATAAAGTTGCCTGTGAGCAAGTAAGTGTGTGTTTTTTTTTATTAATTTAATTCCTTTAAATATTAAACAATTCATTTTGATGTAAAGTTAATGGTGCCCAGTTGCATCCACTTACGTTGCTTATTATTTAAGGCAAGCACTGGTTTAGCTTAGGTTTGAAGCTTTACCTTACACTAACTTCTCTGTCCAGTGCGAGCTACAACACTGTGTCCTGGTTTGATAGAGAAATGGAACTTTTACTGGTGGTTTCCCATGTTTCACAATCAGCACAGCGTCACTGGCTTGGCTCTCCCTACTACATCTCTTTTCACTGTTCTTTTCCAACATGTGTTTATATAACAGAAAACATCTACCATCTATCTGTTCTGTCTGCAATGTCTTCTGTTTAAACAACGCACAGCCATCATATATTACCCTACTGAACGTAAAGCTCAGTTTGTAGCCATCTGCGCACAATGCTTGTAAGCAGATATCTAAACACCACACCCATAAGAGACTGCAGCATACAGACTTCAACTATGCCTTCCCCCTGTCGGGCTGGTTTGAGTCACGCACGATTTGTTATATAAGGCGAAGGGCAACATTTCTGCAAGACTCAACAATAAACACTTCAATTCAACAGTTTGCACAACTGTTGACCCCACTGTTGGCATTGTGTCTCTATCAAAACTGTGTACGTGTGAGCGTGATTTATCTAAATAAGTCTTATCAAGCGTCAAAATTTGCATATGTTCAAATGTGGCTGCACATTTTCTTTTCAAGAGAGCAATGATAAAATACGTTCAGAAAATAACATTTAAAAAGATGATGCACGTCTGGATTTGTTGTGGCACTAGGTTCAATTTAAACATTTTAATTTAGTTTCATGTTTTCCAATTATGTTAGTTGTTATTTCAGTTAAATTTCAGTTAGATTCTGTTTACATTAACGTTGCTTCTAGTATTTCAAGATCCACGTAGAAAGTACTGACTGTTATCCAAGTTGATTATTTTAGAGTAGACATTTGCTTTTTGTCAATATAGTGTCTTGTGTTTTTGTCTTCGGTAGTGTGTTATTTGTCTGGGACTGCAGATGCTTTGGCTAGGTGTGTTCATGGGAGAATGCTAATAGTGCACAAAACTTTGTCTCCCTTCATGAAATAGACTGGCCTACTTGCACTTCCTGGAAAGCCAATTATCTTTTGACCACACCAGTCCAGGCTGCTATGTACTTCTGTTGTTCCAAAGATCATTTGGAAAATGAAATTGGGGATGGGAAATATGGGTAGGAATGTTTTCTTGCTAATGGAGCAGAACTTTGCAATGTGAGTGCCTTCAAATGTTTAAGAATTATTGGTGGTGTTTGCTATGGCAAGCAACACTTACTTTTGTTGATACTTAGGTTAGAATTATTTCCACACTGTTTGGAGAGGGTTTTTTGTCTTTTTTTTAAACAATTACACTACTGATTTTCGGTCTGTGGATGATAAAACGAGCAAAGAAATGCCATTGTCTTACATTAAAGGAGGGACCAGAGCCATGTCTGTGGACCAAGAACATCCTAATAACTACATATCAATGCGCTAAAACCCTTTTAGAACACCTGAGCAACCATTTAGCAACGTTCTGACAACCGCCAAACACCCTACAGGGCTGTACTATTGCTTTGTTTAAGGGGTCATGACATGAGGAATAAAAATTCCCATGATCCTTTGACATATAAGAGGTATCTTTACTATAAAAACATATTGTAAGTTTCAGAACTCAAAACGTTCTCCTCACTGCAAAAGTGTATTTGTTGAAACCAAATTGCCAAACGACTCATTCTCCACTTTCTCACCATTGTGTAGTCACACTGTGGTAGACATTTCCATATGACCACCTCCACAACGAAACATCAAAGCCTGATTTACCTTATTAAAGCAGAAAGCCAATCATAACAGTGAGGATTTACTCTCAAGTCTAGACAGGCTAAGAATAAGGGGGAAAATATAAAATCATGTTTTACAAATATATATATATATATATTAGGGCTGCACGTTTTCAAGTTTTTCATTAACCGTTAACCGAGGCCCTTAACGGTTAATACTCGGTTAACCATAGTGTGCGCCAGGGATGGAAATTAACTTTTTTGTCCACCGGCCACTGTGGATTTCAAAATCTACCAGCCACTCAATGTTTTTAACAGCCACTTTCTAGTTTTTAACCGACAATGTGTAACTGCATGTGAAAATTAATACTACAAGATCTACAATACTTAAGCCGTTTATTTAATCTCAAGTCTCAATGAAATACTGGCATTTTCTCTTTCTCTCTTATAGCCTACACACACAATCCATGAACTGATATTCATTTCAGTTCGCATACGAGGAAAACACAATATTACGGACGTGAGCGCTCTGAAAGCGGCACTGAAAGATGCTTTAAAACTTCCACAGAGACATCAAACAGAAAGCACAAAACCTTTCTTTAAAGTGAATTTCGTTTTGTATTAATTGTGTCTTAATTTTAATCAGTGTTTCATCAACCAATTGCCTGGATTTAATAAATAAGAATTAAATATAGCAGACGATATAATCACGAAGCGGAGGCGCCGGCGCGTGAACTGGAGCTCGTCTCATAAATGAACCGAAACTCAGTGTATAAGGTAGCCTTGCCTCACAAATAATTCAAAACTAAAGAAAACAGACACAGACTGCTCTCTGCTTATGTAATCCGTAAGAAATGTGCATTTCTCTCTGGTGCGTTACTGCGAAGACCACGAGTCAGCATCGTCAACTTCATCTTTGCAAATGACACGGACAAAGAAAAGACTTGTTTATTAATAAATAATTAAAATATCTCCTTGCTATATTTTACATATTCATAATCATTACTTTTGCCGGTTCTTTGTGACAGATTTTAGGAGCTTTATTGGCAGCGCCACGCCGCCACCCTTACATGAGCGCGTCACCGCACCCACCAGAATAGCCCTGTTTTTTTTGTTAAGGATTTGTTTACTGTGTGTGTGAGATTCATTTAATGGAAAGCACATTCACTGAGTTGTCTTGCTAATCAGTGTCTCCTCGTTTATTCAAACTAATTTGTCCTTTAACAGACGAACGTCTCATGATGCTATTTTTATTTACCCGCCACGGTGGCCGGTAGGTGAAGCGAGTTTACCCGCCACAACACAAAATCACCCGCATTTGGCTGGTGGCGGGTGCTAATTTCCATCCCTGGTGTGCGCGCCACAACCCCGAGATACAGACACACGAGAAAGGGGTAGTTCATTTTTAACACCTTTAATAACTGGTTGGACCACATTTGAAATGAAATTAATATATAGAAATAAAACGCAGTGGTAAGGACAGAGCAGTTAAAGTAGGTCACTGACTTTTGCGTTCGTGGCCTGTGAACAAGGCCCTAGAATTTAATGCTGCATTGCAATACTTGCATTTTGCCCCGTCATTTTCGATTTTAAAGTGCTCCCACGCTGTGCTTTTCTTTGCCCTCTTCATATTAGAAAACTGGTCAAGACTACTTCTTGTGGACATTACAAATATCTGGGAGCGCTCTGGCAGTCTCTGGTGGTGCAAAAATGTATTACAACTAAATTCAATGTACGCCTTTGACGCCACTTAACCGAGCAAAATGTTTCACTCGGTTACGCAATTTTTAACGGTTAATCGGTTAACCAAGGACACCCCTAATATATATATATATGTATAAATAATATAATATACTGTATATATGTGCACAAAAATATACTAATGTTTTAAGTTAACCTCAAGGTACGTATCAATATAAAAAAAGGCATGCCATGACCCCTTTTAGTGTTAGAAATGTTTTAGCACACAGAAGAGAATGGTCAACAGTTAGAATGTTATTTTTGTAATTAGTCTATTTATTTGGCTTACTATTTTTTTTATATACCACTACAAATTACTACTAGGCCAACTTCAAGTTTGATATGATTTCGACATATTTGATAAAATTATATATTTTTAGTACAATAAATATTAATCAAAACATAAGTCATGATACAGCACCATTGTAATTTCCTTTATTGGACATTTTCCCCCATCACCACTGAATACAATAATACTTAGATTGTTTTATGAACATATTAGTTGTGGTAGACCACTGAAAATCTCATATCCATTGACTACTACTCTAAATAGCATCAGAGGATTGCATCCCACTATGGTATTTCCCTGAATTTCAGAAACATGCTGAATTCAAAGTTTGTGAGTCAAAAGTAGGGATGGTACTGATCCGATACCTGGATCGGTATCAGGTCCTATACTGACCACATGTTGGTCATTGACGTTACTGTCAAGCACAAAGAATGACAAAAGTAACCTTTAAATCACCATTAAAGTAGTCCATATAACTCATGCATTTTAATCAGGCACTTACAGTCATCCAAAAGCTTTGTGATTTGCAAAAGGCTGTGTTTAGTAATAAATATATAGTCCATACTTTACTGAATGAACACCGCACTGCCGACACAAACACGCGCAGAAGCTTGTGCTGCTCAGCGCAATATTTGGTCGCTCCACACAAACTTCATCTTAGATGTAGATGATCAATAGTATAATAGCAATCAGCTATTAAAAAGGCATTGAGAACGGCACTGGCCAAGCATTTTACCAGATGTTGAATGAGAAGCGTATTACACTACTGTGAATTAGCCTGCAAACAAACACTCGAACAAAGACTTCCTGGAGCGCTCAGCGCCGGACTTTCAAAATAAAAGAATTAAGACATTACAACTGAAATGTACTACCAATGTATAATAATATTGTTATTATTAGAAATTACAATAAAAACTAATTGGGTTCCAAAAAATACTGTGTGATTGAAAAGAGGATCAATATACTAATAAAACTAAAATGAAATAAATAAATGAGAGAGAGAGAGAGAGAGAGAAACCATGTGCAAGTCCAGATACAAGTACAAATGTGTAAAGAGAACTGGCTTCTTTTCTACTAAAGACTTTCACCGGAATTACTGTTATTTTTGCTGCTGCATCCTTCAGACTAGTTAAACAAAGTTTGCACATGCTCTTATATAATACATTTTTGTTTTCTTATTTTATAATGAAATAATATATTGTTACATTTTAGAGGTTTTTGTTTCTTTACACAAAAAGTACTCCCAATTAGTTCCACACAGTGAATTATAGATTTTCTAAACTGATTAAGAGCAACACCGGTATCAGATCGTTATCAGCCAATACCGATAGTTCAGGTATCGGAATTGGATCAGAAGAGAAAAAATTGTATTGTTACATACTTAGTCAAAAGCACCATTGTTTAAGCTCATCCTCAACTAAATACTCACTGAGGGCAAACAGAATAATAGCTGGCATTTTCTGACACTCTTTTTTTTTTCACTTACACTATAGCAATGAACCACAAATTTTAATCTGTAGCCCTTATCCCATTTAAAAAAAAATGTTTTTAGAATTTCGAACATTGCTTTTAACACAGAAATGTTCTTGTTCCTCTTAACCAAATTATTGGTCCCATTTCACCCTGGCATGCTCATGGAACTTGCAGCTTAACCTGAAAATCTCCAGCAATCTTGTAGACTGTGGTATTGATCAAATCCGTAACATGCTGTTCTTTTTCCACAGCTCTGCATATGACGCAAAGTCAGGCCTGAAGATCGCGGTGAAGAAACTGTCACGGCCGTTCCAGTCCATCATACACGCCAAACGCACGTACAGAGAACTGCGTCTGCTCAAACACATGAAACACGAGAATGTAAGGAAAGGTGTTATTTTTTTACCTGCACAATTGCTGCAATTGCACCCCCACCCACCTATATAATATAAACATGGTAAAATATGTTCAATGGAGCTGACAGTATTGCACTCTTATTGGTAACTGGACACATCATCAAATTAGCCAAAATTATTACTAAAGAAATAGGGTCTTGGAAATAGAATTTGAAAAATGACAGATGTTCCAATTCTTCGAGCGAATATTAGACCCTGCTCACTATTAAACCAGTGAACTGTCTGAGACATGCTGCAATTTTTAGCTTACTTGCTCCTGACGCATTTATCTGTGGAGCTCATATGGGTGACACAGGTTCGAGTCTAGCCTGCAACATATCCCATCCCTCTTCTCTTTCCCCACTAATTTCTTGTCCCCTTTCAACTATATCTAGTAAATAATAACCTCACCAAGTTGAAGCTCACCCTTGCTGCATGATGCCCTTTTCTATTTCTCATGATCTGATACTTCCTCTCCTTCCTCTTTCATAACTAATAAAGTAAACACACATCCTCTACCAGCACAAATGCCATTGGGGGATTCGTCTGAGCCTTATGAAGCGCTATTGATCGCTGTCTGTGAGCTAATGAGAGTGTGGGGGAAAGATGGTGCATGGTTATTGCATAATGTGTTCCTTGTTTTTTTATATTTATTTCTCTTTTTTGAGTAGCTATATGATAGATGATATGAGATAATTATCTGGCCCTTTGTTTGAAATGGCCTGCATATGTTTGGATAACACGGACATGACCTTTTTTACAAGGTCAAAACAGAATTCAAGGGCTGGCTGTTATTTTTGAGGGTGGCATAAGGCAGATGATCTTATTTGCCTGTTGTTGTCAAGACACTCAACGTGTTTTTGCATAGAAGAAAGGAAGCCCCTATATTTTTTGCCTTGTGGCCAGAGTCCACCCATCTGTGCAGCCTCTGTTTGAGCGTGGGTGAAACTCTAAGCTGGATTAGAGCCACCCACTCCTCACTCTCTCTCTCTCTCTCTCTCTCTCACCCACACAGAATTCTTTCCTGGATGCACACTCACAGTCCCTGGCACTTTGCATTTCTTACAGATGATAGCGTTTAAAAACGTCAAATCTCCGAACAGATTGTCTGGTCAGAAATTGATCGTCCCTATTCATTTTACAAACTGAGGGACAAGTCAAAATTATTAGTTTTGCTCATTGACAGAATTCCACCAGTGCTTTCCTTAGAGCTCATGTTGTATTGGACCCAGAAGATTCCTTTAACCATAGGTTGCCCCAGGTCAACTGTTCCTGCAGTGTGTATACATCATGTCACTTTGCATACATTTTTGTTAACCACGGTTAAACATGTAGAACAATGTTACTCATAGCAGTAGTGCATTGACAGTATAACTAATACAAAATCCACCCAGTTTAATTGCCGAGCAAGCGATAAAGGTGATACCCACACAAAATCGTATGAGAGTTTCACAGAGGATGTACACCAGTGGAAGCATCAAATTTCACATTGTGTGATCAGTTTCCTCCGAGAGGAACCACATTGGGCCACATAGTTACCAACATCAAGAAAACACTGATAGTCATCACAAAAGAAGCTTATTTCCTTGCACTATAGCATGCATTGATAGTAGCTGGGCTTTAGTTTAATGCATAATATGTAATTTTAGAAACATTGTGTATCTACTAATTATTCTTAAATTAAATAAAATTCAGCCTAATATGAAGGGATAACTACGTCAAAAATGTAAACACAATAGGGCTCTGTGGTAGGGCTTGGTGATATCGAATATTTGCTAAAATATTGCTGACGATATAAAAATAAGCAATATCGAGAATATTGCAGTGATTTTAATGTTTTTTGTTTCATAAAGAGCATTAGTAGAATAATTCCACAATCCTTTAGGGCTGCACAGTGAATCAAAGTAACATCAAAATGGTGATATGGTCAGATGTGATTTGCATTTCAAAAGGCTGCTGTTTGCACTTCAGAATAATCGGTTGATGTGCTGTTCTGTGAATTTGCGGGGCTAATGGGCTAATTTTTTAGCGCTTTTAAAGCAGTTCACATTCATTGTGAAAGAAAAATACTGCAGGTTCAAGTATTGCTGCAATTCCAAACACAAGTAACCACTACAAGTTATCATACAAATCTACAAGCACGGCTCAGTATAACAGAAGTGGAGATGAGTGTGTTCGCCATATGCATAATGCACTAAGGGGGTGTCAAAATAAAAGCTCCAGGTGATGTTCAAGTAAATAGGACAGAAATATATTACTTGTATATAAAACAAATCTAATCCTCAAAATAATAATGTTAATTCATTGTTATATAATAAAAGTAACCATGACTGGTTCACACTGTTATAATTTAATATATATGCAATTGGGTTCCAAAATATAAGTGAGAGTAGTTTTCGCATACCTTGTTCATTCACAAAACATTTTTTTAGTAAAAATATATGAAGGTGAATAATGCTTTTTATTAAGCTACTATGTATCATATAAAGAATATAAATAAAAAAAGTGCGTATAGCTTGTTTGCAGTCACGTGATTCTGATGACGCGTGAAATTCAGATGGAGGGCAGGAAGTGAAATTCAGAATGGACGAGATGGAGGAAAGTCCGTACTTCACTAGTTTAGATGCGATTACGAGAGAAAGATATAAACAGAAAATTACAACATATGTTTGACGTGATACTTATGTTATGAAGAGGAGCGATTTTTCAACTGAATTGAAATACTCGCCTGCCATCAAGGCATTAGATACAAGCAACTACCTTGTCCTCCAGACATCCTTCTACTCCAGAAAACAAATGAAAGCATACAAAAGTATGAAGGCATAACACTTTTTTGTTAGTAGTTGGGTCAACAACCATGGTACCAAGGTGCTCCACAATGACTGTCGTTTGGTTTTCGCCCAAGTGAGTAGCATTTGTTTTTTGTCCTGTGGATTAACCTAACAACAAACATTAAACTCTGCGGCGCCTCTCGTTGTTAGCGTTACGGTTGTTTACGTGATTAGGTTAACCACTCTCAATGGTCTGCCAAAACCCCTCTAAAGACATGGTTCATCACGAAACAAGACGGAGAAGTAATTGCATGGCAGGGAAAGTTATTGACGTTCGCCTGCAAATACTTTGTAGTTAGCTTTGTTAATGTTACGTATAATTTTTTTTCAGTTACAGGGGTACAAACTCAAACAAAGAAAAACAATTACTTTAACTTTACAAAGTACTGAAATGGCTAACGTTACATAAACATAGCCACATAAGTTGTATTAACTTACCTTTGACGAAGTGCTCACTGCACACATGAGCATTACCGTCTCGGCTCCTCCAGACCGCAGACGCAGGATTACAAGCCATTTTTCCGGTGTTTTTCAGTCAATTTCTTGCATTTTCCCACTTATGAACAACAGCTTTTGGTACACGATAAAAGCTCCTTGTGGTTTCTCGGTTTGGTGGATTTAAGCAACCGTAAACGATGCAAAACATAGGCATTTTGAGTTTGTGAAAGTACTTTCCTATGTTGAAAATCACTTCCTGCCCTCCATCTGCATTTCGCACCACAGCAACGCAGTGCCGTGATGTCATGTGCAAACAAGCTATTAATGTAACTGATTAAATCTCAATCTCCCTTGTGTTTATTTAACTGTGGGAAAAAGATATTCATTATTTTAAATAGTTTTGATTCAATGCTGAGTTGAATGCAAAGCACTTTTGAGCCATTTCAGAACAAATATATAATTATCGAGTTATCTATCGAATATCGTCAATAGGCTGAAAAATATTGAGATATAATTTTTGTAGCCATTTTGCCCAGCCCTGCCCTGTGGCACGATTACATTGGCTCAACCAATGGCGTGAGTTTGGGGCAGTACTTTATCAGTATGTCCGACCAATGGCAAACAGAGGAGTATTCATTAAACCTGTTTTTTTCTTTTTTCACAAAATAGTTCTAGAGTATAATTTTGAAACGATTTGATCTGGATCATGTAATACTACCATGATTCACCCTGATTGCTTTGTTTCAGGTAATTGGCCTCCTCGATGCTTTCACAACTGCCACCAGCCTAGAAGAATTCAATGATGTGTGAGTATTTGCCATTGCCACGCTTTTGTAACATATATAGTGATGCATATTTATACTGTGTATTAGTGAACTAAGCACTTAACACTGAGCACTTTATTAGGAACACCTGTACACCTACTTATTCATGAAAATATCTAATCAGCCAATCGTGTGGCAGCAATGCAATGCCTAAAATCATGTAGATACAGGTCAGGAGCATCAGTTAATTTTCACATCAACCATCAGAATGGGGAAAATATGTATCTACGTGATTTTGAACACAGCATGATTGTTGGTGCTAGTTGAGCTGGTTTGAGTATTTCTGTTACTGCTGATCTCCTGGGATTTTAATGCGCAACAGTCTCTAGAGAATTCTCAAAATAGTGCCAGAAACAAAAAATATCCAGTGAGCAGCAGTTCTGTGGATGGAAACGCCTGGTTGATGAAAGAGGTCAACAGAGAATGACCAGGCTGGTTTGAGCTGACAAAAAGGCTACGGCAACTCAGGTAACCACTCTGTACAAATGTAGTGAGCAGAATAACGTCTCAGAATGCACAACATGTCGAACCTTGAGGCGGATTGGCTACAACAGAACAAGACCACGGCAGGCACTTTAATTGGACCATAGTGCTCCTATTAAAGTGCTCAGTGAGTGTATATAGTTCATATAGTATACATGTTTATTGTTCATAGTTTGTACTGTTTACAACATTGCTATGTAGAACAAGTGCTAAAACGTTACTGTCTCTTTAAGAATGGGGGCAGATCAGCAAGCATCACAGAAGTGTTTTGGTTCAGCGCATGTTAAAGAGAGTGAGGTTGCACGGCTTATTTTCTGCACTCGTGCTCTGTGTGATTAGAATTAAATGTTTTTTTTTTGTTTTTTTTTATCAACAACTGACTGTAAAGAACAGAAAGAATATTAAAAGAGGCATTATTCAGTGACAAATGGATTGTGAGGATCTTTGGACACACATTAGTAATACACATTGTAACCAAACCTTTACTCCCAACACACAGTGAAAGGATCTCTTTGCTTTGCTTAATCATTGGCGAGTGACATCTGAAAATTCACCAGCCAGTGGCTATTCACAGAAATCTTTTGTTTCATAACGCATAATTTGGATGCATATAGAGTACAAGTGATTTACTCGCATTGCAGAGGGTTGCGCACACAGTAAAATATTGATCTTGGGATTTTAGAATTGACATAGGGATCATTCAAATGAAGACCATGATTAATCAGAAAATCTAGATTTTTACCCAGCCCCATCTGACAAATTTCTTACAGTGTCAGAAATTTTTATTTGCAGTCCTGCAGTGTGACTGCTCCTTTGACAGCCGTCTGAAGAGAACCAATACGAGCATATCGGGTCAAATCATGCAATCTGACGTGCAGTAAAAAACACTGTTTGTAAAAACAAAAAGCTATAGATGCAGTTGCCACACCTAATCTAATTTAGTGTTTTCATGTCTCCATTGACCTAGCCTGCATTGCTCAGCTTAAAGCTTAAAAGAAAAGTTCTTGCAAAAATAAAATTGATGTCATAATGTACTCGCCCTAACGTCATTCCAAACCCGTTCCAAACCTGTTTTGAAGGCATATGGTAGGTTTTGGTAAGAAACAACCTGGAATTTTGGAGGTTGAACCTTGAAATCTTGATGTGAATGGCATTTTTCCCTCCAGAAGACTTGGAATATGATGCACAAGTCACATGGAAGTGCTGCACAATTAAACAAACACAAAAATTGAGATTGCAGTTACAGCTGCCACAGTTAACTAATCATTAAAGTGTCTATTTCAGTATTCCATTTGTAGTACTCCCATTGGTACACCATTTTCTAATTAATTAAATGCACTGCATTCAGAAAGTATTCAGACCTCATCCTTTTGCTAAAATGCTTTAAATTTAGAGCTGTCAGAATTAACGTGTTAATGCATGCAATTAATTTAAAATGTTTAATGCGTTAATTTTTCTTAATCGCGATTAATGCATTTATATTTTAAAACAGCATAAACACTTGTGTGAAGGGCAGAAACTTTGTACTATGTCCGCCTGGAGTCATTAAACTGATGCACATGCCACAGTGCGAGAGCCCTTCTACCAAGTAGAGCCTACAAGCTTAGCATACGCCATAGACCTTCTATGGGTAGAACTATCTTAACACGCTAAAGTTGACAATTACTCATTCACTCCAGCGAGTTGTTATCTCATTAAATAAAATAATCTCTGACAGCACTTCGCTGTCAGTGATAAAAAGATGGAGAAAGGATCTCTTAGCACTATTTAATGTACAAAACAAGCTTAGATGGGACTTGTGACAGAAATCAAGTATTTTTCAGCCTATGTAAGACACATAGTGAGTTCAAAGTGCTGCTCAACACTGGTGTTGCCGCCCTAATGTGAATCATGAATGCAGCTTCACGATTGCTATAAAAAAGCGGATAGCCACAGTCTGCTGGCAGAATAAAAGTATGGAAGATGCGTTTAAGAGATGCATTGCCCATTGCAATGAATATGCAGCTTATGTGGGGACTAGTTCTTTCAATTAGTCAAACTCTCACTTATACTTTGGAAAACGTTTAATTTGACTTGAATTGGTGTTATTTTAGTGCATTCATATATTTATATTGTGGAAGGCTTTGTTTGGAAAATGTTAATAAAGCATTATGTTGCTACATATTGTTTTGTTTTCTTCCCAAGATGAAAATAAATACATTTTGACAAGAAGTGTGTATATATATATATATATATATATATATATAGTCAAATTTCAGCACTTTCAAAATCTGTGATTAATAGATTCTACAAAAAAAAAAAAAATCACATTTAATTGACAGACAGCACTATTTATATTACATTTTTTACATCAATCTACACTCCATTCCCCATAATGACAAATCAATAAACATATTTTTGATGACTTTGCAAATGTATTAAAAAGAATATCACATATCACATTGACATAAATGTTGAGACCCTTTGCTATGACACTTGGATCTCTGGATCATCTTTGAGATATTTCTACACTTTGATTGGATTCCACTTGTGGCAAATTCAATTGATTGGACATGATTTGGAAAGACACACACATATCAATATAAGGTCTCACAGCTAAAAATGCATATCAGAGCAAAAACTATGCCATGAGGTCAAAGGAACTGCCGGCAGGATTGTGTTGAGGGACAGATCTGGGGAAGGCTACAAATAATGTTTTGGCTGCTTTGAAGGTTCCCAAGAGCACAGTGGCCATAATTATTAAATGGAAGAAGTTTGGAACAACCAGGACTCTTCCTAGAGCTGGCCACCCAGCCAAACTGAGCAATTGGGGAAGAAGGGCCTTGGTAAGAGAGGTGTGCAAGAACTTGATGATCACTCTGGTTGAGCTCCAGAGATCATGTGTGGAGATGGGAGAAACTTGCAGAAGGACAACCATCAGGACAGGACATCCACCGATCTGGGGCTGGATTCACGAAAAGTTCTTAAGAAGAAATTTCTTCTTAACTACCATTTTCTTAATTTTTAACTTAAGAAAAAAAGTTAAGAATATTCTGTATTCCTGAATAGACTTCTGAAGAAGTTTCTAATCTTTTTTCTTATGATTGTTCTTAAGAAGAAAACGTAAGAAGCCTTCAAATTCTTAAAGTTTTTTTTTTAAATAGTCGTAAATAGCATCTTAAAAGTTAGGATAACCTCACAGTTGTCTTAAATTCTATAAGATGTTTAATTAATTTACTGGGTCCAAGCCCAAGTCGTAGTGGGCTGTTTACTTAGAAATGTTATTTTAGACCAATCAAAAAGTTTTTGACTGTTTTGTGTTTAATTATATTTTTATTTTCAGCTTTCAAACCATAGAAATGTTATCACCAAATTCAAAAAATAAATGTTGTTTTGAAGCTAATTAATGTGGTGACCAATCATGCTAATTCAAATGGATGTGCGGCATATAGCGCTCTCCACGATCTTTAAAGTTCATAGAAACATAATAATAACATTAGAAAGCTGAGACTTTCTTTTTCACCCCCAATCCACATCCTTATCGAAGTTGGGTACACCAGAGACAGCTTCTGCCACCTTTGCCCATTTACCCGCCTCATACTTTCCGAAGTGATATTATTGTCAAGCTTCCCAAGGAGAACTTTTTCCTTGCTGCATTTTCTCAGCTCCTGTCTGCTGAAGTTTTTGTGTCTTTCCTATTCTTCCATGTCAAATTAAAAGTTATCAAATGGTTAGCAGCAAGTAAATTCTCCTTTGACGGTTAATGTCATTAAACTAACAGATATATCACTCACTTTACATTCAAGAAAATTGCGAGGTACTTGCTACATAAAAAAAAGGTTAATAGATACATTTATCGTTACAAATGACCAAAGTTGAAGTATTTAATTTTTTGTAAGCTATTAGACAAGGCAACTCCATTAGCAGTCATTTAGTCTTTTTATTCTTAAGAAAAAATGTTTGAGAACTTAAGAATTTTTCAAGAATTGCACTTAGAAACATTCTTATGAACTTCTTATAATTTATCCTAAGAATCTTCTTTATTTTTTTCTTAAGAATATTTTTATGAATCTGGCCTCTGGGTTTTATGGCAGAGTGGCCTGGCGGAAGCCTCTCCTCAGTTGCAAGACACATAAAAAAGCACTTAAAGGATTGTCTGAATGTGAGAAACAAGATTGTCTGGTCTGATGAAACGAAGACTGAACTATTTGGCCTCAAGTCCAAGCATGATGTATGGAGGAAACAGACACAGCTCATCACCTGCGCAATACCATTCTAATGGAATACCATTCTGATGAAGCATGGTGGTAGCATCATGCCTGGGGGTGTTTTTCAGTGGAAGGGACTGGTCAGGGTTCAAGGAAAGCTGAATGCAGCAAAATACAGAGATACAGTATCCTTAATGACAAACTGGTCCAGAGTGCTCTGGACCTCAGACTGGGCCGAAGGTTCACCTTCCAACAGTACAATGACCCTAAGCACACAGCCAAGACAACACAAGTGTGACTTAGAGACAACTCTGTGAATGTCCTTGAGTGGCCCAACCAGAGCCAGGACTTGAACCCAATTGAACATCTCTGGAGAGACCTGAAAATGGCTGTCCACCGATGGTACCCATCCAACCTAACAGAGCTTGAGAACATCTGAAGATCTGCAGAGAATAATGGCAGAAAATCCCCAAATCCAGGTGTGCAAAGCTTGTCGTATAATACCCAAAAAGACTTGAGGCTGTAATCGCTGCCAAAGGTGCTTCAACTTAGTTAAGGGTCTGAATACTTATATCAATGTGATATTTCTGTTTTTTCTTTTAATAATTTTGCAAAGTTATCAAAAATCTGTTTTTTGCTTTGTCATTATGGGGTATGGAGTGTAGATTGATGTGGAAAAAAATATTTAAAGCATTTTAGCATAAGGCTGCAACATAACAAAATTTGAAAAAAATGAAGGGGTCTGAATACTTTCTGAATGCACTGTACATCATAGGTTTTGGTCCGTTGCTTGCATAGATGCAATGGCAAATCAGAGGTGTTTCCATTATTCTAAAGGCATTATCAGTAATGCTCACTTTCTGTGTATAATTTATTCAAAATTTGAAAAACATGCAATTAAAATAATAAAGCAATTAGGGAACACAGTTCACAGCTTGTTTTATATGTGTAGCCTACATAAAGAATATGGAATGCAGTTGCCCCACACAAGATAAGTATTTTAATGTAAACTCTATCCATCAAAATTAATAATCGCAATTATAGAATCAAGGGAAATTATGTTTTTTCACAATTATCATGCATAATCTCATGGACTACTTTAAAGAGAGAGTTCACCCCAAAATTTAAATTATTTCATCATTTACTCACCCTCATGCCATCCCAAATGTGTATGACTTTCTTTTGCTGAACACAAGCAAATATTTTTAGAAGAATAAGACTCCAGTGTTTAAATCCATATCTTTAGAGGCAATATGAGAGGTGTGGGTGAGAAACAGATCAATATTTGTTCACATAAATTGTCCTTTCTGACCAATAGGTGGCGATATTCGCAAAGAATGTGAATCACCAAAAACAAAAGGAGACCAAAGTGAGCGTGGAGATTTATAGTAAATACGTAATGACTTTGATATTGATCTGTTTCTCACCCACACTTGTCATATTACTTCAGAAGATATTAATTTAACCTCTGTATTTCATGGGTTACTTTTATGCTGCTATATTTGCTTTTTCAACCATAAAAATTCTGGCCACCATTCAATTGCATTGTATGGACCTACAGAGCTGAGATATTCTTCTAAAAATCTTTGTTAGTGTTTTGCATAAGAAAAGTCATGCATGTTTGGAACGACATAAAGATGAGTAAATTCTGACAGAATTTTCATTTTGGGGTGAACTATTCCTTTAACAGATGATTTGCTCACTGTGTGTTGAAGGACATGTTAAATCTGGTAGCATTCAAGTGCCTTGTATCCAGTTGTCAGAGCGATAGTTGAAAAGCAGCCATGGTTACTTCCAGGCACATTTCTTCTGCTACAGAAGGGGGAGAAAGAACATCGTGGTCATGCACGTGTTGGAAATATCCATAGTTACCATGGCAACAGGGCTTTATCCACTCAGCATAATTTCCTTATAGTACATGTGCAGTAATCTGCTAACTATTATTGCCTCATAAAACCAACTCTTAAAACATTCAACATATTAAAAAAAGAGTGAATTATAGATCATTATTGATACGTTTGCCTTTTTAAGGCTTTTGACACTAAAATTAATCCCTGGCCTAGCATCGCTTTTAACTGCCTTTTGAAGCCATTCCCTACTCTTCCCATATATTTTGTTGTTGGCATTTAAGACTGTGTGTCAAATCAAACTCTATGGTATTTTGGTGCAAATTCATCACTTTGTTACTTTGGAGGAGCTAGCCAATTTGGCAGACATGGACAACTGTCCAATTTGGGCAAAGTAGAATCAGGGTCCTGAAGCAAATCCAGTTGAGAACCACTGATCTAAGCATGTAGTCATGCCATTAGGGGCTGCTGTTATTTGCTGCTGTCTCGTGTACTGCCTAAATGTTGAGCCCAGTCTCAGTATAGCTCATTTCAGTTGGGTGAGAGAGACAGCGAGCAAGTTTCCCTCGAACAACAGCCCCAGTGTGGAATTGTGTTTTGGCATATGGAGCGTGGAAACGGGAGCTGGTAGTTTTACATACATGCGCACACACACACACACACACATACACAGGATGAAGGGCAGCACTATTCTGCATATCTGTGTCAACCTCTTGCAAAAGCACTGCAAGATGCATGGAAACTAGAGCTAAAAATACTATAATACTCCTATAAATACCCCTGCCTCCAAAATCTCATAAAGAATAAGAGTAGGGGCACATTTGGCAAGAGATATTTCTGAACAGCATATATCCATATAGTTGCGCAGTACACACTAAGTGTCTACAATGCAAAACTTTATGCACTCTGCATATGTGCTCACCTTTATTGGAAAGCATTTTCTCTTCATCATTAAATTGTTGTACCCAGAGTGTTTGCCTCAAGTGTTACGAGAGTGCAGCGCAGCAAGGCGTTCATGCTTTTTAAGGTTAATGATCGTGCTCATGGCTGGGTCAAACGGGAGCTGTTTGGATTCCTTTCACAGTTCAGCAGAGCTTTCAGCAGGCAACATTGTACCCAGTTGGCCCCGCACCACACACATTCCAGCGTTCCCATTTGTGGGGCTTCAGGCTGATTGGTTGTGCTGGATGCCACTCGGGACTAATAGCTGCCCCTTTTTCCATTTTGATTGGTTGTTCTGAGTTAGTGCACTATGCATGTATTATCCAGTGGTCTGCTAGAGTGATGGTTTTAGTGTGAAAAATAAGAATGATTTCAGCACCAAAAATATATTAAAGGCCTATTTGAAATTTAGCTACTGTTTACTTTACAAAGTTGAATGAGTTGATTTGCACTCCCATTAACTGAAGTTGCTGTGTCATGATGACTTGCTTTGTTGAACAGGTACCTGGTGACTCACTTGATGGGTGCAGACCTCAACAATATCGTGAAGTGTCAGAAGTTGACAGATGATCACGTCCAGTTCCTCATTTACCAGATCCTACGGGGATTGAAGGTTAGGCCCCGCCCACTGTTACCTTATTTACAAGCTTGATTTAATTTGATTTAAAGAATAGTTAATCCAAAAATGAAAATTCTGTCATCTTTTACGCACCCTCATGTAGTTTCTAACCCATATGACTCTTTCGTCTGCGGATCAAAAAAAGGAGATATATTAAAGAATGTTGCGATTTCCTGATTTCCATACAAGGGCAGTTGATAGTGACTCACTTTTAAGCTTCCTTTCAGGCTGATGTTTATCATTGTGTGTAAAGACGTTCATGCTTACGGGCAAGGAAGAGGCGAGAAACCGGCTTGTCAATATAAATAATAATTTAATGAAGAACTTAAAACAAACACATAGGACAGCAGACATGTCTGCTGATTAAGCTCTCTCTCTCTCGATCGCCGTCTGCGAGTGGCCTTTATCCCTCTTGACGGCTCAATTAGCCTGATACGGGACCGGGCGTGCGTAATCACGCGCCGGTCCCGCCCTCCACCGTGCCACATTGTGCTATACAAATACACTGTAAACCCGAAGTTAGCAGAACTCAAAAAAATGTAGTAAAATGTTTATGTGCGCAGAACTGTTAGATTTTTATTTAGTACTACTCATGCGAGTTAATTGCTCTTAAAGGAATGCTCCGGGTTCAGTATATGTTAAGGTCAATCAAAAGCATTTGTGGCATAATGTTGATTACCACAAAAATTTATTTTGACTTATTATATATATATATATATATATATAAAAAATCTGGGTTCCAATGATGCACTTACATTGGAAGTGAATTGGGGTGATTTTTTTACGTTAAAATACTCACTTTTTCAAAAGTATAACCACAAGACATAAAGGATATGTGTGTAAACATGATTTTAGTACATTTTATAAAATTTATAAGATTAATCTTTTATAAGATTTATAAAATCACTTTTAAACCTTTTCTGTGTAAAGTTATAGCCAATTTTACAGCTTCGTTATCATGATGATGATGTAATGTCAACAAAATTATAACCCTAAAATGACTTAAATTATATGATTAAATAAAAAAATTATAAGCTTCACATTTCTGTGTTTAAACCCTTCACAAATTGTCCACATTCACTCCCATTGTAAGGGCCGCACTGTAACCTCGATTTCTGCTTTTTAAGTCAAAATATTAAAGCAATACTAAAGTCCAAATAATTGTTTGTGGAAATCAACATTATGCCAATAATGCTGTCGTTTTAGCTTAACTTGTATTAAACCCAGAACATTCCTTTAACTTGAAGCATTGAGTAAGCTAACTCATACATTTTAATGGCAACTAACTTAAAGTTGAACTCTTAAATGAACAAGTAATCTCTTAGAGTTAGCTAGTATAGTAAACGCTAGCATTGAAAAAATGCTACACTGTTGAGTACCATACAAAGCATGCTGGGGAAAAGAAATCCCCTGCCAAGTTTAAGTTAAATCTAAGTTCCTGTAAATTTAAAGAGACAAGTTCATTAAACTAAAAAAAATATATAAATCATTTTAGGTTACTTAAATGGTGTCAGTGTCGTGAACTCATAACAAAGAGAAAGTTCTAAATACTCATCAAGGTTCATTTATTTGAAATATTTGGGTGATTACATTTTTCCCTCCTCAAAAAAATTAATTATTTGAAGTATTAGGGTTTACAGTGTACAGTAATTCAGTCTTTCTGATGTTATTTTAAGAGATAAACTTGTAGTGTTCTTAATACTGCTTTATAAAGTAGCTCAGTTCTTCTGTTAAGTGTGGTTCATTTAGATGTTCTTTTTCATTGATCTTTGTGTTTGATTAAATTGAGTTCATCTGTCTTTCTCTTCTACAGTACATTCACTCAGCAGACATCATCCACAGGGTGAGTGCATCATGCTTTCTCTCCATTAGATTTAATCATTAATGTGGTGTATTACTTGTAAATATTCTCTTGTGCCGTTTCAAGGCAGGAAATGTTATGATTTGGAAGCTAAAAATATATATTTTTAAAATTGCGATGTTGTTGTTAATGCCTCAATTATTGTGTCTGGGGAAATATTCAAGGGTAAAGAGTCACTGGGAAGACTTGCCTTTATCGTCATTACAAACTACAGAGCTCCTAGTTTAGTCATTAAGTTTAAAGGAGATTTATTTATTTCCTTATCAAGATTAGTCTGGGGATGCGAAAACAGCACACCACCGATGTTGGAAAAACTAATTTGATTCAAACTTACAGAGCTGTTCGTCAGTGCGGAAATTAGTTTTCTCATTAGTATGGAGCGTGACTTTTATTGCTGGTTTTAAAGAGGTAAACATATTTGGTTGAAGGATTTCATCTGCACCACTGCTTGTGTAAACAGGCCTTTACTCTTTCTAATCAAGTTTATTTCAGTGGTGACCTCAATTTGGCTCTCTGGATGACTTCTTATTAGTGCTTCTGAAAGGGATTTGTAGTCAAATGTGATGCATATTTAATGCGTGCCACTCATTTTTGAGTCTGTTCATCTTTTCCTATTGTATAGGATCTTAAACCCAGTAATTTGGCTGTAAATGAAGACTGTGAACTTAAGGTGAGGATATGTTTATCAGAGCGTGCACTGTTTACCAAGATCATCTGATGCTTTTTCCACTGTCACATCTGTTATAATTATCCTCTGTTGACCAACACTTGGTTTATAGTCGGGAAAACACTAAGGCACACACAAGGTAATAGGAGTGCTGATAAGTCTCATCTATTTTATGACTAATTGTTGGCTCTGATATCTATAAATGTGCAGATTTTGGACTTTGGGCTGGCACGACTTACAGACGATGAGATGACGGGATACGTAGCCACCAGATGGTACCGTGCCCCAGAGATCATGCTCAACTGGATGCACTACAACATGACAGGTCAGGATTACTCAGAATCCTCACTTGTCAATTCATAAATAAACTAGCTTTTGCATTCCATTACTGACTTCAATTGAACCTTAAAGCTACACTGTTATTTTTGGCCCTTGAGCGGTTGAAACATGAAACTGCAAGCTACTTGCGGAGGAACACTTTGTGTCAGTTGTAATTAGGCAATGCTCTTCTCAGGGATGAATCTCATGGTTTGAGGACTCGGAGATGACCTGCAGAGCGGAGTCATGACGAGCTATTTTCATGTTGATATGTTATTCGCTAAAAAATGAAACATACTAAAAAATGAATATATTACTGGTGATAGGTGAATCTTGTGAAATGCAAAACGAGGATTTAATGATGAAATACTTTATTTTATGCGAAAATAATATGGAAAATATGCTTAATAATGATTACAATAATACATTTTTAATCCTTTATTTGGAAGTAAAGTTGCAACAGAGAGATGGTTACACACTAAACAAATTAATAAACATTACTGTGCTATGAAATATGAAAACTTGAGATCATGGGGAACCACCTTGTACCTTTAGATCTGTTTAAACATTAGATCTGTGGCTTTTAGATCTGTTTAAACATCTGCTAAAAGGATAAAATGGCAAGTGTCCGTACACAGATTTATTGCTCCAAATATTTATTGGCCTACACTTGCTTGCATTTTGAATTTTTCTGCTACAAGGCCAGTAAAGGGACTACAACTTTCAGTGAATCTGTGACTGAGGTAAAAAAAAGAAAGAAAAAGATTTAGCCTAAGACAACAGCGGCACAAACATTTAGAGTCACACAATTTAGGAATTTTGAAACTGCAGCAATGTTATAAAATACTCAGAAGTCATGAATATTAGTAAGATTGTAACAGGAACCACTGAAAAAAACGAAACTTACAAACACATTGCGATCGGTACACATAAGTAATGTTCGATTCATTAAAACGTGACAAACAATATAAGCTTCAACAGCAGTGGCGGTTCTAGATGGGGGGCCTGGGTTGGACAACGTTGTGGCCGCATTACCACCATATTCAATTATCTATCGCCAGTTCCTTACTTCAATATTTATTAATTTTTATTTTTAATAATCTGCACTGATTAAAAGAAAGTAAATGCCATTTGTTTTTTGTGTTGTAGTGGACATCTGGTCGGTGGGCTGCATAATGGCTGAGCTCCTCACAGGACGGACCCTGTTTCCCGGCACTGATCGTATCCTTTGCCCCCTCCGTTCAAACGGTGCCCAAAACCTCTCTTTCTGGAAATACCCTTTGGTGATCTGACATTGTGGCATGTATTGCCCAATTGTGAAAAAGACACCTACGCTTGTGAACCAGATCTAATGCATATAGTGGCAGTGATCCCGAGGGGAATGAGTCAGTTAGTGTCAGGCCCGCAGCCTTCCTATGAGTCACCCAGCCTTCTGGTGCTGTAGGCAAAAACATGAACTTTGCTCAGTCTTAGAGCACAAAGATTGAGGCCCTGGTGTGCACTGCTCATGGAATCTTAATGTATTGCTGCTTCTGTTCTAATGGACGGGGACTTTGAATAAAACCCCCTATGAAAAAAAAAAACACTTGCACACATTAAATGGGGTTAAGGCCATTTGAGAGAGGAAATAAGATATGTGGTCCAAAGGAAGCCTCTGCAGAAGAATAGATTAGGAGGAACTAGCTGTTTTGCTTCCAAAATGTGCAGATTAATCTGCTTTTTGTTTGCTTTTTGGCTTATCTGCTTATCTGTGCATGTATAGCATGGCCTCAAACTCAATTTGGGAGTTTGACATGTTAAGAATGAAATATTTGTTAAAACTGTGAGTGTGGTAGGTGGCACATTCTCAAATGCTCAGTGTGTTCTTGCTAATCTCGCTAGCCTGCTGCTAATACTTCCCAAATGCGGAAAAGAAGAGTTTGACATGAGGATGAGTAAACTTTTTTTTATGTATGTATTTTTTGCTATCAAGTTTGAATATGTGGAAAGGCCAATGAGATTTGAGGGCAAAATTTTCAATAAATTACTTACATTTTGGTCTGTTCTTCACAACAATCTAGCATAAGGCTTCAGAAGACACAAAAGTAGTCATAGGTAGTCATATGGACTACTTTATGATGCTTTTTTGGAGCTTGATAAAGTCCCCATTCACTTTCACAGCGTAAAATTGTTCACAATTACGCCTTTTGTGTTCCATGGAAGAAAGAAAATTATTTTACTTATGGGTGTACTATTCCTTTAAATGCACAAACTCTTCAGTTTCTCTGATTTTAAAGCATACAACACTGAAATACATTGAGACATACTTTGTCATGTGATGTTCTGTGCTTCTGTTCTGTGGCTTGCTCCTCTGAAACTTGCCTGTTCATTTTATATGTTGGCTTGCCACATTTTTGGATGTTTCTAAATGGACTGCATGCCTGAATTTCCCCCGATCTGTCGTCTCACCTTTTAATCTTCTATTAGTGATGCACCTGTACCATCCTTGATCCACTACTAACCTTGGCTTGATTATTTGTGCTTGTTAACAACACACATGTGCCAGATATAGATAGAACTTATTTGTGTATCTGGCCTGAAAAAAAAAAAATCACTCACAGACTATAATGCTGATCGCACCTGTCATTTACATGCGCTTGTTAAATGTAATCGCAAGTAGTTTCACTGCTAGGCTTTTGTGTAATGGTCCATAAGGCTCCTTGATTGCACCCTTGACTGATTAAAGTCACATTTGGATGTCCTAGTGTGTCACAAATCTTATCTGCCTGACACACTATTGTATTCTCTTACTTTTTGTGTGCTGATCCATTCTAGTGTACTCCAGTCAGGTAAGTCTGTTAACTTTAGACTGCTGTACTAACCTGTAGCCTGTTTTCCTCAATGTGACAATATACAGTCTTATTAGCCAGAAAGAAATCACAAATCTGTGATCTTTTGTGGCCATTTGCTCTATACAAGACCCCCTAAAATGGCTTGATGCAGTCAAGTTTTCTTTCCTGTGTTGACTTGAAACTGCTAGTTAGGGAGGGAAAAATCATCCCTAATCATCGTACAAAGTGACGTCACTTTGTACAGAATCTGCGAACTGCTTGTTCTGAGACAGTGCTGATGATTAATGGAGATTAAAAAAAAGGACTGGGTGGATTTTTATCATTATAGGGTTGTTGTGTCACACACTACCAACACACATTTATGTTCTAACACAATGTATAAGTACATTTTGCATAATAGGTCCCCTTTAAAGGGATAGTTCACCCAAAAATGTAATTTCTCTCATCATTTACTCACCCTCATGCCTTCCCATATGTGTATGACATTCTTTTTGTTCTTCAGAACACAAAAGCTCCCAGACCTTTGAAGCTCCAAAAATCACAAAGATGGCATAAAAGTAATCCATATGACTCCAGTGGTTAAATCCATGTCTTCAGAAGCAATATAATATGGGTGTGAGAAACAGATCAATATTTAATTCCTTTTTTTTACTATGAATCTCTTGAGATTTATAGGAACAAATAATAAATATCTCACCCAGAATGATTGCATTGCTTCAGAAGACATATATTTAACCACTGGAGTCATATGGACTACTTTTATGCCATCTTTGTGATTTTTATAACTTCAAAGGTCTGGTCACCGTTCACTTGCATAGTATGAACCTACAGAGCTGAGATGTTCTTCTAAAATCTTAATTGAGTTCTGAAGAAGAAAGTTAAACACATGTGGGATGGCATTATTGTGAGTAAATGATGAGATAAATGTCATTTTTGGTTGAACTCTCCCTTTATCATTACAGTTTGCATGTATTTTGGCTTTGTTCCATTTCATGTCTTCCTTGATTACATTTTGCCATACTGTTTTTCTTTTGTGCAATAGAGGAACTTTATCATTGGTTTTGTTTTTTTCCCTATCCAGCCCCTGCTTTCATAGTCACCCCATTTTTTGCGTTTTCCTTTATTTTGCACCTAAAGATATTGATCAGTTGAAGCTTATCATGATGCTCGTCGGAACTCCAGGTCCAGAGCTCTTGATGAAAATATCTTCTGAGTCTGTGAGTTTTCTGTTTTGCCTGAGTTTGACTCACCTCAATGATGGCCTGGTGATCTGTTCTGCTTGCTTCAGTCATTCTGGTCACGTTTCATATTCATGTTGCATCTTTTTTTCCTTTTTCACTGGCATGAACTACTTGTGTTTGCTAGTTATGCAATCAACATTTTAATGTAGTCAAATAGCTGGCAGATGGTTTTGCAAGGTTCTGCAGAAAATCGACCCACGCATACTGAGTGCAGAACGAATGGCTTTCACAATCCTTTTGCCTTCCAGAGGTCTCCTGTGTCTTCCTACACTTCCTGTTGTTTCTGTCCTAAAGGGATAGTTTACCAAAAATTAAATTCATTTTCCCCATCATCATTGGGGAACAGGGACAACCAGGAATTTTTCATTTTTGGTTGAACTATCACTTTAACCCTTGATTGATTAACCTGGCTTTTGTCTGGTCTAGCATTGGTGCATCTTTGTCCCTTTCCTTGCTTCCCCTCCCCCCCTCCCCCCTCCTTTTTTGTCCTTCTCAAATGGTTGGTGCATTCTCTGCACCAAGCCACAGCGTTAAACTAAAGCAATTCCGAAGATGTTACAGCAGCTGTATGGTAAAGTGTCTTTTGTTGATACACTCAATGCCAGTGTATTATTTTGATTGTAAGGCCCTTGACCTGGGTTTCCCAAGATATAAACCAGCTTCAGCAGATAATGCGACTCACAGGGACCCCACCAGCCTCTCTAATAAGCAGGATGCCAAGCCACGAGGTGAGCAAGGGTCTGTCCAAAACCATCCACGCATGGCCGTCTGGGGCACTCTGGAACAAGGCGGCCAAATTTCCCAAAATGGTTATTTGTCCTGGGACTTTCCTAATTTTCCAATCCCTCCCACCCCCTCTCCGAAGTATTGCCTGCTTTTTGTTTGTGACATATCTTTGACCTAATTTCTTTCTACCACAATTTCACAGTACACTGCAAGGCTTTTAGAAGAATGCCACCACTCATTTTAAGCACAGGCATGGACTGTTTAATCTCTAACATAAAATGTAAAATTTGTTTGTTTAACATGCAGTTGTGCTTGTCAGAGTTTCACTAGTAAACACACAATACTGATTGCAGAACATGAACTATGAATAAACGTCAGGTATTAGTGACCTTTATAGATGTAAGGAACAGAAGTTTACTGTATCCCTAAAAAGTATTTTGACACTATAGCCACACTTAATGTATGAATGTCATTGCATTACAGAATTTTAAACCAAATGTCATTTGCAAAGGAGTTATGCTAGATCTTTGCCATATTTGCAATACAATTTAACCAACTGGTCCCAAGGTCAATGTTATTACGATTTATGAAGTCGGTTCCTCTCAAGTTCATACAGGTGTCTTAAAAGAGTGATATCTTAAGTTCCTCACATTAACTATGGATATGTTCCACTAAGTACAGTGGAAAGAAAAAGTATTTGAACCCTTTGGAATTAGCTGGTTTTCTGCATTAATTGGTCATAAAATGGGATCTCATCAAAGTCACAAGTATAGACGAACACAATGTGCTTAAGCTAACAACCCACATACACATATATTCTTTCATGTCTTTATTGAACACTTCCAATTAAACATTCACAGTGCTGTGGAAGAAATTAACCCTTGGATTTAATAACTGGTCGATCCTCCTTTGGCAGCAGTAACCTCAACCAAGAATTTCTGGTTGCTGCAGGTTAGACCTGTACAACGTTCAGAAGGAATTTTGCACAATTCTTCCTCACAGAACTGCTTCAGCTCCGCCATATTGTTAGGATGTCTGGTGTGAACGGCTCTCTTGAGGTAATCCCACAGCATCTCTTTTGGGTTACGGTCTGGGTAGCTCCAAAGGTGGATTTTCTTTTTTAGAAGCCATTTTGTAGTGTATTTACTTCGATGTTTAAGGTCATTGTCCTGCTGCATCACCCAATTACCATTATCCTGTAGGAAATCTTCATAAACTTGGGATTTTGTTTTTGCCTCTGTTGCCAAGTGGTCCAGGCCCTGAAACAGTAAAGCAGCCCCAAATCTTGATGCTCTCTCCACCATACTTCAGCTTTGGGATGATGTTTTCATGTTGGTATGCAGTGCCCTTTTTATGCCACATGTAGTGCTGTGTGTTCTTCTCCAAAAATTCAACCTTAGTTTCATCAATCCACAAAAGATTTTCCCAATAGCATTGTGGAGTGTCAATGTGGTCTTTGGCAAACTTGAGGCACACATCATAGTTTTTGTTGGTAAGCAGCTGCCTCATTCATGGTGTCCTGCAATGGATACCATGCCTGTTTAATGTTTTCCGTATAGCAGACTCATGAACAGAGATATTAACCAGTTCCAGTGATTCCTTCAATTCTTCAGCTGTCACTCTAGGGTTCTGTTTTTACCACATTGAGCATTCTGCATTGTGCCCTTTGATTCATGGCTGGACAGCCACTTCTAGGGAGAGTAGCCAGAGTACTAAATCATCTCCATTTATAGGCAGTTTGTCTAAATGTGGACAGATGAATGTCTATGCTCTTTGAGATAAATTTGTAACCCTTTCCAGCTTTATTCAAAGCAACAATTCTTGATCGTCTTCTAAGATCTCTGTTTGTGAGGCACGCTCCACATCAGCAGATGCTTCTTGTGAATAGCAGACACAAAATGTTTGAGCTTATTATAAGTCGTAGTAGCTCTAACCCGTACATCCAATCTCATTTCATTAACTGGATGCCAAACTCCTTGTGGCACGCCCGGTCCCGTATTAGGCTGATTAAGCCGTCAAGAGGGATAAAGGCCACTCGCGGACGGCGATGCGGGAGAGTGAGATCGTTCACGGACATGTCCGTTGTCTTATGTGTTTGTATTTTGAGTTTTACATTAAACCTTCAGTTATATGTCAAGCCAGTTTCTCGCCTCTTCCTTGCCCGTGACCTTGATCTGTTCTACATTGGTGCCGAAACCTGGGAAGGAAGAGGGATGCGCCGTAGCGGAGTTCTCGCCACTGCCCAGCGGAGCAGCCGCGGCCATCTGCCATCCCCAGGGACGCGGAGGGGTCGAGGGAAGACCGACGTCCGCAAGGGGAGGAGGGAAGAAACTTCCCGACTGCCCGGAGTGGTAGGGCCGCTGCCAGGGGCGGAGGAATGTCTCCACTTGTCGCCAGGAAAGCGGAGGGGCGTTTTGTCCGCTGGGGGTCGGAGGTTGACTCCGGTTCGCTCGGAGAGGAGCGGCTGTCGTCCGCCGGAGAGTGTGGAGGAGTGCTCGAGGACCACGCGAAGGTTCATCAGAGAACCGGCTTGTCAATATAAATAATATTTTAATGAGGAACTTAAAACAAAAGCATAAACTAGCACACAACGGACATGTCCGTGATTGAGCTCTCTCTGCTGCCAACACTAGACTGGCGTTTCTCACTCTGCTTGACTGGCGGTACTGTGGCTCTTTTATGCCGCTCTCCCCGTACTCACTGAAATTAGAGACAGGTGTTAGACATAATTTAGCTCAGGTGCAAGCGCCCTTACCGCTTTCCCTCTCCGGACGGGCGCTTGACCACGCCCCCGCTGCCACACTCCTGACTCTATAATTAGCTTTTGTTGACGTCATTAACCTAGGGGTTCACATACTTTTTCCAACCTAAATGTTTGAATTATGTATTTTACAGTAAAATAATGTGTGTTATTAGTTAAAATGGATTGTGTTTGTTCATTATTTTAATGTAGATGATCAAAACAGATTTTATGATAAATGTATACATACACCGATCAGCCACAACATTAACACCACTGACAGGTGACGTGAATAACATTGATTATATTGTTACAATCGCACCTGCAAAGGGGTAGGATATATTAGGCAGCAAGTGAAGTGTCAGTTCTTGAATTTCATGTGTTGGAAGCAGGAAAAATGGGCAAGTGTAAGGAGCTGAGACTTTTAAATATGCCAAATTGTGATGGCTAGACGACTGGGTCAGAGTATCTTCAAAACAGCAGGTCTTGTGGGGTGTTCCCCATATGCAGTGGTTAGTACCTACCAAATGTGGTCCAAGGAAGCACAACCGGTGTACTGGCGACAGGGTCATGGGCGCCCAAGGCTCATTGATGTGCATGGGGAGCGAAGGCTAGCCCGTCTGGTCCTATCCCACAGAAGAGCTATTGTAGCACAAATTGCTGAAAAATGTAATGCTGGCCATAATAGAAAGGTGTCAGAACACACAGTGTATCGCAGCTGGCTGTGTAGTCGCAGACCGTTCAAAGTGCCTATGCTGACCTCTGTCCACCGCCTACAATGGGCACGTGAGTGTCAAAACTGGACCATGGAGCAATAGAAGAAGGTGGGCTGGTCTGATAAATCACGTTTTCTTGTAGATCATGTGGACGGCCGGGTTCATGTGCATCTGGGCAATGTTCTGCTGGGAAAACTTGGGTCCTGGCATTTATATTAATGTTACTTTGACACATACCACCTACCTAAAGATTGTTGCAGACCACGTACACCACTTCATTGCAATGGTATTCCCTGATGGCAGTGGCCTCTTTCAGCAGGATAATGCGCCCTGCCACACTGCAAAAACTTTTCAGGAATGGTTTTAAGAACACGACAAAGTTGACCTTGAACTAGGTGTTGACTTGGCCTCTAAATTCCCCAGATCTCAATACGATTGAACATCTATGGGATGTGCTGGACCAACAATGGAGGCCCCACCACACAACTTACAGGACTTAAAGGATCTGCTGCTAACGTCTTGGTGCCAGATACCACAGGACACTTTCAGAGATCTTGTGGAGTCAATGGCTAGACGGGTCAGAGCCGTTTTGGCGGCACAAGGGGGACCTACACGATATTAGGCAGGTGGTTTTAATGTTGTGGCTGATTTGTGTAAATGCAGGTAATTCCAAAGGGTTTTCTTGCCATTAGTATATACTTCATTTTAAACAGTACATCTATTGTTTTTATCATTTAAGTGTTGTTTAAAGATTTCTTGTGCTGTCAGTCCTAATATATTTTGTTATATAATGCCATGACATGCATCCAGATACTTTTTTTTGTACCACTCTATATCCATATATTTTCATTTTACTAGATTCTGTTCCAGGGTTGATGTGCAGTCAGATAAATTAAAGCTCTTCTCTCTTTAATCATATATGCAAACCTTCAATATTGTTTTTCTTTTAAAAAGGCAAGGAACTACATCAACTCCCTGGCACATATGCCCAAGAGGAACTTTGCAGATGTGTTTATTGGTGCAAACCCATTAGGTAACAATATTGTCTTTTTCTGATGAAACCTACGGCCACTGATGTCAACTTTTTATGAGACTTTTTAAAAGTGCTTGCTTTGAAAAATGTACCTCATTGAATGTGGATCTGTGTGATCTCTTCAGCTGTGGACCTGCTTGAGAAGATGCTGGTTCTGGACACAGACAAACGGATCACTGCGTCAGCGGCCCTTGCACACCCGTACTTCGCCCAGTATCACGACCCAGATGATGAGCCAGAGGCAGAACCCTACGATCAGAGCTTTGAGAGTCGCGAGCTAGAGATAGAAGAATGGAAACGTAAGCCTACAGATTGAAGCATGCATAGAGAAATCAATGCATTTACTTGCCTCTCATGTGATCTGCTTGAGAACTTTAAGATAGTCTTATAGATGTTTATTTCACCCAAATCTGAAAATAACCCCATATTACTTTCTTTCTTTTTCTTAACACAAAGGGATAAATTGTGAAAAAAAAAATTATTCTCAGTGATGTCAAGTTATGGTGACCAATTCATCAACCTTGGATGCAAATGTATAATTCAAAAATCTAATAAAGTATTGTATGTGAGTGACTCATGCCTTGCTCTGAAGGAATAAGATAAGGTTTGTGAGAAACAAAGAGAAATCTAATATATTAAATGAAACTCTTGCCCAAATGTTGCTATCCTGTGCAAGTTTATGAGTGAACGAAGCATACGCTGCTCATTCACAAGATTTGTGCATCTCGTCGAGAAATGCATCTATTCTTCGACTACAAGAGAGGGTGCAGCATAACAGCTGCTCTTGTGCACTCTCATGAATGCGCATAGGACAGCAACGGTCGGTCAAGTGTTTCACATAATAATACATTTGATTTTGGCTTGTTTTTTTCAACAAACTTTATCGTATGCCTTCAGAATAAGGCACGAGTCGCATCAAAGTATTTATTAGGCTTCTAAATAATACGTTTGCATCCTATATGAAGTTTGAAAAGGTGTTCACCATAATCTGCAACTTTATCTTTTTTTCACAACTTCTCCCTTTGTGTCAAGAAAAAGAAAAAGTAATATGGGGTTATAACAACACAGGTGACTAAATTGTAATTTTCGAGTGAACTATCCCTTTAAGACCACTACAGACTGTATCAATTTGGCAAAGAATTTGCCTTTATCTTCAGAAATGGTAAAAGATGTATTTTTTAGTAGTACAACATCGGCAGTCTTATCCTGAGTCTGATCGCTTAGTGCAACATGCTCTCAGATGGCCAATAAATTGCCTCCGATGAAGTTCCAACAATGTCAGAAAAGCACAGCAATTGATGACGTGTCTTTATGAGAGGTTTTATTTTTGAGAGACGTTCATTTAAAAATATTTAATTTGCTATTTAAATATCATGTTTAGTTTTAAAGTTTATTTAGTGTTCCCTCTACATTATGAGCATACTATCAAAATGACCAAGTTTGCTCTGAAAAATTTGCCAGGTCTGGGTACTTCAACGTGATTTTTTTCCTTTTCCGGGGAAAATATTTAAAGCAATAGTGCAAGGGTTTGTGCGGTACCATTTAAATGTTTTGTTTCAGAACATGACACAATTGCACACTTAATGCTGTCATTCGTGAGAATGTAGTGCCCTTTGCAAGTTGCATGTGTTGTTCATTGGAATATTTCCTGACAACTTTCGTAATGCTGTCTCTGAATTCCTTCTATTACATAAACTACAAAATGGTAACCGGTAACTAGATCTCGTTTGATAACGAAGTTTGCTTTTAACAATGAGTGTCTGTGTCTGCAGAGCTCACATACGAGGAGGTGATCAGCTTTGAGCCTCCCGTGTTCGATGGAAACGAGATGGAGTCATGAGGAGCCACTCTTCCTGGTCGACCAGCTGGATCTTCATTAATACAGGAAAATTACATTAAAGTGCCTGCAATTATGAAGTGCAGGCTTCAATGTGTTTTCTGAGACAGCTTATTCACTCTGCCTTTATATACTCTGTTAAATGAGGAAAACAAACTTGCTAAGTTCTCCATTTGAATTTCAAAAAGGACACAGAATGTATTGTTCTTTATATCATTGCTTTCTTCCCCAAAATTAACTACTCTTCTGGCCAGACCACTTTTAAATATGTATTCTCACATATCAGTCAGATGAATATCAGCATTTTAAGCTTGCAGTTCCATTTTTAATATTCTTTTTTGGGGAAGTAAAACACATACATCGATTCCAAACTCTGCTTGTAGCCTATAATGCAAATGGGCAGACAAGCTCAAGTGCTGTCAAAATGCTACGATTAAGATATGTACAGTGCATCCGGAAAGTATCCACAGTGCTTCACTTTTCCCACATTTTGTTATGTTACAGCCTTATTCCAAAATGGATTAAATTCATTATTTTCCTAAATTTTTGCAAAATTATTACAAATAAAAAAACAAAAATCACATGTACATAAGTATTCACAGCCTTTGCTCAGTACTTTGTTGAAGCACATTTGGCACCAATTACAGCCTCAAGTCTTTTTGTGTATGATGGTACAAGCTTGGCACACCTATTTTTGGGCAGTTTCGCCACTTCCTCTTTGCAGGACCTCTCAAGCTCCATCAGGTTGGATGGGAAGAGTCGGTGCACAGCCATTTTCAGATCTCTCCAGAGATGTTCAATCGGGTTCAAGTCTGGGCTCTGGCTGGGCCACTCAAGGTCATTCACAGGGTTGTCCCGTAGCCACTCCTTTGTTATCTTGGCTGTGTGCTTGAGGTCGTTGACCTGTTTGAAGTTGAACTTTCACCCCAGTCTGAGGTCCAGAGTGCTCTTGAGCAGTGTCTCATGTCTCTGTACATTGCTGCATTCATCTTTCCCTCGATCCTGACTTGTCTCCCAGTTCCTGCCGTTGAAAAACATCCCCACAGCATGATGCTGCCACCACCATGCTTCACTGTAGGGATGGTATCGGCCAGGTGATGAGCGGTGCCTGGTTTCTTCAAGACATGACGCTTGCCATTCAGGACAAAGAGTTCAATATTTCTTTCATCAGACCAGAGAATTTAGTTTCTCATGGTCTGTGAGTCCTTCAGGTGCCTTTTGGCAAACTCCAGGTGCGCTGTCATGTGCCTTTTACTGAGGAGTGGCTTCTGTCTGGCCACTCTACCATACAGGCCTGATTGGTGGAGTGCTGCAGAGATGGTTGTTCTTCTGGAAGTTTCTCCTCTCTCCACAGAGATACGCTGGAGCTCTGTCAAGAGTTACCATCAGGTTCTTGGTCACCTCCCTGACTAAGGCCCTGCTCCACCGATTGCTCAGGTTTGCCGAGCGGCCAACTCTAGGAAGAATCCTGGTGTTTCCAAACTTCTTCCATTTACAGATGATGGAGTCCACTGTGCTCATTGGAATTTCAATGCTGCAGAAATTTCTGTACCCTTCCCCTGATCTGTGCCTCGATACAATCCTGTCTCAGAGGTCTACAGACAATTCCTTGGACTTCATGGTTTGGTTTGTGCTCTTTTTCATGCAGTGTTAACTGTGGGACCTTATATAGACAGGTGTGTGCATGTCCAATCAACTGAATTTACCACAGGTGGACTCCAATCAAGTTGTAGAAACATCTCAAGGATGATCAGTGGAAACATGATGCACCTGAGCTCAATTTTGAGTGTCATGGCAAAGGCTGTGAATATGTATGTACATGTGATTTTTTTCGTTTTTTATTTTTAATAAATTTGTAAAGATTTCAAACAAATTTCTTTCACATTGTCATTATGGGGTATTGTTTGTAGAATTTTGAGGAAAATAATGAATTTAATCCATTTTGGAATAAGGCTGTAACATAACAAAATGTGGAACAAGTGAAGCACTGTGAATACTTTCCGGATGCACTGTAAATAAAATGGCACTGCTGTAAATAAAAAATTATGTGTGCCAACAGTTTTATTTAGGATTTGCTGTAAAGTGCACCATTAACATCTGGTCTCAGAATTTGACCTGAAATTTAAGTAGCAAAAATTATCTAAAAGTGAATCCAATCAGCTAAAGAGAATGTTATTTCTATTAAGTGCTCTGTGTAGAATGTAAACAGAGGAGTATGTCAATGCAGTGTTCTTTTCCCAGCTGAGTCTCTGTCCTAGACAATGGTCGATGATAGGATCAGTAATAAATGCTGATTGTATGACTGCAGCCATGCTTGCTTTTGACATGAACATGATTTGAGTGAATCTCAGAAAATTGTTGAGGTCAGATTTCGCCCTAAAATCACAAATTATATCCTAAATAGTGAAAATAAAGTCTATTTTTCAGAGCATTAATATTTGGACTTTATATAAATGTGGAGGTATTTATACGTCATTGTAGTACTTTATGCACTGCCTTTAATGTATTTATAATTGTATAACAGTCATTTTTACTGTATTACAATAATGAGAATTATCATTGAGAATATTGGGATATCCATATACATTAGGGTAACAAGAATTTGTTTAAGGGGAATTTTTGCTTGATTGTAATGAGATTATAATTGAAATATAATGTGGGGTGAAATGTGACCTGGCCAGACATGTTCCTGGCCAGTTTTGTGAGATTCACACTTTTGTCTTTCTGAAATAGAGTTATTGGCCTGTTTTTCTAACGAGTTCACCCCTTGTTATGAGCAGCTGGTAATCTAGCTAGACCGACGTGTGGTTTCTTTCTTTTCACATTTTTTTCCTTAATTTATTATTTATGAAAATTTAGAGAAATTGGGTTAAAATGGAGATCAAGGTTTTAACAGGAAGCTTGTGTCATCAGGACAAAACTTTGAGCATGACCGCACAATAGTCCACAATACAACAGTCCTCCGAACTGACTGAAAGTTTATGCATGTAAAAATAAAAGTACTTGAGCAAGTGCTCTGTTATTCAATAATCTTAAAGGGATAGTTCACCCAAAAAGAAAATTCTCTCATCTTTTACTCCCCCTCATGCCATCCCAGATGTGTATGACTTTCTTCTGCTGAACACAACAGATTTTCACAATCTAATATTTCAGCTTTGTAGGGTCTCAGTAAGTGAATGGGTACCAAAACTTTGAAGCTCCAAAATGTTTCTCCCTGCCCAGTAGGTGGCGATATGCACGAAGAATGCAAATAGATAAAAACAAAAGAACGTGAAAATGGAGATTGTTAAAAAAGGACTTAAATATTTATCCATTTCTCACCCACACATATCAATTTTGAAGATATGTATTTAACCACTGGAGTCTTATGGATTAATTTTAAGCTGACTTTATGCCATTGTAGCTTCAAAGTTCTGGTCACCATTCACTTGCAATGTGAAGAGCAATACAGCGATTAAATATTCTTCAGAAAATCTTTGTTTTTGTTTAGCAGAAGAAAGAAAGTGCTACACATCTGGGATGGCATGTGGATGAGTAAATGAGAGAATTTTCATTTTTAAATGAACTGTCACTTTAATTGAACGTCCCAGACTAAACGACTTGCAAGGAATTTGTTTTCTCAATTGGAATCAGCATCTAACTTTCTGCATCGGTTCAGTTATTTTAAGAATTGTTAGTTTAAGTGTTCACTTTTCCACTGTATATAATCACTTAATTTTATTCAGAAATATTTGTGCATGTATTTTATGTAAGGCACTGTGTTTCTATTTGTTTGCACATTTACAGGGAAACCGTGTCAGTCTGCAGAAAGATAATGTAGTGCATCCAGCAGTAAAATCCATTGTGGTTTTTGTTTTATTTTTAATGGAAAAGAGGTTGTCTCTCTTTTATGCAAAACAGGTTTTTTCTCAGTCATCCATGATAAGCAGCTACAGTATGTGGTCTGTAAACAACAACTCCTATACAGGAATAAATGCAGTTACTTTCGCAACATTCACTCTTTGATATAACTCCAGTATTTGGATGCATGTCATGGCAAAACAAATGAATAACTGGTTTTTATTCCATTCTGAACAATAAAATGTTTGAAAGACGAAGACGTGATGCATTATTTCATACCACGTCTTAAAAAATGCTGCCCTCAAGTGGTTATTCTCAAACATTGAAAGAGTTGTGAAACGTATTTCGTAAAGGTTGTGAAAAGAAATACACTGCGTGTTATTACAAATCACCTTAATTCTTTATTGAAATTTCTGAATTATGGCTTGTTGTCACTTTTTACTACAGCATAAAGTTCCCAGGGTATGTTTATTTTTGAATGTCAATTTCTGTAGAGGCACTGTGAAGTCCTGGCTACAGAGAAACTCCATTTTTACCTTTATTGGCCAAGAAAAAAAAAGAGATATGGCTCACAGAACAGATGTGGACCTTTTGTGGCAACATGCTGCAATAGCAGTAACATATAAAAATATTAAACCATTGATTTGGCCAACAAATGCTATAGTGACATTATTGACCCATGTGACAACTGGCCCCCGCCTCAGATGAAAAATGACCTTAAAACAGACATTAGTTCAAACATTCCGTTAAAATCTACCATCATTATATAGTTGACCCTTGCCTGAATGTACGCCAGTGTGGTTTTAGTGCGATCACTTGTTTACCAAATATCAACTTTATCCACTGCTCTGTGTGAGAGTCATCATCAGAATATGGTGACAAACATGTACTTTTCAGTGATGGAAAAATATTTAAAATAGTCAAGAACCCCCATTTAAAAGGCATCACTCTATAACACTAAACTGTTATTTAATAATTTTTAAATGGTTTGACTATATTAAACTTTTTTTATTTTTTAGAAAATATATTTTAATTTGTCAATTGCCTGAAAAAACACTCGTCCACTTGATCTGGGACACCACTTATATGACATTAACAGTTATTTATGTTTTTTTTTTTTTTTTACTAACAAGTGTGCAAAAAAACAAAACAAAAAATTAATTAATAAAAGATAAGTAATTCATAATTGAAATGATTTTAAAATATTTTTTAAACCTTGATATGGGTGTTATCAACGTCAAAAACTTGTATTTTTGAAAATGCAGAAAGTTGTGAAAAAGAACTTCCAAGGTCAAGAAGAGGCGGATCAAATGTTTATACAGTGCTTTTTTCCCACTATGTTGAAAAAGTTACATTTTAACTGTAATTTTCCAAATGGTTCATTTAAATATGTCATTTGTGTTAAATTGTTTAATGCTCACGTGAAAGATTATTATTTTTATTTATTTATTTGATTGGTTGATTTTAGTCTGATCTGTTGATTTTTGTATGTTTTGTGATTCTATTGACACCGGCTTAGGAATTGTATCTTTTAAGATAATTTGTCACTGGTGTTATTATCGTCACTGGTCTTACAACCCTTTTTTGAACAATATAATAAGGAACAGCAGGCAAGTTTTCCTTTATGTATAAAAAATTATGTCGATATGTTTAAAAAAAAAAAAAAAAATTACCCTGAGCTTTTATGGACAAAAACTGAACTGAATTAAAAAAATATATATATTTTAAAAAAATTACTCGACTGAGAAGCCGATTAAACTGATTCAGGAAATGTGCGTCAGGATGAATCGCACTGAATCACGAATCAATTCAGTTTTGCCAATCCAATTAACTAATTCACTGAAAAGAACCGCTTCAAACGAATGATTCATTCGCGAATCGGGCATTGCTTGTTGTTCTGACTTTATGGCTGCGTCCGAAAACTGGACAAAATGCCTTCGGTACATGTATAGGCTACCGAGGAACGATGAAAATAATTTCCTTTTCAAACTGTTAAAGAGTTCCATTCATTCAAAAACGCTGTCGGTTAAGACATTAACTGGTAAGACAGCAAGTGAGCTGCCTACATTTTCGGATGCAACCCACAAAGCCGATAACCGAAAGAAACACGGGACAGACGTCATGACAGCTGAAATTTCTGAGGTAAAATGTTTCTCAGGAAAAAAATACAAAAATAAAAAATGTTTCTCAGGTCAGTCGGAGCACTCATGATAGCCGCACAGCTGTGCAGGCGCCACCGTTCAGTTGTGGGAAGTTTTGTGCGCAGTTCTGCTCATGCGCGGAACGTTGCTCGCATGTGAGTGAATGTGATCGCTTAGCCGGTGCAGCATGGAAAGGAAAGGTGAGCATCAAAACTACATAAATACAGTCCTCCACAACAACATATTAAAAAGCACTCATATAGATACTAATAAGCATTCCAGTTAGCTTACATCTCATCCTTATTGTCAGACGTGGGCGTTTTAAGATGCGCCAGTGTTTGAAAAAGAAACAAAGCGCATGTGTTTAGCTGCTGCTAATATATAGCGAAACAGAAGCTTCACTCGAACATTTACTCATATTGCACATTGTTTTATATACACGGAACTTTTCTTGGCCATGACGCTTTTGGCGTGTTTCTGGTTGTAATTTTAGTTTGTTATGGTCATTATTGTTTATTTTTCCCTTAGTTATGTGTGAGTTTCTGCTAGCTAAACTTTCATTTAATTTGGTACATCTTTAACAGTAAAGTTGATAGGAATGAAGATAAAGCAGTGCTCTAGTTAAATCGTTCTCCTTTTAATGTTGTCTGTGCAAAATCTGTAAGCAGCCAAGAAATTACCATGAAGGCAAATTAATCAAATAAATATTTCACGTCCCTTACAATAGTGTACCGTTATTACCACAATTTATGCCGAAATGTTGTTACTTCTACAGTTATATTATCACAGTAAACTCGTTAAATTAATATGGAATATCCTTTTTACATAAGACACCCTTTGCAGTATCGGATCCTGGCATAGGCGATATATGCAGGCGCCTATGGCTGCAACGCTCTCTGGGGCGGCATAACAGAGCGCGCAAGATCGCGATGGAAGAAAGATTCCCCGAATTGTGCCATCCCGCTCCTGGCAATGGGTGAAAGGACCCCAAATTGTGCCGCCCCGAGCTCGCAAGAGCGCGATGGGAGAGAGGTGCCCCAAATCATGCCCCCCACACAGTTATCGCAAGATTGCTCTGGGGGAAAGGTGACCCGAGTTGTTCCTGACGGGCTCTAAATCTTTAGGTTAGGATCAGTGGTGTAGTGGTGCCTGGAGAAGTGGCTATACTCTTAAATTATGCCCCCCATATGTTTAAAGCGGCCCAGCAAAGGATGAACGCCCTGTGTTATAAACAGTGACATGTAAGACTAGTCTTGCATATTTAGTTCACCCCAAAATGGACCAATTTCCACACTGTCACTTATCTTCTGCAGCTTGACGTCACGGAGTAAGGATCATTATGAAATTAATATTAGCCACAGAAGAGGTGCAGATTTTGCAATCAATACTGGCCCAAAGACTATAGGAAGAGACAACTACATAATTATGAATTTTGCATGAACTATTCCTTATTCCATCCAACACATGAAAATTGGACAACTATTCACCCTTTAGGGGGATGGGGGTAGGGCTGCACAATTAATCAAAATAAAATCGAAACCGCGATATGACCTTGTGCGATTATTAAACTGGAATGGCTGCGATTTAATTAAATAAATATTCTGCTCTTCAAATTTTATTTGCGCTGCAGTCTATATATTAAGTTAGAGCATTGTTGGTGTTATCAGAGCGGTTCTGTGCTCCACAACTCCCTCTCATGTTTAGAGTAACAGAAGTGCTCTGAGTTCGGTTCCGTTTGCTTACATGCGATAAACGCTTTATTTACACTAATCTGGCGCGTCCTGCGTGAAGCGTTTTTTATTATTATCTGTGGTAGCAGCATCTCCGTCTCCACAATGCACATGTATCATAATAACGCAGAATACAAGATGGGGTATAATTCAAACATCTTTATTAAATGATTGCTGAGCAAACAGTATTAACAGTAACACCTGTAGAGCCCAGAAACATCTCTTCCTCCATTCTGCTGCCATTTGTTTACTTCACGGGAGAGCGTGTCGCACTTATTAGGCTCCCCGCGGAAACAAGAGAAAGCGGAACTAATATTACCAGCGGTTAGCACTGTCGCCTCACAGCAAGAAGGTCATGGGTTCAAACCCCGGTTGCCCCGGCCTTTCTGTGTGGAGTTTGCATGTTCTCCCCGTGTTTGCGTGGGTTCTCTCCGGGTGCTCCGGCTTCCTCCCACCATCCAAAGACATGCAGGCTAGGTTAATTGATGTTTCCCCAAAAATTGCATGTACACCGCCTTTCGCCCAATGTTAGCTGGGATAGGCTCCAGCCCCCCGCGACCCTGTACAGGATAAGCGGTTGACGATGGATGGATGGAACGTACATATAATAAATCTATATCAAATATTTAGTTACTATAATATAATGCATTACTAAATTAAATATAAGAGTGAGTAAAATAATAAAATAAATAATGAATAAAAATAATTAAATTAAATGGTGACAAACTAACCAAAATTTTCACTTTAAATTTAATTAATACACCAATGGGTTATCAGTTCACCTTCAGTTTGACATTAAGCCTCATTCTTTAGGACTATCTTATATACAATAAAGAATAGTTTGTATAAGCCTACTAGTTTTTAAGGCCTAGAATAAAGAGTAACTTGAATTGTGTATACTGAATTATTCAATCAACCAACATTATTTTTGACAGCAAAAAATAGGCAACAACTATGGTATTACTGACAGGAAAATTTAGTTAACAGTGACATTGAGTAGAAAGCTTACGTACATATAACCAGTTTTGACAGAGCTGCTGATAAAAGTTAAATGATCAGCATCGATTGATGAGATGAAAATAAAATTGGAGATCGTATCGGTTGTTAAAATCCTGATTGGAGCATCCTTAATATTCAAGTTGACTGTTTCAAAAACTAATGATGATGATTAGTGGGCTGAGACCCTATCACAAAATGGGCAAAAACAGGTACATGATGGATGGTAACATTTGAATATGAAGAAGACTTTGTTTCACTGTTTATATATTTATTTGTTTGTGGTTGAACTTAAAAATGGTCTCAGTTAGGTTTTTTTAAAGAGGTCTCAAGTGTGAAAACCCCAGCAGCCTTTTTGCAGTTGAACATGTGAAAAACATTACCATCATAATCGCAGATCAAATCGCAATATTTTTCTAAATAATCGCAATATGACTTTTTGTCCAAATCGTGCAGCCCTAGTTGGGGGGCCTGCTCCCCAACTAGGAATAATAAGAAAGCTAACATAATTATAATAAACAGAATTATAAACATGATAAAAAATAGCATGTAACTATAACATGCTATATAAATAAAGCATGTTAGTTTACATGTTAAATTAACTACTAATTGAAAAATAACATCAGCTGTGTGAGCTTTTAAAGTAATGTCCTATGATTATTAACAGTTAACATATACTGTAGGTGCGCAACAGCATAGCCAGACTGCTCCTGTCTGTACCTTTAACTTAGTGGTTCTCAACTGGTTTTGCTTCAGGACAGATTTTACATTGAACATCAAGTGTCGACCTGCCATAGATTAAACAACCTGTATTTAATGTATCCTGGGTTGCATTTCCTTTTATGTAGCATAGTTTTGTTCATGGTTTTCCAGAACAAGGACATGCATCAAGTGACATTTCTGTTGTTGATATCAACAACAAAATTTACAGGAAGTTGTCTCTCTGCATTTTTAAAAATTGAAGAGCATATTTACTTATATGAGCCCATTATTATCCCGTTTGTTAACTAATATTACATATTTATACACATATACCACAGAAGGAAAGGCTCCTCGTTACCATGGTTAGGTCAGTGTGCTAGTCTTAAATAATAGTAATACCCAATAATAATAAATTCATGTATTTATGAAAAATAGATACTAGCTGAAACACATCTTGAAACGTTAACTACAACTGCCACTGTTGATATAAAATGAGGTCTAATAGATTCTAATAGATTATTTCATATGAAACTATAACGTTTTGTCAAATTTAACTTTTTACTCATGTAAGTATTAAATATTTTAATATCTTGTAAATATTAATTTTACGTAAAATTTTATGTAAAAATCATGAAACAAATTTGTAAAGGTGATGGTGTGTAATTATTAATATTTTTAACTATTTTGGTAACGGGTCCACATCGAGTTTAAGTAGTGCAAAGGGGGCCACATTGTATTACTTTTGAGATGCAATGTTCTGCATGATTTGGTTTTTGTATCTTTTAAGCCCAGAAATAGTTGTGTACTCAATCTGTGTATCTCTGGCTTGCATTTGCTCGCATGTCAATGATGACGAGATCTACTTTTATCTTAATTTAATCACTGAGAAGGTTTACCTGCAAAATTAGTAGCACCAAACATCACAAGTAGTCTCAAGAATGGACACGGAGTAGCCGAAAAACACTTTTCCTTGAGCAGAATATTGCACTACAGATCGGTAAGCTTGTTCAAAGTGGAAAGCGAGAGACAGAAAAAGCGCACTTGTGTGCATGGTTGCCAGATTGCACAAAATAAGTATAACATTAGGCAGAATAATTCCAATTTGCGCAAGTATAAATCTCAAACTGGTGTTGTTGCATCTCTTATCTGGCAACCCTGAGTGTGTTAAATGCTTGTGGAGATGCATTAGATCCCAATGCAAGTTAAATGAAAAATCAAATGAAAAAAAAAAACGCTTTTATGATAAATGAGCCGCGGGCCACATTAAACCATGTGGAGGGCCTGATCCAGCCCGCGGGCCGTAATTACCCATGTCTGCTTTAGCTGTTTGCAAGATTATCATTAAATCTGCCTCAGCAGTCCTAAATAGTCGATCACTTGGGCGGCCGCCGAAATGCCTTCAATGGGAGAACCATGGGACTGTTCTTTCCATGCTGTCCGCAACCCAGTCCAAATAGACCAGTTGAGAAACACTGCTTAAAAACACACACTCATGTCAGACCCCCTCGCCTCGCTTCTCTCTGACATTTTCTCTGCTGCATTTGTGTGTGTGTGTGTGTGTGTGTGAGACGCAAGTTGACGAGTCTGACAGGCAGACAAGGAGGAAAGGAGATGCGCGCGCATATGTAAGATTCTCCGTCCAGTTGCATTTTTTTCTCAATACCGTAGATAAGCAAATGTACATGGTATGATAACCGTCAATTTTCAAACCGTGGTATACCGTGGTATACTGCTACAACCTTACTTGTGAGTAAACATGAGGTGCTTGTTTCCAGAGCGCCTTTAGACCATAAAGTTTTTTATTTCTAAATGTATTTTTATTAATCAGCATGTTCCAAGCCTTTAATTATAAACGAATAGATTTCTGTTTTTATTTTGTGAAATTATTCAGATTTCATCATCTCTGACAAGGATGAAAGACAAAAAAATTACTAGTTTGTAGCCTAGTCTTTCTCACTTTAATGAAAATAGAAAAATGGTCCATTCAGACTTTTACATTTTCAAAAGTTTCTCTCTGGAGATATCCCTGAAACCCCATACAGTATCATTCCTCAGTCACAAGGGCTTCTATGCCCCCATACTTGGATATCTGTATGTAAAGAGATATATATATATATATACATACACTCACCTAAGGGATTATTAGGAACACCATACTAATACTGTGTTTGACCCCCTTTCGCCTTCAGAACTGCCTTAATTCTATGTGGCATTGATTCAACAAGGTGCTGAAAGCATTCTTTAGAAATGTTGGCCCATATTGATAGGATAGCATCTTGCAGTTGATGGAGATTTGTGGGATGCACATCCAGGGCACGAAGCTCCCGTTCCACCACATCCCAAAGATGCTCTATTGGGTTGAGATCTGGTGACTGTGGGGGCCATTTTAGTACAGTGAACTCATTGTCGTGTTCAAGAAACCAATTTGAAATGATTCGAGCTTTGTGACATGGTGCATTATCCTGCTGGAAGTAGCCATCAGAGGATGGGTACATGGTGGCCATAAAGGGATGGACATGGTCAGAAACAATGCTCAGGTAGGCCGTGGCATTTAAACGATGCCCAATTGGCACTAAGGGGCCTAAAGTGTGCCAAGAAAACATCCCCCACACCATTACACCACCACCACCAGCCTGCACAGTGGTAACAAGGCATGATGGATCCATGTTCTCATTCTGTTTACGCCAAATTCTGACTCTACCATCTGAATGTCTCAACAGAAATCGAGACTCATCAGACCAGGTAACATTTTTCCAGTCTTCAACTGTCCAATTTTGGTGAGCTCTTGCAAATTGTAGCCTCTTTTTCCTATTTGTAGTGGAGATGAGTGGTACCCGGTGGGGTCTTCTGCTGTTGTAGCCCATCCGCCTCAAGGTTGTGCGTGTTGTGGCTTCACAAATGCTTTGCTGCATACCTCGGTTGTAACGAGTTGTTATTTCAGTCAAAGTTGCTCTTCTATCAGCTTGAATCAGTCGGCCCATTCTCCTCTGACCTCTAGCGTCAACAAGGCATTTTCGCCCACAGGACTGCCGCATACTGGATGTTTTTCCCTTTTCACACCATTCTTTGTAAACTCTAGAATTGGTTGTGCGTGAAAATCCCAGTAACTGAGCAGATTGTGAAATACTCAGACTGGCCCATCTGGCACCAACAACCATGCCACGCTCAAAATTGCTTAAATCACCTTTCCCATTCTGACATTCAGTTTGGAGTTCAGGAGATGGTCTTGAGCAGGACCACACCCCTAAATGCATTGAAGCAACTGCCATGTGATTGGTTGATTAGATAATTGCATTAATGAGAAATTGAACAGGTGTTCCTAATAATCCTTTAGGTGTGTGTGTGTGTGTGTGTGTGTGTATATATATATATATATATATATATATATATATATATATATATATATATATATATACATACATACATCATTATGAGTCAAAATGAACAGATCATCTTATAACATTCATATCCAACTACACTCAATTGATATAAACTATAAAATATTGTAATGTTTTCATAGAAGATCCCTCAGACACCACTGCATTGGCTGTCTGGGCCCCCAACGCAGTTTTGTAAAGACTGTTTAGGATTTTGTTTTCTCAAAAAAGATGCAAATGTGATTGAATATCATGATAAATATCGAATGATATGAAAAAGAATATCTAAAATAATATTTTTTGCCATATTACCCAGCACTACACACTATATAGTATATTGTAATTTTTATTTGATTTTGCTTTGTGATTTTATTCACATTTTAGCTTTTTAAATATGTACAAATTTCACATTCTATCAATTTTTATGATGTCATGAAATTACATTTTTACTAATGAGACAAGCTGTTGTCACTGTTTGAAATGTCATACATATTATTAACAAAACAATTCACATGGTGGAAACCTAATAATGAAAATTAGGGGCTGACAATTAATTGTCAAACAAATAATTGCGATTATGATGATTAATTGCCTGTTTTAGGTGTTTCACGAATATGACGATTAATTACCATACAAACTAATCTATGACCCATACAAACAATATAGCTATTGTATTGTGCAATAGTAAAATATTTCTGCCTTAAATTCTTGACTTTCACACATTATTTTAAGGCTCTCTGATTAACTCACAAGCCCTTATTTCTCATGAATGAAGACTTCGAGATTCTGTTTCTTGGATGTTATCATCTCCACAGAAATAGAGCAGGACATCTCCTCTATCTCACCGCTGCACTGCATGAATAAACCCCATTTGCAATTACATTGCCGTTAATTGAAACGAGTCCTTTGCGTTCACAAAATGAATACGTTTATACCGCGTTTATTTTTTCACTGAAGTTACATCACAGGGCGTTCACATCAGAACGCGTGAGAAGTGATTCGCCTGTACAACGAAATGACACAAGTGCTTTTTTCCCGCGCTCGTCAGACAGTACGCAGGGAAAGACAAGGCTGAATCCAGCTTCAACTGTTTGTATTCAGTAAAAGGGATTCGGTGTTCGAAACTACACAACTCTTTCATTGGCGAGTGACATGTTAATTTCATTATTGAAAGTGCGGCATCATTTTATTATGCCTCACTTAACTTGTTGCCAGTGGCTAATAACAGACGTTTTTTGGCTGCACTGAGAAATTTACTCGCATATGTGAGTGATTTATTTGCAATGTAGAGGGCTGAGTTAACGTTACTTACCTCAAAGATTTGTCGTCGTCCTCAACCAAATAACGGACGGAATTCTCCAGTGCATATATCTGCGAGTGCGTTAGTTTACAGCAACGGACTGGCGCGCGCGCGAGAGAGAGCGCAAAACACAGCCTTTTATTTGATGTTATTATGAGACTGAGAAGTGCAAAAATATTTTAGATGACGTGTAAAAATGTTTGCGGTTCATTATGAGACCGTGGCGGGGCAAATTAGACTAGTCAATTAATGGGAAACACTGTGATTGGATTAGCTACTCATGTGCTGGACTGTCATGTTTTTGGCTAATGAAGGACACTACTGAATGATGCGCATCAGAGCGATTTAGAAGTGGGTATACGCAATGCAGACCTATAAAGACGTGGGTATACGCTGTATACCTGCATATACCCTGCACTACATAACTGGTTAGGATTATAGATGTTCATAATGCATTCTTATATTCTGAACAAACAAGATAAGCATAATCAACAATATAGGTACACCGTAACACAGGATTTGCTCCGTGGTCTTGAGAAAATAAGTGTCAATCATGTGATTGCTGGGCTGATTTGACAGGGGGGGGTTCAATTTGAAATTAGGAATTATGTGTAATGGCTCAAGCTTTTTTTAAATTGATATATTTATTTATTAGTTACTTCATTTCATTATTCATTGTCTAGTTAAGGGGTAGGGGGGTGGTGCCATGTCGGGTCTCGCCTAGGGCACTAAGTAAGCCAGAACCACCACTGACCCTTTGAATCTTTTTCATTACTGTTTTTAAAGAGTTTATTGCAGAATGAAAGAATTAATTTGACACTTATACCGCTTTTTCTTACACAACACTCAATGCGCTTTACATACAGGAATAAAAATTAAAATGTGGTCCTCATTCTAGTTTACAAGTAAAAGGTTACAGAAATATAGTAATAATTAGGTAAATAATTGTGCCAAAATTAAACACATTTGTTGTTCTCTGACAGTACTTGCGCTTCAGGCGAGGAAGAAAAGGACCAAACCCAAGAAACCTGGCAAAAAGTGAGTATTTAAGTTTAAGCTTGAACTCTAGGTATGTTGATAGGAGAGATGTGATTAACTGTTTCTATTACATGCATTTAGAGTTTTATCAGACTGGATTTTATCATCAGATAGAATTTGTTTTTAATACTATTTCAGTATCTAAATTTCCAATTTTGTTTATCTTCTGAAGACAGGACAGTAGTTATTATAACATGAATTGTAATTAGCTAATTCTTAATTCTTTGTACTTTGCTCATCACCTAATAAGGTGTCACACAGATGTTGAATGATGTGTGTAAAATTATTTTAGAGTCCTCCTTTCTGACCTGTCAACACTGAGCCTCGCACCTTACACAGAAGTGCATCCAGGCTGCTCCAGTTTTCCTTCATGTAACAGAGTAAACATGAGAAGGGCAAGAGCATTTGACCTAGAAATTAACTGGCCTTTGGGTCTTGGAAATTCTGGGCTCAATAAAAGTGAACTGGGGGGGGGGGGGGTGTGTCTGATCTCACCCTGCAGTTGAGGTTTATTTATTTAGCAGTGACCATTGGGGGTGTCTAGGAAGGGTTTTTGGATACAGTAAACACCACTAATCATGGAGATGCAACTTTGTTGTGAAGTTAGCCAAACTGAAATTGTGGGAAGTTTTTGCTGGTTCTCTGTTCATGAATGAGGTGTGCATTTGTACAGGAGTTTTTAACCTGTGGGTGCCTGTCAAGGAAGGCGCAACATATAGGCTTACACAAGTGAATTGAAAAATAATTGGAAGAACTGCTGTGAATTAAATGGGTCCATTTCAAGACATTGTACAGTTGAAGTCAGAAGTTTTCATACACCTTATCCAAATTCATTTAAACTCTGTTTTTCACAATTCCTGACATTTAATCGTAGAAAACATTCCATGTCTTGGGTCAGTAAGGATCACTATTTTAAGAATGTAAAATGTCAGAATAATAGTAGAGAGAATTATTTATTTTAGCTCTTATTTCTTTCATCACATTCCCACTGGGTCAGAAGTTTACATACACTTTATTAGTATTTGGTAGCATTGCCTTTAAATTGTTTAACTTTGGTCAAATGTTTTGGATAGCCTTTCACAAGCTTCTCACAATAAGTTTCTGGAATTGTGGCCCATTCCTCCAGACAGAACTGGTGTAACTGATTCAGGTTTGTAGGCCTCCTTGCTTGCACACGCTTTTTCAGTTCGGAATAAGGTCAGGGCTTTGTGATGGCCACTCCCAATACCTTGACTTTGTTGTCCTTAAGCCATTTTCCACAACTTTGGAGGTATGCTTGGGGTTGTCGTCCATTTGGAAGACCCATTTGCGACGAGATTTAACTTTCTGGCTGATGTCTTGAGATGTTGCTTCAGTATATCCAGATAATTTCCTTACCCCCACAACATGATGCTGCCACCCCCATGCTTCACAGTTGGGATGGTGTTCTTCGGCTTGCAAGCCTCACTCTTTTTCCAATATAATGACGGTTTTTATAGCCAAACAGTTAGAATTTTTTTTTCATCAGACCAGAGTTAATGAATAGACGATACACTGGAACAGCAAGACACAATTCAGTAGCTATAGACATTTGCCAGACATGTTATTATATGCAGTATACATTCATGAACATCTAATTGCCCCCGGAGTACTCGAGTAGACAAAATGTATCTATATCCCCTTTATCTTGCTATCCAGTTGATCAGCTGATGGACACAGAGGTTTTGGAGATACTCCTCAAATTTAATACTGTTTTAGGTGTACTGTAATGTTGGGAACTATGCATATTCCTACTCTGGTATAGTTATGCATGTCACATCTATTGCTGTTATTTTGTCTTGTGGACATATTTAATATGTTAAACAATCCTGTCTAAACCATAGTAGTTAACAGATATGCTCCAGACACACTGAGCTGTGGTGCTTATGTCGGTTATGCAGATTTGAGTCCGGCCTGCCGTGTGTCTCGATCCCATTCTTTCCTGTCATCTTCGGATATTTTCTTGTCTCACCTTTACAATGTCTTATAAAGAAGAAAAAGCTCAAAAATGACGATCTCTTTTATAAAAAAATAGTCCTTAGAATTAGGGGTGTTCCAATACTATTTTTTTTTTTTTTTTTGAGAACGAATACCGATACTTTCTTTTTTAGTTCTCTCCGAGTCCGATACCTGTTGTTGTTTTTTCTGAACTCAATATCAGCTATTTATTTCAATTTAATCAAAACTGTTTAAATAAATACATGAATTAAAACTTTAATCAAATGAAAGTGTAACAATTCATTTTCAACTTAATATTGTATTCTTTTTTTTATCAATTGAAGTGCTTGGATACAGAACCTCACAGCACAATCCTAAATACAACATTGGCGTTATTTTTGTCAAATAAAGTGTTGCATAATAGAGCATCACAGATGTGAGAGATTGCTTAAAAATAATACAGTTACTACTAATTTATTAAATCAAATCAAATCAAATCAAATCACTTTATTGTCACACTACTGTGTACACGAGTGCAACAGCAGGTGAAATTCTTGTGTGCAGTTCCGAGCAACATTGCAGTAATTACAGTGACGAGACATAAACCACTTTACAATAAAACAACATATTTACACAAAACAATTTACATAACAAACTTACACAACAATTTACATAACAAATGTACACATACCTACACAACAATTTACATAACAAATGTACACAATACACACAATGTAGAATACACACACTAGAGAAGGGTATAAATATATATATATATACACTGACTGAATTGGGAGCGAGAATATATTGACAGAATGAGGATTAATAAAGTGCAGTGCTGATTGTTGATTGTGAGGGATCAAGTGTTCAAAAGTCTTATTGCTTGTGGGAAGAAGCTATCATGTAGTCGGGTGGTGCGGGTCCTGATGCTGCGATACCGCCTGCCTGATGGAAGCAGTGAGAGCAGCCCATGACTCGGGTGGCTGGAGTCTTTGATAATCCTCCGAGCTTTCTTCACACACCGTCTGTTATATATATCCTGGAGGGAGGGAAGCTCACCTCCGATGATGTTTCTGGCAGTTCGCACCACCCTTTGCAGGTCTTTGCGGTTGTGGGCGGTGCTATTGCCGTACCAGGCGGTGATGCAGCCAGTCAAGATGCTCTCAACAGTACTAGTGTAGAACTGTGTGAGGATGTGTTGGTTCATTCCAAACTTCCTCAGCCGTCTCAGGAAGAAGAGGCGCTGGTGAGCCTTCTTCACAACGGCCTCAGTGTGGACGGACCATGTGAGTTCCTCAGTAATGTGGACACCGAGGAACTTGAAGCTGCTGACTCTCTCCACCGGTGCTCCATTAATGGTGATGGGGCTGTGTTCTCTGTCTTTCTTCCTGAAGTCCACCACAAGCTCCTTGGTTTTACTGACGTTGAGGGAGAGTTTGTGCTCCTGACACCAGCGCGTCAGAGTGTGCACCTCCTCTCTGTAGGCTGTTTCATCATTGTCAGTGATCAGACCTACAACCGTCGTATCGTCAGCAAACTTAATGATGGCATTGGAGCTATGTGTCGCCACACAGTCATGTGTGTAAAGGGAATACAGGAGTGGGCTGAGAACACAGCCCTGCGGGGCTCCAGTGTTGAGGGTCAGTGATGAGGAGATGTTGCTGCCCATTCTAACCACCTGACGTCTGCCTGACAGGAAATCCAGGATCCAGCTGCACAGCGAGCTGTTTAAGCCCAGAGCCCGGAGTTTCACATCAAGCTTGGAGGGCACTATGGTGTTAAATGCTGAACTGTAGTCTACAAACAGCATTCTCACATATGTGTTCCTTTTTTCCAGGTGGGAGAGAGCAGTGTGTATTGTAGATGCAATGGCATCATCAGTGGAGCGGTTGTTACGGTAGGCAAACTGCAATGGGTCCAAAGAGGTGGGCAGAACAGAGCAGATGTGATCTCTGATCAACCTCTCAAAGCATTTGCTGATGATGGGGGTCAGAGCAACAGGACGCCAGTCATTTAAACAAGTGATTTTGGCTTGCTTCGGTACAGGCACAATGGTTGATGTTTTGAAGCATGTGGGGACTACAGACAGGGAGAGGGACAGGTTGAAAATGTCCGTAAAAACACCAGCCAGTTGGTTCGCGCATGCTCTGATGACGCGGCCCGGAATGCCGTCTGGACCCGCGGCTTTGCGTATGTTCACCCGTCGAAAGGATCGGGTTACATCCGCAACAGAGACGGAGAGTGAACCATCATCTGTAGTATCGGCCGCGAGTGCTCTCTCCGCGAGGGCGGTGTTGTTGTGATCCTCGAAACGAGCATAAAATGTATTAAGCTCGTCCGGGAGAGAGGCAACGGTGTTCATGGCGGAGTTTTTATTCTGTTTATAGTCCGTGATGATGTTAATTCCCTTCCACATACTTCTGGAGTCAGTGGTGTTGAACTGACCTTCAATTTTGTGCCTGTACTGGCGTTTGGCTGTGCTGATGGATTTACGGAGGGCATAACTGGCTTGTTTACGCTCCTCCGCGTTCCCGGAATTAAAAGCGGTGGTCCGCGCAGTAAGTGCCGCGCGAACATCGCCGTTAACCCAGGGTTTCTGGTTGGGGTAGATCCGTATGTTTTTCGTCGGAACAACGTCCTCTACGCACTTCCTGATGAAACACGTTACGCTATCAGCGTAAACCTCGATGTCGTCATCGGAGGCAGACCGGAACATCTCCCAGTCCGCGTGATCAAAACAGTCCTGTAGCGCAGAGTCTGATTGGTCCGACCAGCACTGGATCATTCTGAGGGCGGGTGATTCCCGTTTCAGTTTCTGCCTGTAAGCGGGCAGAAGCAGAACGGAAGAGTGGTCGGATTTGCCAAATGGTGGGCGGGGGAGGGATTTGTAGCCATCCCGGAAAGGAGAATAGCAATGATCCAAAACCCGGTCCCCTCGTGTGTTAAAGCTGATGTGTTGGTGGTATTTTGGTGCTATTGTTTTGAAGTTGGCTTTGTTGAAGTCCCCGGTAACAATGAACGCGGCCTCAGGGTGTGCGGTTTCCTGCTGACTTATACTCCCATACAGTTCCCTAAGTGCCCGGTCTGTGTCGGCTTGTGGGGGGATGTACACAGCAGTGATAATGACCGCTGTGAATTCCCTCGGTAGCCAGAATGGTCGACACAGAAGCATGAGAAATTCCAGATCAGGAGAGCAGAAAGACCTGATAAAATGTACATTCCTCTGATCACACCATGATTTGTTGATCATAAAACATACACCTCCACCTCTGCTTTTACCTGAGAGGTCTTTCGCTCTGTCCGCTCGGTGCACGAAGAAACCCGTGGGTTCGATGGCCGAGTCTGGAATCTCCGCGGACAACCAGGTTTCCGTAAGACAGATAACACAGCAATCTCTCGTCTCTCGTTGGAAAGAGATCCGCGCTCTCAGCTCGCAGAGCTTGTTGTCCAGAGACTGAACATTTGCCAGTAGTATACTGGGTAGCGGGGGGCGATTTGCGCGACGTCTTACTCTGATGAGAACGCCGGCTCTTTTTCCTCTTTTCCTTCTGCGTTTCCGCGGCCGGGCAGCCCAAACAAAGGGCTCCGCTGGCGTGTTTGTAAACCGCGGGTCGGCATTGAGGAATGTGAAGTCCGGTTTTCGGTGAGTGATTGCCGAACCAATGTCCAAAAGCGTTTGTCTGTCGTACACAATAAGGCAGACAACATCCAAGACAAAAAAACACAGAACTGTAAACAAAACAAACAATAAACTGCAGTGTTTTGACGGAGCTCGCGACGCAGCAGCCATACTCGGCGCCATCTTGAGATCACATTATTATCATCATCATTATTATTAATAATTTTAGTAGTAGTACTATTTAGTAGTGATCTATTTCTGTCATATATTTATCATTTAAATTGAACTTTTATTTTGGCAGAGCTTATATTTTGAGCTCTGTCATCTGCTACAAACAGATCATGCAACACTCATAATAGTGTTTTCCGTGTTTGAGCCAAGAATCTCCAAAGGTGTGAGTAGTTTGTGTCTCTATGCCTGCACAACACCGGCTCCACACATTCACAAGCACTCACATTTAAAACGCTGTACGTGCAAACAATCTATTTATCTCATTATATCGCAATTTTTGCTGTTAAGTAATCTCACTAGGACATGTGATTTTAATCTGTCCGCTGAATGTTTCTGTAATGACATTCGTATGTTAGATGGTATCTTTTTTTTTGGTGTCTGAACTTTTGCACAAGTACATGAGCATGGTATCGGACCCAATTCCGATACCAGTATCGGTGCATCCCTACTTGGAATCAAAACCAGAAAATTTGTGACCAATGGCAAAAATGAAAAATCGTCAATCATTATCTAAGTACGAAAACCATTATAAAAACCTCACTATTATAGCTTCTAGGACCTGTATGTGTGCGTGCATGTTTCCCTGGGTCTTTTTTGAAACTAGACGACTGATTGTCTGCCCTGAAGAGAGTTGTTATGAAAGAGAGCTTTGTGACAGCCATCAAGCCTGATGCATTTTATTCTCTCATGCGCGCGCACATTTTTATGTACAGAATGCTCAGGTGAAAGCCTTCCATAAGGGAACATGCCCTCTGGATTCTGCCTGCGTCCTTGAAATGTGACATGACTGGTCTGAATCTTTACCTCTGCCCCCTCTGCAGGAGATATGGGGGGTAATATCCATCAGATAAGTTTTATTCTCTCAAAACATCTTCATAGGCAGTCAGCCACTTCCCCTCCTGTGGTCCATTTATGTCACACTGTGTTTGGCATAAGTGAGTGCTAACTCACTTATCAGCCTCCTACAATGCTATTGTTTCTCTTGCCCATCCCTTCCCTCTTGTGCTGCCTTGTTTTCCGACTCACTAGTGTTCCTTCAGTTGTGTTGGGGCGACCAGTGAGAGGAGAGCAGGCAGACGCGCTCTGGGAGATATAGAGAGGAAAAAGGCTCGTACTGCACCATTCTGCCTCTTATCTCCTCCTCTGCCATGTGGCTACTGGACTGGATTGCCTCGCTCAACACAGCCGTGGTTAAACTCGCCAGTGGTCTAAGGTGCAAGTGAGTGCCTCTGGTGTGTGTGTGTGTGCAAACAGCAAGTGGAAACTCAGGTTGTACTGCTGACTTATTGATGTTGGATTAATTTTGAAACGGGCTACTGATGCGTTTGATCAGGGTGCATGTTAAATCGTCCTTTGGGAGGTTTTGTAGTGTGTGAATTCAATGAGATATCTGTTTCCCCTGAGGAGTTTCTTCTGCAGGACAAAAAGAGACTTGTTGTCCTGTATAGACCCCACACTGTTAGTGTATTGATGCAAGAAAAGAAGTGCATGCATGCAACTTTATTGACCATGCATTTCTGTCATGCACACTGCAGAGTTGGGGGAGTCCTTTCCCCAGGTGCATACGCCTGTCCATCACTGCATGCAACTCCAAGTGCAGTGCTGGAAAACTAAAGGGATCCTGGCTCTTATCGCAGTTCTGGCTGCAGTGTTTTTGTCTAGATGTGAGGGTGCTCATTATGTAAGCTGTATTTTAAATGATTCCAGCACGGAGTGTGTGGCTCTGCACCTGCTGCATGAAACCAAATCAGGTCAGAGTTTTGGGCAGCTGAACACCATGCAGCTGCTGCACTAGCCTGTTTAGTAGTGGCGGGGTGGTTCCTGTCTTGAGTTATTTGGTCAATAATCTATAGATTTGTAAAATGTTCTATAGTTTTTGAAGGCATTTCTGACAAGATTGGAGTAATTATTATTCAGTGTATTTATCATAAAAGCTTTGTGGTGGGCTCTTTTGATTTGGATCAGTAAGCAACCACTGGGAACACCCAGCAACTCACCACCATCCACTCAGAATACTTTAGCAACCACATATCAATCACATCGTTATTGTGAGTTTTGTACTTAAAAGCACCACTTACAATTTCTTCAGTGAATGCAAAAATGTAGCCTAGTTGTTTGAGCTGTTATCTTTGGCAGAACTTTTACAATAGTGATGTAAACTTAAAGAGCTGTTCACCCAGGACGTGTTCTATCTTTCAACAAAAGCTAGACACAGCACAGTGGAATGGACAGAACATAGGGGTCTCAAAGATTAACTATCTTGACTGTGTCTTAGAGCAATGTTCACATTTCAAAACACTGATGAAAAGAGTGTGACCTGATGCAAAATACAACACATTTCACGCATGTTTTAATAGAACAACAATTCAAAAAGTAACTTGGATTGAATGTCCTGGCCTTTTGAGTTATGAAATGCATGCGTTCCTGTGAAACCTTCACATATATGCACATAATCAACAGAGACTGATGTGCTGTCATCATGCCCTCAGAGTTCCTCTCTTTTCTCTCTCTCGCTGGTTGGCACACATTGCATAATAGAGCAGGTTTAATCTAGTGGGCCCCATGATACTTGCAGTAAATGCCAGCTCTCAGTCAGCAAGCTAATTCAGCAGCATCAGTCTTAATGTCACCCTCACATTCATATTCACAAAAAGAGGCTTTACTAGTTAAGCATACAGCAGAGTAGCACAGACAGAGTGCAGTAGAGTAAGCTGTTCTGTCTTGGGTTATGCATTGCAGTAAGAATTTATACTGTATGAGCAGAGCTCAACAGCATGGATTTTTCCTGCTGGCTCGATCGGTGCTGTATTTTTAGTAATATATTTTTGTGTGTGCCAGAATTTTTATATTACAAGTTTTTTTTAATTAAATGTTTTCTTAGCAAAAAATATGTGTGTGTATGTATGTATGTATGTATGTATGTATGTATATGTGTGTGTGTGTGTGTGTATGTGTGTGTGTGTATATATATATATATATATATATATATATATATCAAATTAAGTGCTTTAATACAGAACCACACAGCACAAATCAAAACAGATCATTGGAGATATTTTTGTCAAATATAATGCTGCATTACAGAGATATTGCTTAAGTATAATTAATTAATTAATACATAAATACAATTGATTTATTCCTCTTTGTCATATTCTTCATTGTCGTTGTAGTAGTATTAAAGTGAATATTACATAACTATACAGTAGTGATATATTTCTGTCACACTTTTTTTTCCCATTTAAATTGAGGTTTTTTTTTGGCTGAGCTTTTATTTTGAAGTGTTTGTGTTATGATGGTAGCTTCACAATCTGGAAAAAAGCTCATCATTACATGATTCTGTGATTATTAAACTGCACAAGGCAATGAACAAGCACTACACAGATGCCTTTAACGGTTGCACACTGTCACCATTTCAACAACTGCGTTTCCCACCAAAAGTGTTTAAGTCACGCTCTGATCTCTCTCTCGTCGCACCACCGTCTGCCATCGGCCTTTATCCCTCTCGGAGGCTTGATTAGCCTGATACGGGACCAGGTGTGTATCATCACGACCCGGCCCCGCCCTCCACCCTGCCACACGGTTCTAATATAATTAGCTAGCGAAGAGGATTTACAGGATATAGAGTTGTCAAAAGCTATCATGAGTATTTTAAAGTGTTCAGGGGATGTCATAACTGGAACCAGAGTGGGGAGATTTTAAAACGAGAGTAGCTTACTTCATTTATAAATGCACAAGATCCTACCTTCAATCTGTGGACATACTGATGTGCCTGTGTGCTAATTAAACTCCAAGATCAAAAAGAAGTCATTAAATGTATCTCTGTTCAACACCTCTGACCATCTTATGTCATTCACCCATCAATTATAGTTCATGTAAGCAGATTCTTTTAAGCATTAAACCGGGACAGGGGGAGGGGTGCAACCATATTTGTATACACTCACATGTGAACGTGTATTTTTTTGTTTATAACTATTTTAATCACATTTAAGCCTCCAAAAATGTATGTTGACAACTTTAATTTTAAAAAGTATTTTTTATTTTTTTTACATACAATGTACAAATTTTCTTCAATGTTGAACTTGTATGTGTAATAAAACGAGCTGTTACTTTTGGAAATTTCATATCAACTACACATTTTAACAAATTATTAACAATTTGAAACCTAAAAATGAAGGTGAATTACGCACATAACAATTAAACGCTTGCATTATGAAAAAGCGCAGTGTGTCATAGCTGTCTGATTGTGATGTGAGTGTCCAATTTACCTTGAAAAAACAAACATTTAGAGTGACAGATAAAACACATCATTAGCATTTTCATGTAGTAAAGGGGCAGACACATCACTTCAATGTTATACATTGAATTTACCAGATATAATGTGACAACCAAAAACATTTTGGAAGAGAAATGTTTCTCATGAGAATAAGAACAGCTAGAATAGTTGGGCTTTTGGGTCTGAAAGCAAACTTGGCAAATTGAGATGTCTAGCACAAACTAAATCCAGCATAAGGCTGCACAATTAATCGAAATAAAATCGAAACCGCGATATGACCTTGTACGATTATTCAATTTCAAAGGGCTGCGATTTAAATAAATAGTCTTCTCCCTTCAAAGTTTATTTACACTGCTCTGTCTAGTCTATATTAAATTAGAGCATTATTACAGTGTTTTCAGAGCGGTTCTGAGCTCCACAACGCCCTCTCATGTTTAGAGTAACAGAAGTGCTCTGAGTTCGGTTCCGTTTGCTTACATGCGCTAAACGCTTTATTTACACTAATCTGGCGCGTCCTGCGTGAAGCGTTTTTTATTATTATATGCGGTAGCAGCATCTCCGTCTCCACAATGCACATGTATCATAATAACGCAGAATACAAGATGGGGTATAATTCAAACATCTTTATTAAATGATTGCTGAGCAAACAGTATTAACAGTAACACCTGTAGAGCCCAGAAACATCTCTTCCTCCATTCTGCTGCCATTTGTTTACTTCACGGGAGAGCGTGTCACTTATTAGGCTCCCCGCGGAAACAAGAGAAAGCGGAACTAATATTACCAGTGGTTAGCACTGTCGCCTCACAGCAAGAAGGTCATGGGTTCAAACCCTGGTTGTCCCGGCCTTTCTGTGTGGAGTTTGCGTGTTCTCCCCGTGTCTGCGTGCGTTCTCTCCGGGTGCTCCGGCTTCCTCCCACCATCCAAAGACATGCAGGCTAGGTTAATTGATGTCTCCCAAAAAATTGCCCTAGGTGTGGATGTGAGTGTGAGTGGTTTTCTGTATATGTGTGGCCCTGCGATGGACTGGCGACCTGTCCAGGGTGTACCCCGCCTTTCGCCGAATGTTAGCTGGGATAGGCTCCAGCCCCCCGCGACCCTGTACAGGATAAGCGGTTGACGATGGATGGATGGAACGTACATATAATAAATCTATATCAAATATTTAGTTACTATAATATAATGCATTACTAAATTAAATATAAGAGTGAGTAAAATAATAAAATAAATAATGAATAAAAATAATTAAATTAAATGGTGACAAACTAACCAAAATTTTCACTTTAAATTTAATTAATACACCAATGGGTTATCAGTTCACCTTCAGTTTGACATTAAGCCTCATTCTTTAGGACTATCTTATATACAATAAAGAATAGTTTGTATAAGCCTACTAGTTTTTAAGGCCTAGAATAAAGAGTAACTTGAATTGTGTATACTGAATTATTCAATCAACCAACATTATTTTTGACAGCAAAAAATAGGCAACAACTATGGTATTACTGACAGGAAAATTTAGTTAACAGTGACATTGAGTAGAAAGCTTACGTACATATAACCAGTTTTGACAGAGCTGCTGATAAAAGTTAAATGATCAGCATCGATTGATGAGATGAAAATAAAATTGGAGATCGTATCGGTTGTTAAAATCCTGATTGGAGCATCTCTAATATTCAAGTTGACTGTTTCAAAAACTAATGATGATGATTAGTGGGCTGAGACCCTATCACAAAATGGGCAAAAACATGTACATGGTGGATGGTAACGTTTGAATATGAAGAAGACTTTGTTTCACTGTTTATATATTTATTTGTTTGTGGTTGAACTGAATAAAGGTCTCAGTTAGGTTTTTTTTAAGAGGGTTCAAGTGTGAAAATCCCAGCAGCCTTTTTGCTGTTGAACATGTGAAAAACATTACCATCATAATCGCAGTTCAAATCGCAATCGCAATATTTTTCTAAATAATTGTAATATGACTGTCCAAATCGTGCAGCCCTATCCAGCATTACAATATTCTTATCTCATCATTTACTCATCCTCATCCTAGATGTGTGACTTTCTTCTGCTGAACACAAACACAGATTTTTAGAAGAATATCTCAGCTTTGTAGGTCCATACAATGCAAGTGATTGGTGACCAGAACTCCCAAAAGCTCCAAAAATGAGATAAATGTCAGCATAAAAGTAATACATAAGACTCAATATATTATACATTTATATACATAATATATTATACATTTCATTTTCTGGAATGATCCAGTTTACTCAATATATCCTGCTATCAATAGAATCAAATGTTTAATTATATATTTGTATAAAGTTATTTGATGGACCAATTCTGGTGATATATGACAAAATTAAAATCTGTTTCATTTGCTGTGTTAATTTTAGTTTAGAGAAATATTTTGTCTAAAAAAAAAAGACATTTTACTTCTCAGGGAATAAATTGGCATAATTAGTCAAATTTGGCAAACATAATTCCAATTCAAATCGACATTTAATTAAAATTTCAACTCAAAAGTTGAAAGGAATCAAATTCTGAATTGTGCACAACCTTCTAAACTAACCACTAGGCCACAGTTCCATTATGCCACTATTTGAAGTAAGAAATGTAGGTCTTCTGCTTTGATTTTGAAGTAATTGAAACTTTTGCTTTATAAATGTGTTGTTTGATTGACATGTTTTCCCACTCAAATTGTATGATTTTGATGTAACGTGAACAAAATGTGAAATTCAAAGGAGCAAACACTTCATGAACTATTAAACATGCAAATGCTTATAAAAATTCATAAATGCATAAATCAACAGTATGAAAGGTTTATTAATACATAATAATACATTATACAAGACATGTGGTTAAGTGTTTTCTAGTCCTGTCAATCTTAGAGACCCTACCTTTCTACTATTGCCAAATTTTTCATGGTTGCTAAGAAACTAGTAGACCATTGAATGCTTGGTATGTTACTGTAGGACTAGGGGCATATTTTATTAAAGGGTTATACATGCCATTATGTTTTCTGCCTTTTTTGTTTGTGTGTTTGCATGAGGCTTTTTCCTCTTTCTCATCTCTTGTTTGTAACTAATAGCTTCAGATCAGTCTGAGGCTGCGTCTCAAGTGATTTGTGATTTAATTTAGAGTCTAGTGTTTTTTCCTTCTCGTTTCGACTCCTTTCTGTTTGTCTTTATCTGCATTCTTCCACATATCTCCATTTTTCTAGAAAGCCCTTGACAACTTTGTTTCAAATTAATAAGTGGAGAGAGAAAGTATGTCATGCTCTCTAGTTTAGTACCAGTCTAGACCTCTTCATACAGTGATAACACTTTTACACTGAAATGCTGGTGCCTGTGCCAAAGCAGGTGCTAAATTACTACAAACATATAACATATTTTCTTGAAGGTGAAGAGTTTAATTTCTGCACCACTAGCATCACCAAACAAAATTGAAAACTGATGCATCCCCGGTCTTCCATTGGTCAAAGTAATATATACTACCCCAGTGGTTAAATCCATATATTCAGAAGCGATGTTGATGTGCAGGGAAGATTGGTGGTTTAGTAGTTTAATATCACCACTTTCCCATTTAATTACAAAACATTTGACATTTAACACACATTTTGCTTTGTTTATTAGAGACTTCTTTGTCTTTGTTTTATTTATTTATTTTTTTCTTTTTGTAGCATTGGTAAGCATGTGGGTTGTTCCAGAAATTTCCCTCTTGCTGTTATCTCTTCTTGTGTATGTGTGTTTGTGTGTATGAACGAGAGTTCACTGCTGCAAGTTTCCATGAATTGTTAAAGGGATTGATCACACAATAATGAAAATTCTCTTATCATTTACTCATCCCAAATGTGTAAGACTTTCTTCTGCTGTGCACAAACATAGGTTTTTAGAAATAAATCTCAGCTCTGTTGGTCCTTACAATGCAAATGAATGGTGATCAGATCTTGGTAGCTCCAGAAATCACATAAAGGAAACAATAAAGTAATCAATATGACTCCAGCATGTAAGTCCATATCTTCAGAAGCCGTATAATTGGTCTGGGTGAGAAATGGAACAATATTTGTCTTTTTTACTCTAAATCTCCACCAAAACTTTCACTTTCAAATGTGAAAGTGAAACTAAACATGCACCACATGTGACTCAGATGTGAAAGTGGATATTTATAGTAAAAAAAGGACCTTAAATAATTCTGTTTCTCACCCACACCTATTATATTGCTTCTGTAGATATGGATTTAACCACTGGAGACATATTTAGGGATGTAAAAAAATATCATATTGTATCTTATGATATGATGCGCAATATACAATACCATATGTATTGTATGATATATAAACTAACGAAGTATAGTGTTAGAAAAATTATAAACGAAGCAACACAATATTGACTATTGTCTCCTCCCCGGAGAGGCGGCGCAGAGTGCTCGCAAGAAAACAGAGCAACAAACTTTAAGTACATAGGCAAGAAGATCGATGCAAAAAGCAAGAAGATTAAACTGTAGCGGTACAGCTTGTCGAATTTGCCATACAATGGTGTCATGTTCTAGTGCTATATCAAACATGTCATTTTATTTACGCTGTCATCACCGCTCAAATTGGTGTATTTGTGAGGCAGAAACGGCAGAAGTAATTTTAACAGCCGACACGTAGCATGACATGCACAACAAGACACTCATAAGTTATGAGTCATAACTATCAAACAACAGCTTGTTCAAAAAACCAACAACATAAGAAACCTGCGATTACTCGAGACTTCTAATAATCTGCTTTTGACTTCAAATTCTAAACAGCTTTGAGAACAACACTTGTGCACATTTTATAAGCCGGTAGTAATGGCGGTAAAGTTTACATGCCAAGTGAAATGGGGGAAGAGGGCATATAAAAATTACAGTCACTTCAGCTTGTTCACAGTGGGCTTTCAGACAACAAGGCATGATTTCCCATAAAGCTGCTTTGAAACTATGTGTATTGTGAAAAGTGCAATACAAATATAAATGACTATGTGTACAGTATTCGAAACCTATTTTCTCAAGAAAACACAAAAATTCTCAATCAAAATAAATGCAGTGCTGTTGTTACCTAGAGGTCTGTTTTTTGTTCCCACTGTCAGACACTTTTGTGGCATTTATGATTTAAAAGACATTTATGTCAAATCTTTGAATAAGATTGAGTAAAAGATTTGTGGGTGCTTGTGTCGCTCGCATTGTATCGTATTGTGAGGCTATGCATTGTATCGTAAAATTTGTGTATCGTTACATGCCTAGTCGTATGGATTACTTTTGCCTTTGTGATTTTTGGAGCTTCAATGATCTGGTCACCATTCACTTCCATTATTAAGACCAACAGAGCTGATATATTCTTCTAAAAATCTTAGTTTGTGTTCTGCCAAAGAAAGTAAGTAAAAAATAAATGTGTAAATGTGAGAATTTAAATTTTTTGGTGAACTATCCCTTTAAAGGGTGCAATATGTAAGATTCAGAAACCCTTGTTATTAATGATACCTGTGACCATTAAGTGAACAGCAGCCAACTACCTGTTGCTCGTGCACACACTCCATAGGGAAACAAGCGAGTGAGCATCAACCAATACAATGATGTAACATACAAGGAGACTAGGTCTGACTATGAGAGACTGTAGTTTGAAGTAATCACTTTTCTTTGCATGATACATTAACTGCATTTATACTATAGCATGTGTCTGTGTTAGCTAGCTAGCCAGCTTTATCAAGCAGCAGGCATGATCAAGTTAGCTGAAATTACACAGAAGAATACCAATTCAGGGTCTGTTTTGATCCTCAAAACCAAAAGAAGATCCCTCCAGGAATCAGATTCCCTGCCTACGTTCACTCTAGTTTTCGCTCGACCATGGTCACGTTCCCGCTTAGCGAGATGGGATTCAGTAAATACATTTACATTTTTTTTTTTTGGCTTACTCAGTTTGTGTACGAGTCAATGTTGTGCTGGGAGCCAGCCGTTTGCTGGATTCCATCTCTAAAATAACATTACCTGTTAGCTAAATTTGGTGGATGATGAAGAGTATCTGTTTATAAAATAGAATGTACATTATAAATATGTTGACAAAATTTAGTATTGATGTGACTCCATCACAACTGACATTTTGATATATATCGATGCACTATTGTTTTATAATAATAGAATGTATAGGCCTATATGTTCTGCAAAACCAAGTTATGTTACACTAATGAATGGGTCTGTTTGTATTATCTTGAACACTCTCTAGCATCATTTCATGTGCTATTGTAATTTACCTTGCTGAATAATTACAGATTAACATTGCTTATGTCAGTTTCTGTGAATCAGCATACCTGACTTTTAGTGTAGAGAGAAGATCGTTACGAAGTTACGAAGGAAGGTAGCTTGCAATTCGTCAGCGTTAGCAGGCATGATCAAGTTAGCTGAAATTACACAGAAGAATACCAATTCAGGGTCTGTTTTGATCCTCAAAACCGAAAGAAGATCCCTCCAGGAATCAGATTCCCTGCCTACGTTCACTCTAGTTTTCGCTCGACCATGGTCACGTTCCCGCTTAGCGAGATGGGATTCAGTAAATACATTTACATTTTTTTTTGGCTTACTCAGAGTTTGTGTACAAGTCAATGTTGTGCTGGGAGCCAGCCGTTTGCTGGATTCCATCTCTAAAATAACATCACCTAGTGTTGTAGACCGCTGTCGCTGTTGAATAGCGGAAGAGAAGCACTAAGGCAATGTTCTTGGGAGCACGCATAAACATCACATCCTTTGGATTTTCCTGGCAAAAGCGACCTGCTCCCTTTGTATGAAAATCAGTCTACAGGATTTAATAGGCAACTTAGGAAGTCCGGGAAGGGCTCTTTGTTTTAAGTTGCATTACAAGCCGTTCACACATTGGTGAATAGTACATGAAAAGTGTTTCATATCACACCTTTAAAGTTGTCTCTGCATATGAAGCTGGAATAGGAGCAGGTACTTGAACACTAAAAAATTCACACACTTATGCTTCAACTCTTTTTCAAAAACGTGACCTTGAGTCTCCTTATATGTCAGTTTAATTATTCTTGAGCTTCCCTCAAGTTCCCTCTTCTGAAAGCTGTTTGGGCTCTTCAAGTTTCAGGAGAGAGTGTAAAACCACTGACATGTTAAATTGAGTGCTTTCATTTTAGATTTTACTCAGTTGATGTCAGAAGTTTGCGTATACTTTAGCCAAATACATTTAAACTCCGTTTTCACAATTCCTGACATTTAATCGTAGAAAACACTCCCTGTCTTTGGTCAGTTCGGATCAATATTTTAATATATTATTTGAATAATAGTAGAGAGAATTATTTATTTCAGCTTTTATTTGTATCATCACAATCCCAGTGGGTCAAAAGTTTACATGCACTTTGTTAGTATTTAGCAGCATTGCCTTTAAATCAGACATTTCGGATAGCCTTTCACAAGCTTCTCACAATAAGTTGCTGGAATTTTGGCCCATTTGTCCAGACAGAACTGGTGTAACTGAGTCAGATTTGCAGGCCTCCTTGCTCGCACACACCTTTTGAGTTCTGCCCACAAATTTTCTAGTGGATTGAGGTCAGGGCTTTGTAATGGCCACTCCAATACCTTGACTTTGTTGTCCTTAAGCCATTTTGCAACAACTTTGGAGGTATGCTTGTGGTCATTGTCCATATGGAAGACCCATTTGCGACCAAGCTTTAACTTCCTAGCTGATGTCTTCAGCTTTTGCTTCAATATATCCACAAACTTTTCCTTCCTTATGATGCCATCTATTTTGTGAAGTGCACCAGTCCCTCCTTCAGCAAAGTACCCCCACAACATGATGCTGGCACCCCCATGCTTCACGGTTGGGATGGTGTTCTTCGGCTGTCAAGCCTCACCCTTTTTTCTCCAAACATAACGATGGTTAAATTTGTTTCATCAGACAAGAGGACATTTCTCCAAAAAGTTAAATCTTTGTCCCCATGTGCACTTGAACTGTAGTCTGGCTTTTTTATGGTGGTTATTGAGCAGTGGCTGCTTCCTTGCTGAGCAGCCTTTCAGGTTACGTCAATATAGGACTCATTTTACTGTGTATATAGATACTTGTCTACCTTTTTCCTCCAGAATCTGAAAGTCCCTTTGCTTTTGGATTAAGGTTAGATGTTCTTGGATTGATTTTGCACTTTTCACACCAAACTACTTTCATCTCTTGAGACAGAATGCGTATCCTTCCTGAGTGGTATGATGGCTGCGTGTTCCCTTGGTGTTTATACTTGCGTACTATTGTTTGTACAGATAAACATGGTACTTTCAGGCATTTGGAAAGTGCTCCCAAGGATGAGCCAAACTTGTGGAGGTGCACAATTATTATTCTGAGATCTTGGCTGATTTCTTTTGATTTTCCCATGATGTCAAGCAAAGAGTTACTGAGTTTGAAGGTAGGCCTTAAAATACACCCAGAGGTACACCTCCAATTCAGCACACCTCCTATCAGAAGCCAATTGTCTAAAGGCTTGACATCATTTTCTGGAATTTTCCAAGCTGCTTAAAGGCACAGTTAACTTGGAGTATGTAAACTTCTGACCAATTGGAATTGTGATATAGTCAAGTGAAACAATCTGCCTTTAAACAATTGTAGGAAAAATTACTTGTGTCATGCACAAAGTAGATGTCCTAAACGACTTTCCAAAACTATAGTTTGCTAATTTGAAATCTGTGGAGTGGTTAAAAAATGAGTTTTAATTACTTAAACCAAAGTGTATGTGAACTTTTGATTTCAACTGTAGCTCTTATATGTAGCAATGTTTGTCTTAGAGGGATGTTAGAGATAAGAGTAATTGATTGAGCTGAGTACTCTCTTACACAGTCTCCCCTTGCCGTGACTCCGTGCTGCTTACCTGCCATCACTAATAAGGTTGAAAAGATGCTTGATTTGAGTGCAGAGACACAGATCTGATGAGCAAGACAGTGTCTAACTCGCCTTCTTGTGAACTGGCTGCCTTTTCCTTTTGTAATTAGAGAAAGGAATAGTGGATGGGATGAGAGAGAGAGTGTGGCGGCAGAATGTAGTGTGATGGAGAAATGAGGAGGCGGCAGTGTTTTTCACCTGCAATGCAGTGCTGGCTTTCCCTAGCCAATCAGAGCGCTTGGCTCTGAGGAAAAGGGCGGGTCGTTGTTGCTGACGGCAGCAGAGGGAGAGAGACACAGAGAGAGAGAGGGAGTGAGTAAGTGGACTGCTCCAGCTCCTCAGCATTCAGCATCAGTGTGCATGTGTGCGCGCACTGATGTGGCCTTCCTGTGCCTCTGGTACATGGCTCTGTCTCTGGCCTGCCAGCCCCTGTTGCCTTCATTAGCACTGTCTCTCATGGGCATCCGAGCATCTTGTAGGTAAGAGACAAACTTATACCACTGTGTGTGTGCATTGTATATCTTTGCTGTGTGTTTATAAGCATGTGCCATGCCATGAGAAGAGATTGATTTGGGTATGATAGTTAGGTTGAACGTTTTCATGTAGATCAGATTTGTATTATATTTTCTTTTTCTTCTCTTTCTCTCTCTCTCTTTTTTTTATTTATTTTTTTTGCAACTAGTGTTGCAACTCTGGTTTTTAAACTACGTTAGTGTTCCCTAATTGGTGCACCCCGAAAGCGACGTACAATATATTTACAGAATGCAAACCAAATTTGAGCCATTGCACCCATAGTCTTAGTTTTATCGTGCAAATATCAGTGTTGCAGGTATGCATGCAACTCACTGAGCTGATCAAACTCATCTCATGCCAGCAACACCAAGGTCATAGTTTAGTTTTTAAATAAACTTACTGATTAAAATGTCTCGCCTACCTTGAATACACTCAAGTTGCTTTGGATAAAAGCATCTGCAAAATACACAAATTTAAATGTTTATGTAAATCTTAAAGTGCAATTAAGTGTTGGGAGGGGACATTCTAGTTGAAGTTTTCGGATTAATAACAGCCTTTTCCAAAGCTTAAATTATAAGGGGCGATGAAAGATGAGAACAAGATGTGTTGAATGCATGCAGTGCTGCAGGCTTCTGGGTGGGAGCCCTGAGATGTTGACGGCACTCAGCCCCTTTTTTTGCACCTTTTCCTTCATCTAGATTTGTAAGCGGTCAAGATGGGCTTCTTCTCATATGCACAATTTAATCAGTGCTGGATTGTTTAGCGTGTAGTTCTGCTGCACTTTAATTGAAAGTCTCTGCAATGGTAGTGTTTGAAGGTGGCTAGTTCCTCTGCTGTGCACATGCACAACCTCAATGCAATCAGGACATTTTTATCCAAACCACAGGTGGGAGAGGCCACACAGTTAATGAAATAGGTACTAAATGAAATCGATTTAAACAACCTTCCTCTGCAATTCTGTCTGCATGCCAGTTAAATTTTGCATTTGCATTTGATTTTCACACATTTCTTGGTGTTACTGGAAGAGGACATTGTTTTGATGCATGCGTGAGTACACTGAGACAAGACAATGTCAGCAGTGTTGTGGTTGGTTTGTGTGGGTTGAAGAAGTTCTAAAGGCTAAGCTCTGTATTAAGACTGAATTTAACCCTCTGTGTGCCAAATTTTTCTCCCTACTCACGACGCTCGTACAGACTTACACTCATGCACAGATGCACACATCCCCCTTGTTTTCTCTCGCTGAATGTTTTAAATGATGTCTTGCGTCAAGAGTCTGGGGAGGAGAATTTCTGGTTTAGATAATAGTCCAGGCTGGTTGCTAAGGATTGATGCTTTTATTAGAATCCTCCTTCACTGAAAAATAATGTAAAATATTAGAGGGAATTATGGAAATGTGATTCATAGTCTGGATGGCGTGATAAGGAAGTGTCTTTTCTGCAACCTTTCTGCTCATTGATCACGAGAAGCCTTATTTTATGGTATTTAAAACACATTTTAAAGAAATTGTGTGCGAGAAATCTTGCAAACATTTGACTGGTTATTTTATCGAACTTTTACCAGCGTGATACCTTATAAAATACAACTTTGTTTCCTTGAAGAATGATAAAATTCTTTGCACACTAAATGCCTGAAATTTCATAAAGCCAGCCAGTCAGATAACAGGTCATATACAGTATACAACACTGATCAGCCATAACATTAAAACCACCTGACTAATATTGTGTAGGTCCCCCTCGTGCTGCCAAAACCGCACCAATCGCATTCTGAGATTCTATTCTTCCAACCAGAATTGTACAGAGTGATTATCTGAGTTAACGTAGACTTCAGTTCGAACCAGTCTGGAAATTCTCTGTTGATCTCTCTTCTCAAGGCATTTATGTCCACAGAACTGCCAATTTCTAGAAAATTATTACATTTCTGTGGATCTCCCAGGAGATCAGCAGTAATACTCAACAGAAATACTCAAACCAGCCCATCTGGCACCAACAATCATGCCACAGTCCAAAACACTGAGATCACATTTGTTCCCCATTCTGATGGTTGCTGTGAACATTAACTTAAGCTCCTGACCCATAACAGCATGATTTTATGTACAACTGCCACACGATTGGCTGATTAGATAATCGCATGAATTGGATGGAATTCATGGAAACGCCCTGTTGATGACTGTTCGAACTGACCATGTCTGTGGGAAAACAGATAAGCAGAGAAGTCTGACAAATAAATAAACAGTTGCCCACCCTAAAGTCCAAAATGCCCTCCAAAGATCACTTAGTGCTGCCCCTGGTATTCATACAGAAAAATTGTATACTTTGCACAAACGAATCAAAAGTATATGTACAGTTGAAGTCAGAAGTTTTCACACACTTAGGTTGAAGTCATTAAAAAATTTTAACCACTCCACAGATTTCATATTGGCAAATTATAGTTTTGGCAAGTCGTTTAGGATATCTACTTTGTGCATGACACAAGTAATATTTCCAGCAATTGTTTACAGAGAGATTGTTTCACATTTAATTTACTATATCACAATTCCAGTGGGTCAGAAGTTTACATAGCAGCTTGGAAAATTCCAGAAAATGGTGTCAAGCCTTTAGGCAATTAGCTTATGATAGGCTAATTAGAGTCAACTGGAGGCATACTTGTGGATGTATTTTAAGGCCTACCTTCAAACTCAGTGCCTCTTTGCCTGACATCATGGGAAAATCAAAAGAAATCAGCCAAAACCTCAGAAATCATACAGCTCAGGAAGAGATGCATTCTGTCTCCTAGAGATGAACGTAGTTTAGTGCAAAAAGTGCAAATTAATCCCAGAACAACAGCAAAGGACCTTGTGAAGATGCAGGAGGAAACAGGTAGACAAGTATCTATATCCACAGTTAAACATATATATCGACATAACCTGAAAGGCTGCTCAGCAAGGATGAATCCACTACCCCAAAACTTCCAAAAAAAGCCAGACAACAGTTTGCAAGTGCACATCGGGACAAAGATCTTACTATTTGGAGAAATGTCCTCTGGTCTGATGAAACAAAAATTTAACTGTTTGGCCATAATGACCATCATTATGGTTGGAGGAAAAAGGGTGAGGCTTGCAAGCTGAAGAACACCATCCCAACCGTGAAGCATGGGAGTGGCAGCATCATGTTGTGGGGGTGCTTTGCTGAAGGAGGGACTGGTGCACTTCACAAAATAGATGGCATCATGAGGAAGGAAAATTATATGGATATATTTTAGCAACATTAAAGTCATCAGCCAGGAAGTTAAAGCTTGGTCTCAAATGGGCATTGACCACAAGCATACCTCCAAAGTTGTGGCAAAATGGCTTAAGGACAACAAAGTCAAGGTATTGGAGTGACCATTAAAAGCCCAGACTTTTAAGCCAATAGAAAATTTGTGGTATGAACTGAAAAAGCATGTGAAAGCAAGGTGGCCTGCAAACCTGAATCAGTTACACTAGTTCTGTCTGGAGGAATGGGTCAAAATTCCAGCAAATTATTGTGAGAAGCTTGTGGAAGGCTACCCAAAACATTTGACCCAAGTTAAACAAAATAAAGGCAATGCTAACAAATACTAACAAGGAGTATGTAAACATCTGTCCAACTGGGAATGTGATGTAAGAAAGAAATCTGAAATTAATCATTATTTCTATTATTATTCTGACATTTCACATTCTTAAAATGTAGTGATCCTAACTGACCTAAGACAGGGATTGTTTTCTACGATTAAATGTCAGGTATTGTGAAAAACTGAGTTTAAATGTATTTGGCTAAGGTATGTAAACTTCTGACTTCAACTGTAAAAGTATATGTACAAAGCCTACTGTAGGAATAGTATGAGAAATATTGAGAACACTTAAGCGAAGATCAATGTGCTTGAATATCCAAACAGGAGCTGCCACAGGCTGAACAAACCTTGACATAGCTTGGGGTTTGCAATCCCAAAGATTTCTGCAACCTCTATGACCATCCATCATTCAGAGACTCTGCAGTTCAATGAGGCTTTTACCAAGTTATAAATGGTCTGCTGGTGACTGACCTTGTTTAATGATACTTTTAGAAAGCTGTTCCATCAGGATTTGAAATCTATGAGAATTAATCAGAGTTGGAGAGTTGACCAATGGGGTTGTTTTGTGATTCATCTGGGTGCCTTCATCAGTTCTGCATCATTGAGAGTTTTCAGAGCATAACTTTGGATTGATTAACTATAATACTGACATGTGCATGAGCATCCATGTTCAGTAAATGCATGTCTGATAAATGAATGCATCTTAAATGAATGTGAAAATTGCAATTTACTCTCCCGCATGTTGTTCAATACCCGTATGACTTTCTTGGAGAATGTTAGCCACAGGCACACTTTGCTTTCTTTTATCTTTTTTTTCCACACAATGAAAGTGAATGGTTACTGATGTCAACATACTACCGATAGAAAGTCATATAGGTTAAAAAACAAATTGAGAGTGTGTAAATGATGACAGAATTTATTTTTTGGCAAGCTATTTCTGAATGCAGTAATTCCCATCCAGGGGTATGCATACACCACCATAAGCAGGATCCAGGATCCAAACGAAAATAATTAAACTTTGCTATGTTGAACTTATAAAACAAAATGTATGATTTAAAAATAACAGAGATTAGGGCTGGATAAAATATATATTTTCCAATTAATCACAGTCTTTATTGGAACAATCTTGATATCCATTTTTAAATCTAGCTCTTTATTATTAACCGTATTAGCCTGTTCTAATTGCGTATTTCACTGCTCATTTGGCCTGGTTTGGTTTTTGTTGTTGATGAATAAACATCAAAAATTATATTTATATTGGCCTAGGTAGCTTAGCGAGTATTGACTCTGACTACCACCCCTGGAGTTGCGAGTTTGAATCCAGGCCGAGTGAGTGACTCCAGCCTGCTCTTCTAAGCAACCAATATGACCCGGTTGCTAGGGAGGGTAGATTCACATGGGGTAAACTCCTAGTGATTACAATTAGGAGATCTTGCTCTCAATGGGGCGCGTGTTAAGTTGTGCGTGCATTGTGGAGAGTAGCATGAGCCTCCACATTCAGTGAGTCACCACGGTGTCATGCATAGTGATAGGATACGTGGCAACTGAGAATTGTCCTCCACCACCCGGATTGAGGTGAGTAACCACTAAGTAGTGGAGATTGGGCATTCCAAATTGGGGGAAAAAAAATAAAAAAAATTATATTTAGCCTTTAGTAAACATTAGGGCTGGGCGATAAAACGATATCAATATTTATCGCGATAAAATTTGTAAATTTTTGATATTTAGCATGTGTTCTACATCTAGACATGCTTGTTGCTAAAAACACTAGCAGTTTGGCTTTCTTATCGTATGTTTCCACTGACGCGTAGTAAGTGAATGCGAGCAAGCGTTTTCAATTCCTTCCTTCGGAAGCCGTCAAGCTTGCGAGGTGGATTGTAAAATTGACAGCAGCGCTGGGCAAGCGGTTCCCTAGCGTTGGGAGTGGCTTTGTGTGGATTTCTTTCATGACAGTGGAAACGCAGCCTCAGACTTTATGAAGTTGCTATTGCCCCCGCTACGCAGGTCACCGCGTTCCGAATCCGCACCCCAGATTGATTCCATCTTGCCTGCAGACATCATGACGACGGTTATGTCCTCTCATCATCTCTAGTGAGCAGCGCGACAAAACAACAGTGCCGGTTACATCATACCTGATCTTTCTGTGCTGTATTCTTGAATATTTTCCTCTAGCACTGAAACAAACTTCACTGATGCCCTGTCCCAGTCTGCACCCGCTTTCTCTTTTTCCCACATGTGAGTAAACATGAGGTGCATGTTTCCAGAGCGCCTTTAGACCATAAAGTTCTATTTTTTCTAAATTTTGTTTTATTAATCAGCATGTTCCAAGCCTTTAATATATAAATATATTATAGCTGTCAATCGATTACAAATTTGAATCAAACGAATTACATGATGTCCCGAATAATTAATCGTGATATAAATCTACAGATATTTGCTGAGAAAGCCCCTCATATAACAATTATTCAATATATTATGAAATAATTATGCATAGTTATCTTTAAATATTTAAAAATGTTATATATATATATATATATATTATATATATATATATATATATATATATATATATATATATATATATATATATATATATATATTCAGATAATTAAAGTGCATTATATTCTTGTAGCAGAAGGGTTAATCATTGATAAGACAATACAAAAAAAAAGGCTTTAGAATACAGTGTATTGTTTACTACCATATTATTGAACATAAGCCAATCATTGGCATACAGTTCACAGCAATCCATTTCACAAGTGAATTTGTCAATCAGTTCGAGATTTATTATGAGGGCTTGTTTAAGGACCCATCAATGTACACCTGCATCAGACATGCTTGTGTAGTGTCTCGGGTGCGTTGTGTCATAAACATAAAATGTTTAGGTCACTGTGTCGAAGTTAAATATAGTTTAATACTTAGAACACATCCTGAGATCCCTTAGTTCGAATTTGCGCTCCATCAAATGTTTTGAACACAAGAACGTAACAAATGTCTGTTTAGTGCTGTCTGGTTGTTTTGTTCACTGTATAAACTGTGCATTGCCACACAGATGAAATTTCACCTACTGCCTTCTGGAGTAAACAGGTGGTACTACAAGCTTGCATTTCTCAGGAATCTTCCTTATTACAATCCGTGGGCATTGCGATTAATTGCGTACATTTTTCTTACGTGTTATTTGTAATAAAATTAATCACACTGAATTAACGCGTTAAATCAACAGCCCTAAGATATATATATATATATATATATATATATATATATATATATATATATATATATATATATATATATATATATATATATATATATATATATATATATATATATACACACACACACACACACACACACACCTTCATTATCAGTCAAAATGAACAGATCATCTTATAAAATTCATATCCAACTGCACTCAATTTATAAACTTTATCAAATATTGTAATATGTTCATAGAAGATCCCTCAGACACCACTTTATTGGCTGTCTGGGCCCCCAATGCAGTTTTGTAAAGACTATTTAGACTGTTTAGGATTTTGTTTTCTTTTTTTGGAAATTCTAAAAAAGGAGCAATGTGCAATTGTGATTTGAATGTCATGATAAATATCAATATCAAATTATATGAAAAAGAATTTTTCTGCCATATCGCCCAGCCCTGGCAAACATCTGTGCTTTTGTGTCGAAGAAGTACTTGAGCCTTACTGATGGTGCTGTGTGGGTACTTTAAGGCAGTTTTCCTCAACCTTTTTTTCCGTTAAGGATCAGGGCTGGCAGTCTAAAGGTTGTTTGAGAGTTGCAGAGAGCTTTTACCAGTAGGGCTTTGAGTAAGTCATCTGTTAAATGATGAAATAACCAAAACCCTATCCACATAGAATTAAAAGGGCTATTGACCTACTAGACTGACACAACAGAAATGCTAGCCATTCTGGTATGTTGACTGGTTTGTGCTGTCTGAGTTGGCAGCTGTAGTAAGTAGGAGCTCCCACTATCTCTCCAGACTTGGTTTTCAGAACATTTTAACAGGCAGAGTTTTGTCATTTTGTCAATTCCTCCCACAGCAGAGTGTTGTAATCTAAAGAGAAAATGTGCTGTCCTCTTCTGTTAATACTGAACTGCATATCTTCCCAAAGTTTTCAGGAAAAAAGAAAAATCATCACAATGGTTTTTACATCGGGGTTGTCCTTAATACATTACCATAGTGCATATTTGTGGAGAACAGATTTGGGTGTTGTAATACACTGCCTGGGCAATAAAAAAAGTACTCGAATATTTTGTTAGGCCCATTTAGCTTTGATTACAGCATGCATTTGATGTGGCATTTTTTCGACAACCTTATGCCATGGCACAACATTTATTTCCATCCAGATTTACATTCATTTTTGGCCGTGATCTTTGTTGATGGTAAAAATTTATCCACTCCGTAAAGTCTTTTCCTGCACATCCCAAAGACTTTCAATGGGGTTAAGGTCAGGACTCTGGTGGCCAATTCATGTGTGAAAATGATTTCTCATGCTCCCTGAACCACTCTTTCACAATTTTAGCCTGACAAATCTTGGCATTGTCGTTCTGGAATATGCCTGTGCTATCATGGAAGAAAAAATCAATTTGATGGGATAGTCTGGTCATTCAGTACATTCAGGTAATCAGCTGACTTTATTTTATTGCTGCATAATGTTGCTGAGCCTAGACATGACCAATTGAAGCAACCCCAGAACATAACACTGCCTGCTTGTACCTTGGGTGCTATGCACGACGAGTGCATCGCTTCATGCGCTTCACTTCTTACCCTGACGCGCCCATTGTTTGGAATGGGGGAAATCTGGGCTCATCAGACCACATGACCTTTTTCCATTGCTCCACAGTCATGTTGTTCCAAACCCATAAGACTTTGTACAGTGGAACACAAAATGAGATGGTAGGCAAAATGTTGGCCTCAGTAACCATTCACTATCATTGTATGGGATTTTTTTTTTTATTTGTGATGAAAGCTATCCCTTCAAGAAATCTGGACTCATCAGACCACATGACCTTTTTCCATTGCTCCACAGTCATGTTGTTCCAAACCCATAAGACTTTGTACAGTGGAACACTAAATGAGATGGTAGGCAAAATGTTGGCCTCAGTAACCATTCACTATCATTGTATGGGAATTTTTTTTATTTTTGATGAAAGCTATCCCTTCAAGAAATCTGGGCTGATCAGACCACATGACCTTTTTCCATTGCTCCACAGTCATGTTGTTCCAAACCCATAAGACTTTGTACAGTGGAACACAAAATGAGATGGTAGGCAAAATGTTGGCCTCAGTAACCATTCACTTATCATTGTATGGGAATTTTTTTTATTTTTGATGAAAGCTATCCCTTCAAGAAATCTGGGCTGATCAGACCACATGACCTTTTTCCATTGCTCCACAGTCATGTTGTTCCAAACCCATAAGACTTTGTACAGTGGAACACAAAATGAGATGGTAGGCAAAATGTTGGCCTCAGTAACCATTCACTTATCATTGTATGGGAATTTTTTTTATTTTTGATGAAAGCTATCCCTTCAAGTTTTTTTTCCATTACCAATTGGAATTTGCAAAAATAATGGTTTTCAAACAGGTTTCCCAAACCCTTTCTGCAGTGCCCTTTCCGCCCTGCTTTTGTCTCCCTTTAAGGAAACCAGTTGTCTGGCCCCAAACTTGCACCATTGGTTGAGCCAGAAGTTAACATGTCTGACTGCCCAACCAAACAGAGCAATGTTTAAAGGAATCCCAGTCAAAATGGCTACATTCACACAGATCTTTAGGTCCATACAAAGTGAAGGATGGCTAGAACTTAGGTCCAAAAACCATATAAAGGCGGCATAAAAGTAATGCATAAGACTCCAGTGCTTAAAGCCATATCTTAAGAAGCAATATGATGTGTGTGAGAAACCGAATATTATTTAAATAATTTTTTACTATAAATCTCCACTTTAACTTTCACATTCTTTTGTTTTTGGCGATTTGCTTCGTGCTTGTCGCCACTTACTAGGCAGGGAGCAGAATTTATAAATTGCAGGTTCGGATGCATATGAATGGAGTGTGAAATTTAGTGTCCATGGTGTTAGTAGAGGTTTGATTACTGTTGATTACCGACAGTGACTTTCATTACTTTTTAGCATAGATCTATTAAACTGATGGAAGCAGCTCCGGCTGAAGACAGCGACTGGATCTGTACATCTGGACACACATCTTCGTGAGATAACACCGAAAACACGAGACGCTCATGTGAAAAGTGCTGTGTAGCTTTCTCATTATGTAACATGACCGACAACTAGTTGTCAGGTCCGGTCCCATTCACACGGCACAGGTTTACTGAAAATATAGTTATATGTCCTGAATATTTAAGGATGTCGGTTCGGGTATAGAATGCAATTAGCACACACTTTTTCAAACAGAACTGATAATCGTTATCCGCTTCTGTGTGAATGTGGCCAATGATTACACTGTTCCTTTTTAGGGGTTCAAGCCCGAAGGGCTGAAACCCTATTGTAATTGTAATGATTTTTATTTGTATTATTCTGCCCTAAAACTGATCGTGCAGACCAAAACCATAAGTCGTAGAGAGCTGAAACTTTCAGGGAAGGTAGTCCGTATGTCCGATTCGCACGAAAATTGCTGTGTGTCTACAATGAAATCTCCTGACAAAACGTTGTCAAAGGAATTTTGATTCGTCGAAGCATATAAGCCAACAAATTGGTCAGGTTTTGTCCATTTTGTATGTATTGACCAATATCTACCAAACGAAAAGGCTAAATGTTATGAAATAGGACATTCTTAGGAAGCACGCAAATTCACGAAAAATTTCGCCTATAGGGGGCGCTACAACCAAAAAATGCTCATAACTCCGCAACTGTAGTATCAATGAAGTTGAACATTGGTATGCTTCTTTTAGGGTCCAAATTAGGGGTGCACCGATCCGATATTCAGTATTAGCCGATACTGGCCAAAATCACTGGATCGGATATTGAAGGAGCCAGGGGAGTATATTCTGATCCGATACGATCACGGACTTGGTCCTAAACTGTCATACAAATGCTTAACACCTGAGCAACATGCCGTGAAGAGAGATGAGCAGCATGCGTCACGCAGGGTTGCCAGGTTTTCACAACAAAATCCCGCGCATTTGCTGCTCAAAAGTAGCCCAATCATGTTTCAGGAGGAGGGAAACGTGAACAGTAGCTAGAACGTGAGTGATGGATAGGTGAGAGCTGTTAGCACTATCATCATGTCAGCTGTGTGGAGTTAATTTAAACTCAAGGAAGAAAAAAAAAAGCTGAGTGCAATTTATGCAACGTAAGCATTTAGAGAGGTGGCAGCAGCGCGAATTTGATTAAACACTTGCAGAAGCATCATGGAAAGGAGTACGCTGAATTTATCCAGGCAACGAGTGCCAAAAAGAAAAGTGTGCCACAACAAACATTGCTGGAAACAATTCAGAAGCGTGAAAAACTCCCCCCAAACAGCAACAAAGCAAAGCTGATAATGGAGAAAGTGACTGACTTTATTGTGCTGGATGACCAACCCCTTTCTGTTTTTGAGAATATGGGTTTTTGACACTTAATGGAGTATTTGGAGCCTCGCTACATGATGCCAAACCGGCATTATTTCTTCCTTAGGGGAGTAGAACGTTTGTTGCACTGTTTGAGCATGATGCTTTTTAGATGGATAGGTTAAGCATAGTGCATTCTACTGACAAATGTATTATTAACAGCTTAATTGTTTAATAGGGAGTAAAAGATGGTAGTGTATCGATAATGGTATCGACAGATACACAAGGTTGTTGTATCGGAATCGGTATCGGACATGAAAAAGTGGTATCGAGCCACCCCTAGTCCAAATGCTTGGATATATTCTACAATATGACTCAGACAAATAGAAAAAACATGGCTGCCAGCAGCCAATCATATTTCAGCAAAATGGCTGTATAAATGGTGTGTAAATTATTGTATATTATCCAATGTTACCTGCTATTGTGAATTATATTTAGGACTTCCTAGGTCAATAATTATCAAAGAAAAGTTTTATTTAGGTATTTAGGGGTTGCATTTATCATGTGGGTTTGACCAAGTGTATCCAAAAGCCTATAATTCCTAAAATAAATATTCAAACTTCTAAAACCTTTTTGGAGATTGGGTGCTTTGTGGCTTTATAACAGTTAAAAAGTAAAAATAAAAATGACCACCATAACAATTATCCTGTTTCAAGATCGTTGAACACAAGATATCAGTCATATTTAACACCAGTTTGAAAATTCAGCAACTTACAAAGTAAATATACATATACAAAAATACATTACTTTTTTGCATACTTCGAAAGCTCTTAAAAGGCTTGAACGCTGTTGATTGCTGCTTGCAGCTATATTTTATAGTTGCTATTCATGTTATTTAGCGTGTCTCTGCAGCTGAACCTAACATGTACCCATTTATTACATGGCAACTTACCAGAGATTTAAATAAATGGATAAAATATTTAAGTTGAAATTAATTTATTATATCAGAAGAAAGAGATTGTGGAGTGATACTAGCTACCGAATTAACACAGAAATGCTGGAAATCAGTTTCTAGGACAACGGTCGATTTATACAGTTTGGCTGTCATCTGTCATGTTACAAAAATATTTCACTGCAGAAACATGCGTTTGACCAGTCAGAATCAAGTATTCTAGAAAGCCATGTAATACACTGGGATGGAAGGAAGTATTTTTACATATTGAACTGCCTGTGATGATGGCATGATGATGTTGTGGTTAAGTCTTAAACTTGCACTTTAGTTCAATGCCTTGTCTCATTAATTATGTCTGAGGATGAATCTCCTGAGTTATATACCGTATACTCTCAGATTGCATTTCTCATAGTTATTTTTTAATGAATGTTTCCATTTTTTAATTGTACTGTAACTTATTTGAAGATAATATAGGAACTTTAAGAAAAGTTAATCTTGTCATCCTTTTCTACCAAAGATATTCAAGGCAGAGACTCTTAAAGGGATAGTTCACACAAAAATGACAATTCTGTCATCTACTCACCTTCATGTTGCTCCAAACCTGCATGATTTTCTATCTTCTTTGGAACACAAAAGTAGCCCTTTTCCACCGACACGGTACGGGTGAAGGTTCCTGGGCTGGTGTGAATTCTCTAACTGTTCCTCGCATTTACACTGCAGAAAAAAAACTGTTCTGGGCCCAATTTGCTTGTCTCCATGCAGGATCCAATTACGACGGGGGGCGGAGGGCATGATAATGTTTCATCACCAGGAAAAGTTTTTAAAAACACAACTCTAGTTTCCAACTGCAGCAAGGTGCACTTCATTAATAACAACAATAAAAAAAGGTAGACATCAAAAGCTTTTTGGAAACATGGACAAAACAAGCACTTTCTCACAAAATTGTCTTCTTCGGAGGGAGAGATCGCAAAGGGGGAAAATGTCTACGAGGAGATACTGCAAGAAATAATGCGTGCCGGTATTTGGTGTCCTCTGCAGCTGATCTCAGGAAGTTATTAGATTTGCCAACTTTGTTAGCTCTTTGTAAATTCTTATCTTATTTTGTGCATGGTTTTATTTAGTAAGGGCATTTTTGACCAGCTAGTCACTTATTTAGGAAGATCACACTATCTGTTAAGTAAACTGGTGGGATTCTCAATCAAGACGCAAACATAATATTATTTGCTATGACAAAAATCCAAATAATAACCATCTGCTACACCAATTTTAATAACGATTACACTGTTACACTTTATAGTACTTAGCAAGTTAAGCCCCATTAAAAAGTTAATATAAAATGTAATTTTGTTACCTGTCTTGCAATGTAATAATGTTGGATTACATTTATCTGTATGTTTAAATCTGTCCACAAAGACAAAAGGAAAAGCTGTACATAAACACTGTGAAATGCCATGTTTGTTTATGTTTGAGGTATCGTAGAACTACCAAGTAGCCACGGATTTCAAGTCAGTGGAAATGCGCTGCCAATTTTCAATAGGCTCCAGATTCCCCAGCCGAGCACAGGCTCGAGAACCATCATAATTTCGGTAGAAAAGGGCTAAAGGAGATCTTGGCTGCCATTCAATTTCATTTTATTTCTTTCATTTTTTTAAGCAATGAAAATTAATGGTGACTGAGGCTAACATTCTGCCTAACATATTCTTTTGTGTTCCATGGAAAAAAGAAAGAAATACGAGTTTGGAGTAAGATGATTGTACATGAGATTTTTATTAGGTTCTAATATTATAGAGAGGACTGTTGGAAGAGTGGTTCAACATCTGCTCTGCTCTGAGCCGTGGGTGTGTGAGAGTAAGTGAGTGCATGTACAGTACATACAGCTCTCTCTCCCAAAGCTCCCAGACCAGTGTAGCATTCAGGCGTACCTTCGCTAATTATCTCCCATTTGCACGGCCTCTTATTATCTGGGATCTAGCTAAATTAATTATTTTCTGGTGTAACAACCACAATGTTCATCCCTTAGTACACATACAATCATTTTAGACAGGCAGACTCACTAATTACATTTTGGATAATAATACACATCCTGTTTTGGTGGCATAGTTAATTTGCTTCAAATAAAAAACTTATCAACTTATGAAGTAGATTTTTGCCATTTGGTTATATTTGTTACTGACAGCACCTTCTTTGAAATACTCACTGATGCACAAAATTGAAACAGAGATAATAGTTCTGCAATTAAATGGTTTAATATTAATGAGAACTGTCTGTCTTATGTGATGTTGCCACTGTAAGTTGGTGTAATATTCACCTGAGAGCTCTGATTTGTGGGAAAAAACTGGGCATTTTTCTGCTGCAGTGTTCTTTGGAAAGTGCCAGACTGTTCTGTTTAACAGCATTTATTATTCATAATTCTTGCAGATGCACAATATAACTTCCCCCTCAGTCTATTTAGTTTGGTCAGATGTTGTCATGTAGCTGTTTCAATTTTAATACGATGGTAAACCAACAGAAATTAACCTGAAGTGGGGTCCGCCTAGGGTAAAACATGTTTAATAGCTCACTGAATTCAAACGTGTTGTGTGAATTGTTTAAGCAATATTGAAAAAGGTTTTTCACTGTGTATCCTTGTAAAGGCTTAGGTTGTTGCGCACTTAATTCAAACTTCTAAGCAACAGTTCAGAGCCCAGCTTAAGATGCAGAAAACTACCAATTGCTTTAGAGAGATTATGCTACGGTGGAAGGTGAGCTCATCAGTTTAAAGCTGCATGTCTAACTAATATCAAATATTAATGTATTAATTGGTTTATTATTGGTTCATAAATGTCTCGGCAGCAAATAATTAACAGCATAAAATGCATTGTGGTCTGCAAAAAACAAAGGTGGTTATTCTGGCTGCAAGTGAGCCTGTATTGTTATTAACATTTTTTATTGATTCCATTCACAATGTATTTATATGTACACAATTAAATAAACATACCAGAAAATTCGGAATCAAATTATATAAATTAAGCCCCTCCTTCCAATCATTCCCAGCCACAAGGAGATATCCTTAATGAAAACCGTGTCAAGAGCGCTCTGGACCTCAGACTATGCCGAAGGCTCACCATTAGTTTCAACTCCGGTCTCTGGCAGGGCCACTCAAGAACATTCACAGTGTTGTCCCTAAGGCACTATTGCGTTGTCTTGGCTGTGTGCTTGGGGTCATTGTCCTGTTGGAAGGTGAACCTTCGGCCCAGTCTTCAGTTCCTGAGTGCTCTGAACCAGATTTTCATTAAGGATATCTCTGTATTTGGCTGCGTTCAGCTTTCCTTCAACCCTGACCAGTCCCCCAGTCCCTGCTGCTAAAAAACACCCTCACAGCATGATGCTACCATCACCATCCTTCACTGTTGGGATGGTATTGTGCAGGTGATGAGCAGTGCCATGGTGCTTGGAATTGAGGCCAAACAGTTCAATCTTTGTTTCATCAGACCAGAGAATCTTGTTTCTCACAGTCCTTTTGGTGCTTGTTTATGTGTCTTGCACTGAGGAGAGGCTTCCGTCTGGCCACTCTGCCATAAAGCCCAGATCAGTGGAGTAATGCAGTGATGGTTGTCTTTCTGCAAGTTTCTCCCATCTCCACACATGATCTCTGGAGCTCAACCAGAGTTACCATCTGGTTCTTGGTGTCTCTTATATAGACAGGTGTGTGCCACCCCAAATCATGTCCATTTAATTGAATTTGCCACAGGTGGACTACAATTTTACAAGTGTAAAAACATATATAAAAAAGAGGATCCAGAGAAATGGTATGCTCTTGATCTAAATTTCAAGTGTCATAGCAAAGGGTCTGAATACTTATGTCAAAGTGATATTTCAGTTTTTTTCTTTTTGATAAATTTGCCGTTATCAAAAATCTGTTTTTTGCTTTGTCATTATGGGGTATGTAGTGTAGATTGATGTGTGGGGAAAAGCATTTTAGCATAAGGATGCAACAACAAAATGTGGAAAAAAAAATGAAGGGGTCTGAATACTTTCTGAATGCACTGTATTACTAAATAGAGGTCAACCGATAATGAATTTTGCCGATACGATGACTAAGGTAGTGGAAAAGGCTGATAACGACAAAATGGCCAGTAGTTTTAAAATCGATTTATAGAATGTTAAAAATGGTTTAATCTTTCATTACATTGACGGGCACAGACATAGATGCTACAAGATGCAGATCCTGGATGCAGTTTATTGTTTAAACAAAAATTCTAATAAAAAATTGAAGATTGGGTGCATATTGTGAGACTTTTAACTGTAAACAAGCCCAGAACACACAAGGGACTTGAAATTATAGAAGATATGAAGTTGATGGCATGATGTAGGCTATGTGCCGATGGGAGCGGTTTCATATTACACTTGTGTAAAATCACCATGCAACAACTGCTTTATGCAGCACAATGAGCTAGTAGCTAACAGCTAGCAGTTGTGTTATTGTTGCGTTTAAGATGTCACGGCAGTAGAGGTGGCGCAACTATGATGATCAACCTATAATCACACCCACGTTGAGGCGGCACTAAACAGCAGTGGAAAAGAAATCTCAGAAAAGTGAAGCGAGTAGAGTCAAGTCAAACTGTAATGTGCAGTGGAAAATTGCAATCTCCAACTCTGCAACATCACTGCATTCTCTTTAGATTAGCACCTGTATTTATTTATGCGTTTCATTAATATCTGTTCCTACATTATGGGAGCCCAGTGGATATCCATTGAGTTATGATGCAATCTCAAGATAATGATGGTAATAGTATACATAGCAAACCTTCCAAAGGATTTTCAATTATTGACAATAACTGCATATTAAAGGCTTGGGAAATATTTGCCTGTCTATCCATCACTAGCAAATCTAGAATAAGATGTGTGAAGGTAATTGGCTGTGGGTGGTGGTTGTTATGCAGCTGCCGTTTCATCTGTTTTCTAAAGATAAGCTTTCTTCCTCCAGGCCTGAGCCCCACCCGAGGGGAGCCACACAGCAGCCTGATTCCTCTCTACAGGAGCAAGATGAAGAGATCTTGGGCTCTGATGATGAGGAGCAGGAGGACCCTAATGATTACTGCAAGGGTAGGAGTCCTTTGCTAATAACAATTTCAGTCAGACACAGATATGATTCATGATGCAATAAAAGCTAGTCTCTCTCTCTCTGTGTGAAACTGCACCTGTTAAAAAAAGTCCTTTTCCACCATTGTGCCCGGATTTATTAGCACAGTTAAACCGGTGTCACACTAGCCAATTTTCCCAGTGATTTTCAGGTGAGCTTCATTAACATAATTGCCGGTGGGATAGGATGCGCATTAGCGTTTGCCAGTGGTAGGTTATTTTTCCCATGGCTGAAAAATAACCTACCTGTTCGGACTCCCTGCTGATTTAATGGTTCGAGCAATGGGAAAAAAAAGTTTCCAACATGTTAGAAAAAATGTATGTCCTTAAGTGAGCTCTAGTGTTCTCTTCAAGTGACCAATGAGCTTCTTTTACTGAAGAGCTGACAAGACATCAAGCTGATCTGAACGTCTTCATCGCACTCAGCAATCCATAGTGATTCTCTCTCTCCAACCGTTTTCCCTGTGCTTTTTATTTTTACACTAAAAATTACCAATGAAACCAGAAGGTGGAGGCAACGTCTGTTTTTATAAAATGTCGTTTCTTTACTCGGTGAAAGCTGCATATGGAAATATGTGTTCTACGGCAAGCCTCGGGGATAAATACATGCACATACACAAGGTAGAGCTACATCCTTATTCAGTCTTTTACAATTGTTTATGCTCATGTGGCACTCCTGTTATTTCAGCGTGCTTCGTGTAACGGGATCAGAGAGAGAGTGTTTTGGTGCATTGGTATGTTTGTTACCTCTCCGCCATTTTTAATTGGCATGTGTGTCATACATACTGAAGAGAGAAAGATCTCGGCAAAACAGTCTGCATGTGTGACACCCTTTGCCAAAATCGAGTTGTATGGAGTCTGCTAGTGTGTCGCGAGCTTTAGCTAACTGTGCTCCAGAGGCCAAAGAACTGTGCTGTGGAACATCCTTAGTGAAGTGGCGACTCGAGATTGGCCACTTGCTTAGTATTTTAATATTGATACCGCAGTGGACACAGAAACCAACAGTGTCAACGTGCCCGGATTGGTACAGAACGGCACAATTTGATGGTGGAAAAGTGCCTATAAATTTGTCACTGAAGAGCCATTGTGATTTTGTACCTCATAGTTTTGTTTTGATGATTTAATGTGAGAAATAACCCAGATACGTGCTGTCACATGGAGATTCGGAGAACAAAAAAATGTAGGCATTCTAGGTAAACTGATGGTAAAATTTTCCACCAAGGAAAACAGACATGGCTTTGACTTGAATCAGTTACATAACTTATTTCAGCAGGGGTCAGCTCATCAGTCTTCAAATTCATTTTATTTTATTTAATTCCTTTGTTTACCTCAGCCAATTTCTACTCTCATATGGTGCTTGTCGAATGTTTATTTTGGACCCTTTTATCAGGTCTTTTTGCTGAGTTTTCTAATGACCAAAAATTGTTTTGTAGGGGGTTATTACCACGTGAAAATAGGCGACCTGTTCAATGGACGTTACCACGTAATCCGCAAGCTGGGATGGGGTCATTTTTCCACGGTTTGGCTTGCTTGGGATATACAGTATGTTTACCATGTTCGCCTTGTTTTACCAAGATCATCTTTCTGCAGTATCATTGTTGTTTTGAATGAGTTTTAAGAATGTGAACAGAGCTTATGTATTGTTTTGGTTGCAGGGGGAAACGCTTTGTGGCAATGAAAGTGGTTAAGAGTGCAGAGCACTACACTGAAACAGCACTTGACGAGATCAAGCTCTTGAGAGCGGTGAGCTACCCCAGACACCAGCGCTGCCATAGATACCATTATGATAAATAATTTGCAAAACAATTTAGTGGCACATGAATTTGAGAATATGAAACTCAGATTTACCACATGGCCTGGGGAAAGCAATTTCCTCGAATTAGAGTGCTGTCAAGGTTTATTTTGTAATAAAAAGAATAGTTTTAAAGTGTTGATTGTCTCGCCTGTAAAACTGTCCAAGTTCTGTGAGTTATTTTTTTTCTTCTTATCTCCATCTGGCCCATTCAGGTCAGAAACACAGACCAGAATGATCCCAGCAGGGAGAAAGTAGTGCAGTTATTGGACGACTTCAAGATCTCTGGAGTCAACGGAACTCGTATCCTTGTCATCGCAAACATGCCTGTTTTTTCTACTGCTGTACAGTGTATCGCAGTGTTTCCTGGGAGTTTAGGGTATTTATAGGAGTTGTGAGCTTGCAGTCTGAATTTAATGCAATGAATTTAAAGGGCCAGGTAACTCAAAATAATACAGACAAAAGCATCTTTCCATTGGATTGCCTGTGCTGGCTTCACATATAGAAACAAACAGAGTGAGGCCAGTGCAGTCCTTTTCATGAACGGTTTCTTTTAAGACTCAAACTCACAGGATTGAGCTTCTAATGAATTTACCACAGAATCCGCCTGTGAGGTTACTGCTTTAACATATGACTCACTCACTGAAATGCAGTCATAACAATTTCTTTAATGTCGGACTCAAAATGAACCGATAACTGTATTATGCATACTTAAGGTTTGTGAGACATAAAGGAATAGTTCACCTAAACATTTAAATTTTGTCATTATTTAATGTTGCTCCAAGCGCATATGACTTGCTTTCTCAAAAATTAAGTAAAGCCATTCATTTGCGCTTTAACCGAATTATGGTGGTGACTTCGTTAACAGGAAACCTTATTGGTTCTTACCGCATCTTGTGACCTAATGTCATGATGTCATGTTGCATGTTTGGTAACGGAATTAGATGAAAACCAATAAGATTTAATTTGAGTGTAAATAATAAATTTCACTCTGTTCATCACACAATGATTATATTCTTTCAGAAGACTGGGAATATAGTGCATGAGTGGTTTTGATGGTGTTTTTATGCTTTTTTGAGCTTGACAGACTGGAGTCGCTATTCATTTGCATTATGGCAAATAAACCCTAGCTTTGTCCCAAAAGACACTATACACTATGCACTTATAAAAATACTATGCACTCAGACATGTAGTGTATACATTTTCAAAATATAGTATCATCCCAAATGGAACACTTAAGGTTTTTTTACTACACAGAAGCATTTGTAGTTTAACAGCTAACGGAAATGACGGTTCAAGCGCACGTGATGTGTTGCTGCTAGTTTTCTCGCTTGCCAACCTCAGTTTAACACTTGTATCTTAAAAAGCGTACATATTCACACAGCTTGGGGTGATGGGGGAAGCATTCAGCTTACATTTGTAAGGTGCTGTATTCACTGAAGTTTTGCCAGCTGCTACATTCTTCATTATTTACAATTGTTTTGTCAGATCAGCAGCACAGCCAGGTAACTCCACCCCTTACGCTATGTATGGCAAGGCACGTGCACTGAGTGCATGAAGTGTCCAATATTCCACACTCCGTTTTGACAGTTGAAAAAGTGCATCTTCCGGGTACTTAAAGGATTAGTTCACCATTAGTTACTTTTAAGCCCATATGTCTTTCCTTCTTCAGCAGAACTGAAATTAAGATTTTTTTTATAAGCAAATTTCAGCTCTGTTTGTCCATACAATAAAAGCGAATGGGTGCCATGACACTGCTGGCTGTTTGACACACCAAAAGGCATATGTAGGCAGAATAAGAGTACTCCAAATGACTCCAGTCGATCATTGAATGTCTTCTGAAGCAAATCAAAAGGTTTGTGTTAAAAATCTCTCATTTTTAAAAACGCTTCCTACTACCAGTCGATGCATCACAGAGCGGAGTTAGGTAATTTCAAACAGAAATATGGCGGTGGGCGGAAGCAACATTTAAAGTTTAAAATGTTTTAATTAGCTATTTATTTTTAACACAAACCTATCGATTTGCTTCAGAAGAACTTCATTGGTCAACTGCAGTCATGTGGATTACTGTTATGCTGCCTAAATATGTCTTTTGGACCGTAAAACCCGTTCGCTTTCATTGTATGGACAAACAGATCTGAAATGTGTTCATAAAAAACGTAATTTTTGTTCTGCTGAAGAAGGAAAGACACAACTGGGATGGCTTAAAGGAGAGAGATTCATGAAAGAATTATTATTTTTAGGTGAATTAACCTTTTAAGTACACTATTTATTTTTTTGCTGCATTTTCAGTGTAAACATACTACTCGCACTACATGCACTATAAAGTGATGTAGAATAGTGCAGAAGTGTGTGGTTTGGCGGACACCTCCTGTGAAGACTTTTTAAAAAATAATCTTCTGTGTTCCACAGAAAGTCATATGGGTTTGGAGCAACATTAGGGTAAGTAGATAATGACAGAATTTCCATTTTTGGTGAACAACCCCTTTAATCAGTATAGTTACTGACAAGTTATTCATAACAACTTAATTCAAAGTAACATGTATCTAGTTAAAATGACAAATTTTTGACACACTGATGAGCCATAACATTGTCCACTCAGAGGTGAAGTGAATAACATTGATCATCTCCTTATAAAGGCCACATGTAAAGGTTTGGTTAGTTTAGCTGGTAAGTGAACAATCAGTTCTTGTTGTCAGTGTGTTGAATGCAGGAGTAAAGACCTGAGCGATTTTGACAAGGGCCAAATTGATATGGCCAGGTGACTGGGTTAGAGCATCTCTGAAAAGGCTAGGCTTGTGGGGTGCTCCCAGTCGGAAGTGGTGAATACCTACCCACAGTGGTCCAAGAAGGGACTAACCACAAACCGGCGACGGTGTAGGGAGCCCAAATCTCATAGATGCATGCGGGCAACAAAAGCTATCCTGTCTGGTCCAAACCAATAGAAGGTCTACTGTGGCTGTAGTCTCAAATTATAATGATAGTTACGGGAGGAATGTGTCACAACACAGTGTATCGCACCCTGCTATTTATGGGGCTGCGTGGCCACAGACTGGTCATTGTGCCCATGACAACTTCTGTCCACTGTCGAAAGCACCTACAATGGGCACGCGAGCGTTGGAACTGGACCTTGGAGCAGTGGAAGTATGTCACCTGGTCCGATAATTCCGTTTTCTTTTGCATCACGTGGACGGCTGTTGAAGTGTGCGCCTATTATCCTGGGTAAGTGATGACACCAGAATGCGCTGCGGGAAGACCGCAAGCTGTTGGAGGGAGTGTGATGCTCTAGGCACTTACCTAAACATTGTTGCAGACCAGGTACATCCCTTCATGGAAATGGTATTCACTGATGGCAGTGGCCTATTTCAGCAGGATAATGCGCCCTGCCACACTGCATACATTGTTCGGGAAAGGTTTGAGGAACATGAGTTCATGGTATTGCCCTGGCCTTCAAATTCCCTAGAGCTCTATCCAATTGAGCATCTGTGGGATGTGTTGGCCAGCAAGTCTGATCCACGGCGGCTCCACCTTGCAACTTACAGGAATTGAGGGATTTGCTGCAAATGTCTTTGTGCCAGATACCACAAGACACCTTCAGATGTCTTGTCTCGGCGGGTCTGTGCTGTTTTGGCGGGACACGAGGACCAATATCAAATTAGGAAGGTGGTGATAATGTTGTGGCTCATTGGTGTAAATGGAGAAAAAAAAACGACAAATTAAAAAAAAAAAAATTGGTTCTGATGTATTGTACAGGTGGCCTTTTGCAAATAATGCCTCCATACTTGTCTACGTAGATTATTTTACTAGACAGCCACAGGTGTTTTCTAGTAAATTCAATATCTGCTTCTGTGCAGGTGCAAATCTCAGCTTTGCCACTCAATCTTTTGATACACAGTTGTGGGTCTAGTCTCTTTGCCCAGATTCAGCCCAACTCACTCTTTTATTTGAAGAGAACTGTTCATAATGAGCAGGAGTTCTTGGCTCATGTTTCTGAAGGATCTGGACGTTTATTTTTCTGGGAACATATTTTTCCTTTACTCTGTTCTGTCAGATGTGTGCATGGTGTTTGAAGTTCTCGGTCACCATCTGCTGAAGTGGATAATTAAATCTAACTACCAGGGCTTACCGTTGCCATGTGTCAAGAGCATTATTCGACAGGTAAGCTTCTATATACCGAGGATAGGATTTATTTATCTCTATAGCTTGTTTACTTTCTTTTTTTTTTAATACATGCATCCGGAAAGTATTCACAGCGCTTCACTTTTTCCAAATTTTGTTTTGTTATAGCCTTATTCCAAAACTTATTAAATTCATTATTTTTCCTCAAAATTCAACAAACAATACCCCATTATGACAACGTGAAAGAAGTTTATTTTAAATCTTTGCAAATATAAAACGAAAAAAACAAAAAACAAAATTGTTTTAATTTTTAATAAATTTGCAAAGATTTCAAACAAACTTCTTTCACGTTGTAATATGTGGTATTCTTTGTAGAATTTTGAGGAAAATAATGAATTTAATCAATTTTGGAATAAGGCTGTAACATAACAAAATGTGGAAAAAGTGAAGTGCTGTGAATACTTTCCGGATGCACTGTATTACCTTAAATTGCTTACTTTAATACTACACACAGATATACTACCAGTCAAAAGTTTGGAAACGCCTACTTATACTTTCTTATTCTTATTTTCTACATTTAGGAATATTAAGTGAAGTCATCTAAGCTATGATGTAACACACAATGACATATTTGAATTATGCAGTGACCAAAGGTTCAACAAGATTACAGCTCCACCTGGGATGCTTTTTAAACAGTATTGAATGAGTTCCCATGTATGCTGGCCTCTTGTTGGCTGCTGATTTTCCTTTACAATTTGGTCCAACAAAGGCATAAATTAATTAAAGTGTGTACAAATGTTTGACTGGCACTGTATATTTCAATATTTAGGTGTATGGTCAAATCTACTTCCTATCTAATTTTTTTCTCTACACAGGTCTTGCAAGGCCTGGACTACCTGCACACCAAGTGTAAAATCATCCACACAGATATAAAGCCAGAAAATATCCTGATGGATGTGAATGAGGCATATGTTAAGCGCCTGGCCGCCGAGGCCACAGAGTGGCAGAAATCTGGAGCCCCGCCCCCTTCCGGCTCTGCAGGTGATAAAATGCGGAAACTCCCATGGTCATGGAAATATCAGGGAATTTAAAATTTTTTATTTCCAAGCAAAGTATTGCACATTAGTTAAATCTTAGTCACTGAAATTTCAATTTGTAAATATTAAAATATTTAATCTATAAGTTCCTTTTTGTTAGTGCAGTCTTTATATAATGCAATACTATTTAACGATCTGTGGACATTTAATCTTGTTTGAATTATTATTCAAAATATGTGGGATTTTTTTTTTGTATTTAAAACATGCATTAAGGCTGGGTTCAGAAAGATAATGAATATTCTAAAATGTACAGCATCTCATATTGTTTTTACTTAGTTTAATTAGTTTAACTATGAACAAGAAGAGTGGTAAATAGTGTCTATATTTTACATAAAACATTATGATTCTGTTATTAATGACTATGTGCTATATCTAGGCTGACAAGCGTATAAAACTGTAACTTAGTGACTTGATGAATTTGACATTATAAGTAGAGTGATTCACATCCACTGACAGCTCAGCATATAACTTATCCATTGATGCATTATGTAGGGTGACAAGTCTGCAAGATGTTTCTAAATAGAGAGCAATGACTCATAGTCTTCTAAACAAGTGAAGGATGATAAATTCCCACAGTTTGAATCTCTCTAGAGAACCTCATGTGCACTGCCTATGAACTTTCTCTGATCCTTTGATGTTGATATTGCATAAGAGGATATTTTTTCTTTTTATCTTTTCCCCATTGCAGTGAGTACAGCTCCAGCCCCAAAACAAGTATGTTTTCTTTTAATATTTTGAAATATTTTTAGTTAAATTAGCTTTTTAAAAATTTGTAAAAAAAATTTTAACTTTTTTTTTTTTCTTTATTTTTTTTGTAAATCTGTGACTGTACTTAATGATGTGTTTTCTTTGTGTGAGTCTGCATTTTGTGAGCTGTATTTTTCATTCATGCCATGTTTGTTATTGTCTCACTGGATTGTCCTTAAAGGGATAGTTCACCCAAATTGAAAATTCTTTCATAATTTACTCAACATCATGCCATCCTATATGTATCTGACTTTTTCTTCTTGCTGAACAAAACAAAAGAAGAATGTAGAAGATAGACTGGGGATTTATTGTAAAAAAAATAAAAGGACTTAAATATTGATCTGTTTCTCTCCCACACCTATCATGGTTTCAAAGTTCGGGCCACCATTCACTTGCTTTTTATAGACCTATTGTACAGAGTTGAGATATTCTTCTAAAAATCTTCATACGTGTTCAGCAGAAGAAAAATCATACACATCTGGGATGGCATGATGGTAAGTAAAGAATTTTTTGGATGAAATATCCTTGGCCATAAGACAGAAAGAGAATAGTCAATAGGTTGGTGCTTCTATCTCCTTCAGATGGCAAAGATGTCAAAGAACAAGAAAAAAAAGATGAAGAAGAAACAGAAGCGTCAAGCTCTACTCCTGGAGAAGAGGATCCTGGAGATAGAGGGACTGGAGAATGGCCCAGAGGAAGGAGGAGGAGGAGAAGAGGAGGATTATGATGAAACGGAGACCCCGGACAGCACCCCTTCAAACCCCACCACCCAGACAATTCATGACATCACAGCTGAGTCCACACTGGGTGAGCAGTGATTGCATGATTACTTTAAACCCAAACACTTATTAGTGGTGTTTGCTAAGGCAAGATTCACTAGTACTGTTGCTTATCATTGGGGTTAGGGATTTGAACAAACCCCATTAATGATACCTCAAATTGTGTGGCTTGTTAAGAGGAGGTATGCTATTGTTATTTGACTACTGGATGAAACGGGTGAAAAAAATCCCAAAGACCTTAAAGGATGGACCTGAACACTATGTAGGGGCCTGGGCCCAGTTGCGAAAAACCGCTTGTAATGGGTAAACACCATTCACATGTCAGTCTAGTTGAGTAATCAGTTGTAAATGGTATTTTTTAATGTTGCATGATTGGATTATTCTGCAAGTTCTTTTTATGACCAAAAGATATCTTGAATATTGCAGAATCCCTGCTGCTCTTCACTGGTTATAATGTGCACCCACATCTCATTTGTTTAATAATAAAAAAAACATGCTTCAAGCTACTGTCTTCATCAATTATGACTGGTGTGGCGGTGCCTACAGAGTCTACGACATCACTATATATTATCAAGTGTTTTAACTCCGAGAATGAATCGAAGTCAAAACTTTTTCACTGACCCTGTTTCAACCACAGATGTCATCGAAGACGGTTGGTCTCAGCTTAGAGGCGGCATCAACGGTCACAGCCAGGGCTCTGAGGATGAGCAGACTCCAGATCTTCAGCTGCAGTTGAAGGACGAAACCCCCGTGAACCCATACGACAGTAGCACCGAGGGGTCCGAGCCTCCTAACCCTTACCCAGCATGCAATGGCACAGAAGATAAAGACTCCAGTCCTCCATCCCCTGCCGCCACAGACGGTAATGGACCTTTGAATTGTGGCATGATTCAGTCACAATGTCCTAGAATGCAGGATCCAGAAGGCCCCACGGCGGAGCTGAAAGGTTCTAGCTCTGCTGAGGGCCCCAGAGTGGAGCTGGGCCTCACCATGGAGGTGGACCCCAGCGCACAGGCAGCAACAGTGGAGGAGAGCCTGAAGGACGGTCAGTGTGGAGCCCTTGCGATAGGAGTGAACCCTCACTCTGATCCTCTGTGTGATCCTTATTAACCTCCACCCGCATCTGTCCGGCGCTCTCTCTCTCTCTCTCTCTCTTTCTTTGTGTTATCACTACAGAGTCACTTTTGGTGAAACCGTAATCTCTAACACAAATGGCACAGCTTGATTTTGTGACGTTGAATAATGTACCAGAAAGGGATAGTTCAAATAAAAGTGTCTAACAAATAATAATTCTGTTGGAATTGACAGGGATCATACAGGTTTTTTGGCTTGGAAACTTTCGGCATGGAGATTTCAATATTAAATATGCCTTTTTCAAGTTTTGCTCAGCAGCAAAATATTTAATTCGCTAGAAATTGTTCTTTGTAAGCGCAATCTCTATAAAATGATCCTTATTCAGTTATATCAATATATTCCTTCATTTATATTATATTTAATGATCTTGAACGACTGGATAATGTCATGATAAAAATCATGGAGTTTCATTGTTCAAAAGATGTGTGAACCCTGAGTTAAAAAAAAACAACAACAGGAAACTGTCCCTTTCTGTGTAATGGTGACATCCATTAAAATCGAATTAAATAGTTTCCTATCACACAATGTCCTAATCAGCCGAAACATGATAAAGAAGCAAGCGATTAAAAGCTGTCTTGTAAATTAGAGATTTTGTAATAACTAGCTGTGACAAGCAACCTGAAATTTTTGGTTTTGTATTTCAGTGTCATTGCACTTGTTATCCCCACCCATTGTGAAATCTCAAAGGTCGTGAATCCCAACCACATAGCTGTATATTAAATGTCAAATATGTTTTGAATGGTTAGGACATGGTGTAATACGTTACTAATACTTATGGATCTAGTAATTGATGGTTCATGAAATAACAGTTCTGTTGGTCTGGATAAATGTCTTTATTGCTGGAAAGCGTAATTACCAAGGGTTTGAACACCTTGTCGTGGGATAAATTTTTCTTATGTTCATTCAATAAGACTGTTTTTTTCAAGCGTTTAAGCCCAAAGTATACTTTGGTAAGACAAAAACGTGTGACGCAAATCTCGTCATCAGCAGAGTACTGAAGCACTAAAAGTGCACAGCCCTATTTTTGAACACGCAGAATGCTCGTGCGCTTCTAAATATTTGCACTAATTAGTGGGCCCACAATTGGCAACACTCACATTTGAGCCATTGCTGTCACGTAAGAAACGCTAGAAGATACAATCGCCACTAAAAATCAGGTGAAGAAGATAAAAACACCAACAGTGGATGTGCAACAGAAGTCAAGAGTGTGTGTGTGTGTGAGAGGAGCTCAGGAGAAACCTGCATTTGTATGTCTAGTCTAAAGCAATATAAGTCTTATTTATAAATCTAATCTCCTGAAGAGAAATAATCAGATGTCGTAGCGTGCATGCGCCCAACCACCTGTATATGCGTGCACAGTAATATGGAGTATACTTTGACGGGCTCATGTGTGACTGTAAAGCAGACGCTGAGCATTCAGCATTCGTAAAAATCAAAGTATACTTTAGACAGAGGTGTTCATCTGATGTCAGTGTTCTGGCATCCTTGTTCTAATAGGCTCATTTGTCATGGCAGATATTGATTATTAGAGAGCTTCTGCATGAAACACAATGCCCTACAACGCTTTAGAAGTCAGAAGAATCAAAACCAACACCAGCACACACTTTGTACTTTACAAGAGCCGATCCAGGATTTGAGTTGTGTGTGTTTATTGATTTAAAAACCCATCTCTCTCTTCTTCAACATTGACCTGTTGTACTGCAGCTAAGATTGCAGCGGGGAATCTGCTGGTGAATCCCCTGGAGCCTCTAAACGCTGACAAGATCCAGGTGAAAATCGCTGACCTGGGCAACGCCTGCTGGGTGGTGAGTGTGACATTGCCTTGCACTTCCAACATACATAACACAACACCTAGAAGTGTTTTCTTCTGCACATTTTAGGCTAATTGTACATTAGACCTTCAGTACAATGATGTGTGGTTAGATTCAGATGAGGAACTACATTTAGGAAATCAGTGCATTGAAGGATATGAGTAGATTTATTAATTATCAGTTTTAATACCTACAGTATGTGGATATTGTCAGCATGTCTCACTCTTGTATCAGCATTTGGTTCTGCTTTATGTAACTCTTGTTTATTCTGCTCAGCACAAACACTTCACAGATGATATTCAGACACGGCAGTATCGCTCTCTGGAGGTGTTGATTGGGGCAGGATACGGCACCCCAGCAGACATCTGGAGCACAGCATGCATGGTGCGTTTAAAGACTGGAACTGGATTTTTCTTTTTTTAGTAATGGTAGCAGATTTACATTATTTTTGTGGAAGAAAGCAAGCACCCCACCAATGAAGTGTGCAGTCCCAAAATATCACTGATTCGAGTCTGTATCTTTGTTCCAAAACATGCATAGGCAGCTGCATTCTGAAGACTATAGGGATTACTTTATTTTTCAATGTGCCTTTCCTCCTCACGCACTGTCTAGCGCTCAGCCTTTTAACCGAAAAACTTTTTTTACGGATAATGATCAACAGTTCTCTCACCTCTGTAACCATTTGGATTTATTTTTTCACTGAGCTCGGCACAGTGCATTCTGGGATTATCTTCACTGCAAAGGAAATGTGATACAGCCTTCCTATTTGGCCAAAAGAAGGCTATTTGACCTTTTCGAACACCCATCGCATTGAGAGAGCACCTCTAATGTTGTCTAGGTATGCAGCTCACTAGGTTTTGGAACAGAGCTCATGTTTTCAGACGGAAGTCACATGTCTTAGATTATTTCACATGGATATGACTCATCTACGGGCAGCTTTCCTCAAAACATTTAATTGCAAGTTTGGCTGACACTGGTCCCTTGGTCCATGTCCTACTCTGCCATGCACAGACTTTGCACTTTTCTTAAACAGTGGGTCCTGACCCACAGAAAGAGTTTAAACGCTGTCTGTATCAGCATTTCAAGCTCACTACATAACAAAAGAGTCTTGCAAGCTGCACTCTGTCCCCTAAAGCAGGCTTTAGTTTGGTTAAGTGTAAGAAGTTTGGTTTGGCCTTTCAGATCGATGCCCATCACCTAGGGAATTTTAATGATATTAGGATTGTTTAAGTCAAAGTTTGTCTTTCCGCAGGTATTTGAGCTGGCGACGGGGGATTACCTGTTTGAGCCTCACTCTGGAGAGGATTATTCCAGAGATGAAGGTAATTATTCTTCCACAGGCTGTGATTCTGGCTTTGTCTGAAACCTAAGGCAGCTGCCCAGTCACTTGATGACTTTGCTGGCAATGTAGATGCATTTTAAGTAAACTGGCAGGCTGTTGTCCAATTTTAGCATAGCTTGATCTCTAATGATCTAAAACAAATTACAAGGTAACACTGTAATATAATGATCTATAACAAACGCCATTACTTTCTTTGTGCTGTTGATAGCCCTAAAACAAATATCCTCTAAAAAGGACAAAAATGAATTGGTGGATCCCAGGAGGCTAGATATAACGATTTTAGTTGGCCAGTTTAAGTCAATGGTTTCAATGTTTACATCTTGTTGCTCAAGCAAGTGACAGAAGTTTTCTTGCTATCTACTTGATATTTCTGTATCTTCCTTTCGTGAACAGATCACATTGCGTTGATTATTGAGTTGCTGGGGAAGATTCCTCGTAAGCTCATCCTGAATGGCAAATATTCCAAGGAATTCTTCACCAAGAAAGGTACAGCATGAGTAATTGCTCAGCTAATGTTCATTTCACTTACTTGATAAACTTGCTTGCAGTCTTCAATAGGCTTGTGTGAATGTTATAGTTTGAGTAATGAGGTATGTCAGCCGTTCCCATGGTTGATATGGCTATTAAACTTTTCAGCGCGTGTGCCTGTAACACATATTGCCTCTCCCTTTTTTCGCTGGCTGTCCAATTTAACCTCCTGAAGCGTGAGCGGGACATCTGTGTGCATTTCCCCATTTCTCTCTTTGATTTGTAGCACCTAATAAACAAGCAAAAAAACTTTACAGACCATGTATAAGAAATTAGCATAATTAATTTTGATCCAAAATAATGGCCAGTATCATCCAATCAATGCCAACCATGTTACAATACAATTTTGCGTTATACATTCTGAATCTATGTACTGATTACCATGTCCCGTGTCTGCCGAACATGTTGAGTGGTTTCAGACATCATCTGCTTCCTGAATCTGAACTTGTGTTCTGAATTTAGGAATGAGTGCACTTAGCTGCATAGATAGCTCTAGGATGCTCCCTTGCTTCCCATTTAGTGATTGACTTAACCTCCAGTGTGCTGTCTGTCAGCGAAATGCACCTTATTTCCATCATAACTCCGTAGGATTAACCTATTGATTTTTAATGTGAAAGTGCAGTGAATATAGGAATGAACCATAACATAATAGAACCATATTGTACAGGGATAACAAAATTAAAATATAACAAAATGTAGATGAAAATTAAGCACAATAACCTACAGATGTGTTAATGTTGAAAGTTATTCAAAATAAAGTTTTTTTTTTTTCCACTTTTGATGGAATAATGTCCCAAAATCCATGGATGTGGACATCATGTTTATCAGCACGCTAGTTTATCTAGAGATGCTACTCTTTACACCCAGAGAGGTTCCCTACCAGAGGCACTTGACTCGGTGTCCCAGAAGTCTAACACTTAAACAACAGTCTAGAGTGTTGTGAACAGTATTCAGTTGGTTTAATTTATGCATTACATATATTGAAGCCAAAATACAACATCAATGCATGTGGACGTGAGGTTACACAAGGTTAAAATGGATCGATCTGCCTCTAAAATCACTGTAACATTCGGCCTATTTTTTTTTAGAAGTGGAATGTCATTTCTGCGGCACCAAATAGAAATTTAAACATTGACATGTTACTCAAACACTCCCCATTACGAACAGCTGCACATTACACTGGGATCTTGTGTATTTTTTATGTCTTTTTATGTATTAGGTGACCTGAGGCACATCACTAAGCTTAAACCATGGGGTTTGATTGATGTGCTGGTAGAGAAATACGAATGGGCACAAGAGGAGGCCCAGAATTTCACTGACTTCCTCCTTCCAATGTTGGACCTGGTCCCAGAGAAAAGAGCCACCGCTGCCGAGTGCCTCCGTCATTCCTGGATCACCTCCTAGTGGCCAAACACCTCAAACACACACTCACACACAATGTTCTTTGGAACTCATGAATGCTCACAGATGTTGTCTTAAAGAGCCATGCCTGGTATCATGGCAAATGTTAGCTGCAGGTTGCGAGAAGGTCCAGTCAAGCAGATCTAATCTGAATCCAGTTCTTATATTGTTGTTCTTTTTTATGTAATTTGTATCATTTCTGTGTGGTGTTATCTCAATGGTTTAATTATCTAATTATCACTTTTGCATAAATTCCAGCATATCATGATTGTTTGAAACCATTTCAGGATTGCTTTCAAAATCTTCTCAAATATCTAGGATTCCACTATCCATTTTCTTAGAGCAACAGTGTTCAGTTTGAAATAATAAGGACTCATCAGCTGATTGTAATGTTTCTTCACCGTATTAAGAAACCATAAAAACGATTGTTGATCTTTCATATTGCCACAAGATGGTTATAGATCAGATGTCTAAATGAAAAGGTGATCATGAAGTATTCCCACACATGATTGGACATTATTGGAGTTCTTAATCTGTTTTTATTTTCAGATCTCTACTTATTGAATGTGCATTACTATACAAGAGAAACATATCCATGCATTTGCAAAAGACTAAAGGAAATAAAAGGAAAGAAATGCTAATTTTACATCAATGTTTCCATACAGTATATTTTGCAAAATATCTATTAAGGACTATTAAAGGTTGAATAACCCATTTTGGTATCATTGTTACCTTTACAAAATCTAAAATGATGAGAGCATCTAAAATATTGTACATATACCAAAGAGTTGGTTCTTCACTGGATCTTTGTTGTACAGTCTTAAGTACCAGTATTTGTGTACAGTTTTGCCAAGGCTTTCTGAATGAATCTGCAATGATATGGGGCATCTTTTTGAGCTTTCACAGTGTTGCTTTAGGCAAAATCATATGATTTGTTTTTATTTTCACAGACATTTGACTGATAATCATTCTAGTTTCATTTTGACGGGCATCTACTCTCTGTTTTAGATAAGGTAGCTTCATTTGAACTTTTACGGTAGCCTAATACAAACATCCTCTGCTTCTCTGCTCTTTATCTCTCTCTCCTTTTTCAAGTTTTTTTCTCTTGATTGTTCAGCACTGAACTAAAATGTTTTCTGTAGTAACTTAAATAAAGATTTGAAAATGGCAACTGGCTTGTGTATGTCTTATGTATATTCTTTTTTACAGTCTATGGTTTATACTTGCTTCATCTTAACACTCTAACAAGGTGCAAGATATTTCTATGGTTATACATTATCTAGCTCGGTTTTAAAATATTTAATAGGTTAGATATTGCCCCTTGTAAGCATTTGTGTAGAGTAAGACTTGACCACTAGCTGGTGTGATAGCATCAGTCTGTCCAATAAAGGTCTTATTGGAGACATTTCTACACTAGTAATTGTAATCGTCGAAGTTTGTTATAAATCTTTGATCGCAATGTGTGGGACCATTTACAGAGCAACACGTTTTCCTACTGCCACGTGAATCGGCTTGCAGTTTATTCTTGCTCTATTAATTTCGGGTAACAAGAACACTGTAAACTATTAAGTTAGCAGCACTCCAACATTTGAGGAAATCATTTACATAATTTAAGTTAATAGAACTTTTAAGATTTTGATTTTGTACATTTATATGCATGTTAATTGCTCATAAATTGAAATACTGAGTAAGCAAACTCATATTTTATGGCACTTAACTTTATATTTAACTCTTTGGATGAATTTAAAATGACCATGTACGCTCAATTTAAATATCTCAAGTAGAGGAAACCTTATTAGCCAGTACAGTGAATGCTAACATACTGAATGCGCCATAATTTGAAGATTAGCATAGCAATTTCTCATTGAGTAAGGCCATACACTACTATAGAGCAATCTAACATTGTACCTGTCCTCAATCTAACCTCAAACTCCATTATTCACAGTAATGGTAACCCCCAAAAACTTTAGCACAACGGAAACTAAATAACCCAACAAACATTAATAAGTTCCCCCTTTATATTCATCTTGCACTTATGTTCCTGTAATTTAAAATTAAAAGTTAATTAATCTCAAAACAATAAAACAATTCAGGTTACTTAAAAGGTGTCAGTTTGTGAATGCAAAATAAAGACTTCTCATACTCATTAATATTAATTCATTTGGATGATTTAATTTTTCCGTACTCAAAACAATTATGTTAAGCATTAGGGCTTACAGTGAATGCATTGTACACAAAGGCGATTCCTCAAAAATTACATTAATTTGGCCACAATTTCACAAATATAACATTATCAGATGTATGAACTTTGCTAGAGTAATCTCTTAGGTGGAAATTACTTTTACAGGTGTTGTGGTGAATTAAAACGATTATTTTCCTGCATATTTCAGTTGGTCTTAAAGTGGCCTGTATCCCATAGGGTCCATTGTGTAGTTCATGTGTCTTCATGCTTCCTCTAAATAGAAAGAGATCCATCAATCCATATTAGTTTTTGAACATTGCATTTTTCTTGGCATTGTATAAGACATATAAGAACAAGAATAACGTGATTAATATTGTTTTCACATTTGTGAAGTAAAGTGAATAAGCATGCTATAGACAGACCCAAATACTAGTGTTATCCCTGATGTTGTTTTAACCCAAATAAATTAGGTACAAAAGTCCCTGTATTTTGGGCTAGGTGGATGATTTGAAAGAATTCTATCATTCAACTGGATTTTGGAATTCTGGAACTGGAGTTAAATTTCTAAATTAAGTTACTGAGTGCACCTTTAAAGATTTAAAGAATTAATTTCAATCACCCTCATTTCCATCACAGAATTACATTAAATACAACACACAATTTTAGATGTGATAGACATTACTTTTATGGCACAAATGACACAAATCTCATGTAATGCATATACATATAAATGGACATCTCTCACCTTTCTTGTTCTCCGTCTGGAAGTCCTCTGGCAGCAGTTTGTCTTGCCGGTTGCCCAGCACAAAGGCCAGGAAGGAGAGGATGAGGGAGTCCATTATGCTGATGATAGCCAAGATGTATGCCCAGCGTACTGTGCAGTTACCCAGTGTGTACTTATCCGTCCGCTGGCCACACATCCGCTTCACCTCTTCTGAGTCCCAGCCATCTGGATAGATCATGCATCCTATGACCATGCAAGTTGCTGAGGATAGAAAAGAAATATGGTATACTGGAATGTAAAGAAGACCTTTGTCAGCTAAAGATAACAAGAAACATTGCAGCCTAGAAAATAGTGCAAAATAAACTATTCTAATCAGTCACATCTTGCAAGCAGACTCATATACGCTCAACTAAGGGAGTTTAGTTTTGTTGCATTAATCATACATTACTATAGTGGTGAGCTTTACTTAAACAGTTCTTTTTTGTGAATTCTATCCCCCAAAATAATTCCATATATCATCATATTTTTGTAATAGATGTTGGGTAAGCAAGGGAACATAAATCACCAGTACAATTGTACATTAATGCAAGGGTTAAATAATAAGGGCGATTTTATCTGAAACTGTTCAGTTGGGTAATTTTAGAAATGTCAGGCTGGTGTAAGTCTTCATCACATTTGTAATTTTATGAAATGTAATTTTTTAGCTGTTCCATGAAATATTTTATGTTTATTATATGTATTTTATCTTTTAATTATTGTGTTACAGTGTGACAACTCGCCCAACTCTATCCTACATCATTGTCAAAATGGTCTTCGACTACCAGAAATATATACTTTGCATTGGGACTGTTGCCTGTCAATGCCAGCCACACTTATCTCATCATTTATTATTCATATGATAATATACTCTGTGCAGGGCAGCTGCTGTGGGTATAGCTTTACACACACACACACACACACACACACACACACTCTCACTTTCATCCTCACTTTCTTTTAATGAGTAACCGTAATTATTTAAATGCACTGTTATGTAAGACAGTTTGATGACCGATGCTTATCGGTGTCATCATTGATAAATGCATTAGATCGGGTAACACTAAACGGCATTAGGCCCATGTATATATACATGTAATGGCAAAAATGGCTCAGAAAAGTGAAGTTTGGAGTAAAGGTCTTTTAGGCTTATAATCTTTGTTATAGCAATATTATGGCTTCAATTCAAGTTAAGCTCAATCAAGTTAAGCTCAATCAAGAGCATTTGTAGAATAATATTAATTACCACAAAAATGAACTATGACTTGTCACTCTCAGTGAGGCACTTAAAATGAAAGTGAATGGGGCCAATCAGTAAACATTCAAATACTCACCGATTCAAATTTATAGCCACAAGACATACTGTACATGATTTAGTGTGAGAAAATTGCTTACAAATCTTTCCTGAGTAAAGTAATCTCCAATTTTACACATTTGATGCCATGACGACACAACGCCATTAAGTCCTAAACCAACCAGTTTAATCTACTTTACAGCTCAAATAATACACACGTTTTAACAGAGTAATTCATTTAAGTGCTTTTATCGAATAATAAGCTTCATATTTCTGCTTTTAAACCCTGCCGTAAATGGCCTCAATCACTTCAATTGTAAGTGCCTCACTGTAACCTCGATTTTTGCTTTCTTTTAAAGAAAAGAAGAAATGAATCGAAAAGTAATCAACATTATGCCACCAATGCTGTCGATTGATCTTAAGTTGTAATGAACCCAGAATATTAATGTTTAAGTGGCATTAGTATGGTGTCACTTACCAGCTGCCAGCTGCATCCATGCACAGATCTTATACACGCTGCCTGAATTGCAGAAGAAGAATAAACTAAAGCAAACAATTGTTCCCACGATCAACAGCAAAGAAATCCCAACGAAGAACATGGCGGTTTTGAAAGCACCAGAAGGAATGGATCCAAAGTCCAGCGCACTGCCCTTACACACCAGCTCCCCTGTGATGGGATTCCCAATGCAGTAGTGAAAAAGCCCAAAGTAACCAGACTGAGGTGTATCGACACTGTCTCCAATCCAATAGGGCTGAATAAAAACCACCACACAGATGATGGCGAAGCAAATAGTGAAGATTGTCCACAGTACACCAACGGCCCTCGAGTTTCTCACATAGTTTGTATGATAGATCTTGGAGGCTTCTTGGGCAGATAACATTTTAGTCATGTTTGCTGGAGTTGATGGTCCACCCGATGGTGAGTATTCAATAAATTAATGATCAGAAAGAAGCCAAATGACAACTATTGGGAGAAACGTAGTAAGCTTCAAACCCTGTTTAGTCAAAACATGCCAAATTGGTTATCAAACTGCCAAAAGTCTTCCATGAATCTAACCACTACTCAAAACAAAGATCAGTTTATGTCTGTTTGTTCCATAAAAGAAAAAAGAATGCACCCAGACAGCAATCTTCTCCTTATTTCTTCAGGAACTGTACTCTGAATGGACAGATCTGTAACAGATTAATGTAACTTGTGTCTCCATGCACTTCTCAGAATAAGCTAACAAGTCAACTGTACCCATTATATCCGACCAGTGAGAAAGTTTGAAAGCTAATGAAAGTGGTAACTTAATTCTTACAGACATGCACTAGTGCCGTGAGATCATGGGATTATTTATTAATGTGGGTGCACAGTTACTCCCTGGCAGTGCCTCAAAACCTAGAGAGCTAACTTGCCTTAAAAAGGATCTATCTTCTGTTGTGATAATGGTTTGTGCTACAAATAGGGGAGACTGACTATCTATCTATCTATCTATCTATCTATCTATCTATCTCTTACAGTGCCTATAGAAAGTCATCATACTTTTCCAGCTGTATTTACACATTATAACCTTCAAAATCAAAGGGAAAATAACATGTAAAAAACTAATCTGAAAAAATTATTCAAAATTAATTAGTAAAATACCTCGTTTAGAGACAGTAATTGATCATCCCCATAAGAACAATCATTACAAACTTGCTCAGGTGTAACCAATCGGCTTTCAGATGATATACCTGGCTAATTGGCCCCCACCTGACATCAACTGTATAGGTTATGATTCCAAGTTCCATGAGGATTCCATTACTAGTAGTGCATGGTACTGAATTAAAACACACCACAGTTGGAAAGGCACTTTTAAAAGGGCTCTGTGGTAAAAACTGTGGAAAGGCAGGTTAGGAGAAGGGTACAAAAATAATTAAAAGGATTTAAGGATTTAACTATCCCTCTAAGTACCGTTCAGGGCATTATAAAGAAGTGGAAAGTGCATGGCACCATCAAAACCTTGCCTAGAACGGGCTGTCCCTCCAAACTGGATGACCTTGCCAGGAGGATATTGATCAGGGAAGCTATCAAGAGGCCAAAGGCACGTTCATGCAGATGAGTAGGGACCCTGGGCATCTTTCTTTTTGTGTTTTTCAGAGTAAGTAGAAAGGTCTCTTAATTGTCCTACGTTTTTATAACTGTGACATTAATTGCCTACTGTCTGAAAGCTGTTAGTGTCTTAATGACAGTTCCACAGGTGTATGTTCATTAATTGTTTATGGTTCACTGAACAAGCATGGAAAACATTGTTTAAACCCTTTAAAATAAAGATCTGTAAAGTTATTTGTATTTTTACAAAATTATCTTTAAAATACAGTGTCCTGAAAAAGGGATGTTTCTTTTTTTGCTGAGTTTAATTGGGCAAGCTATCCTCATTAAAAAGTAGGCCTACTTTACAAGTGACGCCCGAACATTTTATCTCTTGCCTTGGATTTTCGGACATATCTGCACGAATGTACAGCATGTATGAGATGGCCAGTGTCAGCAACGCTGCGGGCATCATGTCGGAATTATACGATGCTAACCGCTGCTGATTTTCATGCTTGTGAGCCTGACCTCAACACAAGCGGACATTGTGTGCTTCAGTATGGAGATGAAATTGTTTTATATTAACATACAAATGGAAAGAGATTAACAAATAGAAAGTTGGTTCAGAAATAAATGGGATGAGAACAATAAATAAATGTTCACAAAAATAAAGTGAATTCACAAATTAAATTAGATTTGCAAATATAAAAATGATTTACAAATATATATTTAACTCACAAACACAACTCAGTCCAGCATTCATTTGTAAATTGTGCGCATATATTTGTGGATCGCTACATGTATTTGTCGAATCTAGTATCAAGATGTGCACACAAATCTACAAATAGGTGAACTCCACCCATCGACTACTCAAGCCAATCAGATAACTGCCTCATTACTCGGACCAATTGTAGTACGTTCTATCTTCAACCAATCATGCTTTGTTTTTCTATCAGAGCAGGACCAGGGTCACAGCTCTCATGGGCATGGAATCAAGCACATACAGATAAACACCAAGGCCGCAAACTTTTAAAGAAACGGATGCCATCAGAGGAATACTATGACTTAAGGTTCATATCATTTTCTCTCAGTTATAAACATATGTATTGTCTTGCTAAATGTTGACAGCTGAAAATTGCCCATTTGTAGAGTGTCCTGATCATTAGCATTATAGATAACCTGTATGAGTACGAGTCTGCTATTTTAATTTTAACCAAGTTTCTTGACTGAAATGTTTTATCAAAACCTTTACTCTTAATGTTACATGTCAGATCCAAACAGACACACTACTAGACACTACAAAAGATCAGTAGTCAGTAGTATCAGAGAGTGTCATTATAAAACTTGAATCATATTAGGTGATCTTAAGAGCACAAACCATAAATGAATAGCCTATATTACACAGTGTACAAGATCTGCTATGGCATTAATTTGGTTTCACATTATGTCCATCCATCTTCAACCGCTTATCCGAAGTCGTATGTTAATGTATTTAATAAAAGCAGTTGTAAGGTAATATTTATTCGAATTTTACATTTTAGAAATTTAGTAGCATCATGTTCTGACAGTGATAATTGACTCATTAGTTATTATCATTTTCAGATATTTACCCTGTGTACTGCTCATCAACTTTGAGCATTTGACTCACCTGCTCCAAAACTCTCCAAAAGTGGTTCCAGCTCCAATACAGGACAACTTTTAAAATGTGTAATATGAGATTTCGTATTTTTCTGTTATGTCAGATTTCTTTTAAGTTACAATGTCATGTCTTGAAATTAAAGTGCAATACAAAATTTGAATAAACATGGCCTTTGGGTTGACTTACTTAAAAATGAAAATTATGTAATTTCCTCAGCCTCATGTTTTTAAAAAATCTACATTGTAAAATGTGGATGCTGCTAATGAGGCTGAAATGAAAGCGAGGCTGTAAGTCTAATTCATAATCATAATTCCTGACATCTCCTTTTGAGTTCCTCCCACAGAAGAAAGTCAGTCGTTTGGGCTTGGTACAACATGAATATGAGTATAAATTATGACTATATCTCATTTAACAAAATCTTTTTTTGCCATTTATTTGGCAAATCTTTTATTGAGTTCTATCAAGGCATTCTGAGGTAAATAGGTTTTAAAGAGTTTTTTTTTTTAACACTTTATAGCAAGTCTGTTGGCTAAAAGGTATGATTATTTGGTTACAAATTACAGGTTGTCATGCATGTAACTACAATAGACAATACATTTGAGAAAATGTTTTTACACACAGAAACACTGGAATTGAACATTACAACTGGACTACTTGCATTTTGCTCAAGTTTGTTGGTGTTGGATCAGTTATCTGGGACGGATACTCCTAGTCAGGGTAAGAGCATTTGTCACAAATGATTGGAAAAAATAATAGTTACATGCTTATAACATGTTTATACATATTGCATGTTTATAAACAAGAGAAAATGATTTGAACCTTAAATCACAGTATTCCTTTGATGGCATCCATTTCTTAGAAAGTTTGCAGCCTTGTTGTTTATCTGTATGTGCTTGATTCCATGCTCATGAGAGCTGTGACTCCCGCTCTGATAGAAAAATGAAGCATGATTGGTTGAAGATAGAACATGCTACAATTGGTCTGAGTAATGTGGCCTTTATCTGATTGGCTTGAGTAGATGATGGGTGGAGTCCACCTATTTGTAGATTTGTGTGCACATCTTGACGCTAGATTTGTTTCAAAATCGACAAATGCATGTAGCGATCCGCAAAGGCACTGGAAGCAATCCACAAATAAATACATGCGATTTTTATTTGTGAATTCATTTCATTTTTGTGAAACTCCTTTTTATTTGTGGATCTCATTAAAAAAAAAATGTGTGAACTAACTTTCTATTTGTGAATCTCTTTCCATTTGTCTGTTAAAGGAGCAATATATAATTTGTTTACTGTACTAATGCATAAAATTATCATATGTTATCAGAGATTTAGGAAACATGCTAAGTTGAAATACTGGCTTCACCGAAAGCAATGCTATTCAGCAAGACCTGTGAAGATATTCATTGGGAGAATGAAGGATACGTAGGGATATGTAAACCGACTACAAAGGGTTTACTGAACACTTTGGTTTGTGGTTCGTTGTGGTAAAGGAACATTTTCCTGTCTTTGAACTTAAAGTTTGTTTCTGGTGATTTTTCTGCTCTTTTCTCTGTTTGCCCTTGGGAAATGCATGAGCCAGCGGATTTAAAGGGTTTAAAGGATTTAAGGGAACTTTCACATAAACTGAATTGCTTGATTTATTGTCGATTTCCAAAGAGTGTATAAATGCTTTAATTGACTTTTTGCATGTTTCTATTACTCTCTGCATGTGAAAAGGAACAATTAATATTTGTTGAAAATACTTTGATTTATTGTTGCATATTAAGATGATTAGGGTTGGAAAGAGTACTGAAAAATAATACTTTCAAGTAAAAGTAATTTTACTTCTTAAAAAATGTAGTTTGACTCGAATAAAATTACCTGTCCAAAAACTACTCAGGTAAGAGTAAAAGAGTAGCTCATTTAAAAGTACTCATGAGTAGTGAGAATTGAGTTGCAAAAGCTTTATTATAAAAACTGTATGCTGCAATTTAAAAATGTAGCACACATACTGTAAATGACATTCTCTTTTTTGGCTGTTTGCCAGAAAGAATAAAAAATATAGGTATTTTATAGGTGTTTGTGACTGACAACTTTCAAATACATCACTTATCTATGATACTATAAACACTACATTAATCTGATGGAAAAAATAAAAGGGCGACATGATTACAGAAATTAAAAAATGAAAAAGTTATTTTCAATACAACGATCCCCATTTTATATCGTAATGTATGAAACAACTACATTAAAATCAGATTATGTGTAATGTCTAAATTTCCCTTAATGCAGACAGAGAGAGAGTTATTGTTGCGCATAAGACATGTTCAAAACAATGCAAGGAATGCCAAAAAAAAAAATATGGCGCATCATGTGGCGCATCATGTCTTGCACAATAGAGTAGGTAGAGCTGTTTGGTACACGGGCCACTTTGGGCTTCAAATGAGTAATTCACACAAAAATTAAAATTCTCTTATCTTTTTACCCTTATTCCATCCAGAATGTGTATGACTTTCTTTCTTCCAAAAATCACAGAAGTCAGCATAAAAGTAGCCTAATCCATGTGACTCCAATGGTTAAATCCATGTCTTCAGAAGAGAAATGATAGGTTGCGTGAGAAATAGAACAATATTTAAGTCAATTTTTACTATAAATTCTCCTCCCTGCACAGTCAATCTCCACTTTAACTTTCACTTTCTTCTTTTGTTTTTGGTGATTCACATTCTTCATGCAATTATTGGTATCGGATCGAAAAGAACCCACCCCTAATCTATAGCTGCTGTTCAGGAAATTACATGTGATTTGATTTGATGGATCACAGATTCCCTCTCTGCGGTTCAAACAAATATGATTTCGGAAGTCCTGGAACTCTAAGAAAAAGTTCAGCCTTGGACATCACCCCCAATTCAAATAGCCAACAATGCAGCTTGAAGTCCAACTGGCATTATCTGACAGAATATTGGATTTCAAGGAAAACGCCGGTTTGTCATTATTCCCCTTTTTTCACCACTCATCTTGGAGATGGATTTCATGTTTAGAGCATCAGTTAGTTTTCATATTCCATCCTGGACTGTAAAGTATCAGTGAAACAACCCCCTTCTATGAGAGTTAGAGAGTGAATGGATAGAGGAGCCAGAGGATGGAAGCTTAATGTTTCTGGATGTCCAGCCATCTACTTTGTGTGAAAAAGTCAGGGAGGCATGGCTGAAAAAGGAGCAAAAAGCAGAATTACTAGATCTTCTTGAGGACTTTGGGAGCTTGTTATCCTATCAACCTCCCACTCTATACCGTACGTTCCCAACTGAGAAATAAGTCAAAGAAGACCAGATTCAAAAGATGTTGGAGGAGAACATTACTTAACCATCTTCAGGATTATGGGCTGCCCCAGTCGTGATTGTTAAAGCCTTGGGGTCAACTACTACAGGGGTCTAAATCAACTCGCACTGAAAGATTTGTATCCTCTACCTCGAGTTGACAAATCTTTGGACTTCTTATTTTGTGGGAATTTCCCTACAACTCTGGATCTTGCTCCAGGTTACTGGCAAGTGTCTGTTGAGGACACTTGCCTGGTGTCACACCAGAGTGTATATCACCAGACCTGGTGAAAGTGAAAGCAGTGACTGAGTTCAAAACACCAATAGATGTGAAACAAGTCAGAGGATTCCTTGGCCTCAGAGGCTATTACAGAAATTCATACCAAATTATGCCCACAAAGCAGAAACATTTAGCTCTCATCAGGAAAGAGATTCCGTTCAGCTGGAATGGATTTTTTGAAAGAGTGCCTCACATCAGCACCAATCTTATGCTTCCCAGACTTCAATCAAACATTCCTCATTCACACAGATGCCTGCAACTTATTTCTTGAGGCGGCCTTAATATAAAAAGATGACTTACTATTGTTTACTGATTGCTTATTTGAGTGGCACGTCAATCCTGTTATTATAGCAAAAGGTAGCTCTAAGGCTACGATCACTTTTTAAACCCTGTTATTTTGGAACTGTTGCCTTTTTTGTTACATGAATGTTGTAAGGGACAATTTGTAAATAAAGCTGGAAAAATATATTATTTAATGGGTTTTGTTTTCATGCTGTAAGACAAAAAAAAAAAAAATCAAAAGTGACTATTCCAAAGGAGTATGATTATTTTCTATAGGAAACTTAGACAGGCAGATAGATAGACAGACAGACAGACAGACAGACAGACAGACAGACAGATAGACAGATAGATAGATAGATAGATAGATAGATAGATAGATAGATAGATAGATAGATAGATAGATAGATAGATAGATAGATAGATAGATAGATAGATAGATAGATAGATGTACAGATATACAGATAGATAGATAGATAGACAGATAGATAGATAGATAGATAGATAGATAGATAGATAGATAGATAGATAGATAGATAGATAGATAGATAGATAGATAGATAGATAGACAGATAGACAGATAGACAGACAGACAGATAGACATCTTTCTGTCTGTCTGTCTATCTCAAATCTTTTACAAGCACTGCCAGCATGTGCATTATTTATCCAGTAGGAGGCGCTGTGACATAATGAAAACAGCAACTCTGCATGCGACATGAAGAAATGAGAGGACGTTTACGTGGACATGGTCCTATACACCATGCACTTTCGGTTTAATCACCGATTTAATAATTAGCCATATTATTCTATTACAGTCTCCTGTGTTCAGAGCTCAGACACATTTTTATAAATGTCACTGTTTTAACATAGGCCTATAATTTGACGCAAATCAGATTAGGGGTACTTCAGTGAAATGATAGATGCAAGGTACTAAATAATCACCCTGTCAGTTTTAACAATTGTTGGCGTACAATTTATTTAAAACGACAGAAGGGGACAAATAACATTGACATTTAAGAGGGAATAATGTCACTATCCCCATCACCTGTCCCTGTGGTGCATAATTGCACAATAATTCATGATTAAAATATATGACTCAAAGGTGCTGGGACAATAGCACAATACAGTGGCCCCCTGGGGTTGAATGAGAAAATCAATTAAATGTTCAACTGCCCAATTCAGCCATCCCCTGCCTTTGTCATGAATAGCCACCAGATTCACATCAAGTGCTGGATGGAACGTGCCATCTGCTGCTCTTGATAGCATTTTTATTTATTTTTTAGAACAGAAAGGTCACTTATTTTATTATATTTTTCTGCTGAGTGTCAGACCAGCGAAAGGATTGATGAATCATTTTGAAAAACACAACAAAATTAGCATCCTAATGAAAAGTGACTGCTGTATTAAAAATTATATATAATATATATATAATTTACTCACCCTCAGGCCATCTGAGATTTGACTTACTTTCTTTCTTCTCCTGAACACAAACAAAGCTCTGTAGGTCCATACAATGCAAGTGAATGGTGGCCAGAAATATGAAGGTCCAAAAAGCATATAAATGCAGCATTAAAAAAAATCCATAAGACTCCAGTGGTTTAATCCGTGGACATTCCAGATAGGTGTGGGTGAGAAACAGATCTATATTTAAGTTATTTTTTGCTATAAATAAACAGGCGGGAAAAAAACCTACATTGAAGAACATTGAACATTGTTACACTGAAGAATTAACCTGAGCCATTTCTAAAAGGGACCAGAATATCATAGACCTGGGGGTGAGCTCTTTCTTACTTAAGCTAATAATTAACCATCATGCAACCACCCAGAACACTCTTGAAACCATATAGCAACATGCTAAAAGCACTCAGAACACCTTTGCAACTGCACAGGCAACCACCCAGAAAACCCCAAGCATTGTAAAAATCTGCTTCATAGATTGCACTGCAACCCTTTGGGCATTAAAGCCTACATCAGCCAATCAGGAGGTTTTAAATCACCCTGTGGTCATTCCTGGTGTAGCCTTTATACAATGTGGCCCAACAGCTGGTGACCATGAGTGAGATGTACTTACTGTAATGGGCCCTGCACTTCACCAGCAGTGTTCTATAATGATTTGGTTGCTTTGGGGTCACTAACAGCTTTGTCAGCGTGTCCTTAAATAAGCCAAATAAAGTCTATTAATAAATCTTAGTTTTTTCTTTAAGAATCAGGTATGTGAGAGAAGAGATCACAGGCGGTTATTCAGAGAATTTTACCCGTGGCTAAAAGCAGATTCTCATTCCATGATTTTTTTCACCTAAGGTGGAAGTGAGGCTGGTCTATTCACACTACACCACTTTGTGGCCAACATGAATGATACACTATACAAAAGTCTTTTTTGTTGTGAGGACATGGGCTCCACTTATCTTTTTAACAACGTTTCCATGAAAACAAGGCACAAGATACATGTAAAAAATTAGCTGTTATGTATCTGTTGCAAATAGGGATGGAACGATACTATTTTTTCTCTTTCGATTCCGATACCTGAAATATCAGTTTCGGCCGATACCGATCCCAATCTGATATCAGTGTTGTTTTTTTTCTTAAGTTTAGAACGTCTATAATTCACTGTGTGGAACTGATTGGGAGAACTCTTTGTGTAAAGAAACAAAAACCTCTAACAATACCTTATTTCATTATAAAATAGGAAAAAAATAATAATTATATAAGAGCATGTGCATACTTTGTTTAACTAGTCTGAAGGATGCAGCAGCAAAAATAACAGTAATTCCGGTGAAAGTCTTTAGTAGAAAAGAAGCCAGTTCTCTTTACACATTTGTACTTGTATCTGGACTTGCACATGGTTGCACATGGTGTCTCTCTCTCTCTCTCATTTATTTTAGTTTAGTTTTAAGAGTATATCAATCCACTTTTTAATCACAGTAATTTTTGGGACACGATTTGTTTTATTGTAATCCCTAATAATAATAATAATAATAATAATAATGATAATTATTATTATTATTATTATGTTAAAGCCAGACCGAGCAATTAGGATCAGGCTCGTCAGACTGATACCCAATCAGGGTAAAAACATCAGTATAGGACCCAATACCGATCCAGGAATCGTATCGGTGCCATCCCTAGTTGCAAAACAGTTGATCAATAGGCCCAAGCTTAATCATGTATTTTACAATGACACTTGTAAATTGTGTGTTAAATATACAACTGTATGGGGCCTGGGTAGCTTAATGAGGCTGGACTGGTAATATTGGCATACCGGGCATTTTCCCAGTGGACCGACGCTCTTTGGGGGCGATCAGGGGAGGACTGGCCATCGGCAGAACCGAGGGGTCCGTTGGGTTGGCCCCAAAATGGGCCGAATGGTCCGTGATAAGCTAAAATGAGCCGCCACGTTATGCAGAATGGACCACAAAATGGCACCGCGGTATCCAGAAAAGGATAAGGATAAAAGGGGATAATATATATATATATATATATATATAGTACTGTACACCTTTAATATAATGTTTTAAAAAAAATTGTTTTATGTCTTGTGGATTTACTTTTGAAACAGTGAGTATTTTAACATTTACGGATTGGCCCATTAACATCCATAGTATGTATCTCACTGTAACCCAGATTTGTGCTTTTTTTTATTTTATTTGGAATGCCCAATTCCCAATGCGTTCTAAGTCCTCGTGGTGGAGTAGTGGCTTGTTGAGCCTGTTACCGTGGAGACCTAGCGTGTGTGGAGTCTTCAAGCTATTCTCATCCATGCACAACTCACCGAGAGCGAGAACCACATTATAGTGACCACGAGGATGTTACCCCATGTGACTCTATGCACCCTAGCAACCGGGCCAATGTGGTTGCTCAGGAGATCTGGCGGTAGTCACTCAGCATACCCTGGATTCGAACTTGTGACTAGGGGAGATTTGTGCTTTTTTTTAAAAGAAAAGTCCAAAGAAAAGTCCAAAGAAAAGTCAAAAGAAATTTTGGTTGTAATCAACATTATGCCACAAATGGAGTTGATTAATCTTAATTTGTATTGAAACTGGATTATTTGCATACAGTATATAAATTCAGATAGGGTGATCAGGGTCTCGTATTACTTATTACATGGCCACTTACCAAATAAAAAAAGAAATGCCTTATTCTTTAAAAAATAAATAATAATTTTAATAATCGGAAATACTGATACGAGTCAAATTATTTTAATGAGAAGAATGAGAAGTGTGGAGTGATACGACAAAGATAAAACTAGTACAGTATGAAATGGGTTCCCTGGGACAATGGTCACAGAAGGTCACAATTTACCAATCAGAATGAAGTATTCCAGAGAGCCATGTAATATAAAATGATTATTATTTGATCTAACCACAGTTATAATTACTATTATGGGGTTACCATTATTTAAAAAATCATTAAAGTGATTATAAAGCATTATGAATGCATAGAAAGGATAGTAAATATTAAAATAATGAAAATGCGGTCATCATTTACTCACCCTCACTGTACCTTGTGTACCAAGCATTATAAAAATAGAAGTTGGGTTAGGGAGTCCGTTTGGAATATACAGTGCATCCGGAAAGTATTCACAGTGCTTCACTTTCAAAATTCTACAAAGAATACCCCATAATGACAACGTGAAAGAAGTTTGTTTGAAATCTTTGCAAATTCATTAAAAATATAAAAATAAAGAAATCACATGTACATAATTATTCACAGCCTTTGCTCAATACTTTGTTGAAGCACGTTTGGCACCAATTACAGCCTCAAGTCTTTTTGTGTATGATGCTACAAGCTTGGCACACCTATTTTTGGGAAGTTTCTCCCATTCTTCTTTGCAGGACCTCTCAAGCTCCATCAGTTTGGATGGGGAGCGTCAGTGCACAGCCATTTTCAGATCTCTCCAGAGATGTTCAATCAGGTTCAAGTCTGGGATCTGGCTGGGCCACTCAAGGACATTCACAGGGTTGTCCCGTAGCCACTCCTTTGTTATCTTTGCTGAGTGCTAAGGGTTGTTGTCCTGTTGGAAGATGAACCTTCACCCCAGTCTGAGTCTAGAGCGCTTTTGAGCAGGTTTTCATGTCTCTGTACATTGCTGCATTCATCATTCCCTCGATCCTGACTAGTCTCCCAGTTCCTGCCGCTAAAAACATCCCCACAGCATGATCCTGCCACCACCATGCTTCACTGTAGGGATGGTATTGGCCGGGTGATGAGCGGTGCCTGGTTTCTTCCAGACATGACGCTTGCCATTCAGGACAAAGAGATCAATCTTTGTTTCATCAGACCAAAGAATTTAGTTTCTCATGGTCTGAGAGTCCTTCAGGTGCCTTTTGGCAAACTCCAGGTGGGCTGTCATGAGGAGTGGCTTCCGTCTGGCCACTCTACCATACAGGACTGATAGGTAGAGTGCTGCAGAGATGGTTGTTCTTCTGGAAGTTTCTCCTCTCTCCACTGAGATACGCTGGAGCTCTGTCAGAGTGACCATCGGGTTCTTGGTCACCTCCCTGACTAAGGCCCTTCACCCCGCTCAGTTTGGCCGGGCGGCCAGCTCTAGGTAGAGTCCTGGTGGTTCCAAACTTCTTCCATTTATGGATGATGGAGACCACTGTGCTCATTGGGACCTTCAATGCTGCAGAAATTTTTCTGTACCCTTCCCCGATCTGTGCCTCGATACAATCCTTTCTCGGAGGTCTACAGACAATTCCTTGGACTTCATGGTTTGGTTTGTGCTCTGACATGCAGTGTTAACTGTGGGACCTTATATAGACAGGTGTGTGCCTTTCCAAATAATGTCCAATCAACTGAATTTACCACAGGTGGACTCCAATCAAGTTGTAGAAACATCTCAAGGATGATCAGTGGAAACATGATGCACCTGAGCTCAATTTTGAGTGTCATGGCAAAGGCTGTGAATACTTATGTACATGTGATTTTCTTCATTTTTTATTTTTAATAAATTTGCAAAGATTTCAAACAAACATCTTTCATGTTGTCATTATGCAGTATTGTTTGTAGAATTTTGAGGAAAATAATGAATGTCAACAATTTTGGAATAAGGCTGTAACAACAAAATGTGGAAAAAGTGAAGCGCTGTGAATACTTTCCGGATGAACTGTACTTGTAGGTAAATATATGTGCAAATAAACATGCAACAGCACTCTTTACTCATCTCACTTGCATAAAACACAGATTATATTCTCCTCAAAAATGCATCAACAACATGGAAATAACAGTTATGCCAAATTAGGTAAATAAATGCTTTAACAGTGTTCAATATATTAATCTCTAGCATTGACAGCTGATTGCTAGAAATGAGTATAAATATGTTTGAAGAACAGCAACAGGGGTGAAATTATTTTTTGTTTGAAGTTTCGTCTTGCAAAATCATCACAGACTTGTTGTGAATAGGCCTTTATGTTATTAGACTCGTTCACTATTCACTTTCATTGCATTTTATTCCATAAAATGAAAGTAAATGGTGACTGAGGTTAACATTCTGCCTTACATTTCCTGTTGTGTTACACAGAAGAAAGAAAATCACACAGGTTTAGAACAACATGAGTGAGAGAGGAAATAAATACAGATTTTTCTATTTGATCCTTTAAAGAATACTTTTGTAACGCATCATACATAGTGGCTTCACAGAAAGTGTTACTGAATTTGCTCAAAAATGTTTCCAAATGATCCAGTTTAGGCTTGTCCTCTCTATTAACCCCTCCAAGACAAAAGAACCCCCCCCCCCCCCCCCACTCTGTGACCTCACTGTCATCCCTTCTACACATCAGGTCTCTCTGCCCATCATGTGGCACTAACACTATCAATAAACGTGTCACTGGGGCAAGTCCCACAGGCGATGCTCAACCCCATTGCATCGGCCCAAAGCAGGCCCAGCGTGAAATTCACAAGCCTGCGTGTAAAGAGGTGGAGTGAAACAGCACACGGCACAGAATGGAGGCCCCCCTAAGAGGCACGCTTTTGACCACCAGACCTCCCCGACCATTGACTTCTTCTTCATCCAACTGTGCACCCATCAAACTCTTTGCTTTAGTGACAGTCTTTGCCTTTGTCAACGTAGGATGGGGTAATTATTTGCCTCCTTTATAAAATCCAGACACCATTTGTCTCTTTCACCAACCAGTGATTAACAGTGCTAGCAAATAAAAATACAGTAACATAAATCTTACATGTTACAATAATCCTGAAGGTTTTGAAAATCCCCCTAAATGGTAACCAGTAGTAAAATTGACGCTTGCTTTAGTTAACACCACTAATTACTGTAGAAATGCACACAATCAGCATGTCAAGTGTTGCAAGTACTTTTCACACAACACCAGATCAAGCACATATTAGTATTAGACTCTAACATGGGCTGTTTGGTAAGCCCCTTTCCACACAGATGGTGATGTTGCTAGGGGGAGGATGGATATAATTTGGGGATGGATGAGGGAGTCTGTATGTTAACGTGTGTGGGTGGATGTCTGTGTTCTGTAGCCTAAAGGCACACACACACACACACGCATAGCAGACTGACCTAGATGAAGTCAGAGCTGTCAGCTGACCCTGTGCCTGGCCGTTCCCTCTTTCTACCCAAATTTGTGGCTGCTGTATATACTAACCCCCCCACCCATACACAGACTAAAGCAAACCACTCCTGGTTATTGTATGGAGGCTTTTGTCTGGCGGTTCAGACTGTGGTGTGGGCTGACCATTAGAGTGAAGTGTGACAGGACACTTCTAACTAGTGCTAATGTAAACACACTGCAACCTTGTAACAATCTGTCTTGAAATATTAACAAAATAACTGCTACAAATGAGGGCAAATACGTAATTGTTTTAGCCCATGGGCAAATATGAGTTAGCAAAAGACTGCATAATGATATTCAATTGCAGATAATGAAAACGTTGTATTAAAGAATGTGAAATTGAAAGTATAGCAAACTGTGCAAAGGGGATTATAGAAACATCAAAAAAATTCAAATGTGTTTCACGCTCTCTGTCACTCAGCTGTATGCCTATCAATTTCTCCTTGCTGGGCTGAAATGCTCTGATTGTATGTTTTATAAATTTTGTCTTATTGTCTTTGATCTGTTATGTCATTTTAGAGAATTTCCCAATGGATTGGTGTACATATAGGTTTGGCTTATGAACTGATGAATTTTGCCATTTTTAAAGGTTTCAAAATCTAAAAGACTCTGCTGAGTGTTCTAATTTTTTCAAATACATAAGCTTACCCAAGCCGAGATTAACACAAAAACAATCACGTCGTCTCAAAAATAGCATCATGTGATGTTTTATTCCTCAAAGCATTTACATACCCCAAATAACTCTTACGTGAGCAAATAATCATTTTGATGTCAAATTGAGGATATTCATAAACATTCATCACTTTCAAGATGTTATTTATCACGAAACAGTATGTGAATGATGTAACATGTTTTTTCTGCAATCCTATAAAACTATTTAGACATCTGTTTTTAATAGGGCTTACAATGCATCTTATATACTTTGGACTGGGGGTGGCTGCCATGCATTATGCAACACGCTTTAACTTATATGACACAGCTCCTTTATTCTTTATGTGTTATTTGTACAGGACTGCAACTGATCCTTCCACAGTCAAACTAATCCTCATGGGAATCTGGCGGTCTTGTGAAATTATTTAGTGGTGATGTACAAAGTGCAGTCCCCTCATCTTAGAAAAAGTTCTAAATGTGCTCCCATGACAGCTCTTTCATTGCTCTGAGCTCTTGTGAAGTGAAGATTGAAGGACAAAGGCATACAATGCTTTTTACGTTTCTAGTCTTATAAAAAATGTAAAAATATAAATCACACTCTCTATTTTCCGGACAATGTTCACAGTTCCACTTAAAATGCTGCAGTCAAGTTAGGAAAGTTTTCTCTGTGTTTCCCAATCTTTCATCTTAAAAGGATAGTTCACCCAAATATGAAAATTCTCTCAGCATTTACTCACCCTCATGCCATCCCAGATGTGTATGACTTTCTTTTTTCTGCAAAATATCTCAGCTCTGTAGGTCCATACAATGCAAGTGAATGGTGAACAAAACTTGAAGCTCCAAAACAGAGATAAAGACAGCATAAAAGAAATCCATAAGAATCCAGTGGTTGAATCCATGTCTTCTGAATTGATCCAATCGGTTTTGGGTGAAAACAGACCAAAATGTAACTCCTTTTTAATTGTACATATTGCCTTGCAGTCTTAAGATTTCAAGTTTGATTACACTTCCTAGTGCATGTCGCATGCACAGTGCCCTAGATGGAATTAGGAAGTGCAATCGAGCTTGAAATCATAATCGCCAAGGAGACTGCAGATGTAAGACTTATACTGAAAATGAAGTTACATTTTGATCTGTTCTCACCCAAAACCAATTGGATCACTTCAGAAGACATTGATTAAACCACTGGATTCTTATGAATTATGGTACTTTTATGCTGCCTTTATGTTCTTTATGGACCTCCAACTTTTTTAGCCAACATTCACTTGCATTGTGTGGACCTACAGAGCTGAGATATTATTCTAAAAATCTTTGTTTGTGTTCTGCACAAGAAATGGAGTCATACACATCTTAGATGACATGAGGGTGAGTAAATGATGCAAGGATTTTCTTGTTTGGGTGAACATGTCCTTTAAGTCATAATGGCATTAGACATCCAATATATTGCTGCTTTTTGTTTTGCTTCTGGTCGTCTTGTGCACAGAACGTGTTGTAAATCATTACATCATGACCCTTGAACCTTTTTTTCTTCCCGCAAACATTTTGGAGCAGTTAAATGCGTTCTTTTGAGCCGGTTCTATTTTAATGATTCATTCGAACCGATTCGCAAAGCGTTCGTTTTTAATACCGTAATGTGGATGAAATGTTGCAACTGAACATCACAATTTTTGAAACATATTTTTCTGTACATCTTTTTTTGAACATGCAGGAAAATGTATCTCGCGAGAGTGACTGCATTAAATCGAAACGCATAATTTGACATTAAATACAACTAAAAACAATTATGACTTATTGCCATTATGACTTAAAGGACATGTACACAGCTTAACAGTCATTTAACAGCAGTATTTAACAACATATTTATTTGACTATAAAAATAACACAAAAAAAAGACATCTAAGAACACTTCTTCAGAAATTGCTCAAACGAATCACTGAATTTTTTTGAAAGGGGTTCAGTGGCATGAACCGTTCGGGCAAACCAATTCATTCAAATTAATCGGACTTTTTCAACGCCTCAGATGTGTCAACTGGAGTGCGGAGTCCAGGTTTTAAATGGTAAGCCGCTGCTGAACTCTAATTGGTCAATTAAATGCATATGTGGGCGGGTGCAGCAGGTATGTGTGGTCAGGAGGCGTGCCAATCAGCTTCGTATGCACACGCCCAAGTGCTGCACATTCAAAGTACGAGGACGCGCTGTGTGTGGTTTCGGATGTACCACACATACACATGACAGGATACAGACTCGGAGCCAGGCGAAAAAAAAAATGTCAATTTTTAGTCATGTTTTACGCGCCGAGAATATTACTGTAATGATTTCAGCAGTGTAATAGAGGTGAGTTGCAATGTCTGGCTGCGTACGTTGATTGACGGACCGGAGCGGCTGCGCGCTTATGTTAACGCACACGAATCTTTTTAGTTCGCGCTTAAACTTTGTGAGAACTTCGCGGCATCACTTCTCATTTTGACTGGCGAGGTGAGACAGCACGAAGCATGGCGACACAAAACGACTGCTGTGTCAAGGTCTCTTTAAGGTAAGCCTGACTGTGAGAATCTGCTGACTGTGGCAACATGCAACCAGCATTTCCCATTGCTTGTAGTGTTAGATACGGGTTATAGTGTTATTCATGGTTTATTTACCATGGAATAAATAACTGCATTTACAACAAAGAGTTTTGTTGGACAGGACTGTTGCAATCCCTGGGTGTGTGCTGCGCAAGGTAAACCAGGGTGGACACATACACGTTGTTCAGACATATAAACTATACTCGCATAATGTGTAGCATACTAGGTGATCGTCAAGTGTGCTTCAAAACACAGACTCGTGTGCAAGAACTATTACACTAAAGAGGTATGCTTAAGATAATGATCTCTAAAATGCATAATACGTTGTGGTTTTGCTTGTCTCTTAGTTACGCATTGTAGATGAGTCTGGAGAAGTGTGCATTCAATTGCTTCATCATGAGTTTTGCATAACTGATGAAGGACATCAAGTAATGCAGGAATGTCTGCAAGGTGATAATGACATAAGAGACGTGCGCGCGCGCTCTCTGTTCTTTTATTTCCTTTGTTAATAGTTCGCATAACATGGATTAATATCGGTATGGGCCAGTATTTGATGGATGCTGCATAACGTCGCCTGTCTTCACCTCCATCTGCAATAAGCATGAGAATTGCCAATTACATTAGTGTTATTATATTGTTCACGTGCGGCGAGCTTGTACAATTGAATCGCGTGTCAGCAGTCAGGAGCAGCGACGGGCTGCAGCATGACTCGAGGCGGTGGTCTGTCTGAGCATTGTCTGGCACCCTCCTTAAATGAGTCTGATGGGGAAAAAGTAGAACAGTGTAGAGGAGAAAATCAAGAGTCTTTGTGTATTATAGCCATATTGTCACATTTCCATGCTGTAAGCCCCTCCGGGAAGCTTGCATGCAGTTCCCTTTGTGTTGATTGCAGAAATGCATGAAAAGGTTAAAGGCGCTCTTTTTCGTTTTCTGATATTTGGAGCTAAGGCTGCAGGTGCATGCTACTGATTTCTGATACAAGGGTTAAACCGTACACTGGGTGAGCTTCATCGTGACTGCTGCTCACTCAGGGTCACACCTGCAGATGGGAAGGGAAGCATTACATCAATGAACCAGGTGTTCTGTTAAGCATCATAAAGGCCATACTTAATCTACAGTATCTTAATCTTTAGTTACAGTGCTTGTAAGGCAGCACTGTAATGATATACATCAAACAGATATCACTATTATATTGCTCATTATGTTTATGACTGAAAAACAAAACCCTAACCCCAAAAATTACAGTTCGACACATAAATGGGCATTCACACTGACAGCGATTTGCAGCAAGAGATCAACCGGAAGTCATTCATGTGCACTGAATGACTGGCAGTGACCATTGGCAATGCAACAAAGTTGAGCAGAGTTCAAAATGCAAATGAGCAGCAATGCGGTGGGTACCAATCGAAGTGCACACTGTGATTCGCTGCCTGTACAGTTGGATACTGTATTTTAGTAGGAACTCCTATTAGTAGTACATAGACTTATCAAGCAGTCAGTATCTATGTTTCCATTGAAATGTTTCAAATTTTTAAGTGCATTTCTAAAAATGAGACTAAAGAAAATATGAATCGTTGCATGTTTCCATGCACTATTTCATGCGCATTACCTTAAAGGAGCCCCACTTGCCTTGATGGAGCAGCTGAATGACCTACTTGCTTCGGGGGTTTATTTAAACGATTGGAGCAATTGTTCCTCATTTTATTAAATGCTGCCAGGAGACGGCGCAGAACAAGTGTAAAATCTGATATAATGAAGGCTGAAATGCCTCCGCATACCTGGGAGCGCCGGCGCTCAAAACCGTTGTGGTGGATTGTGAGGACCCATTTTAAAGGCGAGCTGTGGGTTAAACACTTATGAATGTCAAGAGCTATGTACGAAGAATTGTGTGCCAAAGGTCGGACCTTTCGTTGGGCCAGTCACATCATGCTATCACAAACTCATAACATGTGCACGAATGGTCAAAACACGTCATCATTTTGCGAAAATGTACATATAAATATAAGGTTTCCAATACCTTAATGCGCAGTTTAACTAATGCAAAAGTCTAGAAAATCCACCTCCTCCTAGCACATTACATTTTAAGTGAATTTTGAGAGTTTATTTGCATATCAAGCATTTCTATTCAGGATTTCTTATGCGCATTTTCAAAATGTGCATAAAAATTCTTGGATGGAAACCCATTAAGGTACCTCGTCAGACTGTTTGCTCTAATTGTATGAATATTACCTCAAATTGTATGGCTTGTTTGTACTTTATTTTGATTTGATAAACTATATACTTTTTAAGAAATAAAAGATTAAAGTCTAAAAATCTCCCATTGAAATGCATTGTTAAAATGTTCGCCATTGCAGACCTTGCCAAATTTTTGGTCGTTTCTGTGTTGTCTGCACATGTGTCAGTTCTATGCTTAGAATGCATCCGTACGGGCCCATGGTCAATGGTATATACTTTTGAGAGGCTAGAATGCTTGACCTTGATGTACAGACGAGCAACAGATTGTTAGCGCTATAAAGTCAGAAATGGGAAGCATAGAAATCCTCAGGAAATGGCATCTATTGCATAATCAGAAACTTTAAATGGAATGTCCCATCAGAGCCAAAAGATTAGGGCAGGAAGTGTATGATTTGACTCTGTCATGGAGAAATGGAAGACATCAGCCAATCATATTGTCCATATTACCGACCCAGGAATTTGCTGATGCCCCCTTACTGTAAAAGACACACAAGATGGCAAGCAATTGGTTTCCAGACCTGTAAAGCAAGTCCACGTGCCTCTTTAACAATGTATTGCGAATGTAAATGACATTTACAGTATATCACAACATTGCTTTCATTTGTGAAAGAACGACTTCTCCATTACTACTAATAGACTAAATGTCCTTGCCACAGTGCGACTGTGTGACTAAATGTCCTCCGCTTCTAAGTAGGAAGCTTAGCTACTCATGAGTTGACCCTTTTTCTATCTCATTTCCTCTTAAACATCATCAAAGCCTGTGGTTGATGGATAGATTGTGTTTGTCCCTCTTTGGGTGGAAGTTTGCATCTGTATGTGTGTGTCATCCCCTGGGTTGTATGTCATCTGTAGGCCATCTTTCTTTGCCTTCATCTTCCTGGTGTAGACAAGCGAGACGTTCACCAGACGTGTTGATTCAACAGCGCTGTTAAAATTAGACACAAAGCAAAAAATTGTTTGCTGATGATTTTCTTGAATGATAAAGGAAGTTTATCCATTTTATATGGCAGCAGGCTGTCTGTAGATGTAGGGGTCTGTCAGGAATGCATTCAGGTCTTGAGATAGGCTAATGCATGTCTCATAATTTCATCGAGAATCTTCTAAAATCTCGAATAGGTTTGATCCAAATTAGTGATGCACCAAAGTGAAAATTCTTTGCTGAAACCGAAAATACAGGACATACTAGAATTAAATGCTAATTTAAATCAGCAAGATGTCAACTTTAGCCAGGTTTACATTTAATATACATTCACTCAGCACATATTAATGTAATTATCTAATCAGCCAATCATGTGGCAGCAGTGCAATGCATAAAATCATGCAGATACTTGTCAGGAGCTTCAGTTAATGTTCACATCAACCATCATAAATCAGATGTGATTTCAAACGTGACATGATTATTGTTGCTAGAGGCAGGTTTGAGTATTTTTGTGACTTCTGATTTCCTGGGATTTTCATGCACAACAGTCTATAGAGTTTAATCAGGATGATGCCAAAAACATCCAGTGAGCAGCAGTTCTGCGGACAGAAACACCTTGTTGATGAGAGAGAGGTTAACAGAGAATGGCCAGACTGGTTTGAGCTGACAAAAAGGCTATGGTAACTCTGATAACCACTCTGTACAATTGTAGTTGGCAGAATATCTCAGAATACCAACATGTCGAACCTTGTGGTGGATGGGCTATAGCAGTAGAAGACCATGTCTGGCATATAGAACCATAAATACAAATGCTCGCAGCATTTTCACCATGCCAAACTTTCTGTTAAAGTAGTGTTTTCTTTTCATATCCCTAATCCAAACTCAAGCATAGTGGCTGCTACCTAAGTGAAATGACTGAACTTATATGTGGCTTTGTTTGACAATTTGAGAAGTGCATGATCTGTTTATGTGTCCAGTCTGTTTCCTTTTGCCAGGGCTTGACCTTTTCTCAAGGGTCTGGCTGAGAATGCAGAGGGTTTGGGGGGGTCTTGCTATAACAGTCGAGCTCTCTGGGTGCCAGACTCATAATTGCCTCATTTATGGGAAAAGCTTCCCCCTTTTAAGACTTAAGAGCAAAACGTTTTGGACCTTTTAAGAACAATGGCGTCCTCAAGAACTACATGGTGGTCATATCTGTGACATTCTCATTTGATTTATTGAATGTTTTCTGACCTTAGAAAGGCATAGTAGTTGCATTACTCCTAGTAGAGATTGTACATTATTTTTGATCCAGTAGTTTATCCATTCATTAATCTATGCTAAAGAAGAAAGAGGAACTGTAAATGCCACATTGCAGTGTCCTTTGTAAAGGTGAACTTATAACTGCCTGTTTTGTTTCCGTCATGTTGTATAGACTTGTTTTGTACCCAAATGTAGCTTTTCCTTTGTTTTCAATAAGAATATGAAGAAATGGTTTATATAATGTAGATGGGTCTTATTTAGTTGAATGATTTGGTTAAACTGCATTTGAATTAATCTTGCAGAAGACCCACAAATTAAGTTGACAAGTTTAGGATTAATTTAGAAACTCAGTGATGCACACAAATCTGAAACAAGCCTTACCATCTTGCCAGTGGGGTGCTCATCTTTTAGTCTAATTAATTTATCTGGTTTCAGTGAACAGCGTCTTGTTGAGGGTGCACTTTAAACATTAGTTATTATGAAAAGTGCTTACAAATACAATAACTTCCTCCACAGCCACATGGGCTGTAGCTTTTTTGATCAGTCTCTGTTTCTCTACTTCCTGTTCAGAAATGTTTAGGCCTGTCTTTCACCCTGTGGGAGGAAGGGTGGGGTCCCATGAGTCTTAATTTCTCATAGTTTGCCCCAAACAACAATATTTTGTCATACACCGACAATAATGTCTCACATTCAAATACTTAAATTTAAGTTGCCTGGAAATAATTGCATGCTATTTGAAATCGGACTGAAATCCCCAAAACGGTTGGTCAAGATTACAATCAAATAACATATTTCAAATTATCAGTAAAATCTGACAACAGTGGTATCATAAATTGTGCTTCTTTACCTCAGTTTATGCAATAAAAATAAATTCCCATCTAGTATAGCTTATGCATGTGCACATTCTCGAATTGATTGACGGGCGATGTCTGTCTGTGAAAGGTGATTTTCTATTTTACCTGTAAGGCGGGACTTCCTTTCTACATCCATTGACCATTGGGCATTCCAATTTCTCCCATTCATTTTAAAAGTGGCCCGTCTCTGCTAAAAAGTCTCTGATGCCACATCCTTATATAGGCTACACGTACAAAAAAAAAAAAACCCTGAGAACTGTTTCTGAATTACTTAATTGCTATTCTATACATCAAGACAATGCCTAAATTGGCAACTTCACATTTGGTCGCTGTTAAGTTTGTTGAAGAAATGTTAAAGAGAATAAACGCAGAAATCAAGCAATGGACAAATGCATACAATATATTATTATTATTATTATTATTATTATTATTATTATAAAAAAATATTCAGATAATTAAAGTGCATTACACTGTCTTGTAGCAGAATAGTTAATAATTGATAAGACAATACAAAAAGCAGCTTTAGAATACAATGTATTGTTTACTACCATATTATTGAACATAAGCCAATCATTGGCATACAGTTCACAGCAATCCATTTCACAAGTGAATTTGTCAATCAGTTGGAGATTTATTATGAGGGCTTGTTTAAGGACCCATCAATGTACACCTGCGTCAGACATATTTTATTTATTTTTTTTATTTATATTTTTTAGAAACAAGCCAGGTGTATACATGGTACACAATACTACAGATATATTTTACAATAATGCCAAGACATTATATTCATTACACAGTGCAATGAAGTTGTTGGAGGTACAAAGAGTATTTAAATAATATTTCAATTCTTTACAAAAAAGTGCAAAAAGGGGCTTTATAGACATAAATTTACACTTATGTATAAAACAATTGCCAAGAAAAATAAACAGATTAATCAGAAAATATTAACTTAAGTTATCAAAACTGTGAAAACCAAATAAAACGTCTTTATAAAGCAAAGAAAAACTAGTTAAAATAGAGGTACGTACAAACAAACATTTTCTCCAAAATACTACAGCGTGGACACGTTCCCAAAAAAGGTGAGGGGCAGATTAATTTACAGCATTACAGAAGGAGCAAAGTGGATCTATTTCAGGGAGCATGTTTCTTAAAGATTGACTGGGTAAAAACGGTATAACAGTTTAAAGGACAACTCCTTTACCGCACAAATATTTAATTACCAACAAGATTAAGACCATACGACCTGTATCAGACATGCTTGTGTCGCGTCTCGGGTGTGTTGCGTCATAAAAATAAAATGTTTAGGTCATTGTGTCAAGTTAAATATAGTTTAATACTCAATCTTTAAACACATCTTGAGATCCCTTAGTTCACATTTGCGCTCCTTCAGGTGCGTCCACTGAAGTGTTGTTAATGTTTTGTTCACTGTAATAAACTGTGTGTTGCTCACACAGCTGAAATATCACTTATTGCCCTCTGGAATAAACTTGTGGTACTACAAGCTTGCATTTCTCAGGAATTTCTCAGGAAAGCATTGCGATTAAATGCATATACATTTTCATGATCAAATACATTTTTTAACTTGTTATTTTTTGTAGAATTAATCAGACGTGATTAAACGCGTTAAATCGACAGCCCAAATAAATATATGTATGGATGGATGGATGGATGGATGGATGGTATGGGGTGGATGGTATGGTATGGTATGGTATGTGTGGTCCCATGGTGTTTATACTTGAGTACTATTGTTTTTACAGTTGAATGCGGTACCTTCAGGCATTTGGAAATTGCTCCCAAAGATGAACAAGATTTGTTGAGGGCCACACATTTATTTTATTTGATTTTTCCCATGATGTCAAGCAAAGAGGCACTGAGTTTGAAGGTAGGCCTTAAAATACATCCATAGGAACACCTCCAATTGGCTAATTAATATAATTTTCTGGAAATTGCCAAGCTGCTTAAAGGCACAGTTAACTTAGTGTATGTAAACTTCTGACCCACTGGAATTGTGAAAAATTGAAACAATCTGACTGTATACAATTGTTGGAAAAATTACTTGTCATGCACAAAGTAGATGTCCTAAACAACTAGCCAAAATAGTTATCAATATTTTGTTCATGTGAATGCACAAAAAAATCCTATATCTTGACAAGCTATCAATGCTAAGGTCACAGGTTCGATTCGTGCTGTACATGTATATGTGCAAAAATAACTTGAGACTATGTGTGACTGCGGTAAGTTCAATGTACTACACAGGAAGTGATAACTGAGGGGGTCAGAGGTATGTTTCTTTGACCTAGTTGTGACACTTGTCTCCGTTTCTTGCAGGCAGGAAGATGTGGGATTAAATGCACCCAGTAGCTAACTCAGCACAAAACACCAGTGGCCAGTGAAACTGCCTTTCATGTTTGCTTGAGAGTGTCCCTTTTAAAAGTCATCTACACTGTTTCACTAAAATGAGGGCGAGACAGTCAGTGAAAAAGAGATCGAGAGAGTGAGAGATTGTCAATTGATAATGCCTCTCTGGTTGAATCAGACATGTTAATTTAAATATCGTCCTCTAGTCAGAAGAAAAGCCTGGTTGTGTGTCAGATGAAAAGGGGAAGAGACTTGGAGGGAGATGGAGGAGGGTTAAAGAGAAGGGGAGAGCGAGAGGGCAAGAGAAAGCAGGAAGTGTCTTTTTCTCTATCAATGTCTAAGGAGTGCATAGGAAAATCAACATTAGCTCTCAGTGGAAGCGCACAAAGAGGCCCATTTATTAATTATTAGTGTGTGAGAAGTTGTTGTGCTGTGTGTGTGTCTTGAGGGCACTGATAAAGTGTTGTGTGTCACAGTCTCTCACACAATGCAATGTCATTGGGCTGTAGAGGAAAGCCATTACAAAACCACAGGATCTTAAACACATCAGACATTAGATGCTCTCAGACAGAGCATGCATAAATAAAGAGGACAAAATTATCTTTTAAAAATATCTCTAAATGACGTTCACTGAATTCCAAGGAAACATTTTTTTTTCAGAAAAAATGAACTGCAAATAAAAACAAGCAACTATTGTAATCAAGAGTTTTTGTCCTTTTTTCCATTTGTTTTCCCCATATTCTCTAAAAGCAAGTCTAAATATCTTTGTAACGTATTTCAATGGAAAGGAAGAGGCAAGAACCGGCTTGACAATATAACTAATATTTTAATCGGAAACTTAAAACAAAGGACAAACACACACGACGGACATGTCCGTAAATGACCTCTCTCTCCCGCACCACCGTCTGCCATCGGCCTTTATCCCTCTCGGAGGCTTGATTAGCCTGATACGGGACCGGGTGTGTAGCATCACGACCCGGCCTCGCCCTCCACCCTGCCACAATCTTATATGTTGCTTCTCAGGTAAATGTATCTTGTTTTAAGTAGGCTGTTTTTAGATATATTTAAATATTGTATACAACATTCTCCAATAGCAATTTTTTCTTCTGCAGTACTAATGTAAATGTATATTTGATTTAAAGGAGTTTTATATATTTTTGGAAAACAAGCCAAAAAAGACTGATCAAAAACTTTGTTGCAGTGTATAATGGGCTAAGACTTTTTCACTTCGATCCATCTTTAACTCACAAAAACAAACTATCTTTTTAATAGAGCTGCGTATCGCCGATTTACTTCACAATAAGATACACTTGTGACACATAGGCTACAGTATATTATGATTCAATACGTCACAATCCATCACGTTATTAATCTAGCTACAGCAAATGCGCACGAGTGACGGGCATCCCCGTGCCAGAGGGTGCCTCAGTCGGGTGCAGTTTTGATCTCTCCCACTTCATGCTACTCATAGACGTGGCGCTGACCGCACAGAGAAATGCCATTTTTGTAGTTTGTTTATGATGCACTTCCTTATTATTTATCCTTTAATAAAGGATGCATTAAAGATATAATGCAAGGTTTTTTTTTTTTTTTAGATGTTCTTATATGCAGGTTTTGCTTAAGTGGAATGCCAGATCCGGCTCTGCTTTATTTCACGATGACAGTGCTTTTATATTCTTTGAAGAAAAAATTTTTCAGAATTTTTTTTTTGATAGTTGATAACATCGACTAAACGCTTCAGCCCTACTTGGAACACAAAAAGGCGATGTTTTGAAGAATGCTGCTCTTTTCCAAACAAGAAAGCATAGTTGCTTTCAATTTTAGTTTGCGATTGTGAACAATCATACTTGACAAGTGAAGATGATTTTCATCAGGTTTGATATCAGTGATGACAAACTCCATTGCTTTTAATTGTGTCGTGTAACCAATTGTGATGCACTAATTTTGAATAGGCTTTGTAGAAGTGTGAATAAGACTTGAGCTGCGACGGAGGGGTTTTCAGTGCATAATTAATTAAATCTAGATCTATTCATCACACAAAGCTATCGTATGGCTTCAGAAGACTTTGAATATAGAAAAAAAAAATCATATAGACAACTTATTTATTTATTATTTTGTTGGTGTTTTTTTTTGCCCTTTTTTGGATGTTAACAGCCCATGGTCACTATATGCTTTGTTAATAGTAGGCTTGGGATCGATGCCTTTTTCATGCACCGATAATGAGATTTTCCCCATGATTTTATATTTTATATATATATATATATATATATATATATATATATATAAAATTTATTTTACATTTGAGAGATTGCTAATTGTGGGGAAAATCTTCTCATTATCAGACGTATACCAATTTTTTTGGCATATGTGATTCCCAGCTTACCCCCACTCGTCAAGTTTAATCTTATCACAATTGTACAATAATTAACCTAGAGGACTTCATCAATTTTGCAATATGTATTTCTGAACTTTTCGCTGACAGAAGCCCTTTCTGCTCTTCGCATTCTGCAAAGGTTCAGGAAAATTCAGTAGAGCAGTGTTTTCATGAGCTTTATGGGAGACTGAACAAAAAGTTAAAATGTGACGAGACTGCAGTATACCCAATAGACTCGTGCAGTGTGTCCAAGCCATTCGTGCATCACGAGCCGGCAGCGGTTCACTTTCGGTTAATCGCGCGAGTAAATGCACCCGCTTTGCTTCGGTCAGGCTGCGTGGATGACCGCATACATTTCCTGTTTCATTTGTTTTATTTTTTGCTTTCAGAACAAGTGTGATTCGAAAAGGGCTAAATAGTCGATTGGCTTGCTTGTACAGCGCCAGTCTCATCACACTTTAATGGTGTTTAACCTGGGGCCTGGGTAGCTCAACGAGTATTGACGCTGATCACCACCCCTGGAGTCACAAGTTCGAATCTAGGGCGTGCTGAGTAACTCCATCCAGGTCTCCTAAAGCAACCAAATTGGCTCGGTTGTTAGGGAGGATTGTCACATGGGGTAACATCCTTGTGGTCCCTATAATGTGTGGTTCTCGCTCTCTGTGGGGCACGTGATGAGTTGTGCATGGATGCAGTGGAGAATAGTGTGAAGCCTCCAAGCACGCTACATTTCCACAGTAACGCGCTCAACAAACCACGTGATGAGATGCGCGGATTGATGGTCTCTGATACGGAGGCAACTGCGATTCATCCTCAGCCACCCGGATTAAGGTGAGTCACTACACCCCACGAGGACTTAGTGCGCATTGGGAATTGGGCATTCCAAATTGGGGAGAAAATCACAAAAAAATAAAAGTGTTTAACCTCCCAGCTGATGAAAACAAGCTGCGTTATCATGAGGAAGGATTACATCAAAATGTAGATTGGAATGCAGGTGCAAAAATCATCATAAATAAAATAGCCTTTCTCCTCTCTCCTTTTTGTGATTTACGCCTCTGCGTAATTTTGAAAAATGTATGACAAATATATACTGATAATATCATTTGTAATGAAAAATAAACGATTAAACTAGAAAAATGCAAAATGAGACATTTTCACATGTTTACTTAAATTTTGCAATATCATATGCTTGCGCATGTTTTATTTCATTGACCAGGAAAATAAAAAACACTCCATGTCAAAAAGGTTGCTGACCCCTGCAATAGAGCTTTTCTTTTGTAAAATCTAAATAAACAAATATGGGCTATTTATCAGTCATGCTCTGCTGGACTCTCTTAGCTCCCTGCTGGACTGTCCAAAAGCTGTGCGGAAGTGCAGAGGCTGCAGAGCGCGACCCTCCCTCCCTCAGATACTGGACCACATTTAGGGCAAGCTCGTACCCTGGCCTTTGATTTCAAACTGACCCCCTACTCCCCTGTCCAACCACCAACCCCCTCCATTGCACCTCTTTTCTCCTGTGAATTGTGGAGGGGGATTTTGGGACAAAGAAGTGAATTGATTGCTGGTTTTGTAAACTTTGTTCTAGGCCCACCTTAAACCCTCATTCTGTGCTTTTAACAGAACCAGGGCCTGGAACAATCACATGGGCTTACTACGCCCAGGTTCTGGAGGGCCCAGCGAGAGCATGCCCACTTTGTTCAAAGGGACCTTCTGTGCATTGCCCAGCTTGTAAACAACAAAAAAAGGAGATATTTTAAGGGATCCAAGTGACCAGCTGGTGATTTAGGTGCCTTAATTGTTAAGGAGCTTAAACAGGGTCTCGGTATGGGGTCGGAGATGAAATGGATCAGTTTTTCTGCCTTATTAGCTGTGCTTTCTAAAAGTAGCATCATTATTGCTTGTTAAACTTCATTGTTTACTTTGGAGTTGTTCATAAATTATCAGAAGATAAATAATAGTAATGTAAATGTTTACATTTATTTAAAATGCAATTTATCATGCCTCCTGTCTGAAGAAATTTCCATAGGGAATTTTCCTTCCAACAGAGTAATTCAAGCTTGAATTACCATCTTCGTGTTTTTGCAAGTCACAGGGACAGGTAGCACAAAATGAGTAAAGGAACCTCACATTGTAGGACTTTATTTTGCTCAGACCGCTGGATGGGCACAACGCTGAAAGCAGGTGTTTCGAGACGGGTTTTTAAAAGTTGTCTGTCAATCGACTGCTACAAAAATGTAATGTCTTTTGAATTATCTGAAAAATTATATATTATTTTGATTATTGTTTATTGAATTCTCTTTATTTTGGGGCCATTCTTAGCAAATATACAGTATGTGATTAAATTAATTAATCATTATATTATGTAAAATTAAAACATTTTAATCGATTGACAGCCCTTCTGTACATCTATAATATGATGACAATTTGTTGGTGAACCCTGAACGCTAATTCACCATAGGTTACCTATGAAATTTCCTATGGTTTTTTCATAATGGGGTTTTTCAATTCAACTTAAATTACACACAGTCACACATCAAATGTGAATTTTTAAGCCAGCAATAAAAAAAAAAAAGCATGTTGCTGACAAGTTGCTAAATATTGACTACAATTATGTGAGTATGCGTTCCTGACAAATCTAGGAATACTCTGATGTATTGGCTGCCGATAGTTATCAAATTAAAACTATTGGCATATAGGTTATTAGCATGAAAATACAGTGAATTCAAATGCACAATTATGATAATGGACAAAATATGTAGAAGGGTTAGTGTAAAGGGATTTAGGTGGGCAAGGAGGCGGTGAGAACTGGCTTGACAATAAAATTTAATGAACAAACGACACACACTGTCTCCCGCACCATCTTCCGCAGTCGGCCTTTATCCCTCTCGGAGCCTTGATTAGCCTGATAAGGGACCGGGTGTTTAGAATCGCCACCCGGCTCCGCCCTGCCACAATTAGCACTTCTAAAAACATGTAATATTTATTTTTATTCTTTCAAATTTCCACGTAAATGCAGAAAAAAATGCCTCAGAAAAACTTCTGAGACATCGGTGGAATATCCATTAATGCTGTGTGATTGAGTTAAGATTGAAATCGTAATATAGTGCGATCTTTTACTAAACTTTTAAAAGGCTACGTTTAGTGCTTCAGTCAACACTGTGTTAGCAAGCGGCAACCTCTAGCAGTCTGGTCAGTATCATTCATTATCAATTATGCAACTATAGACCTTATTCACAACAGCGCCATCTTTAGAATCTTCAGAAATTACAATGATGCTGTGAAGGATAGACGTACACACTCTTCAATGTGTTGAACAGTTGTTTAAAGTGTTTTTGTATCGTTCTGCTATCAAAACATTGAAAAAAACATCTTTCCAAAACATTTCAGCAGACAAAAACTCCAGACAACATGAGTTGTAGAAAATTGATTTGATCTTGGAGTTTTTTGATCGCTTTATATAGTGCATGTCATTTTCATTCCTGTCAAAAATCAAAGATGGTGCCACTGTGAATGAGGTCTATAATGCAGAATAAAATGTTAAATTATTTTTTCCTTTTGGTTAACTTTATTTTTCTGTGATGTGGTTGACATTCCTGCGGAAATTCCAAACATTTACAAAGTAATAATTTGTAATGTTCTATCGTATACAGTACATTAGGGGTTGACCGATTATCAGCCTGTCTGATAATTGGGTTCGATATTCATACTTTTTCTAATTATTGGAATAGTTATTTTGTCTGATCTGATAGCTGATAAATGTTAAAATGAGCTCTGTTGTCTCTGATGCCTCCACCTCTCTCTGAAATCTTACTGCTTGTAGTCTGGCTGTATGTCCCGCCCACAGTATTTTCAAACTGTTTATATGTCATGAAAATAGCCAATCGACACTGTACTCCATATTCGTGGAGAGGTAGGATAGAGGAAACCAGTGAGAGAAATATGCATCATTGAGAGGACAAGCTGCTTTCAAGGGTAAGAATTAAGATGTTGATGTCTGTGTCCGGACCTGGGTTTTGTTCCATCTGAACCGTGAGACACCATGGCAACGGTTGCCCCATCTCACCATTTCTACACTTTAGGCTACAAAACAGCTGAGCTGTGTGAACTTCAAGTGCTCGGGGGGTGTAGATTGCACTAATCTTTCAGCACTATATCCTTGGATATTGTTCTCTAGCACCGTACATGCTTCATTAATGCCCTTTCACGATCTGCATGTGTTGCCCCTCTCCACCTGCCTGTGACATGTGAAGCCACATAGTAGAGCTGCAGATGCATTTATTTCAACGACAGTAGACCATAGCATAGAGAAATACAGTGCGCAGCAATATAGATGATACAGGCACTGTTTGCTAAAATACACTGCAGAAACTGTCTTCATGTGTCTGATATGACTCCAAGCCTAATGATAATAAACAGAGATTTTTGTTTTAAATGTTGTGAAAATTAATCAGAGATTAAATCACATTTGGCATAGATGGCAAGAAAGACAACCAAAACATTGAAATTACGAGTTCTCTGCTTATGATGAAAAATATTTCCATTATTTAATAATCAGCCCATTTATACTTAGCAAATAGTATTTTTAAGATGCACTATTTAGATGTACATTTTTTTTGTAGATTTGCATTTGAAGGAAAATGTAAAAATGGTTTTAAGATTTTACACACATTTTCTCTCAGTGGTTACCCCTGAACCCCCATACAGTATCTGTCCTATGTATTAAATGGTAGAAGATCCACCATAGTCCACTATTTTGGTTGTTTTTTGTTAAATCTGTATAGTCAAATGTTTTATAGCAGTGCATCCCTAGACAAAACAGAAAAACATTGTGGCCCTTATCTAGCAACTTGCTAGCAACATTTCTAAAAACACGGCATCTTAAAAATTCATGTTTGGGTTATGACGGAGTAATTTATGTTGTAGAACAAAACTGTGATGAGAAGGCGGGCATGGCCGGGCCATGAGGATGCACGCGTGGCGCTTCCTCCTTTCCGATGAGCAGGAGTTTTGTCGGTAATTCTTTTTTTTAACCATAGACCATATTTTACACACAGACACAAAACAGCCATTATTAAAACCCATAGGAAAATCCAGAGGGACCCCATAGAGCAAAAATGCTTGTTTTTGGACTACTGTTTGTTCCTGGATTGATTGCACCTTCATAGGGCGGGTTTTCCGCTCTTTGACATCCTATTTGTACAGAACATGGATCATGTTTCTATTCTTCACCTGGGCTTATGGTTACAGAAGTGCATGTATGCGTGTGTGCATTTTAACCCTGTCTGACACACACACACACACACACACACACACACACACACACACACACACACACACACCCACCCACCTGCAGATAATGTATTGGATGGCATGTAGCTTTGTCACTTCCGGGAGAAGCTCTGGTCTGATTCGGAGATGCATGCCATTCGGGCTGGGTCACACTGGGTCGGACACTGCTGTCTGGCACCCACAGCTGGGTTCCAGGGTTACTGAAGTCTGCTGCTCATTTAATTCAGACAGGACAAATACCAATAACAACAGATGAATATCACACCTATTCAGAGGTTAATTAGCATGTCTATGGTTAAATGCAGTGTTGGTCATTATTTTGTTTAAAGGTAATAAACTGACTTATACGATTATTTAGTGATTTCTGACATGGGGCCTTTTACATGGAAAAAAAAATGGTCTACAGCTTCACAGAATATTTATATAAGATATAAAGTTATTTATATCACACCATAAACATTCACATGCTCGCACACTGTCACACCCAGGTGCAGTCATCTGGGCCATCTGACCTTGAAATGGGCATTGAGTGAAGAGGGACCGGTCTCTGAGGGATTTTGGCATATCTGTGGATTCCCAAATTAAAACCTCAACATGTACTTCTGTGTGAATATGAGGAATTGTGTTCTCAATGGAATACTAGCATACTATGCAGTGTATACTGCTGACTATTTTGTTTCAATAGTACTTAGTATGTATTGGCTAATGTAATTTATATAAATTTCAAACAGTAGCATTCTACAGTGTTATCACATTACCATATTACATTGGACTTTTAATTCAGCGAGTGCCATCCAAGTTATTGTCTTGGCAAATAAAAGCACCTTTTGGTGAATTAAAAATTATTGGCTATAAAAAATTACTATTTTGATTAAATAATGTGTCACGGAAAAGATGTTAAACTCCCTGTTAATTTTTCACTGGAAATGGAAGGCTGTTTTAAACCTTCTCATTCCTAGAGCTGTGATACCAAAACCCACAGATTTCATGACCTGTTTAAAGCCCATCTTGTCTTTTTCACCTTTTTGTTTATTCAGCAGGCCATTATTCGTCTTTTTCAAAGTTGCTTCCATTTGCACGTGACTATATTGAGTGCAAAGCTCTCCTCAGATCTCGGTAATGGGGTAATCCCATCCTAAAGGGCTCACAGATCGCTGAAAGGCCCTCTGGGAATTGCAGGCCAGACAAGAATGGAAGTTTTGAGTCTCTGTGAACTGTTAATTGGGTCTGTTGTAGAGGGTTTAGAGAGTCTGTTTTACTCATTGGACAAGAAGTTATCAGGTGCCAAAATGGGCTCTGTGCTAATTAAGCCACTAGCTCTGTTGAAAACCAAGTGAGCTGCATAAAATGAACAGCATTTTTTTTTTAAAGCTGATGTGTGTTATATTTTCAACCCAATTTGGAATACCCAATTCCCAATGCTTTCCAAGTCATCGTGGTGGCGTAGTGACTCTCCTCAATCCGGGTGGCAGAGGATGAATCTACATTGCCTCCGCATCTGAGTCCGTCAATCTGTGCATCTCATCATGTGGCTTGTTGAGTGGCATCCACGCACAACTTTCCACATGCCCCACAGAGCGAGAACCACATTATAGCGATCACGAGGAGGTTACCCCGTGTGACTCTACCCTCTCTAGCAAACGAACAAATTTGGTTGCTTAGGAGGCCTGGCTGGAGTCACTCGGCATGACCTGGATTCTAACTCGCAACTCCAGGGGTGATAGTCCGCGTCTTGTGTGTAATTATTTTTCATGTTAACATATTTTCTCTTATTCCTGCTTAAGTAGAAATGACAAAAAGCCATTCATATAGGCTTATATCCCTAAAAAGTGTAAGCTCTGTGGCTCCGTGAAGCTTTCAAAACATTGCCAGACACATAATCATTGGCTCAACCAATGGCTTGAGATTGGGGTAGGACTATTTTTTTTTTTACGACCAATGGGAGATGGGAGGGAATGTTCATGAAACTTGTTTTGGAAACTATTTTACACATTTCATGTGAAAGTGCTATTTGTGTGGTGTGCAGAGTTGCTATCTGATAACAGCGTTTCAAATCAGTCATTTGTAAGGTTCCATTTCACTTAGGGGCCTGTTCTCACACATGGTGTTTTTACATTCAATAGCAGAGAAATGAAATGCAGCGCAGCGGAATGGTATAGATCACAAGTGTCTCCTGATTGGTTTTTAAAAGTTTTACGTGGCACAATGCCTTAATATGCGGTCCTATGATTCCGCCTGTAGTACATGTTTACCTAGAACACCAACTAAATACAAAGCACAGACAGATGCAAGAATGCGTCCTGTGTGAGCGGCCCCTTTGGATTCTGCCTTAGAGTGCAGTTACCCATGTGGACGGTAGACATCAAGACAGCTCACTAGGCTTTGGAACAGCTGCTGTGTGTGTTGGATATTATGTTGGAGTTAATATGGAAAATGTTTTGGATTGTGCTGTGATGTGTTGCTCTGTGGTTCTGTATTTTTATGTGTGTTTGCATGCATGTATTTTTAAATGTGTTGTATTTGCATGTGTGTGTGCAGTTGCTTGTTACCTTGAGCATAGGGGAGTGGCTGGTGTCTAAAAGCACTAGTTGGATGTAGAGTTATGGAGATTGAGCGTTGCAATCTAACAAAGTTACGAGGGGGGGGACTACCTCAAGCTTTTCAATTACAATCTCAAGCTGGCCTATGAACTGACCATGTTTTTGTGAGACACATTAATGTACTGAGAAGCTAGAGCGCATTGCAGCACAATAAAGCCTACTTTAGTAGGGGCGCTACATTGTATTTTCAGTATGATATGTTTGTGATGATTTTGCTGGTGATCAACATATGTCACAATCATTTTAATGCACTTTTGTTTGCTCATTATGTGTCCTAAAGACTGTGTTTGGTAGTTAAAGCATGTAAACATGCTCAATGTTTTTGTCAGAATGTATATAGGTACATAAAAAAAAAATAGCTGTTTATTAGTATGCACTGTTGTTGCATATAAATAAAATTTTTATAAATATTCGTGGCTATACTTTTTGAAACCCATTCACTTCTATTGTAATTGCCTCAATGCAACCCAGATTTTTGCTTAAGAAAAGGAAGGGCAAGTCTAAATAAATTTGTGGTAATCAATAATATGCCACAAATGCTGTAGATTGAGCTTAACTTGTATTGGACCCTGAATATTCCTTTAAGCCATTTGAGATGCATACAATATCAAGAAATACAGGTATATCAAATGTTATAAATGCAGACAAATATTGAGATATAACTAGTTAGCCATATCACCCAGCCCTATATAACCCCCCCCCCCCCCCCCCCCCTTTCAGTGCTGCCTGCTTTTTGCTCTTTCATTTGATACTTGGCATATAATATCTTGAAATTGGCATGGCTGGCAAACCTATTCTCGTCTATAGTTTAGGTAAGCCAATACACAGGCCCACATAGAATCTGTGCCTGCAGAACTTTACAGAAACCTCCTGAGATTTCTGCATGGTTGTCATTCGCAAATTTTTGCACATCCACCCCTGCATGCTCATATAATGAATATTTTGGCCAATTTTATTGTTTATTTATTTAGTGTTATTAATTAGGGGTGTACACATTTTTCCATGCTAAAATGCAGATTACAGTATATCACACATTCAGTGCAGACAATGCTGAAAGAAAAAGTAAATCCACAGATTTTACCAGGCCTGGTTTCAAGGTATTTTAGTCATTGTGGTTTTGTACTATGCACTAAAAAAAAAATAATCAAATTTTATCAAAAAAGTAATTACCCTTAATTGAATTTGAGAAAGTTTTACAAGTAGTTGAATTGCTTTCATTCAGATTGAGTCAGTTTCATTCAGCCAAAATAATTTTGTTGGAAATTTAGACACAATAAATTGTTATTAATGTAATAAATTCCGTTGTAATCATGGTCCAAATCACTGTGGTGAAGACACTTTATATGATAATAATAAAAAAACTTTCTAAAGAATTTTTTTTTTTTTAGCAGGGTAAATTTGCAAAAAATGTGTAGTAAACAAGCAAGCACACTACCCCTGGATACCATATTCCAAATGGAAATGTGCTTGACTTGAACTTTTTCCAGTGTGACGAATGACTCATCACCACAGTTTTTAATGTCTTGGTTAAACATTTTTATACAAACTGAAATTCAAAATGCAAAATGGCTGTATTTCCAAGATGGACTCCACTTGCTGAATTAATGTGCATTAAAACTTATGCTAGTATTCATAGCTGTACTGAGATTAATGGACCATATCCATTCTTTCCTCCAGATTCTATGGACTTCAAAGTCTTTGTTGTCATCCTGTTTTGGTCTATTATTTGCAGCGCTCAAAGCTCTGGTTACGGTCACTCTGAATGGACCCATTCCCATCAGGACAGTATCACATTTACTCTCGTGTGTACCCACCCTTAATGAACTCGACAACATTTCTCTCATTCTGTCACATCAAAGACAATCTCATCAATACAGATTCACTTCAGTGCTGGTGTGTCAGATTCAAACACAAAACTCCTTTTCATGGGTCAACATTTTACACACGTTTGCATTGTTCTCTGGGCAGTGAAAACATCTTGGTGACTCTAACCACCGTAGATCGGAAGTACCATGACAGAATAGTCCCCTGCTTTCTATACATTACCTGTCTGAAAAAACAAGGGCTTTTTTGACCCACTTGGAAAAAATTTGAATGGCATTTAGGAGCAGTTGCTTAGACTTAGAGATATGTCAATGAAACAATTCTTGAGCCATGACACAATCGGTACCCTTTGATGTGAATACTTTATAAATGTATATATCTAACAACTGAAACCTTTAGGATGGCATAAATAAACGTTTTTTTCTGTTGACGTAAAGGGAATATTCAGGGTTATTTTCAACTCTGTTAATGGACTATGACCTTCTGTTGACCATGTAGTAACCTCCCAGATCACCCAAACAACCACATAGCAACACTCTAGCAACCACCCTAAACACCTTAGCAACTGCATAGCAACACCTTGGCAACCAACTGCATCATGGCAGTTTTGCACGGGCAAGCATAACTTACATTTTCTTCAGAGAAATTCATCAGAAAATTAAAAAATGTATTGTTAAGGGGTATGTTTACTTCTAAAACCGTGTGAGAGTTGGAAAGGGGGGGGGGCGTATATTTGACCTCGGTATTTGAAAAATCCTGGTTACGGCCTTGCATGCAGGTCTGTTCAGACTGATCATGCCTGAGTAGAAGTACTGCATATTGGTTAGTAGAGCTGTTTGAAAAAATAGTTTCAGTGATGCATCGTGATTCATACTCAAACGATTCTGAATCGATTCTCAGAAGAATCAGAATCGATTCTGAGTTACGTTTAAATCCCGGCAGAGCAGTGGTGCATGCTAAAGACAGATGTGGAATCAAAGATGCGAGTTAAGTGGATACACTAAAGTCAAGTGCACAAACACGACTGTTTGCAGACCAGCTGTATCAAACACATGACCATTTGTGCCCTTATGAAACTACAATCCCGAAATTCTTTCACAAACCCTCGCAAATAGCAATGGGAGAGTTTATTCGTGATAAGAAGCCAACAAACAACATGAAATACGAGCTTGCACCCATAATTGCACTGATTTGCACACAACGGGGGAAAACACAGAAGAAAATAATGATGAGGCAGCTGTATTTTTTTCTTCCCTCCCCCAGAAGCCTTTCTCTACCCTGGCGCGCTCCATTTCATTGGCTCTTGTCATTGCCGGTCACTCGTTTGTCAGGACAGTGCGCACACCTGATGATAAAGGTTTTATCTTCTACTCGCAGAGAAAACGATGGAACAGTGTATACGGGACACTTGATACATTTCTTAAGCAACAACTGCGCTATTTATATCTCTTTACCATCACCTGTGCAGGTGAGGAGAGGAGAAGCTGATGGCTGCACTCTCATAGAAGCAGATATATCTCTCATCCTGGACCAGCAACATCCATTTGTGCTTAAAAATGAAAATGGCATAGATTAATTTTTAATTAATAATTAAATACTATAAAATTATTTACAATGCTTCAAAATAAAAATAATAATGAAGTAATAGTATTCAGTGTGTTTTGATGGCGGGGGTTTAAGAGAGATTATATATATATATATATATTTTGTAAGGTTCTAAAGAAAGAAACTGAAAATCTTTGATACTCTTTTAAACTATATAGAATCATTTATTTAATCTTGTGGATGGTCCATGTTTTGTTCACAGCTCATACTGAATGTAAAAGGCCAGTTTACGTAATGTGACTCAATGTGATTTAAACAGCTGTTAAATAAAAAACTGAAAGGGAGAAAATAGAGAGTAAAAAATAAATTTTAAAGAAACTGAAAAAATAAATATTTTGAAGGACAAGATGCACTGATGCATCGAGAATCGTTTTATAATCGAATCGTTACCCTTTGAATCGTAATCGAATCGTGAGGCCAGGGAAGATTCACACCACTATTGGTTAGACATTTTTTTTTGGTAGATTTGTATTTATTTACTTATTAATTACTGTGGTATAAATTGCTTTTAAAGATTCCATGCCGTACACTTTGCAAGCTTTGAGAAATCTAATTAAAAATCAAATTCGACTAGTACTTCTTCAAAGGTTCTCATTGTAGCAGCCTTGTAACTTCTTAACGAAAATTTGCTACCTGATGAACTGATAACAACCTGTACACCTCTGCCTTATAGCTGCATTGCAGCCAGCCAATCAGAATGGTATGGTATGGCATGCTCTTGCCATTTTTGCTGCAATAGGCATCATACTTGCTGTGATTGGTCTGTGGGTATTCCATAGGCATGCTGTCAAGACTGTTTTGTGTTTTACAAGTACAGCAACTAAACATGAGTGGAAAATAATCAACCCCGTATCCATAACACATTAATAAAATTACATTGTTTATTAATATTTTTATTCCTGTTAAGATAAATTCTAGCCATTTCTAAAACTCTAACACACTAAAGAATATACATTTTCTGCTTTGTATAAGCATTAATAATAAATGTAATGTTTTTTTGTTTTGTTTTTTTTAACACTGTTAACAATACTTTTATACTGGTTTAAGAATAGACCACTGAAAGCCCCTTATCTGTTGACCACTAAATGCATCACATGGTTTCTCTAAGAAAAATGCTGAATTCTGTGTTTAAGTCAAAAGCTCACCATGCTTAACATAGTCCTCTTTAAGTCAAGCATCTAGATACTCGCAGACCTGAGGCCAAACCGAATAATATCTCGATTTTTATTTTATCTTATCTGTTTCTGCTGCTCTTGTTGTTTTGCGTGCAGCACATACAATTGTGATTTGCGGCTCTTTAGCACGACCACACGCTAGGAAACATTACCTTAAAGTGGCCATTAACAGGTGCTAAAGATTGAGGGCGGGAGATGTCGTGATTGCAAAGGAGACTTGTTATTTGTTGCAACGCTGATAGTAGGCGGCATTTATGGATTTTCAAGCGCTGAATGGAAACTTATTGCACGTGATAATTTATTTTCCCATGTTATTTGTTTTTGTACAAATTACATTCTAAACTATGGATTGTACTGCCTTGACTAACTACCAAGTTAACATGTCTTTAGGAGGCTCCTTGTAAATGCGGAGGTCCTAGCTATAGCTTGTGCCAGCCCTGGGGACGAGTAATCTGAAAATACCACTGAAAATAATTTGAGTTGCAACATTTAACAAGCTTTTCTCAAACTGCCGCAATGCGTGTCATGAACCACGTAATATAATTTAGCAAAAATGACTGACACGCTCTGTTTGCACATCTGCTGTTTGACTACAATAGTACTATCAGATGATTTTGGAACATTTGATCGATATAAATATTTCACTAGTCAATTTGGTCTTCAAGGTTGCATAAATCTACATGCTTTCGTTTGCTTCTCTTGCTGAATTCACGTGCCCTCAACTCACTGCTTATGAAGCTCATAAAACCATTGAAATATGACTGTATATAACACGTGGATGGTTTTCCTGCAGTATATGGATCAGCAATAAGTCTCTTCACTGTGTTGTAAGATCAGCACAGACTGACAACTACAGACTCACTTTGTGAGTGAGAGCTGGAGTGAATTTTCTGTTTGGTTAAATTCAGTGGTCTAATGACCTCTCTAAAGGTTAAGCTCCAGACATTGTCCTCTTCCATTAGAGGACTAAGAAACCCATACAAACAGTCTTGGTCATTCTTTTTATCTCTCCATTTCATTCTCACAAACTCACACAAAATGACAATTAATTGTTGTACTGTTTACATTTTCTTGCTCAGTGTTATTCATTGCCCTCATTTTTTAGAACGTCAAACTACTGTATTTTGCCCTAGTTGGATGAAAAACTGGATCTGCGCGTGTATGTATGTGCGGCTTAACTATGCTTTGGGGATGAAATTGTCCCTATAAATGTGCTAAATCTGACAAAAAAGCATGCTTTTGGCGATGTCCTTAATGTTAAAAATAATTTAAATGTAATGTATATTTTATACTAAAAATGCTAAATGTTTTCTGTTAGGGCTAGATTTTTGGTCGGGCTCTGTTTGAAGTTATTAGCTTTATATAAAAACAATAGAAGTCTATGGTGTGTCCCCATTTAGCCAAGGTGTGTGTGTGTGTGTGTGTGTGTGTGTGTGTGTGTGTGTGTGTGTGTGTGTGTGTGTGTGTGTGTGTGTGTGTGTGTGTGTGTGTGTGTGTGTGTGTGTGTGTGTGTGTGTTTTGTGGAGATATAATCAGGCACACAGGAATTTGGCAGCAGCTGTTTGTGCTCCTCACCAGGTGTGTGTTTATGCGCATGTGCATGACAGAACAAGATAATCCTAATCTCTAAAACACGTTTGCGTCATCCACAAACGAGAGGACAACAGCACGACTCGAGGGGGGAGAGAGAGAGGAGATATAGAGATGGAAGGGGCTCAATTTGCAGGATTGTGTGGGAGAGATGTAGCAGAGGACAGTGATGTAGTTTAGAAGTTATTGGAAGGATTAGTGAAAAAGGAGCTGATGTGACTGAGGACAGGATGCTCAGAAACGGGGGGGGGGCGCGCAGATTTGTGTGGGTGGTGCTGGTTTAGTTTGGGAAAACCAGACTGTTTGAAGGAGATTTGGCATCTGGAAACATTCTATACTTTAAGTCTCTTTCTCACACATATGCGCACGCACACACACTCATTTGTTTCACTATATTAGTGAGGACATCTCCTAGACTTAATAGCTTTTATACACCGGTAATGAAAGTTGCTAAACCCTACCCCTAAACCTAACCCTTACACTAACCGGTTGAAAGCAGTAGATGTGAAGCAGAACATAATTTGGACCACTGAAAATGTCCTTGCTTGTTTTTTTTAATATCCCGTTTCACTAAATTACTAAGGACATTTTTGAAAATTATTGCCCTCACAAGTTAAACAAACCGGTGCAAACACAAGCACACACATACTCCACTTGCTCCATGTGATTATTATGGTTCTTCTCCAGCTCAAAGGTCTTTATTTGTGGTTCAAGATGCACAAACCCATGTCACTTTCAGGTCCTTGGGGTCAACAGAAGTAATTTGATGGTCTCCAAAAGAGACTGATAGGACCCATTTAGACCTTGCTTTAACATGAGTATTATATTCAGAGAGTAAAAGATATTCTTTAGCTGGATTGCAATTACACCTCGCAGTAAAGTGCATCTCCACATACTGTTACTTTGCAAAATGAAAAACACTACTTGCCTATTATATCAGAGGCTGTGGTAACTGAAAATTCGCCATCTTTCAGCAAATTTTAGAAACATTGATGGATAATTTAAATGCTTTCCATCATTTTAACAGTCAGGTTTTTCTTTCATTGAACAGATTTTGACAGTCGCGAAAGCAAAAGTTTGGGTGGCCGAAGCAAAGTTATTGATATTCATCTCGTGTCCACACTTAGCTAGTTCTAAATATGCTTCTCATCTAAAGCGTGCAAGTGAAGACTGGTTTCGCGTGAGGGTCGCGTGAGCCATAGAGTAATAAGAAAACAGGAGAGAGACGCGAGCGAGTGGGAATTTGAGGAGAGAGACAATATATTCCAAGTGTATTCCAATGTAATTCATGGGATATTGTTCAGCTGACAAGATGTCTGTAGTGTTCTCCACATTGCAATGACAAAATAATCAGAAAAAGATTCTGCACTGGAGTATTCCTGGATCCATCTTAATGTTATTTGGTTGAGGAGGATGACACATTTTTGAAGTAACGTTAACCAGCCATCTACATTGCGAGTAAATTTCGCATTATGCGACCAAAAAATGTCTGTTTTTAGCCTCTGGCAACAAGTAAATATTAAAATTTCACTCACCAGTGATAGTTTTGTAGTTTCAAATCACCGAATCCCTTTAACTAAATAAAATGCAGTTGATTTAAGAAACTAGATTCAGCCTCGTCTTTCCCTGCGTGATGCGCGCAGGAAAAACACTTGTCTCATTCAGTTGAACTCCGAGCATCTCGGGGAACTGCACCCCGGACGTCATGTGAAGATGTACCACTTCTCAAGCGTTCTGATGTACACGCCATCTACAGAGACTTGCGCCAAACTCCCGTGAAAATATAAACAAGGTATAAACTTATTAAATGTGAACGCAAAGGACTCTTTTCAATTAACGGCAATGTAATTGCAAATGGGGTTTATTCATGCAGTGCAGCGGTGAGATAGAGGAGATGTCCTGCTCTATTTCTGTGGAGATGATAACATCCAAGAAACAGAATCTCGAAGTCTTCATTCATGAGAAATAAGGGCTTGTGAGTTAATCAGAGAGCCTTAAAATAATGTGTGAAAGTCAAGAATTTAAGGCAGAAATATTTTACTATTGCATAATATAATTAATATAATACAGTGTAAAACAATATAATGTAATATAATAGCTACACAGATTGGCTGGGCATTAATAAGTTAATTGGCATAACGTTACACTGCTTATGGCTTCACTAGCTAGCTATCGTTAGCAGTCTGAGGTAACATTAAAAGCTGAAACTGACATCACTAGTATGTACCCTGCTTTTTAGAATTGTTAGAGCATGAAATTGTTAAAGCTACAGTAGGTAGTATTTATTCATTGAGAATTTTTTTCTATATAAACATGGTGTCTAAGTTAAATGAGCTCTAATTAGTTAGCACCACAGACTCTGTTTGTGAACAGCTGTCAAGTAAACATGGCTGGGGGTGAAGAGCATCATTGTGATGCTGTTTCTCACAATTCAATGCATTTCAAAGTTGCCTACTACAGCTTTAAGAGCACAAAACAGTTGTGTGTGTGTGTCAAATCATCCTGTAGAAATCCCAGTTTTTGTACCTGCCAGTAGTGTTCTTTTATAAAATTCATAGCCCCATTTGAACAGTGATAATACCTTCAGGCTGAAATACTGCTCATGATCGCTGTCTATATTCTCATTTATGTGACGGAGCCAGGAGTTACTGTCCTTTTTATTGTTGTGTTCAGGCATCAGGCCTTCTGAGGAGTCATGAGAATTGATTAGCTCACAGACAGTGCTGACATGATTCAGATGTCTCAAGGTGTGTGTGTGTGTGTGTGTGTGTGTGTGTGTGTGTGGGGCAGAAAGGTTGAGGCAGATGACAAGATGCACTCACTCACACACTTCACACACTGTAATCAGAATCTAATTGTTTTCCTTGGCTTGGCAGCAAAGTGTGTGTGTGTGTGTGTGTGTGTGTGTGTGTGTGTGTGTGATGTGTGTGTGTGTGTGTGTTATGCTGTAGTCTGTACATTGTGCCTGGCACTACAGAGAGGGTGTGTATCAGTGTAATTATTTAAAGATTATTTTAAGTTGACAGACATGCATAAAGTGTACAATATTAATCATGCACATTCTGAGATGAGGACCGCATTTCCATTGCTGATATTTTATTTTTTTTATATATATTCTCTACACAAAACAATTATTACATGACACTCTATTAAATATGCATTACGGGCTTGTTTCATGAAAACTAATAATTTTCTTGATCTTTTGAAATCAACGTGATCCTTGTATTTGACAACCTTCTGTTGTTCCAGAACTCAAACGTATATCAACCCAGCCTACTTGATGTTCAGAAACTTAGCCTGTCTTGTCAAGATGAGGCAATAAAGAAGTGGCATACTGTATTTTCTGTAAAATTAAGTCGCATCTGAATCACTCCTGGTAAAAATTGTGTTGTTGAGAGAAAAACACAGGTTAGTACACTGTTGTGCTCTATACACTAATAAGCTAGTTAATGACAACTATCTCTAAGAAGGAGGGTTTCATATGTTTGTGTGTAGGCATAGCCCATGTGTGCAGTGTGTTTGAATGGCCGGCAACAGTTATGTTATATAAGAAGCTTTGAACTATAAGTCCCTGGACTATTTGGAGGAAATCAAAAATTGCCACTCACTTTCTGGAAAATATGGTAGATACTATATTATTAGAAGGTATTCCTAATCACCAGAATAGGTCTATATATATATATATATATATATATATATATATATATATATATATATATATATATATATATATATATATATATATATATATATATATATATATATATATATATATATATATATATATATATATATATATATATATATATATATATACACGGGGTCTTTAGAGGCTGACCTATATATCCCGAGAACAAGGTGGCCAATAGTATGCCGATATATCACACTATTTAATAAAATAGTAAATGACATGTACATAAATTGTTAAATGTATTCACTTATTTAGCATATTTACTCAAACTTTGAGTAAATTTTGTGCATTTTAGATGGTAGATGGCAGTTTCTCCTGGTTTCTGTTAAGTCTTTTAATTTCAGTAAGAGTTTGCACAAAGAAATTGTAATAAATTAGGAAGAAGAAAATGGCAACTGTGCAGACAGTAGTCCAGCAACCATAGACAGTATGTGCGCATTAGCTATCGCATTTCCTCACAAAAAGACAGAATCAAAGAAATTCACATACAGTGCACAATGAATATGACATTTACTTATAGCGCACATGAAGCGCTTTGACGTTGTTGTATTGCTCTCGTGAGATCAAGCGCCCCCAGCAATCTAATGTCCTCTTCCAGTTTATTCGGCAAAGATTGGCTGCTTGTAGTGTCACGGAATGATCGTCATGCAAAATTCGTGTGTCAGAGGGACACAGTTTTGATCCAGGCCATTATAAAACTTGCTTAAGAGGAATGCTCAACATGAGCTCTCATGAATTCAAGAGGTTTTTATATTAAATATTTTTTAATGATATCTGCCTATTTGCAGATGATATATGATATAAGTTTTATTTGCCTTTTTATCATTAGAAAAGACCGTTATTAGCAGTTACATGGAACTGTCGAGAGAGTGAAACACCCGGGTCACTTTAAACATAATACACGTCTGTCGCGGTTCTGATATGCAGGACTGTATAAGCATGTTGCACACTGGTCTATTATTGTGGTAACACAATTTCATGTAACAACAAAACAAACTGCGATTAGTCATTTACATGTCTCAGGCGATTATCAGCACCGTTGTGGCTTAAGAAACAAATCAGCCAAACAGGAAAATTATACCGGCTGCTGCGACAATAAAAAAAAACTACCAAATACTGCCCATTTTTTTGGCTTCACCAATATATCAAGTTGGTTAAACTACTGGACTTTTTTGGGGAATTGGGAATTCCAAATTGGGGAGAACACCAACCACTTGACTGTGTTTTGGTCTAGAAAAGAAAATTGTTTTATGAAACATGTATGATTATTTATTTTTTTTACCCCTTTTGATGGTGGTAGTTGCTATAATGTGTTGTCCATGATGAATATTATTTGAATTGTATATTTAAATCAGCTGCAAGAGGACCACAAAGGAATTTTTTATTTTTTTTTAAATCGAAATGATTTAATGAACCACGGGTCCCTGAGGGTGAAGGCTTGGACATTTGTATGCAAATCTTCCCCATACCTGGGCAAATGATGGTTTGAGAAAAATATGTTGAGACAGTAAGGGCGCTCTGTGCAACTCTCGAAACCCCTCTTGAGTTGATATTTTCCTGTTCTTGCCGTAATCATAACACAGGCGCATTCCAAATGTAGGAAAACAGCTACTGTGTAGCATATATGGCTACTTTTGAATGTAAGTACTTGGTTTATTCAGAAGTATTTTGCCGATTATCAGATCCGTCTGTTGGAAGCTGAGGGAAATTCTGGACCTGTTGCTGGGCCATCTATGAGAAGATTGTGAGGTGTGTGCCATGTTATCAATATCAATTGCCCTCATGCAAACAGAGAAAAGGAGATAAAAGTAACATGGATTTATGGAAAAAAAACTTGATGTAGTGGACGCAGATAAACTTATCAGCCAGACGGCTTCCATATGGCACTGGAGTTCTGTCAACGGCACACAATCAAAAGACTAAAGCGTTTGTTTTGTAGGAGAACTGGAACTGCTGATTAATGAATTTGACCGTGTTTAAGTCACCCACACTGCAGGGTGTTTTCTGATGTCATCACCCATTGTGTCGAGCTTGTGTGTGTGTGTGTGTGTGTGTGTGATACATGTCCAGAAATGGTGTATGCAATAAAAGAGCTGATGAGAGTTATAGTAATTTTGTTGAGTATTCTAGCACACAATATACCAGTAATTTAATACAATGTAGTTTTATCTACCATAAGTAAATCTTTTGAAGGTTGATTTGATCTAAACGTGTAACTCTGTGGCACTATCAAAACATTCTGCTTTGTTTGAGCGGCCGTGCAGCCCGATACCGCAACATTGGTTTGACCAATTGTGTGAGTTTTAGGCAGGATGGTCTGTTTGTACAACTAATGGAAGATAGGGAATTTTCTATAAACTGTTTGAAAACAATGATTACTTTTGGAATTCTATTTATTGACCATGTTGGTGGTTTCACGTATGTCAAACTCAGTATTTTCATTTATTCAAAAACACAGATAGATTGTCAGATAGGGAGAAAGAGAAGGATATTAAAGACCTTGTGTGGGTTTGTTTACATTTGAATTTTTGACAAATAGAGTTTGAATTAACAAGCATTTTGTTGTTCCATTTGAAAAACTTTTTTTTAATTCAAGTCTGTTATTTTTTAAATGATATTTATTTATCATCTGCTGTGTGAAAACCTTAAAGCAGGGTTCACCAATAAATTTTTACCATGGGCCAAATTCTGTCAACAATACAAAGTCATGGACCACGGCCATCAATGTAATGGCAATTTTATTTGTGCTGCTGTTATTATTATTGTTGTTGTTTTTATTATTAATAGTGTCACGCATAAATATTGATATTTTTTAATAGTTATTTATCTCAGTTTTAGTAGCCGGTTTTATTTATTTAAGCAATTATGAACATTTTGTTTGTAACAAAATTTACGTGCTGAAAAAAAAGAAAAAAAATCTTTAATGAACAATCTGGATCTCCAAGTCTACCATGCGAGTCAACTGTTCCTGCTCCACTCCAAACGGGATCTATTCCCTGCACTTTCCCTAATTGCAGATTCACTTATTAGACCTATTAGCATTAATGTTGTTATTGTTCTTAAGGATCTATAACAAATATTGGAATAATTTCAATAAAGAAAGGACTGTTTTCTTACAAATTATTTTTAATATTAGGATTTGCAGCATATCTATTATTTTCTGTACAATGTTATTCTTATTGTGCACTATTCAATGTGTATTTGTATCACATTACCTTGTTATATATTATACATGCATTATAAAAAAGTAGTTGGCTTTGGGAGTCCATTTGGAATATACTCGTAACAAAATACGTGGGCAAATCTAAATACATATATTTATGCAACAGTGCAGTTTACTCCTCTCACTCTCACAAAAACACAGATTATCAGAATGCATCACCATGGAATGAACATAACAAAACATTTATGCCAAATTAGGTAAATTAATGCTTTAACCAGTGTTCAATATATATTATTCTTTAACAGCTGAAGGTGTGGGCATGAGTCTGGTATTAATAGAACCGCAACAGTGCTGCCAACTGTACAGGGGTGAAATTGTTTTAAATTTTAATTTTTTACACCTTCTGTGTGTGTATAGACCTTTCATTGGAAGTTTGTATCACTTAATCGTCATGGATTTGGTGTGAACAAGCCTTTTAGAGTGGGCAAATGTGGACCGTGGGCCGCCTATTGAGGAACCCTGCCTTAAAGGGATAGTTCACCCAAAAATTTTAATTCTCTCATTATTTACTCACCCTCATGCCTTCCCAGATGTGTACAACTTACAAAGATTTTTTTAGAAGAACATTTCAGCTCTGTAGGTCCATACAATGCAAATGAATGGGTACCAACATCTTTAAGCTCTAAAATGCACATAATGGCTGCATAAAAGTAATCCATAAGACTCCAGGGCTCATCCATATCTTCAGAAGCAATATCAATTCAGAATAATATGTGGGTTAGAAACAGATCAATATTTAAGTCCTTTTCTACTGCAATGGACTCCACACCGGCCTTCCCAAAAAGACCATTTGACACCTCATTCAGAGTGCCACTGCCAGGATTCTCACCAGAACCAACGAATATGAGCATATTACTCCAGCCCTCATTTATTTAATCCGGCTTCCAGTTACATTTGGAATTTATTTTAAAGTACTATTACTTGTTTATAAATCACTCAATAGCCTAGTACCTAAATACATTTCAGATATGCTTGTTGAATATAAACTTAACAAACCTCTCAGATCATTAGGATCAAGTCAGTTAGAAATTCAATAGGTTTACTCAAAACAAGGTGAGACAGCGTTTAGCTATTATGCCACCCGCAGCTGGAACCAGCTTCCAGATGAGGTTAGGTGTGCCCCAACAGTAGCCACATAAAATCCAGACTGAAAACATTTCTGTTTAGCCGTGCATTTATTCACCTAGCACTGTGCTACACTTACTGATTGCACTGCATTTTATTTCTGTATTTGTTTTCTTTTTTATTCATTTTAATAATTGTTACTTTTTGTTCTTTATTGGTTTTAAAATGTATTTGATCTTGTATTTTCTTCATCATTTTTTATGTAAAGCACTTAGAATTGCTTTATGAAATGTACTATATAAATAAACATGCCTTGCCTTTTTACTTTCAGTCTCCCACTTTCACATTCTTCTTTTGTTTTTGGAAATTTGCATTCTCAGTGCATATCGCCACCTACTGGGCAGGGAGGAGGATTTTTGGTAAAAACAGACTTGTATAATGATCTGTTTTTCACCCACACCTATCCTGTCGCTTCTGAAGATATAGATTTAACCGCTGGAGTCTTATGGATTACTTTTATGCTGCCTTTATGTCCCTTTTGGACCTTCAGAATTTTGGTACCCATTTATTTGCATTATGAAGACAAAAAGCTTGAAATATTCTTCTAAAAAAATCTTTGTGTTCAGCAGAAAAAAGTTAGTCATACACATCTGGGATGGCATGAGGGTGAAATTATGAGAGAAATACTGTACATTTTTTGGGTGAAATATCCCTTTAAGTTTGATCAGTTAGAAAAGACAGGTCTGTGTCAAGTTTGGTGAATGTAGCTTGAAAGCTCTGAGATGTTAGGTCTTGCTTAAGGGATTTTGAAAAACCCCTAAACATAGTTTATAGAACAACAGTATGTATAACATTATACATCAACAACCTATGCAGTATGCATAAATGAAAACTAAGATAAAATTGCGTTCACCAAAATGTACCTAGAAACCAATTTGAAAAGTAGACTGCTGCCTGCAATGCACATATAAAAACTCTGTCTAAATGAAGGCTTCTGCATTTTTATAATTTTACATTGAAAAGTCTATGCCCGCTAACAACAGTGTTTCTCATAGCACTTTGCACTTTCTTACCATCGTAAAGGCATATCCTCATCTGATGGGATGATTGACTCCTACCCAAAAATATAAAAAAAAAATCAAAATATTGCTACACTGGAATGAATCTGAAAGCACACGCTATCATCTACCAATGCATTCATTTGTAGCAATGAGATTTATATGAGAGATTGAGTGGTAAAGTACATTTCATTATTGCCTATGGCAAAAGTGCAAAGGTTATTCTAGTCGACTAGTTGGTGCAGAACCTTCTTGAACACATCCCTTGTTGAGTGCTTGGTACCACGATACAAAGTACGTCTTAACTGTCCTGATGCCCTGGATGGAGTTCTAACCTTTACGTCTCGGACAGAGAGAGACAAAAATTGATGTTGTGGACAAGCAGTCATTAAACTCTTCAAGCATCTGATTATGCGCAAGAGAGTGGGGATGATTTATTTCTTTATTTTTGTTGCGTGTCAGTGTGTCCGTTCTTATATACGGGTGCAGGCAATCATGTATGTGATCTGACTGTTAAAAGGTCTGTCATGAGAGAGGAAATGGAGATCTGTTTCCTGCGCTGCCGCCCCTCCCTCGTGACCTACTGATCTGTTTTTCTAGGCACCGGTCAGAGAAAGGCATGGAAGGAGGAGTTTGCTTTGAAAACGGAGGGGGAGGTGATGATATCAAAACAAATACAGCTCCTTGTGCTTTCCTACATGCATATAGGCTACTCAGCATCTCTTTTACTCACTTAACTCTTATGAATATGAGGCCTTTTAGTGCCACTAGACTTGGAAGTCTTTGTTATAACAAAGAGTTTATTGCCAGTTAAATGGGACTTGGCTTGGAATAGCAAGAGCCCTTTGGACCAGGGCCCAGATGAAAATACCCATCAATAAACTCTGGATATAATTGCCGGTACTCAACTGCCCTTTTGTGTGTGCGGCTTTGACTTACAATAAGAGATATCGCATGGAATATTTCCCTAAAGTTGATAGTGGTCAAATTGCTAGTCATGTGTGTTTAAGCACTAGCACTTGTGGTCATTGATATGCCACCCAAATGATCTTTTGACTGGGGCGAAAGTGCTGGCTGAAGAAGAGAGAAGTACGTGTGCCTGTGTGCACTCATGTGCCACCCTTGTGTTTCCTCTCTCTCCAGTGAATTGTCATGTGATTGGACACACATCCTTGCCTTTCAGATGTGGCTTGTTTTTGCAACCTGCTTGTTGATCGTTCCCTTGCCCTCTTCAATTTCCTGAAAACAAAGCCTAGGAATGCATCCATATATATATATATATATATATCTCTATCTCTCTCTCAAAACTCATGTGTAATGTAATGCAGTATTACTGGAAGTCTATGGGGCAAGAACTACCAGTGTGTTTAACAGCAAATATGTGTAGCTCAAATTTATTGTTGCAGCGCTTATAGACATTTTTCTTTTAAAATTCTACGTTATTTGAGCTGTGAAGTTCTAAATAATCCTGTTAGAAGACTAAAAGGATGCAGACAACCTTTTTGGACTACTGTACTTCTGGCACTTCTGGTTTTCCATTAACAATGACATTTCTGTGGGTAGATTTTGGTTGCATGTAAACAGTATTTTGCAGATTATGTCATGTCCCTTTATGTCAGGAATGAAATTGGGGCAGCACAGCACGGCGTTCCGGCACCTCTGATTCCATAAAAAAAAAATTCCAGTCTGTGATGCGTCGGAACCTGTTCCGCAATATTCACTGTTTTAAGCACAAACGCACTTCGCTCCGCTGCCTGGTTCAAGCTGTTCAACCAGTCGGAAGAACCGTGTGATGCCAAACCCTACCCCCCCACCACCCCCTGCCCCCACTTTTCCCAATAGAGTTCTGTTGTAAGTGCATTACAGTAAACACAGGGTTTTTCCTGCATAGAGAATTACTAGGCGGCCACCATCAAATTTTGTGCTGCCTCCGGCTGTCTACAAAACTCTGGTGGGTGTCTTCATGGAAAACACTAACAAACATTGCACTCGGTGGATTGGCATTTGTAACTACAAATCTCAGCAATAATAATAAAATAATTCCATTGTCAAATAGTCGCTTGATGTCATTTAACATAACTTGAGATCATATAAAACTATAATGATGACGCGAGGCAAGAGGAGCGCTGCAGCTCGAGTGTCTGATAGAAACGCAGATCACAGCTTTGCGATATATCTTTATCTCATCCTTAAAGTTCAAATAATACGGGAGCGTGATATGTAAATGAGTCATTCTTTGTGCGGTCAGAGCCGCTTCAACCAGTCGTAGAAGTGACCCAATCTGAGCGGGAGTCGAAACCAGGAGAGATTTAAAGTTCCGCCAGTGATGCGCACTCCAACACTGAGACGCTCGTCTCTCACCCCCGCTGTCTGGAGCTCGCAACAAGATGCATCATTGATGAGATCATCATAATATTAATCTTACGTGAAAAATAACTCTAAAATGACAACTAAATTAAAGTGTGTGTGTGTGTGTGTGTGTGTATGTGTGTGTGAGTATGTGTTTATACTCAACATTTACATGATTTTAACGTCAATTTTTTGATCTGTATGGTACCACCTCTGCCTCATATTGACCAAGGAAAAACCCTGAAACACATTATTTTTGTTAATACCAGCCAAAATTACCACAGATGCTGTAGGTAGAGCTTGTATTGAACTTCTAATGAACCCTAAAAATTCATTTTTTAAAGTCACCACATTTTGGGAAGAAGGTGATTTTATTGTTATGTACAAAAGTTTTTTTGTTCGTATTTAAGCAGAAAACAAAACTTTTGTGGTTATTGAGCCCTCAGAGTGCTCTTATACAGCTCCAACTGAGGCATGTGGCCAGAACTTCCCTCTTCAAACCAGAAAAAGCTGTCAGAGAAGACTGATGAGTCACTTCCTTTTGCTTCTCATACACACGTACACAAATAAACAAACACATGCACACACAAAGGCAGCAGGCAGACAGATGTCTCCCGCTGTCATGTGTGAGGAGTGCTTCTGTCAAGTGTGGGTGTTGTAACTGTTGGATATAAATGATGGATTGCTACAGATATTAAAATGACTTTAGTGGGCGGGACAACATGATCTTTTGTTTCTGAATGTAATTTTGGGCTCTATAGCCTGTGAGAGTGTATGAAAAAGAGACCTGTATAAAGAGCTGTTTGTTAGGCCAGAAACATACACACAAGCGCAGATGCTTGGCCAACCTGTTGCAAACGAGCTGTCCCTTTGTACATGCTTAAAAAATCACTTAAAGTCCATTTAGCTTAAATTAAATATTAGCTTAGAGGTCCTTTGTCTGCTAGTGCTCTCCTAAAAGTTTACAAAATAAACTTTAAACAGATATACGCTTTTAATATTGACTTGCAAATCATTTGTCATTGATTTGTCATTGCTGTGATGTATCTTAAGCCTATTTTATTATTAGCCCCTAGATATATCCTGTCAAAACTTCTGGTTTCATCAACACAGAAAAGAAAACTGTGCTTGTCAAGCAAATTTAGGGTATCTAATTTGTGTTCTCATGTTAATGTGGTGGTAACAATGTACTTAACACGGTGATAGTTACCTTCTAATGTCTGTGCCATAAAACTGGATGTGTTATTGCTGGGCCTGGGTAGCTGAACGAGTAAAGACACTGACTACCACACCAGTCGCAAGTTCGAATCCAGGGCATGATGAGTGACTCCAGTCAGGCTTCATAAACAACCAATTAGGGAGTCATGTTGTGTTAACCTCCACCGTGGTCTCTATAATGTGGTTCTCACATTCGGTAGGGCACATAATGAGTTGTGCGTGGATCCCGTGCTCAATGGTAACGTTCTCAACAAGCCATGTGATAAGATGCGTGGATTGACTGTCTCGGACGCGGAGGCAATTGAGATTCGTCCTCCGTCACCCGGATTGAGGCGAGTCGCTATGCCACCACAAGGACCTAGAGCGCATTGGGCATTCCAAATTGGGGAGAAAAGGGGGATAAAATAAAAAAAATGGATTTCATTATTTTTGAGTGAGCTAAATACACAGTTTTTGCAGTTTTTTTTAATGGGATAAAATTAAGCCAAATCTATTTAACCTCATGACATAATATTGATTAAAGTGAATAGATTTTACTAAACATTTAAGTTGACTTAAAATTGTACTAACTGTACATCTGAAGTAAAAGAACATTTTATTGGAACACTTTACATTTTGAGCTTTCCTTATAAACATGTTAAATCATGTACCACATTACCCTTCTGCAGGGAAGATTGCATTACAGGCATTAAAAGCAAGATATAGGGTTGCACACACAGACCTCAACTTTTGGTGTGCAAAACACGATGACGTAACAAGCAAAAGGTATTTTTTTTTTTTTTTTTTTATCATGAACGGGTAATTTTAGGTAGAAAATTAATTTTTTCACAAAACAAAGTTGCCAAACGTAAATTCAAAATCAACAATAAAAACGGTTTAAATAAACTTGAAACGTGTGAAACCATGCAAGCTCATTAATTATTCAAGCCATGTGTTTGTGGAGAACTCAAGCTTTGAAAAGTTAAGTAACATTTACTTATTTTATTAACCTGTGAAATTTACTAAAATTAGCAAATAAATATGACATGGCTTTCTTCTTTAAGATTGGTACATGATAATGCGTTGCAAAGATTAAAAACCATCATGAATTATAGTATTTGCTAATAAAAAAATAAGAGCATTAATATTTGTACATGTTTGAATTCAAGTACAAATGTAGAATTTACATAACATTTTCAAATTCAGGCTTAAACTTACTTCAATGTAGAAGTACTTAATCTTTTTTGCTATATTTACTTAACCAGTGTATAAGCATGTCTACAGTTTAACTAATAACTAATAATTAACGAAGCACTGTTAGCTTAGTTGTTAGTATGTACAATTGCTCACTTTTACTATTTTTGCGGCAATGCTGAGAATACGTTCATTACGTTATCAATTCCGTTCTGAGATATTTCGGGATGCAACAGTGTGTGAAATCAAGTTAGTCTTTTGACGCGTTTGTCTTCACGCTCTTGCATAGAGTATTCCGTTTCGAGTCTTTAGTCTCTGACTCATCCAAATATTTAGTTTTGTTTATCAATAATCCTTTTAATCCATAATTAAAAATTGATAATGAGACAGAGGCAGCAGTCCTTATGTGGAGCATCCAACTCCATGTGGGAATTGAGTCGTTGTGTAGAATATCAACAAAGATATTTAGCAAGAATTAAAAACCTCCCTGAGACATATGGCATATTATCTCACAGGAAATTGCAAATTTCTCAGCTCTTTAAGATAAGAGTCAAGCCAATAAGGAGGTGCCTTTTCCCACACTGATCTGAGAACAGTTTTATTAGTGTATTACAGGGTTTCAGCGCAGGAAGCCGGCTTAGGATCTGTGTTTAATGGCAGGTAGAGAAGTGGTCGTTCATTCACACGGATTAAAAGGATTCAGGATGGGATGTGTAATCCTCCAGCGTGTGAGTTATTTTTAGCGTGTGATCCTCTCAAGAGAGCACCTCATGTGTTGTGTTTGTCCTTCTGATCAATGCGCAATAGATTTTTGTTCCCCCTGACTGTGAAACGGGTTAAAAGAGAGGGAGAGAGAAGCCCAGCTGAGGCCAGAGAGATAGACAGATGGGATATATGTGTGTAAAGCAGAAGGGTCTCTTAGTTCTGTTGTTTGTGTGTGTGTGTTCGTGTTAATTGATTATTCATGGTTCTCATTTCCTGCCATAATCGGACATATGTGCATCCCTCACAGCTGTAGACACTAATGATCAATGTATCACTCACAATTTAAAAAAGTGACCAGCATGTGCAGTCAAATGTCTGAACTGTGACTTACAAAAGTTTTTGTGGTGTATATCAAAACATAAGGGCCATTAGCAGTTTTCTCTGTAGACTGTTTGTTTGTGTGTACAGGTTGTATGTGGGTTTAGGTCCCAGGGCATCTGGAAATGTCTTCAAAGGAAAAAACAAAAAATGAAAACGGGTTAAGGTTTGGTTAATGTTGCTAATGTTAGTCTATAATTATTAGCTTTATATAATACAACAGAAGCCTATGGAATGTCCTCATTTTGATGACTAGGTGTACAGTATCTGAAAGAGAAGGTGGTCAGTCCACATGTTTTTTGTAGTGTTTTCATGCCTCTCCGGGCCTCTTTATTTAACTGTGTTGGGGCAAGTGTGTGTGTGTGTGTGTGTGTGTGTGTGTGTGTGTGTGTGTTATGAGCCAGTGTGTATCAGCGAGGGAGGACAATAGAGCTGTTGTGCTTAATATGAGTGATGGGGATCAGCAAGCAGTAATGGTGTCTAATTCAACAATTTACTAGCTGATTTACTAGCTACTGATTTACTTTACTAGCATCTTAGATTTTTAATTACGTTTATTGAATTTGAAAAAAATGAATAAAGAGTTGAAGGCTCAAAACACAACTTGATTGTAATCAAAAAGGTTGGTCTACTTTGATTTCTTTTATGCAAGTCTTGTTATTGGTTAAAGATCTTGCCAATTCACTTTAAGTCAGTTGGAATGAGCTTAAATGTGTATCAGCCATTCAGAGATGACCTGAGCAATAGGCAATTAACTTGATTATCTTTAATTGATTAATGAGAGTGGCAGATCTCAGGCTTCCCTACGGAGGAAGCAGGACCCTAGTGAACAGTTCACGGAAGACTTTTATTTCACACATTTTCAAGTGAGACAGAAAATAAAACTGCTTTTCAACACACACTCGCCAGCGCACACACACACAGCTCCGTGTGTCACTCACACTGTTGGCCTTCCCAGCCCAATGCAGAATGCACACATTCGTCGGCTGCATGCATCTCTCTCTCAGCTGCATCTCCTTTCTGATTGGGGTAATTCAGTGCCAGGCATCCATCCTGAATTTGAGAGTTTTTTTTGCCTGAAGTCTTAATTAACCTTTTTATATGAACTTGACAAACTCACTTGTTATCTTTAATGAAAGTGGTTTGACCTGTCCCTTCACCCCAGCAGAAAATATATGGTTCACATTGTATAATAGTGTTGAGTACAACAGGTCTAGTTACTTGGTACATTCATGTCATGTGACTCATGTCCAAATTAACTTATTTTTGTTTAAGACACTATGTGTGGGGTATGAAAAGTATTGGATTTTGCTATGTTGAACCTAACAAAATGGATGGTTTAAAATAAAAACAATAGGAATTAGGAATGGATAAATGTATCGCTATTTCTTCATTTGAAAAATTCTGATGTCAATCTGTTACTCTATGCAAAGTTTGGCACTGAGATCTTTTCACTGTTTGTAGAGAGTAATAATTTTGTTTTACTCATTCCGGGTAATGGGTGTCCACATATGAACGGTTTCAGCACGTGGAAGAGGTCAGGATGCGCTGACGTAAGCAGTCACAAGGTTCTGATTCAATTACTCGGTAGGCAAAAAGAAATGTCATTAAATTGGATTGTGTGAAATGATTCCATCTAGCTGGAGGATATCAAATATATCTGATATTTTAGATCAGCGGTCACCAATTAGTGCTCCGCGAGACATGACAACGGTTGCCCTATCTCACAGTTTCTACACTTTGCGTGTAGCACAACAAAACAACAGAGCTGTGTACACCGCAAGTGCTTTTTCAGCGCTATATCCTCCAATCATTTTCTCTAGCACTGAACATGCTTCATAAGTGGACTTTCACAGTCCGCACGCATTCCCTCTCCCCCCAGCTCGCAACATGAGGCACCGCATAGTAGAGCCACAGACGCAGTTATTTTAATGACATACAGTGTGCAGCAATATAGTATATGCAATTGCAAAACATTGAATACAGTAGAATTCGTCAAACTAATAAAACATTTTTAATTTATATTTCATAATGTACCAAGTTAGAATACATATATATAAATTATAATTTTTTTTATGTAGCAAATGGACATTATAACTAAAATATACCTTAATCAGAATCTAATCTGGAAATCTTTAGCCCCAATGGGTATTGATAAAGGAATGCCAATAGATCAAACCAATTTTGATTGATCAATAATAATCAATATTAATGATAATGTTAAATGATATTTAGTTTTTGGTACATATCACTTTTGTGCCAATGAAGGGGTACTTGAACCTTACTGATGGTGTCTTGGGGGGTACTTAATGGCAAAAAAAGTAGGGAAACACTGCTGTAGTGTACCTTTAACTACATTTTATTAAAGCTCTGGCTATTTCCATTGTGACATCATTTCAAAACAAACAAGATGGCAAAAATATTTGCTTTATTTCTCATCGTTCTACTATTTATAATATCTTGATATTTTAATGATCCTGTATTATATTATCTGAAAACAAACCAAAGGCATACAATCTGTTGCCATAGAAGCTAATAATTTCTGGGGATGTGAACAGTTTAGAGGAAAATTTAAGAGTAGCCATTTTGTTACTCTTGTAATTCAGACACAATGTAAATACAGCATATAGACGTTTTTGTGCTCCTACTTCCTTCACCTAATTATATTTGTTTTTATGTTTTCATCAGGATCCGGCCACAGATGGCAAAGGAAAAGATTGAGGGATGTCATATCTGCACCTACGTGGCTCCCGGCGAGCCTCAAGTGCTCCTGGGAAAAGACAAGGCCTTCACATATGACTTTGTATTTGATATAGATGCCCAACAACAACAAATCTACAGTGCCTGTGTCCATAAGCTCATCGAAGGTTGCTTTGAGGGATATAACGCTACTGTCTTCGCTTATGGACAAGTGAGGTCTACCACACACACTTTCACCAATACATAGATAAACTGATACACAAACTTGCATGTTTACAAACCAATAGTAATCCAGTATAGCATGGTTTGTGATGCCGAATAGTAGCTCCTCAATTGTTCCAAGGATCAACTCTACATGTATGATAACCAATATGCAGAACCAATTTTTATTTGTTTTATTTCTGCTTTGTGACACAATAATAAATAGCCCATTGATTACACTACAACATTTGAAACGTAATATGATTACAAATCTATTAAGTGGTTTTGTGATATAAATGGTCGCAAATTTGAATTTGGCTATATCTAATTGTTAAAGTAATTGTTTGTTTAAAATTCTCATTATCAAAGACTCAAATGCCACTCCAAACCAGTTAGGTTTTCTGTCTTACATGGAACACAAATAAAATAGTGCACTTGTTTCTTAAAATCTCTATAAAAAGCACACCCTAATTTACGTGGATCATATCGGGATATTTTTGTGTGCCTGTTGTTACACACATAACTTCAGCTCATTTAATTTCTGTAAATGTGACTACTCTTTGTCAGACTGCTTTGACCCTTTGACCTTTTCTCTCAAAGCTGTACATGATGCGACAGCCGTGCCGAACTACTTTGTGTTTTGAACACGGGCCTCTCGGTTCCACACATTACACACCCTCTCTATGCTTAGAGTGGCTATTGTACAGTGGTCAGGGATAATCGCCCAACTGTACTTCTGTATCAGTGTGATATGAGCCAAATAAAACATCACTGGACACTTGTACAACTAAGAAGAATATTTCAGCTAGTGTGCAACCCTTATCCTCAAAGCAAGAGACTCAGAAGCTTGATTTACAAAGGACAGAGTAGTTTAATTTACTATTTATACAGGTGAAGGTTCATGGTTGTAAGTAGCGGTCCACCAATATGGGTTTATAGGTCAGTAACTAGTTTTAGTGCACATCTTGGTTTCAGCTTTTATATGTTCTGTGCTCTATAAATTGTATGTTTTTGTTGAATTCAAGTTTCATTGGGCAATTGTGTATTTTGTGAATGTTCTGATTTTTAAACGCCCTGTTCTCTCGTTCAGACTGGTTCAGGAAAGACCTACACCATGGGCACTGGCTTTGACATAACCTTGGCAGAAGAAGAACAGGGCATCATTCCTCGAGCAGTGAGACACCTCTTCCAGGGCATCCAGAAACGCAGACTAGAGGCACAGAGTGCAGACATGCCCCTTCCAGAATTCAAAGTCAGTGCCCAGTTCCTGGAGGTGAGACTTCAGCAAGGTTGAATGGAAACTCAAGTGGATTATGTCTCTCAAAAGAGTGCAAAAGTGCCCAACCCCTTTTTCAGCTGCCCTGGTTCTGGAAGTATTTTTCCCATTCATTTCTTCCATAGGCTTTTCATTAAAGTCTTCATAAAAGTGTTTTAAGTCATGAACCAACCATCTCTGAGGTGAATGATAACATTACAAACTTTGATTTGGAGTGAAAAAGTATTTGAAATCTGACAAAAAGACTAATGTACAAGACTGTGTACTAGTTGTATTTCATTAATACATGAACTACAATCCTATGAAGCACTTCGAATAATCAAATAAAAAATTATGGAAACGTATAAAACTATTAACCTCTTAATGCTATTTGAGACACAAAACAAGCCCAGATGGGACTTGTGACAGAAAGCAGGTACTTTGCAGCCTCTGTAAGGCACATTTTAATTACCACAGAAGCAGGTCAAGTTAGGAAATTATTAGGAAAAACGCAGAATGGGAGACTTTATCTTCAGCGCTGTTCATGTGGAGTTCAAAGTGCCGCTTGACGCTGGCGCTGATGCCCTGGCACGAATCGTGAACATGGCTTCACGATTTCTGTTTCAAAGTGGATAGTCACAGTCTGCAGGGTCATTAATATTATGGAGGATGAGTGTTTAAGAGATTTAAAGCCCATTGCAATGAATATGCAACCTATGTGGTGACTAGTTCTTTTAATTAGGCAAACTCCCTCTTAGGGCCTGTTTCCATTTGACCACTTCATGCGTTTTCACAAAGACCAGGTGTAAATGCCCTCCAAAATGCATTTAAGACTGATTGCAATCTGATCTTCTGGAGGTGGTTTGAGTTACATTCCAGATGAAACTGGTCAAGCCTAAATGCACCTGGCTGTTCAAGTCACATATGTGAACTTTTCCCCGACCAAAAAGCGCTACGTCAGCATTAGAAAAATGCGAAACATTACAGCTGTCACCGAATATTTGCATTGGGCTTGCATCGCGACGTAAATAATAACAAAGGAAGAGACTTTTGCATGTTGTATGAGATTAACAAAGAAAGAGATGAATGCATGTTGTAGGAGAGACATTTATTTAGTGCAGACCGCTGATGAAACCGAAAATGAACACTGACATGTGGTACTTCTCATTTCCTAAATTGTGCATCCTCATTTCCTTGCTCCTCCGTCATCAAGCCTGTGACCCGGAAACCGATCAAAGTCTGCCATCATAAAGGAAATATCAATTCACTAAATGCACCACGAGGAGGCAAGAACAGAAGATGAAGGAAGCTTACCGAGGATGCTAGAGTGAGAAAACACAGGAGCATCCTATGCAAAAGACTTTTTGGTCAAAGCACCTGGCACACATATTAATTCTCCTCCCCCTTCACACTTAAAGCAATAGTTTTAATTCATGCATCACCTTTGTAGTTTAAATAAACCATAATTAACACATACTTCAAAAGTGCATCTTGAATTATTTGGATTTATTATGAATATATTAATAAAGTTTCAATAACATAATGGTAAGTGCACCGAAGGACTGCTGCTGAATTACACTGGTGGTGGTTGAGGAGATCCCCACTATTACTATGTAAAGCGTTTTGAGTGCCTAGAAAAGCACAATATAAATTTAAGGAATTATTATGATTCAATTTTTGGCTGAGATCTTGTATTGATGACTGTAGAGTATAACCACTTAGTAAAGTCTTCTCCAGCACATCCCAAAACTTATAATGGGGTTAAGGTCAGGAATCTGTGGTGGCCAATTCATGTGTGAAAATTATTCTTCATGCTCCCTGAACCACTCTTTCACATTTTGAGCCTGATGAATCTTGGCATTGTCATCCTGGAATATGCCTGTGCTGTCAGGGAAGAAAAATCATTTGATGGGATATCCTGGTCATTCAGTATGTTCAGGTAGTCAGCTGACTTAATTTTATTGCAGCATAACTTTGCTGAGCCTAGTCATGACCAATTGAAGCAACACCAGATCATAACACTGCCTCCAGAGGCTTGTACAGTAGGCACTATGCATGATGGGTGCATCGCTTCATGCGCTTCCCTTATTACACTGACGCGCTGATCACTCCAAACGGCAACTTTGTTTGGGCCAGGCAGTGTATAATGTCATAAATATTGTAATATTGACCTTTAAAAAAGGTACCGCCTGAATCGTGAGGGTTAAAGATGCAGTTACCTCTCCCACAAAATTAAATAACTAAATTACACCGGAGATAAAGGTTTTGACTACTCTGCGCTTCCTGGACACATCTAAATGTAACTGTGTAGTGGATGAATTGGGAATTTCTGTCATCCGTCAGCAGAATAATCTATCAAATTATATATGCACATCATCCGACATTTCATAGCAGTTTTTTTCCTGTGGATGTATGCTCGCTGCAGAGGAAAAAACTGGGCATTCATGGAGAATAACTGCAATCGTGGGGCTAGCCGGTGTTTTGATACTGCTGACAGGATGCAAGCTCATTAAATCAACACAGGATGAAGAAATGTTCATAAACAGGAAAACTGATTGATCTATCGATCGTAGCTTTGTATGTGTGTGTGTATATATATATATATATATATATACACCATTTTATATACACTCACCTAAAGGATTATTAGGAACACCTGTTCAATTTGGCTGGTGGTGGTGGTGTAATGGTGTGGGGGATGTTTTCTTGGCACACTTTAGGCCCCTTAGTGCCAATTGGGCATCGTTTAAATGCCACGGCCTACCTGAGCATTGTTTCTGACCATGTCCATCCCTTTATGGCCACCATGTACCCATCCTCTGATGGCTACTTCCAGCAGGATAATGCACCATGTCACAAAGCTCGAATCATTTCAAATTGGTTTCTTGAACATGACAATGAGTTCACTGTACTAAAATGGCCCCCACAGTCACCAGATCTCAACCCAATAGAGCATCTTTGGGATGTGGTGGAACGGGAGCTTCGTGCCCTGGATGTGCATCCACAAATCTCCATCAACTGCAAGATGCTATCCTATCAATATGGGCCAACATTTCTAAAGAATGCTTTCAGCACCTTGTTGAATCAATGCCACGTAGAATTAAGGCAGTTCTGAAGGCGAAAGGGGGTCAAACACCGTATTAGTATGGTGTTCCTAATAATCCTTTAGGTGTGTGTGTGTGTGTATATGTGTGTGTGTGTGTGTATATATATATATATATATATAATGTGTGTAACTGATAATAAAACGTGATGTCATCCAAAGCAACAAGATCAAATCCGCCTTACTCTTATTTTAAGATTACCTTACTAAGACCTGCTCTTAGCAGTTTTGTGAAATGGGTTTTAAGCAAAACCTCCTAGCTAGGAATTCTTTGGAGAACTTCTAGTGGTAAGATAAAAATCTTTGTAAATACGGGCCTGGATTTAAATCCGTTTGGTGGAGACACATGATGTGGCCCAGTGTGAATAAGCTTTTTCAGTTAGTAATCCGATTAGTGAAAATGCATGTAGTAGCCAAGTGTAAATAGGCCCTTACAATTTGGGAAACATTTAATGTTTCTGAATTGGTGCTATCTTAGTGCATTTCTATTTTTATACTGTGAAAGGCTTTGTTTAGAAAATGTTAGTAAAGCATTATATTGTTACATATTGTTTTGCTTTCTTTCCTAAAAAGGAAATAAATGCTTTTTGAAAAGAAAATTTCAGCACTTTCAAAATATACAATTATTTATGAAAAATTAAACATTTTAATTGACTGACTCTTTAAAATGCATGTTCATATGCTCTTTTTAACCAGGGCATAGGTCAAAAATGGCAAATAAAGTGGCAAAAATGTTCCAGGATTGAATTACGTTATAGGCCTAGTTAATTACTCTAATTTATTTAAAATATATGTATCTGAATAATTAAAAGTATTTGACAAAGGATGACATGCAATGTGTTTATGTTTAGGGGCAAAACAATCTTTAAGGTTAAAAAAGGCCCCTGAGAATCAACTCCAAATGTAATTTATGACACTGCTACGTAAGGTTAGGACCATTTATTCTCCTCTTTATTAGTTTGGTCATATATATTGAACTGTGGTGTTTAATAGTTTTACTGCCTTTTATATACAGTCTCAGCATGATCTTCATTATGATTATGTGGAATGGTATTAATTATGTGCAGATATAATAAAGTAAAATCGGTACAGGAGCTGACCAAGGCAGATGGCTGGAGTCCCACTGTCCTCACTCAATTTATTTGGGCCATAATGGCACTGTCAAGCAGACTTGACTTAAATCACATCAAGTGTAGGATGGAGGGAGAGAAAGTGAGTGTGATGAGTGAGCAAGAGAGAGAACTGGCTGTGATGACTTGGAGAAAACCCCTCGGAAGTCCATATTTATTCGATATCAGTCATTAAAGGTGACATTAAGCGAGGAAGAGGCGCTCTGCTGCCAGGGCATGCAGACAGAAGTGTAACTGTAAACTGATTACCTCCTGCCTTGTGTAAAGTCCTGGCTTAGGTAATGAGTTTAAACCTGTAACAGGGCGTTTTAACGATCCGTGCTGCTCGCTGTCTGGCACTGGCTGCTGTTTGTTCAGCAGAATCGCGGCTTGCCGTTGGGAATAACTGGGCAGATTTGTCTTCAGTTCTGCGGTTGTGAATGGAGGCCCTCCCCAGGGATGGCTTTAATAGACCATTAAAATGCCCTTGTTTCATTAGTCTTGTCTTTCCCAGAACTCCTCTGTGCACTTTAAACATTTCTTTCTATGTTAGCATTTTGATTTATTGTTTTAAACCCTAAATTGATTTAATCAGCCCCCTCTCTGTCTCTCACTTCCCCCTTTTTTCTTTTTTATTCCCCTACCGCTTCCGTGGAGCACTGCAGTTGGGTTCCAGAATCCCCTTCTTTTTCTCCTTGGTGAAAATAAATTTAGAAACCTTTCAATTGTTATAGAGTTAGTTCAGCCAAAATGAAAATTCTGTAATTTACTGATCCTCATGTTGTTTTAAACTTGTATTACTTTCTTTGTTCTGTGGAACTAAAGAGGTGAAAATTTGACTGATGTTGACACTGGTGACTGAGGCTGTCAGTCCTTAACATTCTACCTAACATTTCCTTTTGTTTTCCACGGAAGAAACTCGTACAAGTTTAGGAACAAACTGATGGTGAGTATGATCACATAATTTTTAGCTTTTGGTGAAAATAAAATTAGATGATGGTAAGTGCTCCTGTACAAGCCAAAAGTCATGTGAGTTCAACTAAATTTGTTTAACTACACTTCCCACAATCCTAAAGAGATCTCCACCAATCATGGAAGTCATTGCTACAGTTAAAACTGAAATTGTGGCAAAAGAGCTTCGCAGTGACCGCCCAATCCAATTAAGCATTGCGAATGAGCAACTAAGGGGGTATTTACTAGAGCTGTCAAAATTAAGTTTTTAACACAAGAGATTTAATAAAAAAAATGTAACTTGTTCATTTTTCTTCATCACGATTAACGCATTTAAGGTTAATACAGTATAAACCAGCATAAACACTGGTTAGAAGGGCGGAACCTTTAACATTTTAATTATCATAGAAGCATGGCAAGTCTTAACTATCACCAAATTGCTAAATTCGATATTATTATTATTATTATTATTATTATTATTATTTTTTTGAATATGTAGTTAATATGTAGTTCAAAGCGCCATTGACACCCTGATGCAGATCAGTAATGCAGCTTCATGATTGCTGTAACAAAGCAAATAGCCACAATGTACCAGCAGATTAATGGCTCTTTTCCACTGCACGTTACGGTTCGACTCTGCTTGCTTTACTTTTAAGAGCTTGCTTTCCACTGCAGTTTAGTGCCACCTCGACGTGGGTAGGATTATAGGCTGATCGTCATAGTTGTTGGCACCTCTACTGCCATGACATTATTTTAAACGTGACAAACATTACTGACCATAAACAATAACACAACCGCTAGCTGGTAGCTAATAGCTCAATGTGCTGCGTAAAGCTGTTGTTGCATGGTGATTTTACACATTCCGGTGGTAGCCGTGTGTGGCCAACAGCTGAGACACTTCCTGAAAGACTTTTTCGTTATGTTCGTCGCTAACGAGAGGAACATCTGCACCTTGTTTGTTGACCACGGTAAGTCGCTTGAGCAAATGATACTGCTGTCGCTGTTGCTAACTTTAAAACTAGCGGGTTGATTACCAGTGTCACTGGATTAGTGACACGGGACGTGTCAATTCTCTTTGACCAATCAGTGATCTACAGGGCTTTGACATTACATATAGTATCGACTCTGCTCGCTTGGAACCTCGACCGAGGTGGTACTAAAAAAAGTACTATCAACAGTGGAAAACCCCAAAAAGTGAGCAGAGTTGAGTCGAGCTGTGATATTATGGGGAATGAGAGTTTGAGAGATATAAATGCCTATTGTAATGAATAAGCAACCTATGTGGGGACTATAATTCTTTCAATTAGTCAAACAAGAATTGGTACTATTTTAGTGCGTTTCTATCTTTATTAATATTTTACAAACAAAGCCTTCCACAGGATAAAGCATTATATTGTTACATATGGTATTGTTTTCTTTCTTGAGAAAGAACAGGAAAAGAAGTATATGTAGAGTCAAATGTATGTGATTAATTGTGATAAGAAATTTTAATCGACTGACAGCACTACTGTTTACATTTGGTCATTTCATACTTTTCTACTGATTGGATTGCTCTCCGATTGAATAAGCACATTCCATTTACACTTGGCCACTTCAGAGTTTCTCCACCAAATGGATATAAATCCGATATTCAATTCCCACACAGTAATGCCCAGCAGCGAATTTAAAAGATGTGGTTTACTTTTTGATTCCAAGCGTCTTTTCCCCCATGCACGAATATGTTAGTGTGTGCACATGTATTTTTACCCTCGGGCTAGTTATAGTTCAGAACTTGTCAGTGTCTAGGTTTAGTTTAGTCAGAGATCAGCATCAAATAAATGAAAACATTTCTTTCTCTCCTACAACGTGCATCCATTTGTCCTCCAGAAGTCGTTTGAGTGATCAGATTGATAGTCGTAACAAATCTTTTTTGGAGGCATCTACACTTTGTTTTGTCATGATCGGATAGCAATTCGATCAGCAAAAACATATGAAGTGACTAAGTGTAAATACACCCTAAATCTGGCTACTTTTAAACTGCTTAAATATTTGTGTCATATCTGATTGTATGTCAATATAAAACTATCAACCACAACATTAAAACCACCTGCTTAATATTGTGTAGGTCCCACTCATGCCTCCAAAACAGTGCCAACCCACATCACGGCATGGCATTCTGACATTATATTCTTCTCACTACAATTGTACAGTGCAGTAATCGGAGTTATCATAGACTTGGACTGTGGATGGAAATGCATTGTTGATGAGAGAGGACAACAGAGAATGGCCAAACTGGTTTGAACTGACAAAGTCTACGATAACTCCGATTACTGCACTGTACAATTGTGGTGAGAAGAATATCATGTCAGAATGCTATTCTGAGATGCAGGTTGGCACTGTTTTGGTGGCACAAGAGGGACCTACACAATATTAGGCAGTTTTTAATGGTTTTAATGTTGTGGCTGATTGGTGTATTTATATTGTACTAGAGTTTTTTTTTTTTTTAATTCAATTTCATTATCCAAGCATTATGAATGTGATTGTAGTACAAAAACATCTGTGAACTTTTTGTCTTTTTTCGAATTTTCATATAATTTTCTTTATATTTAACAATAAAAGTATTTAACAATACTTCAGGAGGCAGTTGAAAAGTGGGTACACTCTGTTGTGCTCTATCCCAGTTTTTCTATTTTTTTTTTTTTCTTTTTTCTAAGTTTTTCATTGTTTATCACTGCCCAGAGCTTGTCCGTCAGCTTGTTGTGGTCTTTGGCTTCTTGAGGTCAAACACACCAAATTCTCTCTCTCTGGCCTTTCGACCTCCTTAACCTTTTGTATGTGTATTTGTCTTTCAGCTCTATAACGAGGAGATCCTGGACCTGTTTGACAGCAATCGTGACCCTGAGGCTCGAAACAGGAAGTCCAACATTAAGATCCATGAGGATGGGAGCGGGGGAATCTACACCACAGGAGTGACCTCACGGCTAGTCAGCTCCGAAGAGGAGGTCAGATTTCTGTCTGGCTGGTCTATCTATGGGAATCATTTACATTTTTTTTCTTAAAAGAGGCTTATGGGAATTAGACATGTCTTGTCCCATTTTAGTGTAATCAAAGACTAACGTCTCTGTTATGTTTTCATCCCTTTGCTGGTAGTTGATGCATAATGTTTATGAGCTTTTTTTTTTTTCCACATCAAGATTTTCACCATTTTTAATCACCTTTTTGCCGCCTTCATTTTTTATTTAAAATGGTTAATTATAAATGGTCCTGCGGTGACAAATACATTTTCAAATGTAATTCCATGTAGTGTCTTAATGAGGTTAAAAAGTAATGCATGAAGAATAATAATAATAATTAATAATACATTTAACTTATTATTAAATAATTTTAAAATATAAAATAGCAACATGCTTCAAATAGTATTAGATGGAGTACTGCATGTCACACTGTAGGACACTGCTGATTCACTTCCCAAAATGTTTTATGTTAACTACACTAACATAGAAACATCATAATGACCAATACACGCTCGCATGCATACAAACTTGGTCACATTGTCTGTACTCTCTTCTCAGCTCCTGCAGTGTTTAAAACTGGGCGCTCTGTCCCGCACCACTGCCAGCACACAGATGAATGCCCAGAGTTCCCGCTCTCATGCCATCTTCACCATCCACGTCTGCCAGATGAGGGTGTGCCCACAGCCACACTTGGTACGGTCCTCCCAGACACATCAGCACAAAAATAATGAGCCCACACTTGGTTTAGCAGCTTGCCAATATTTGCCAAGAAGTTCTGTCAAACAGATGTGAATATTTATTAAAACTGCATGCATAATGTTAAGAGCTGTAGTGTCGATCTTAGCTGGGTTACAAACCATTAACAAGTTCAGTCATATAATAAGTTTCGTTCTGAATTATTAAAAACCAGAGCTGACACTGCTTATATATTGAGAGTAATTATAAAAGTAATTATATTAAACCACTGGCATTAGAAATATCAGCACTAAACATGTCAGTACACACAGAAAATGCAGGAAAACGGAAGATTGCATTCATAATTTACAATAATTTTGCACATGGAATGTAAGACATCAGTAATCCCAAAAAGTATTTGGGCACTTAAGCCACTGCATTTTGTGTTAGTAGCTTCCTGTTGTCATGTTTTTAAAAAAAATTTCCCATGTCCCTCATCTATTCCAGGAAAATGGAGAGATAAATGGCGTATCTGATTGCTCCATCTCTCAGTCGGAGTACGAGACGCTCACAGCAAAGTTTCACTTCGTAGATCTGGCAGGCTCAGAGAGACTCAAACGCACAGGAGCCACAGGAGAGAGGGCGAGAGAGGGCATCTCTATCAACTGTGGCCTGGTACGTGGAAAAGTTCATTCTTAAACATTGAGCTAAAACCGGCCTTTGATATCCTTAGTTCAAAGGGATAGTTCACCCAAAAATTATCATAATCTATTAATTTGCAGCATGTTTGTTTGTTTGTTTGTTTTTTTTTTTTTTTCATGGAACACATAAGGCTAGCTAAATATCTAGGCTGTTTTTTTTTTTTTTTTTTTTTTTTTTTAATACAATGAAAGTGGATGGTGACTACTGCTGGTTTTTCAATGAATAACGACATCAATTTTGGTCTGTTTACTCACATAAAGCCATCACATGGCATTTGAGGATATGAGGCACAAGTTACATCATATGTATTTATGGTGCTTTTTTTGTGTTGTTTGGAGTTTGACCACTTTAGTCCCCATCCACTTTCACTATATGGAAAAAGCAGCCTATACATTCCATTAACCAACTGCTTTTGTGTTCCATGAGAAAAGTCATCATAAAGCGACGAGCCACAACATTAAAACCACCTGCCTAATATTGTGTAGGCCCCCACTCGTGCCGCCAAAACGGCGCCAACCCGCATCTCAGAATAGTATTCTGACATGATATTCATCTCACCAAAATTGTACAAAGCGGTTATCGGAGTTACCGTACCAGTCTGGTCATTATTTATTGACCTCTCTCATCAACAAGGCATTTTCATCCGCAGAACTGCCACTCGCTGGATGTTTTTTGCACCATTCTGAGTAAATTCTAGAGACTGTTGTGTGAAAATCCCAGGCCATCAGGAGTTTCAGGAATACTCAAACCAGCCCGTCTGGCACCAACAATTATGCCACAGTCGAAATCACTGAGATCACATTTTTCCCCATTCTGATTGTTGATGTGAACTTTAACTGACGCTCCTGACCCGTATCTGAATGATTATATGCACTGCTGCCACATGATTGGCTGATTAGATAATCGCATGGGTGATTGTTGGTTCCAGACAGACTGGTTTGAGTATTTCTAAAACTCCTGATCTCCTGGGATTTTAAAGCACAACAGAATTTACTCAATGGTGCCAAAAACCAAGAAACAAGAAGCGAGCGGCAGTTCTGTGGATGGAAATGCCTTGTTGATGAGAGAGGTCAACAGAGAATGGCCAGACTGGTTTGAACTGATAAAGTCTACGGTAACTCCGATAACCACTCTGTACAATTGTGGTGAAAAGAATAGTATGTCTGAATGCTATTCTGATATGCTGGTTGGCACTGTTTTGGTGGCATGAGGGGGACCTACACAATATTAGGCATGTGGTTTTAATGTTGTGGCTGATCGGTGTATGTGATTTGAGGTACATGAGTGAGTATATAATGAAAAAAGAATTCGATTTGTTTTTTTTGTCTCTCTAACCTTTCCTAGACGTATCACAAGCCGACATCTATCATCAAATTTTTTTTCTTCAAATTTTCAAGTTGAAGTTATCCTGGAATTCAATAAAGGGATAATTCACACAAAAAGGCTAATTCTGCCTTTACTCGCCCTCATATCATCCCAGATGTGTGTGACTTTCTTTTTTCTGCTGAACACAAATTAAGATTTTAGAAGAACATCTCAGCTCTGTAGGTCCATACAATGCAAGTGAATGGTGGCCAGAACTTTGAAGGTCCAAAAACCATATAAAGGCAGCATGAAATAATCCACACTAATAACGAGGTTAAATCCATGTCTTCTGAAGATGTTCTTTTAAAGTTAACTATGATGATGATGATATTCCTTTTACTATAGTTACTTCTGCATTCTAGATTCATTACTGCAGCCTGTGTAAAATTGCCAGAGTAGTAAAAAGTAAAGGTAAATATATTGGTAGAGAGTTCTGAAGAAGAGCTGAAACAAAGCCAAGAAAAGCTATTGTTTTGAGAGCTTTGAGCCAAATAGAGCATTATTGTTTTATAGCCTAGTTACTCTATTGTAAGCGGGACCATTTAAAAGCTTTTAATCTTAGATGGTAGTGTTCAGTGGAGCATGATTGTGTGTGTGTGTTTGGCAGCTGGCCCTGGGTAATGTGATCAGTGCATTGGGAGATCAGTGTAAGAAGGCGGGCCATGTGCCTTACAGAGATTCCAAACTCACACGCCTGCTGCAGGACTCGCTGGGAGGAAACAGGTAACATCAAATGCAATGTACATGTACACAATTTTACACACATCTCTCATTCTCTTTGCTACCCTGCTAGTAGAAAAATGTTATTGTTACATAAAAGTTTACATAAACATTTGTTTGTGATACACAAGCTGTTCTAAAACGTAGGCAGCATCATTTTAAGTTAAGATGTATAAATTGTAAGATGTATTGTGTCTTTTAGGAGTGAGGTAATCCCAAAGATGTTCCAAGTTCAGTGAAAAAAATTATTTAAAATAAAAGATTTCAGGAGGAATTCTGATGGAGTATTTTTATCTTGATGGGGACTTCACGTTGATTTCCATTGTTCTTAAATTAAGCTAATTGTAATTACTATAGACTAACCCTAATCCAAGCCCTAATTCCTATCATATTAGGTGTGACACAACACATTATTAAGTCCCTTTTATGAAGCTGTTGCGTACAGTGTAGTTACCCGCAATGCAAGTTCTTCAATACAAGTTTTACATGTTTCTATTGTTCTGAAAAAATGCTAATTCTAATTTCTATAGACCCACCCTAACCTTTATGAAGAAAAACTATGTGAGTATTGCCCACGCAAAACTTGCCACCATGATACTAGAGTGCTATTAGTGGTTGCTAGGGTGCGATTGTTAGATGTTTGGTGGTTGCTTACTGGCCCAAGTCAAAATAGCCCATCCCCAAGTCTCTATGATATTCTGCTTTCTAGATATGGCTCTGGTCCTTCCTTTTATGTGGGATTCACCCATTTTTAAATAGTAAGTCTGATCTGAATATTTTGATATGGCATTCATGTCAGTTGCACAAACAGTTCGGGACAAGCTACATGCTATAAACAAAGTTTAATACTTAAGGTTAGGGGATTGTTCAGATCCCTAACCATAAGTGTGAGCAATAGGAATAGTGATGCTTGCCTTGTTTGATTATTTAGTGTCTTTTATGATCCTCTTAAGTCTGGATGCCCACAGTTGAGCTTTCTTGGGTTTCACTATCATTGTACAGACATTTGATCTCATACACCCTCGTATACATATTTGTTTACGAGTTTCAGATGGTCCAGCTCAATTTCACACGCTTACAAATGCTACTGTGTACAGTGCAGTCATTGTCTCTTGAAGGTTAATGCATGCTAATAGTGCATTGCATCAGTGTGTGTGAACGTGCAGTGTTGGGTCACCCAACCTACAGTAAATGCCACAGACTTGTCATATATGCTCATGATGTGGGATCACAGGGGGTGTTGATTCAATTAAACATGAGCGGCTATAGACAATGGTGTTAAATAAAGACATTCAGTATCTGCCGCATCCACCAAAATATGTGGGCACTGTGTGTGGAGCGTGATTTGTTTCCCCCACACGTATTCTAATAGATCCCGCCTCCTGTGTTCGGATTGCCAACTTGCCAACGATTGCCAACGGATTGCATCTTCTTCCAACTGTTTTCGTTATTAACTGCGTAATATAACCATCCTAACAGAAGACGTCGTCAAGCTGGTGATGCATAGACCGCTTTTGTCCAATCATTTGACGTCTAATTATATCAATATCGGGAGATGCAGGAATACGGGTGGGAAAAAAATAACTTGCGTCTGGAGTCCATGAGAGCATGTGGGTATTTATCTCTCATCTGTTTGTGTGATTATCTGTTGTTTGTTTGTGTCTGTGTGTTTCTGAGTGTTTTAGAAGTTGTTTTGTTTCTGAGAATGATCTCCCAGACCCTTATGAATTCAAATTCTTACACTACCAGAAAGGTCATGGCTAAAATTCTTTTGGCTCAAAATTTTTATGGGCGGTCACTGGGCACCCTCTCCTCCAGGCCTAATGATTAGACTATTCTGAAGAGGACCTTAGAGGGCCCCACTCATTACAGGACTTGGGACAATGTTCCTGGTTGTTTCTTCTCTTACAACTACCCTGACTATCAGTCAAAAGTTTGGACTCACTTTACTAAATTTAAGTTTTACATGATCTTAAAAAGCTGTTGAGCTAAAGGCTTAAATGCTTGAAATTAGTTTTGTAGACATATACATTGTAACAACATATGAATGCCTTTCCAAAACTGAATAGTAATTGAAAAGCTGCCAACAAGTGGTCAGCATAAATGGGAATGCCTTCAAAATGGTTTAAAAAGCATTCCAGGTGGCACCTCAAAGTTGGTTGAGAGAATGCACAGAATGTGCAGAACTTTAATCAAGGCAAAGGGTAGCTACTTTGAAGAAGCCTAAGCGTACGATAATTGAAAAATGTTCAGTCTTTACACAATTCATATACTTTTTCTTTTGTTAAATTGGATGGCTTTACTATTATTTTAAGTTGTGGAAAATGGAAAAAATAAAGTGAGTGTCCCAACTTTTGACTGGTAGTATACAGTATATTCTAATTTGTTTTCCTATACAAATCTCTCTCTGTTAAGTCGGACAGTGATGATTGCCTGTGTGAGTCCATCTGACCGGGATTTCATGGAAACCCTGAACACTCTCAAGTATGCTAACCGGGCTCGAAACATCAAGAACAAAGTGATCGTGAACCAGGACAAAACCAGTCAGCAGATCAGCGCCTTACGAGCAGAGATTGCACGCCTGCAGATGGAGATCATGGAGTACAAAGCGGTGAGGAGGAGGAACATTTAGGTTACATGATTCTGGGAAGAGTCATGTTTTTACGAGTCTTGGTCAACAGGGGGCAGTAAGCGTAAGTTTGAACAGTCAACGCGCAGCTGTTTAGATAACAAACCACACTGCACAAGATGAAGACACGTTCAAACACAGCTGGATGGAGCACAACTCTGAATGCTGGGTTCTCAATATGTGTTTTTCTAAATTTCAAACAACGTTTAATTTAACACGGACCCCTAAAATTGCTGTGTTTATGTTGTGACACAACCAAAGTGAGACGCTCAAAGCATTCGTCAGGCACATGTGTACATAGACGTGTCCTTAGAAAAGTATATGCCCTTATAATAAGACTACCTAGGACAAATTAGCTGTGTCCAGTTTCGAAGGCTGTGTGCTCCGGAGGTCAAATTTGTCAGCCACAAAGGTCACAGAGGCCGTCTAGTTTCAGAAAAGCAAGTAGAACACTCTGAATGCAGCCTTCAAATGTGCCCTTCATCCACAGGAATGAAAGAATACAAGAAGTGTATCCTTTGGCACTCACAACCCACAAGTCTTTGCTTCAGTGGAAACGTACATAAATAATTACTCAAATTGACCTGAAAATATGATGTTCAAATGCAAGTAATTTTAATTCCCAAGCTAAAGTACCTCAGTAGATGGGAGTAAAATGTATAATATGTAAAATTCTAATAATATATAAAGTAAAATAATGTATTATGAAGTAAATATAAAATGCAACACATGCTGTTATTGGAACCACTATACGTTCTGTTTCTGTTTGTCCTATGAAGGCCGTCTCGTTTAAACAAATTTGAGGATGCTCTGTATACCACTGCCTACGAAGGACGTGTCCAACTTGGTACCAGCCTTCGAAGCTGAGGACTGTAGGCCAATGAAAGGCTTATGTTAAACGATATGGAAGGAAACAATATATTTCTATACATCCAACCATCATTTCCCCATTCATTATTTCATCTGCCCTTTCATTCCTACTCCATCATACATCCATCCATTCTTTCATCTGCCCTATCATTCTTGCCCCATCCATCCATCCATTCTTTTATCTGCTCTTTCATTCCTACCCTGTCCATCCATCCGCAATCCATCCCTACCCAATCTGCCCATTCATCTGGCATTTAATTCCTACTCCATTCATCCATGCCCCCGTCCGTCCATCCATCCATTCTTTTATCTGCCCTTTAATTCTACCATGTCCGTCAGTCCATCCATCCATTCTTTTATCTGCCCTTTCATTCCTACCATGTCAGTCAGTCCATCCATCCATTCTTTTATCCGTCCTTTCATTCCTACCATGTCCGTCAGTCCATCCATCCATTCTTTTATCTGCCCTTTCATTCCTACCATGCCAGTCAGTCAGTCCATCCATCCATTCTTTTATCCGTCCTTTCATTCCTACCATGTCCGTCAGTCCATCCATCCATTCTTTTATCCGCCCTTTCATTCCTACCCCATCATCCATCCATCCATTCTTTCATCTGCCCTGTCATTCTTTCCCCACCCAACCATCCGTCCGTCCGTCCATCCCTACCCCATCTGTCCATCCATCTGCCATTTAATTCCTACCACATTCGTACATCCATCCATGCCCCGTCCATCAATCCATCCATTCTTTTATCTGCCCTTTCATTCCTACCCCATCTGTCCATGCATCCATCGGATCATTTCACTTGATCCATGTTTTCCATAATGATTTATCAGTATAGCAGACATATGCCATGACAGGATGTTGAACACTGTGGGAACCAGTTTTAGACTAGTAGAGCTGACTGAAAACGAGAAGCAATTTTATTACTTGTGTACTAGAGAGGAAACAATTTTAGATGATATTGAAACATCATCAAGCAGCTCAACAATTACTTCCTCTGTTAAATCACCAAAAACAGAACTTAACAGATTTGCAGTAGATAGTGAGTCTGCTGTAAATGGAAGGTGACCCTCTTTTAGCCCGTCACTCATTCATTTTCCTCCCCCTTAGTAGAAACTCTAGCTTTTTGCTTATGTAATAACTTGAGGAGACTAAGAAGGATGTGAAGTGTGGTGGGCTTGTGGGCCATAATTTGTTTAGGAAGGGGTCGGCTCATGGGAACTTGCTACACAAAGTTAATGGAGCATAGCAGTAGCTTATCGCCTGACCTGGATGCTAAACGACTGCCAATAGTAGAGAGAGTTTATGTATGATGACATTTAGAGAGATGAGTCTCCCTGACAGATAAGAGGGGGGGTTGACACTCTTTACTCTGTGTTTCTTTCAGGGAAAGCGAGTGGCCTGTGAAGATGGATCCGAGGGCTTTAGCGATTTGTTTCATGAGAACTCGATGCTCCAGAAAGAGAATGATACCCTGCGTATGCGGGTCAAAGCCATGCAAGAAACCATCGACCACCTCAATACCAGAGTAACCCAGCTACTCACCAATGGAGTCAATCTGCTGCTCACTAAGACAGGTGAGAGACCCCTAGTGGTTGGAGAGAATATTTGTCATTGGATTGTGTAGTTAGTAGGGTAGGGCAAAATATTGAATATTTACAATATATTCAATGTTTTTGTTGCAGATATAAATGTAACATTTGAGTATCACAACGATTTTAATAAACTTTCTATTTGGCTAATTTGTTTATTTATAACTCATGAGTATGAAACTATTAATACATTAATTAATAAACTTATAATGTTTATTATTTAAACATTTGTGGCAAAAATGCTGAAAGATTTGTGAAGTTCGGTCCTATTCCAAATACCAGTTCTTTTGAACTGCCCATTTATTGAATCAAATCTATGATTCAATCAAAAATGTTCATGTGTGTATATGTATGCATGTGTGTATATATATATATATGTGTGTGTATGTATATATATGTATGGAAAAAAAATCTAGATTTAATTTGTTTTTATTATCTCCTAGCACTAGTAGTCAGATGGCAGATTAGCCCACTAGTTGGTTGGTTGGTAGTTTGCCTTTTTTCATTTATTCTGATTAAATCTGTTGCTCATTTCTCAGGTGAAACAAACGAGGAGATAGGAAATCTAATTCAAAACTACATTAGAGAGATTGAAGAGCTCAGGTAACATGTTTGCTCTACTCATGAAGTGACATTCTATTTAGACATATTATCATAGCGATTGAAATCAATGACTCAACCCTCTTGCTGTCTGTCTGTCTCTCTCGCTCTCGCTCTCTCTCAGGTCTAAGCTATTGGAGAGTGAGGCCATGAATGAGTCTCTGAGGCGCAGTTTGTCTCGACTCTCTTCCCGCTCTCTGTACCCTGCCTCCCACCCCACTCCAGGACTCTCTCTTGGCTCCTCCCCTTCTGTTTCCATGGATGCAGAAATGACTGATGTGATTTGTCAAGCCAAAATGGATGTGGAGAGGCTAAAGAAGAAGGAGAGAAATCAAATCAGGAAAAGGTGAGGTCTGTAGGTGGTGCCAGAACATCTCCAACAGTCCAAAAAAGTTTAAGTACTTATGGGCTAGAATTATCCAGACACTGATCAGGTGTGTTTCTTAGAGATGGATAGGAAAACTGACAAATATTCAACAAATAAGCAAGCTAAATAGATGTAACTTTTTATTGCACTCAGCTATTGTCCTCACAACGAATGGAGACCTACAGATTATGCGCAATAAACAGATTTTAACATGCAATTTGAAATCTGACATTAATGGTCTTAATTTTTATAGGCCATTGAATTTGTTACTAAAGCAGAGATTTGTTGGCCTTAGCAGCAGTGTTTTAAAGGGGATACATTTAGAGAGGGTTAGCTGTTAGTGTGTCGGCATACTAAAGACCTCTCCAAGAAGTTTTACGGTATATTTTAAAGAAATATTTGAATAAAGTACTTTTTAAAGAAGCACTGCTAAAGAATATAAAAAAAACAAAGAAAAAAAAACAACATGTTAGAGACCGTTGTGTGCAAATTCCAGGAGATCAGCAGTTATACGACCATGTCTGGCACCAACAATCATCCATGCGATTATCTAATCAGCCAATCGTGTGTCAACAGTGCATAAAATCATTCAGATACAGGTCAGGAGCTTCAGTTAATGTTCACGTCAACAAACATAATGGGGAAAAATTTGATCTCATGACTGTGATTTGGACTGTGGCATGATTGTTGGTTCAAAGACGGGCTGGTTTGAGTATTTCTGTTACTGCTGATCTCCTTGGATTTTCACTCAGAATTGTGCCAAAAAACATCCAGTGAGCTGCTGTTCTGCGTATGGAAACGCCTTGTTGATAAGAGAGGTCTGTACAATTGTGGCGAGAAGAATAGCATCTCAGAATGCTATTCTGAGATGCAGGTGGCACAAGGGGGAGCTACACAATTTTTGGCAGGTGGTTTTAATGCTGTGGCTGATCGGTGTATACAAATACACATACATACAGTGGCAAGAAATAGTATGTGGAGCTCTTCGGAATTAGCTGGTTTTCTGCATTAGTTGGTCATGAACTGATCTCATCTTCGTCAAAGTCACAAGTATAGACAAACACAATGTGTTTAAGCTAACAACACACAATCTATTATAATCTTTCATGTCTTCATTGAACATATACCATTAAATATTCACAATGCTGTGGAAAGTGTAAGTGAACCCTTGGATTTAATAACTGGTCAATCCTCCTTTGGCAGCAGTAAACTTAACCAAGTGTTTCCGGTAACTGCAGTTAGAAGGAATTTTGGACCATTCTATCTTACATAACCATTTCAGCTCAGCCATATTCTTGGGATGTCTGGTGTGAACGGCTTTCTTTAAGTCATGCCACAGCACCTCTATTGGGTTAAGGTCTGGCTCTGACTGGGCAACTCCAAAAGGTGGATTTTCTTTTTTAAGACATTCTGTATTGGATTTACTTCTATGTTTATGGTCATTGTCCTGCTGCATCTTCCAACTTCTACTGAGCTTCTGCTGGCGCACAGACACCCTGGCATTATCCTGTAGAATATATTGATAAACTCGTTTAATGATTAATTTTTCCCTCTGATGGCAAGCGGTCCAGGCCCTGAAGCAGCAAAGCAACCCCAAATCATGATGTTGAAATCACCATACTTCACCATTGGGAGGATGTTTTGATGTTGGTGTGCGGTGGCTTTTTTACACCATACGTAGTTTTGCGTGTTCTTTCCAAACTATTCAACCTTTGTTTCATCAGTCAACAAAACATTTTCCCTGGAGCATTGGAGTATCAAACTTTGGCAAACTTCTGCCATGCAGCAACGTTTTTGTTGGAAAGCAGCAGCTTCCTTCGTGGTGGTCTGCCATGGACGCCATGCCTGTTTAATGTTTTCCATATAGTAGATTCATGTACAGAGAAGTTAACCAGCTCCAATGATTCTTTCAAGTCTTCAGCTGTCACTCTAGGGTTCGTTTTTACCTCATTGAGCATTCTGAGTTGTGCCCTTTGAGTCATCTTGGCTGGACAGCTACATCTAGGGAAAGTAGGCACAGTACTAATTCATCTCACTTTGTCTAACTGTGGACAGATGAAAATCTTTGGTCTTCAAGATAACTTTGTAACCCTTTCCAGCTTTATGCAAATTAACAATTCTTGATCATAGGTATTTTGAGATCTCTGTGATTTAGCAGACTCAAAATGATTGAGTCAAAGTAGCTAACCCACACCTCCAATCTCGATTCATTAATTAAATTCCAGGTTTGAAAACTCCTGAATATAATTCGCTTTTGTTGACATCAATAGCCTAGGGGTTCACATGTTTGAATGATGTATTCAGTATATAAAGAACAATACAATCATGTATGTGTTATTAGTTAAAACCGATTGTGCTTGTTCATTATTGTAACTTAGACGAAGATCAAACCATTGTGCAGAAATGCTGGTAATTCCAAAGGGTTTACATAATTTTTCTTGCCACTGTATATATTTAGCTCAATCTGAACTGATGGTGTTAAATGTTATTTTGAAAGTGGGTGTAACATTTTAAATTTACATTTAATTTCATAACACTAGAAAATCCATAGCATATATAAATGTATTAATAATGTTGCATAAGTCATCCAAGCACATATTCCATAACGTTTCTCTTTTTAAGACAGCTCAATTTGTCTTAACACTTGTATCTGGCACTGTCTCCTGGCATAAGCATAGCTTTTGTAACATTACCCTGACTGGATCTTGAAGACTTTAATAGGCTTGTCCTCTCCTATTTTTTGTAACCGATCCAATAAGAGGCTGTCAAATATGCCAGAATTAGATTTACCTGCGTTTCTGTGTGTGCCAGTACGTCCTGAGCGACACAAGCTAAGGACAGCGAGCTGGCACAGATACAAGTATCTCTCAGTAAATTGTGCAGTTTATTGAGTATGACTGGAGGAAGTATGCTCTTCAGAATTACTTTAATGCTGGCGTAATGGGAGTGAGGGCATGTGTAATTTCTGAACCTTAGAAGGAAGAAGTCTGATGTCCCAGCATAAATATCTGCTCCATGAGTTCCTGTGATACGATTATATGACGATTAAATAACTTGCTTCTGATGTTGGTGGAATTGCCAGAAATTATGTGCGGATCCCTTATTTTTTGTACAGTAATTGTGAACTGGCTGTGAGATTGCATGATGTTTGCTGTATTGATTACACAAAAGCTCTATGCATGTCTTCATTTTATTGTCATTTTAATAATATTCTACCTATGTTTTTGTCCCTTTGTAGTCCTGAGAAAGAAAAAGGTTTGAAGAAGAGAGCCAAACTTCATTCTCAGGAAAACGGAGAAAAGCGAGAGAATGGCCTTAGCAGAGAAAACGAAGAGAGACGAGAAAATGGAGATGGGGACTCTGATAATGAACCTGAAGAGGTGAGGGGATACTGCTGAATATACATGAATGTATTTTTATGCTGCTTGTTAAGGCACTAGACACTCACAATTAATATATCACATACTACATGTTATGGATTTGAACAGCCTAACTCATCCTTCACCATATACCTCAATCATGTGGCTTATTGAAGGGGGAGGTGTGATATTACTTTAAAGAGATGGTTGACCAAGAAATTCATATTTTTGTCTTTATTTGCTCACCCTCATTCTAAACCCCCATGACTTTCTTCTGTTGAACTCAAAAGGAAATATTTAGCATAATGTTTATGCTGCTGTATTCCTGGTCATTATTCACTTTCATTTTATGGAAAAAAAAAACAGTGACCAGGGACAGAGCACGAAGGACATTCTGATAAATATCTCTCTTTGTGTTCCACAGAAAAAAAAGAAAGTCATAGATGTTTGGGACTACATGAGGGTGACTAGATGTTGTTGATCAATTATCCCTTTATGTTATTATTAGGCTTAAGATTTTGGCCTGGTGGATGATGATAAAAAGTGCAAAAAATCCCATAGACTCGCATTGAAGGGAGACTTGATCATAGAGACTTGAGGATGGGTTCTTTTGACTTGGGCTAGTAAGCCACCATTCAAAACACTAGAAATCTGGCTCAGTCATGCTATTTAAAAAATTTGAATTATAATAAAAATGGGGAAAAAATGAAGTCACAATATGTCAAGACAACACTTTTAAGGCTGTGTTTGATGAGAAGATCAAGAACAACTTTTACAAAGTAGTTACACTTTGAGATAAAAGTCATAAGGCATAACTTTATGAGAAAATACTTTTTATCAAAGGAATAGTTCATCCAAAAAAATGAAAATTCTCTCATCATCTACTCACCCATATGCCATTCCAGATGTGTATAAATGTCTTTCTTCTGCTGAACACAACGATTTAAAAAAAAAAAACATCGCCACTCTGTATGTCCATACAAAGCAATTGAATGGTAGCCAGAACTTTTAAGGTCCAAAAGCCTATAACGGCAGCATAGAAGTAATCCATAAGACTCCAGTGGTAAAGTCTATATATTCAGAAGTGGTATGATAGGTCTGGGTAAGACACCGATCAATATTTAAATCCTTTTTTTTACTAAAAATCTTTTTTTCTAAAAAAGGGCGAGTAAATGAAGAGAACATTTTCATTATTGGGCGAAGTCATTTTTTTGTGAAAATCTATTGTGCGTTCATGAGCGAACGAGAGAAGCTTGTTCACAGTGGCTTGTATTCCTGCGAGAACTGGAGTTGTTTAGTGCTAACAACAATGCAAGCTTTCGTATGAATGTGTGCTCACTGTGGCACTGTAATGAGGGTGAACTATTCCTTAAAGCACAAACCCTAATCTCTCTTTGTAGCTGGGTGTTTTAAATGTGTGAAAAGATACAAAAAAACACAAATCTTTGCTTTGTCTCATTTACTTCTGTCAAGGATGGCATGTATCCTCTTCAGGAGGACAATCAAGGTGAGAGTTGCTGTGATGAGGAGGAGGAGGAGGAGGAGGAAGAAGAGGAAGAGGAAGAGGAGACCAGGGATGTGGAAGAGTTTGACAGTGACGAGAGCCTAGTAGACTCTGACTCTGACTCAGAGGAGAAAGGTGCATTCTGGCATGGATTTGTTACTAACGTCCTGTGTATACAATTTTTCTCTTGGAAGTTAGCCTAGTCTTACACCTGTAAACTTGTGACCTTTGTTTACAGTGAACTTGCAGGCAGATCTTGCGGATCTGACGTGTGAGATCGAGATCAAACAGAGACTGATCGATGAGCTGGAGAACAGCCAGCGGCGGCTGCTTACCCTGAAGAATCAGTATGAGGAGAAACTCATTCTGCTTCAGAACAAGATCAGAGACACACAACTGGAGAGAGACCGTGTGCTGCACAACCTCAGTGAGCATCTATCTATCATGTCTGTTTTAAAAGTGTTTTCTTTTTGTGTCTCGGCTAAATTTGTTTTGATGCTTTTTTTTTGTCAGTGTAAAATAAAGCAATATGCCACAATAAGCTGTGGGTTACATTGATTTCACTGTTTTAAAGGCATGTTGTTAGGTGTTTAAAATATTAATGGTGCCTAAAACCTTACAGTTATCTTGGTTGTGCTGAATGTGCTGAAACTAAGACTCTCAGTTTGCTTTTTTATTTTTATGAAATAGTGTCCATGGAGAACTACACTGAAGAGAAGGCTAGTAAGATTAAATCAGAGTATGAGAAGCGGCTGAAAGAGATGAACAGAGATCTGATGAAGCTGCAGGCCGCTCAGAAGGAACACGCTCGCCTGCTGAAGAACCAGAGCCGCTACGAGAGAGAGCTGAAGAAGCTGCAGTCTGAGGTTGCCGAGATGAAGAAAGCCAAGGTGAGAGCTGTATTTCTAAAGTTATGTCACCTCCTAGAGGCTTGTCAGGCGAAATGGATGCAGAATATTTCTATAGTTCCTCAAAGAGTTGAGATAATTGACTGTAAATTAAATGTGTGGCGCTGAGAATGAAGACATTCACAGCACCAGTTTTCTATTTTAAGATAGTAATTATATCAGTGCCAATTTTTTGTTGTTGCTGAAAGGAGTTAATCCCTTAAATCATTTGCATCCCCCAATTATACTAAAATGTACTTCACTTGTGATGGGGAAAGTACATACTTTTGAATGTAATAAGATGCATCAGTATTGGGAAATAATATCAGGTAATTAATCTGTGTCATGATACCACAGACCTTTTTGTCATGCACCATTTAGTTTTGAATGCTATCGTTCTAACTTTTAGCTTTATTTAAAAAAAATAAAGTTGGATTTATACATTTATAAATTGCTTTGGGAGCTGCAGACTTGCAAATTACTTCCTTGTCATTTTTCTCAACTGAAAATTTTGACCGGTCACAAACTCCATCCGTTGCACAAGGTGTTGTACATGATGCTAGTCAAAAAGCAGGCATGGATTTCTATCAGAAATAGTTTACCATCCGGGCATCTTTGGCTTACTATTTTGAAAATATGATGATTTGGCTCACACTAATTCTAATCTTGCAAAATATAGTAATAGAAATAGTATAGTAATATTGTAGTGGTATGTTAATTCAGATGCATGGCTGATCTTTATCAGACACAGTTGCGTTGGATTTTTTGCTCTTATCGTATTTTTGGCCATCCTATTAATAGGTGGCGCTGATGAAGCAGATGAAGGAGGAGCAGCAGAGGAGGAGGACGATTGAAGCCAAGAGAAACCGAGAAATCGCACAACTGAAGAAAGAGCAGCGACGACAAGAGGTTAAATTGTTATTGAAAACATGATCGTAACAACCAGGGCTGAACTATTTTTTTTGCGCTTGCCTAGTTAGGCCAGTAGTATTGTTACATATTTTCAGCAACATATTTTATGTATATATTCACAGCGGTTCACTTTTTCCACATTATGTTATGTTACAGCCTTATTCCAAAATGGATTAAATGTATAATTTTCCTCAAAATTCTACAAACAATAACTCATAAGGACAATGTGAAAAGTTTGTTTGAAATTTTGAAAAAAATTCAAAGACAAAAAATGCTGACTTGCATTAGGTGCAAAGCTATCACAATCATATAATGATGCTAATAATCAATATTACAAATGAGTCATTCTCATAATTTTAAACAAAAAACCCATCTAGTGTATATTAGCCTAGAAGATAGTATTGTTAACAGAATTCACAACAACAATGTTCAATACATCACAGAAAAGAAAATGTTCAAGTTTGTAAGACATGCAACGTGATCAACAATGTAAGAAGCGGTGGCAACGCAGCTCTGTCCTGATAACTGTTCCGTCAAATGACCGGAACTCTCTCACACTTCAAGCCACTATTGAATACACCCTCTTTGCCTTCCATTGGTTGATCAAACGGAAAGTCCCTCACCCAACTCATGGCATGGGTTGAGTCAATGTTGTGCAGCCTGGACGGCCACTCAAAACAAACAGAAATTTTACAGCGCCACAGATAGTGTTTACAGTTTTTTTCTTTCTTTCTTTTGAATGCAAACTTACAAATGGCTTACTTATACTCTCTGCATATTAAGGTGGGATAGGAGAAAGCATTTTAAAAAGTTGTGCTATAAGGGGTCATTATCTTGTATTATCATAAGCTTTTAAAGCATATTAAACCTTCTCTCTGCGTGCTCCATCAGTACCAGATCCGGGCTTTGGAGTCTCAAAAGCGCCAGCAGGAGATCGTATTGAGGAGGAAGACGCAGGAAGTGACGGCCCTGAGACGTCTGGCTAAACCCATGTCAGAGCGCGTGGCTGGACGTGTGGTCCGCAGACTCGCCAGTGTGGACTCTGGAGCTGAGCTCTCCACCAGTATGACCACCACCTCCTCTGAACCGGAGTCGACTCGCTCCGTGTCCAGCATCATACAGCATTGGAACACCAAACTGAATAGATACCTTGGAGTGAATGAGAGTCATGGGAGTGGAGGAAGTCTGGCCAGGTCAGTTAGGTACTGTGATTTGTAAAACATGAAATCAAAGTTAACACTATTTTCATTCTTAATAATTGTCCCGTCTTATTGTGCACAATTTATGTCATTTTGTGATGCCTAAATTCACATGTATCTGTTTTATTTGTATTTTTTTGGACAAAAAATTATGGATAAATGTATGTGCCATGTATCAGTTATCATCTGAAAAATGTAAATAATTATCTTAATTATGATGAAATAATTATAACTTGTCTGAGCATCATTAACTTAGAGATACAACAACACATTAGAGAAGTTAAATAAATTGCAAATGCTTTGTTGTATTTAAACTACTCATTTAATGACAATCTTTTTTTTTATTTACGAAATGTTGAATCGTTCACAATTACTTATGAAGTGTAGTTAACATTTTTTGTGGCTTGTTTTCAGTAGCAGAAAGAAGTTCCAACGGAAGGGTACAAGCACGGGATTCTCAAAGGCGGCCCGTCAGAAGTGGCAAGCTTTGGAGAGGAGAATCATGGATATCGTGATGCAGAGAATGACCATCACCAATGTTGAAGCTGATATGGATCGCCTCATTAAGGTATCTGGTGCATTTATTTTTCGTGAATAGCGTTCTGAAGATGAAGATAATGTAATTTTGTTCAAATGCATCCTATTTTCACAGTGGAAAACACAAACTTCATCTCTCTCTCTCTCTCTCTCTCTCTCTCTCTCTCTCTCTCTCTCTCTCTCTCTCTCTCTCTCTCTCTCTCGCACGTGCGCAACAGCTTGGGCTATTTCTAATGTTCTAACATGTGTGCGCGCACATACACACACACACACACACACACACACACACCGTTGTTTCTTCAATAACATGTTAGAAACAGCCCAAGTCGTGATGATAGTAATGCTAAAGCAAAGTTTTTGAGAGGCTTGGACACATCATTTTTTTGAACCAGCAAAGGTGTGTTCTGACACACACACACACACACACACATATATATAAACTCACCAAAAAAAGACAAAATCTTTGCTTAAAAAATTACATAAAATTGATTTTAAATCATAATTTTAAATTCATCCTAAGAGCTGGATGTAGCAAAGTACATTCAAAATATTTATTGAAATAAAAATCTAGCTAACTTTAATGTATGCATGTTTTCCAGATTTTCCACAGGTAAAAAAAAGCAATATTTACCTAGCCTATATATAGTTTTACAAAACAAAAACCTACTACTTCACCCAGTAACATTTTAGAATTTAGTTGGTATTTATTAATATTACAACCCATCAATTACAATATTTATTGTTGTCCATTTTTGTCATTATAACACGATACATTATTATTATTATTATTATTATTATTATTATTATTATTACTTTAAGGATTTTCCTTATATTTACACTCACATTTGTATTATATTCCTGTCTTATTTACTTTACTTTCACCTGGAGCTTAAATTCTGACACTGCAGAGTATTGTTCAACATGTTGCAAAAGGCTGTATTTTAAGTATCCATCATTGGCAACAGTAAACATACAAGGCACTGCGGCCCCTCAGCACACTAGAGCAGAAGGGAAAAAACATTGCAGTTTATCAAGCGCTGAAACTTTGCTTGGTGCAGAACAATCTGGAATAATGTTAATCATTGTAAGTCATCTCTTTGCAGCCTGAACCTTAAATCTTTGTGACACCTTCGCTATCTACACAAAGCGCAACGAGTGAAACAGAACGCAGGTGTCACAACGACATGCGTTTTTGAAACCGTAAGTTCTTATTAACTTCAGTGTCTAAAAATGTGCAGTCACTGCGTGAGACACTGAAGAAACACAGAGACGTGGTGCAGCAATCAAGGACGTTCGTCCTCCGCATTTACATAGAAAAACCATGAAAAACAAAGCAGATGCAAACAAAAACAAGTTTGGTGTGAACGGCCCCTAATCGTTCACACGTATCCGAGTGTGTGAGTGAAACAAGTTCAGAAGGCCTATATATTTTTTCATAAATTAGAAAACCCAAAGTCCTACTGACTTGAACCCAGCAGCTTCTAACGTGAACCGCTCTGAGAGCGCTGACAATAGCATGTTCGCACGTGTACTCTGAACAACATGTCACATCAAGCTGTTTTTGCTGAGCTTTCCTACCGGGGTGGGGGCCCTCTCGAAGTCCGGAGCCCCATGCTAGTTAAAACTGCTACTGTGAATATCATGCCCGCGGGACAGGTACAGGATGGCAACAACAACTTCCCGAGTTACACCTGGAATGCACAATTCCTCCATCAGTGTTCAGACTGTCTGCAATAGGCCGAGAGAGGCTGGACTAAGGGCTTGTAGGCCTGTTGTAAGGCAGGTCCTTACCAGACATCACCGGCAACAAACCCACCTTCACTGGACCAGACAGGACCGACAAAAAGTGCTCTTCACTGACGAGTTGCGGTTTTGTCTTACCAGGGGTGATGGTCGGACAACGGAGTGTTACACCGAGGCCTGTACTCTGGAGCGGGATCAATTTGGAGGTTTAAGGTCCGTCATGGTCTGGGGTGGTGTTTCACAGCATCATTGGATTGAACTTGTCATTGCAGGCAATCTCAACACATTTGCTTTATAGGGAAGACATCCTCCTCCCTCATGTGGTACCTTTCCTGCAGGCTCATCCTGACATGACCCTCCAGCATGACAATACCACCAGCCATACAGCTCGTTCTGTATGTGATTTCCTGCAAGACAGGAATGTCAGTGTTCTGCCATGGCCAGCGAAGAGCCCGGATCTCAATCCCATTGAGCACGTCTGGGACCTGTTGGGTCGGAGGGTGAGGGCTAGGGCCATTCCCCCCAGAAATGTCCAGGAACTTGCAAGTGCCCTCCCCCCACTCCTTTGTTCAGGGACACATTATTCCATTTCTGTTAGTCACATGTCTGTGAAACTTCAGTTTCTTGTCCTAGTTGTTTGAATCTTTATGGTCATACAAATATTTACAAACATCAAAATACAGTATATGTAATTATTGTAATTAATATACAATATATAATATATGTTATTTCCAAATTTCTTAAAAATATTTTGAAAGTTTACAATGTCTGGGCATTTTGTAGATTCATGTGTGATAGATTATCCGTGCCGGGTCTCTAAAGCCCTGAATATGTAAGAGTGTTTGGGGAAATTCCAATGCATTAAAGAGTTAATTGTGCTGTTTATTTGATAAAACATTGTTATCATTTAGTGCATCATTTCTTTTATCTTTTGTGCTCCAGAAACGTGAGGAGCTGTCCATGCAGCAGGAGGCGCTGTTGCGTAAGAGGGAGAATTTACTGAGCGAGGGATTTAGAGAGGAGGAGGAGAGAGTACTTCAGGAGATTAATGAGGAGATTGAAGTTCTCAATGCAAACATCGACTACATCAATGACAGCCTGGCAGACTGCCAGGCCACCATTGTACAGATAGAGGAGTCCAAGGTATACACCCTCTCTCACTGGCTTATGAAGAAGGAATTGTCATATGATAACTCTGCTATTATTTTGATAATATTGATGTATGGTTCGAAATCATGTGTGTCCTGTAGGATGAGCTTGACTCTGTGGACACCTCAGTGGTCATCAGCTCCTGCTCACTGGCTGAAGCTCGTTCTCTCCTGGACTACTTCCTTAAAGCTTCTATTGACAAAGTGAGTATAGACAAATCCATCAAAATCGCTGAAAGGAATATTCCGGGTTCTAATCAAGTTAAACTTAATCAACAGCATTTGTGGTATAATATTGATTAACACAATTTATTTTGACTTGCCCCTCCTTTTTTTTTTGATAAAAGCAAATATCTGGGTTACAGTGAGACACTTACAATGGATGGGGCTAATTCATAAACGTTAAAATAGTATAACGTAAAATGTTTAAAAAGTATAGCCTCAAGACATAAACAATATGCGTGTTACCATGATTTTAGTGTTATAAAATCACACTAACTTTTTCTATGTAAAGTTCTGACCAATTTTAAAACTTGTTTGCCATATCGATGTAATTTCAACAAATCCTAAAACTCTGAAATGACTAAAGATGACGATTTACTATAAAATCATAAGCTTTTCTGCCTTTTTAAACCTAAATTGTCCCCATGCACTTCCATGGTAAGTGCCTCACTGTAACTTATTTGTACTTTTTTAATTTAAAAAAATATATATTGTCTTTTTTTTTTTTAAGGAAAGGAGGGATGAGTCAAAATGATAATACTGATCAACGTTATTCCACAAATGCAGTCGATTGGACTTGTATTGAACCCTGAATATTCCTTTCATTATTTGTCCAATAATTGTGTAATTTGTGGACACATGGAGTTATCTACAGGTTATCCATTCATGGTCTATATTGTCTATATTTCAATTTCTATAGTGAATATAACATTTTCTATAGATGCCCTGCATATATTTATCAAATATTTAATCTGCTAGAAATAGCTTTTTTTGAGTGCAGTCTCTTTAAAATGTAGTATTATCAAAAATCCTTATCTGGTAGTCGGAAAAGACATGAAAAAGACATGGAAAAGTAATTGATCAAATGGTGTGGGAACCCTGAATCCATGTATGCTTATAAATAACATTAATTGTCTATTTACTGTAAATGTACTGATGAGATCAACAAAAGTTGATTCGTAACTAAATGGATATGTGTGTATAGGGCTTGCAAGTTGCTCAGAAAGAGGCTCAGATTCGACTGCTGGAGGGTCAGCTGCGGCAGACAGATGTGACTGGCTCTTCCCAAAATCACTTAATCCTGGATGCTCTGAAGGAAAAGGCAGAGTGTATCCCTGAGTTACAGGCTCTAATCCACAATGTCCAGCAGGGTGAATATTCACTTTAAACAATATAGCAACTACTTCTGTGAGCTCTTAAAATATAAGGTTTGAATTTAAATCATTAATATTCTCCCCATTTAATATCCCTAAAGATCTATTGTATCTCCAGCCTTTAACCTTTACTGATGACGCTGTCTGTTTATGACTAGATCTTTCTGGCTGAAAATACACTTAGTTAATGGTGTTAAATAGTCCCTATTCTTGTGAATTCTTCAGAGAATGGTTACGCAAGCACAGATGAAGAGGCATCAGAGTTCAGTCAGGCGTCAGAGAGCAGGTATGACTGCATTCCACACAGACATAATCTGATTGATTAGTTCACATTTTGATTTAAGAGTCTGAGATTGAACATCACTGTTGTTTTGCTGTAGCTTTTGCCAAATGAAGTTGTCAGCGAGTCAAGATGACTTTAAGATGAAGGTAAAGATAAAAATTTCTTTAATCAAGTAGCTATTTAAGACATTTTAATACTATGTTACATGGCTCTTATAGATGTACATAATGCATAAATTAGAGAAAATAATAATTATTAATGTGTTATCAGCTTTGGAATAAATCACTGCCTCATATCGGTGCTAAATGAATGACCAGCAGGTGGTGATGTAGTACTTTGTTTAAATTTGTACTGCATGTTCTCTCACAGGTTGAACCTCGGCTCTCAGCACAAATGAAGGCAGTGTCCGCTGAGTACTTGGGCCCCATACTGGACTCCACCTCTAAAAACATCACAAAGTCCTTAGCTTCACTGTCAGAGATCCATGAGATCGGCCTGATACTCAAAGAGCCCTATTCAAGAGAGCTAGTGTCTCGAACCATTAGCCTGCCTATCAGAGGACACACCTTGTAAGTTAAACTATGGCATGCATGGACCTCTGATACAACCATGATAACCATTTTCTTTTTATGATTTTGTCAGGGTTCGTACAAGGTGCTTGAAGTGCTTGAATTTGCCTTTATCGAAGTCCTGGAAAATAATTGAGTAGAGCCATTTTTACCAAAAGGTGCTCAAAAAGTGCTTGAATTATAGAAAATCGTTAAATATGTTTCTTAAATCATCTAATAAGTTACATCTATTTATTTATTTTCGAATAAACATAGAAAGACAACATGCCCATCGCTGCTACAGCCAAACAGCAGATCTCCCTCTTCCCATTTTTTGCTCTCACACATGGCTCATGTCATGAATCATGGAGAATAAAGGATTTATTTGAATAAGGTTTTTTTTTTTTTTTTTTGCATACTTCTCGTGTGCTCTATTCTTCTTATTCAGCACCACTTGCATAAAAAAAAAAAAAATACCGGATGATTTTTATGAATGTCGGTTCCGTTAACATTACTCAAACATACTGTATATTCTTCTGCTGGTGCAGACCATACTAAAGTACACGGTAATTTCGAAAAGCTCTTAAGTTGCGTGTGCAGTGAGAAACACAATGCGACTAGTAGTCAAATTGGCGAACAAATTACTTTCATGAGCTGGTTCTTTTTAATCATATGGGCAGAGGTTCAGACCACTGCTGAAGCAGTGCATAGACGGCACTGTCACGTGGCACCTGTTACTTTTGGCAGTGCTGTTCAGAATGGGCCAATCGCAATCATTTGTTTCTAGTTGAGGATTTAAAAAAAGTTCTCCAATGGGGATCAATGGAGGATTCAGTTTTGTGAAGCTGTCCCTCACAAAACGGGTTTCAGACAACATTTGGTTCAATATCAAAATATGTGGACAAACATGTCCCTTGAATGTTTAGTAATGAAAAAGCTTTCAAATAGCCGAAGGGGGGGGGGGGGGGTTGGGGAAAGAGTAAAAGGTATAATTTTATAATGTAACCTTCAATGATATAAAATGGCTTGCCTCGCAAGTCTTTTTAGAAAATATATTTGAATTTGTCAATTGCCTGAGAAACATCCTTGTCCCCTTTATCTGGTACTCCACTTCTATGACATTTACAGTTGACGTATTTGTATTCATTCACATTTTCACAAAAATAAAATGTTTTTGTAACCCATTTAACCTTTATTAGTGTTGCTTTGTCGGTGAAACAAAATGAATCAAATAAAAGAAAGAACAACAATCAAGTTGTCCTTTTATGAATTAAAAAAAACATGTTAAAATGTTTCCCTCAGTGTTTATGGGTAAAAACAACTGAACAGAAAATTTCAATATATTGTAAGTTGGAAAGTCAACAATTTTTATGAATGATCAATTAGCAATTTCGATCAGTTCCTCACATATATCTGTTGTGTGACTTTAGAAAGCATGTAACATAGCACATGAGTCAAGGACTACTGTTTATGGACCCAGTAATTCACTTTAGTGCGTTTTAAGGGAGCACACTACAATTGCTCGTCAATTTTGTCATGAATGAACCAAGAATTGTTACTGTGGGAATGTGTAGTTAAAGATACACATTGAGATGTTGTACTTGTAATAAGTGGTGTTTTATAAAAATAAATAAATACAATATTTTTATTTAAAATGAACAAATAAAGAATTTGTTTTAATGACATCTCGAGCATAGTCCTTGAATACCAATAGAAATGTGCTTGTAAAGTCCTTGAATTTCACTTTAAAGCATCTGTACAAACCCTGTTGAACACGGGAGTTTAACAGGACCTAGGCGTTTTGTGTTTCGGTGTCTGCCCCTATTAATTATTGTAAGCTATTTTGAAATTAACAGAGTTTATGTGTGTATGATTCAGCCCAAGACAATCCAGGGGGTCAGACACATCCCCATTAACAAGGAGGCCGTCATATGACCGAGGACAGCCATACAGGTAACCTTGTCACATGAAACTTCCCATGTTTAACTATTGCTATGTTTAGAATAGAATACTATAGTACTGCTTACTGTATACTGTGTAGTAAACACCAAAAATCTACTACTAAAATGTATGCAATAATAAACATAATAACAAAATTGTATGCTACATTGTTTACGTAACCTCATTACGTACGCACTAAATTCAGCATGTGCCTCCCAGTTATCATATTGGAAATAAGGGAAAATTTTTATTTTGCATGTTTAATCTAATTTTGTGTTGAAAATGTCTTAATTCTAAATTGCTGAACAAATAAGATGTTAAAAAACTCTGCAGATATTGCTTCCTTTTGTGTACAGTAATTTTGGACAAATATAGGTTATCCCGGTATTCTGTGCATAGACAGTTTTCTTATTGTGCACAGTATACACACATACTGTAGAAGTAGTAGTTGTGGTTTGGTAGTATGCTATTCAGAACATATTCCTCATATAAGCCAAGATATTGTCATATTTTGTGTCTTAAAAGCATTGTAATAATTTAGTATACAGTAGGTTATAATCTTTCCTCCCTTCAAACATTTTGTTGTATTATGTTGGTTGTTTACCTCAGAAGTCTGGATGTAGGCTACACCCCGCCCTCTTCCCCTCCTCTCCGAACACGCAATGACCGCAATGTCTTTTCCCGCCTGACCAGCAACCAAAGTCAGGGCTCTGCACTCGACAAGTGAGTTGAACACACACACATGGCACGAATGTTGATAACATTTTCTTATGTAACAAGATAAAAGACATTTTTGGGTTTGGAACTATTGTGTGGTAAATTTCTATAGAATTGAATGGGAGACCACCACAAATATTATATTTGATTTCCCATTTGGTCCAGCAGAAAATGTAAAAATCCACAATTGCTTTTACACAACTTGTTCAAAGAGGAAACAAAATATAGAGCAGTGGATTATGGCAGTCAGAAGTGAGAAAGATGCCAAATTTACTGTAACTCCCTTTGCAGCTGTATTTAAAAACCCATTAAATTAGTGTTGCATTTTTATTTAATTAACCTTTTTGTCTGTGGAGCATTTTTAGGCTGCTGGCTACATAATGTCATCTTTGAGAATGCAGCAAATCATCTCAGGAGGTGCTGTGAGTTTAGTTCCCTTTATTTCCCAGAGCAGTTCACTCTTGCACATTGTGAATGCAACTCTGCAGGTTCAGTATTATATATATTTCTATCACATGGGGTAACCTCATCGTGGTTGCTATAATGTGGTTATTACTCTCGGGGCACGTGGTGAGTTGTGCATGGATGCTGCAGATAATGGCGTGAAGCCTCCACATGCGCTATGGTAACGTGCTCAACAAGCCATGTGAAATGATGCGCAGATTGACGGTCTCAGAAGCAGAGGCAACTGAGATTCGTCCTCCGTCACCCGGATTGAGGTGAGTCACTACACCACCATGAGGACATAGAGCGCATTGGGAATTGGGCATTCCAAATTGGGGAGAAAAAGGGAGAAAAAAAATGTATAAAAAAATTGACTCCTTAGTGAAAAAAGGTTCCTGACCCCTGCTCTAAAGTGTAAAGAGAAGGGTGCGAAAAACCAAAACAGCCAGTGTGCTGCAGTTCTGTGAATGAAAACACCTTGTTTATAAGAGGGGTCAATGGAGGTTGACCAGATTTGAGTTTACAAAGGCTAAGTAACTCAGACAACCCCTCTGTACAATTGTAGTGTGCAGAATTACATCTCAGAATGCACAACAGTGTGAACCTTGAGGCGGATGGGCTACAAAAGAAGAAGACCATATTGGGTTCCACTTCTGTCAGCCAAGAACAGAAAACTGTCATTAGAAAGCGGAGATCCTCCCATTTCATCATCGGTAGTCAATTTTGATATTTTTTTTCTGGACATCTAAGATTTAACATTGGATTATTCACAGACAAGTAAAACATTTCTTAGAAAAAGCAGATATACTTTCTAGCTATTTTGGGGGTTGCAGCAGCAGTGATTGGCACATAAAAGAGACTGTTGTATTTGATGTCTTACAGAAATCATATTTCACTTTGTGATTCTTTTTAAAATCTTTCAAATTGTGGTATTAGGTCAAAAAAATAAACTGTACATTTGCATTACTGAGAATGAGAGCTTTAATTTGATATATGATGGTGCTATTTGAAAGAATTATATTAATATTAATATTTCTACCACATTACCAACATTTTACATGTGAAGTCTTGAAAGGATGTTGGCCATTGGTTGGTAACATTGACAATCTATAAAATAGTTACTACCGTGGTCTATTTGGCCAGAATATCCTGCTTATATAACTTTATTATATACTTATCAGACTAGCAATCGTTATGTCTAATGTTAGCGAACGTTGCCTAACTTTTGTAAAGTCATTTATTTCAAAACATCAATGTTTCCAATAAGTCAAAACAACAGCATAAGCTATGGCACTTACCTGCTCAGATGGCATGTTTTCAGATATCTGTCTTTTCCTTTCTTTTGTTAGTTATTTGTCCATTTGCTCTGATAAGATGTCCTGTATCCAGTGTACACTGGTGTTTCCAACCGCATTCATCCGTGCAGAGGAGCAAAGCCGAAGCACAACTTAACGTCATTACCAAAACAATAATCTTCCGCAAGATGCATGCATTTTTTTTAACACGACGAGGACCAAAAGTTACACTGTGTAGATTGAAAAACATTTTATACAAAAAAAATTGCTAGTCAAGTAACTGCTAAATAAGGTGGAAACGTGTCATCATAGTCTGTGAAAAGGGTCCATTTTACCATCATGACTAGGCATAGTTTTACTTTGCACAGCCTCATATGTTCTCAAGTTCACTTTTCCAACCAACTAGTTATTTTCCTCCATCTATAAAATTATGATTTCGCTTTCAATCAGGTTCTGTGTAACTGTGTTTTATTATAGTATTATAAATCAAGTAGTTCAGTAGCTCAGCTTTAACCCTGTGCATGCCGTAGGCAGTATTGATCTCTAATTGCACTAGAATCGTTAGTATAAGTCAAATCCAACCACAGAAGTTGTAGTGAGTTCTCCAGCTCCCATGAATTCTCATTATAACACCACAAGTGGGCACATTAGGGAAGGATAACCAATTATTCCACTCTCTGAAGATGGGTTTTGTTTGCACTTTCCTTCTATAATTGAATCATTAGTGTCTGATATTGCCATAGAGAACTAAATTGGTCATTGGATGTGCCTGTCAGGGATTTATCTCATTATTTTTCCAACCCCTTGAATATTGTGCTTACTGAGAGAGAGCGTGTGAGTGTGTAGAGGAAGCTACACATAGCATAGCAGACTGTACATTACTCTTAATTTAATATCTTCCAGGCCTTGCCATTCCATAGGTTTCTTTGCAGCATTTGGGCTTGGTATCTCATAATTATTTGACCAGCTTCAGAAGAGTAATTTTGTGTTCCATAATTAATCACCATAATTAGTTGTTTTTGCTATTACAATTGCTCGCACTTGGGGTCAGAAGTTTGTTCAAATCTCTAGCCCCGAGTATTCAACTTTGGCGCATAATTCATCCTACACTGTTTGTGCTAAGGTCAAGAGTCATAGCTCAAATCCTGCGGCTAAGCAATCAGACTTGTTGAGGAAGAAAAAACAATCAATAAAATCTGTCATTATTTACTCACCCTGATATCGTTCCAAACCCACATTTCTGTCTTCCGTGGAACACAAAATGTGAATTTTTTTTATAAAGTTTTTGTTCAAAGCTTAATTACATCCTTTCACATACTAATCTTACCTGCTAATATGCATTTCAACATATGTCTGTACCAGTATGCATTCTATTGTCTGAGGTTGATTATTTTAGCCTGTGAGACTTGTCTCCACTTCATTACTGATTGAGCCCAAATGGGAGACTTGATGAGGCTGGAAACCTGACAACCTTTCAGCCTTTGCTTGGGTTAACACATGAATAACATAGCCAGACAGCAAACACGAGAGATCCATGCAGGCCTTGATTAATAACCCTTCATCAACATTCAAATCACTGTTAGTTTCAGAGGGACGGAGTATCAATGTGTCCTGTCGATTGGTCACACACTCATTAATCTTTTTCTTAAAGGAGTGTTTGTGTGTCTTTAAGGAGTAGTTTGCCTAAAAATCTAAATGTTGTCATCATTTGCTCAACCTCATTTTGTTCCAAACATGCATGATTTCTTTTTTCTGTTGAACATAAAATGAGATGTTAAGCAGAATGACAGCCTCATTCACATTCGCTTTCATAATATGGAAAACAGATGCAATGAAAGTGATTGGGTCTGTGTATATTGCATTGACAATTTTTTTGTATTTTTGTTTAAATTGATTTAGCAGTAAATGCCATTTACTATATTTGGTATTCAAATGTTTAAGAATGTTCTAGGTTCAATATGTTAAGCTCTATTGACAACACCGATGGACTGATATCAATTACCATAGAAAATAATTTTGACTCATCTTTCAGTTTGTAAAAACAAACAAAAATAGTGTTTGTAGTAAAGCACTAACAATGGAAGTCTATGGGGCAAGGCATTCTGGTTGGTTTACAAGCATGTATGAAAAGCACATATATAAGTGTTTTTATCATTAGTTTGTTATTTGTTATTATTATCATTAGTTATTATGTAAATTCTGCTTTTAGTGTCCATGACTAATGTTCTAGTTGCACTTCTTGTTATGCCTTACCAATGTAATTTGTGTAGATGGAGAGCAGCACTTTCTGGATAGTTTGTCCATTCTGGTATTTTTATGTTTATTGTGCGAAAAATATAGTGTTTACTGCATTCATATGGTTGTGACAGGAGTTGAAAACGTCTCATGTTAACTCTTATAACCATTATTGTGTCTATCCTTTCAAAACTGTGGGCTTTAATGCCCTTTTACGGTGTAGGACCTTGTCATGTAGACTTCTACTAAATGCATTACTGTGAATGTGATTTGAAGTCAACATTATTATATGTAATAAAAGGGATTTTCTGTCAGTAGAGCTTAACTTGTATTGAACCTGGAACACATTTTAAATATTTTTTTTCACAGTATAACCAAAGTATATAATTCTATTTTTATTTAACCTCTCTATATGTAAAACAAAAAATCAAGCAAAAGTAAAACTAGGTGTTTATTTGTTTATGAACATTTAAAATTGATGGCCATTGATGAACATTTGTGTATGTTTCTCTTGCGTTTCTTTTTCTTTTTTTCCCTCATATCTCTGCATCCTGAGAAAACCGTGGAAAGCTGATGTAAAAGCACTTAGTCACATTTTCACATAACGTATGACTCATGTCTGCAGCCTGTGTTTGTAGATTTAGATTTCTCATATACTTATAAATAGTCTCTGTGAGTAGTTAGAGCCATTTAGCTGAGAGTGCTATAGTGTTGTCGTTATTTCAATAGAAGATACAACATGAATGAAATTGTGAATTGTTAATGCTTCTGGCATAAAAACCTGCCTTTTTTATTAAAGGTATGTTTTATATATTAGATAATCACTATAAACAGCTCAGATCAAAATTACAGGGGAGTGAATTGAGACATTAATCATTCATTAAAAGAACAAAAAAAAAAAAAAAAAATGCTTTGGAAATGCGTTACTGTGACACTTAGGTTTGAAGTGGGATCTTCTGGTTAACTTTGGCCCCGTTTCCACCTGGTGGTCAGTTGAGACACATCGTTGTTTATACCCGGTCATTTGAATGCATCTCCTTTGACCACTTGTGTTTGGATTTGGTGGGGAGGGTCTCTGTTTCATGACAACATCAATCAATCACTATGTCAGTGTGTTACTGCATGATAAAGTAAAATATAAGAGAAAAAGCATGAAAAAACTCTGCGCTGTTTCTCTCAGATGCGGTAAAATTTTGATCTAAGCACAAACGCAACATGCCAAGCAGAATTTTCTGTTATTTTAGTGTATTACCTGTATTAAAGGAGCTTCGGGTGTTCGTCATCGGTGTTGATAGACACACTAAAGAAGAAGCTCTCGTGATTGTGGATGTGTCCTTTTTAAAATTTTCCGAATGGACTGTTATTTCCTTTTTAAAGCTGCTCTTAAACGGCAAAGCTGAAACTTGGTTCATTGACAGGTGAGGAGCTGCGCTTCACTGCTGCCGAGACGCATACAGGACGAATTAGTGTTTACACCACAAATGTGGTGCAGTCATATGCGATTTTGACAACATTTGTATGTGTTTTTTGTGATCCGATCCCAAAACGATTTAGACCCCATTTAGACCTGTATTTAGGGTTGACCACATGTGATCATCGGATCACCTGAAATGCGCCTTAATACCAAGTGGAAATGGGGCCTTTCAGTCTTTTACCAGTAACCCTCTTAATGAACTCTGCATAACCCCTCCTGCTAACCCCTCCCCCTATGCTCTAGCCCCACCCCTGTTCCTGCCTGCTTCCTGATACACCTCCCCTTCCAAACCCCTCACTCTCTGTTTCTACTGACGTTTCCTACCTTCCCCTAACCCAACTGCTGTTCTGCCCTATAGGTCGGATGACAGCGACTCCTCTCTCTCGGAGGTGCTCAGGTAGAGATCTCTGTCTGTCATTCTGTTTCCTGTTTGCCTCGTCCAGCCGCACCCCGTCGGGTGTGGTCATGGCGTGAGCTATGCATGTCCACTTTCCATTTTAGTTCTGTGCTGTGAACACTGTGAAAACTGAATGAACCTTATGGACTGACTTTTTTAAATAGCTTTAACGATTTAACAGTTCAGAGGAAGGAAAACAAGGTTTCAAAATTGAACTTTTGATCTGAATGTACTTTGCTAAATGTCAGCTTATGACACAAAATCTATGGATTGATTGTTTCTTGCTGGGCTGTTTGGAAGGCCTTATTAAAAACCCTATTTGACTCTTGTCAACAGCTCTGGATTTTTATCCACTAGCTGACAAAACTACGTTTTGTTCGAGATTGTCGCATCTACCAACTATTTTTTTCTGAAATCTTGTCCTTATCTGTTGGAAGTCTGTTACTAACCGATTAATAATAAATTAAGTGGATTGCTGAAATAAGAACAGGAGAACTGCTCAAACAACTATATTAAACTGAATTAGGATGCAATTCGTGGAGTGACATTACCCTTTGAATGGGTGTCTGTTTGGGGCTTGAAAATAAGATTTACATTCAATAAACAAAAACTGTTCTAACGCATGCATTTATTTTTAATACATAAATGCTTAATAATCCAATAAAACACTCAATTAGACAATTGCCTGATCTCCTGTTTGATAAATAAAAAGTCTAGATCAAATTTGAGCAGGATAATGGATGGTCAGTTCTGCTAAGGCCACAAAAATATATGCCCCAGTGAGTGAAAGACATTTTCAAGTAAGTCGGATGTTGTTTGAGTCTGTACATACATTAACTGTTTACGCGCCCATGCTGAGAGACGTAGCCATACCAACGTTATAAATTACGCTGATGATTGAGAATCTGCTGAAATCAGATTGTTGGACGCTGGCTTAGCATAATAAAGGGATAGTTTGTCCAAAAAGGAAAATTCTCTCATTTCCAATTTACTCAATCCCAAGCCATCCCAGATGTGAATTGAATGTGAAGTGAATTGTGTCCAGAACATTCAAGCTCCAAAAAAATCACATCAAGGCAAAAAAAAAAATTATCCATACGACCTCAGTGGTTTAATCCATACCTTCAGAAGCGATAATAGGTGTAGGTGAGATTCCTTTTTTACTATAAATATCCACTTTCTTGATATTTGCCACTGTAAATATTGATCTGTTTCTCACCCAACGTGAATGCAATGCTTCAGAAGACATGGATTAAACCACTGGAGTCGTATGGATTAATTTCATGCTGCCTTGATGTGATTTTTGGAGCATGAAAGGTCTGGTCACCATTCACTTGCATTGTATGGACCTACAGAGCTGAAATATTCTTCTAAAAATCTTTGTGTGTTCAGCAGAAGAAAGAAAGTTTACTAAAGGGATAGTAAACTATTCCTTTAACATATCTAACAAGTTTTACATATTTGAGTCTTTTTTTCAACCACCAATGATCTAAACAATTTTCGCAGGAACTCTGTTTCTTCCGGATTATTTTGAAAATTAAAAATATTGGCTTAGAGGAACCCCAGCTGTTTAATTTCAAAAGTTGCTCAATATAGTGACACTGTGATTTCTCTACACCTCACTGTCCCCATTATTCTGACAGCATGATTGCATTTTTCTCATTTCTTTTCAAGTTGTTCTCGTTATCCCATTAGAAACTAGTGGTTCTGTGATAGAACATGGCGTGCTTGTTGTGTCCCAAATTTCCCTTGAGAGATAAATCTGTTTAATGGGTGAAATCACAGACAGCTGGCCTAACTTGTTCACCACACGAGGCGATAATAAACTATTCCTGAATGCAACAAAGCAGCATGCACATGATAGACTTCACACTATGATATCTTAGTTTTTCGGTAACATTTTCTTATCTGGAGGCAGTTGAACAGGGCAGGTTGGATGTGCGTTTGTAAATGCATTTTTAAAGATTAACACCCTCTTTGATCTGCGTAGTCCTGAATGAGTCAGTAGGGAAAACATATTCTCTGAACAGTGCCAGTCTGCTCTATATCCCACTATGGGGACTGTCCAGTAAGGTTCATTCATAACAACTGTTTATTCATGAAATGCACAACCTCCATATCCTGGGCTCCTCATCCTCTTCTTCTCCGCTTAGGAGACTTGGAGAAGAGGCAACAGGATACACCTACCTTTCCCCTTACACACCTTCATGTTTTTCCCTACTGCATCTGATTTCTTTGCATCCGACCCAGTGAAAGGGTCCAAAACCACAAGCTCCTCCTCATCGGTTATGTGCTGCATGAAGATTTGGATTAAGAACACTATTTCTTTGTTTTTCAAATTCGCTGTTGTCAATTGTTGTGATTTTTGCACTTTTGTGGTTTTCGCCCTTGTGTGAAAATGAGTTTGCCTTTATATGTATTTCAGGACTGCATGTTTTTGGCTGTGTGTACATACTATGAATTTTGGTACTGATCATAAGGCTGCATGGCACTACAGCTGTATTGAGTTTGATTGGCACTCGGCAAAGATAAAATTGCAAGCATTTAGTAATTCCTTTTTTTTTATTTTTATAATGAATCTCTAGTCTAAAGTCTCTTGTTCCTAACTTATTGACTTAAATGAGCAAAACCTTTTGCTGCATGGTGTGTTTGTGTAATTATGTGGTGTTTATTAGTGGAGCTTGCTAAGGCTAGCATCACAATTACTATTGCTCATACTAGTCCTATATCTACTGTAGAGACTCGGTGGTGTCCTTTTTCTTTCCTTGGGCTGTATGTAAACACCTAGCATTGTGATGGGAGTTTTGTACAGATAAGCACCCATTAAAATATATAGTTCAATAACATTTTCAATATAATTAAAATGTTAATGATATTCTAATACAGTTTTAGTTAGATCTTCCTTTATCGTAGCTTGTAAGTCAGTATTCTTTATTCAAATTTCATACAGACGTAAGCGAGATACAGATGCTTACATTTAAACACCTTCAACAGTGTTACTCCTGAACCTTATCACCATTGGTTCCTATTTGCTGGACTACCGTAGAGTTCCAACCAGTCCAAACACACATGAGCCAACAGCTGCCTCTCGCGTTTCATCCGTCCTCAGAGAGCTGAGGTGTCCCAGTTTCCTCTTTAATCAGCCATCCTCTTGTCACCTCTGTGCGACTGAGCCAGCACAAAGGCTTTGACGGCTCCACCATCATTAGGACTTCACAGGCACTGAGCCGGACAGGGGCAGATCTCGGCCCACAGGAGACCAATTTCCCTTCATCCCAAACTCCAGTTCATTTCCGTCTCGCTCGGCCGGCAGGAAATATTGCTTAGAGACCAGTCTGGTTAGGAATGCTGTCAGCCTGAAGGGAAGAGCCTCATTATTTTTTTAGGGGAGGGAAGGCTTGTTTTGCCCTGCCAGATTGCCGATGTATGTGGGCTAATTGGCAGCCACAACTGGAGTTGCAAAGCTTCTTCGGCAGTAAAAATTGACAAAGTAGGAAGGTGATTTTTCTAAAAAAAAGAAAATTTAGAAAGTGATGGCTAATTTATTTGTTTGTTTTTCTTCTGACATGAAAGGCCTCCTGAGATATCATCATAGTTAAGAATTTATTAATTTTGTCTGAAGGATGATATGGGAAAAGCTGCAACGATTCCTAAATAGCCATCAGTTATTACCTTTGGGACCTTTAGAGATAAACGTTATACATTGCAGCAGCATTTTGTGTGACACTGCAAAGTCAGCAATGACCAACTAAACGACTTTGAAATGTGGATTTAAGATTCTGAACCACATGCTTCAGTGTGCAGTTTGCATCAATCAAGAAGGTAGGCAAAATTATTTCAGACTTTGCAAAGAATATGGGCAACAATATATAGTCACGTTTTAGAGTTTTTGATTTGCATAAATAACAATACTTTCAAAATGCTGAAATACCATTGCACCAAAAAGTACTGTATTTGGACATTTAAGCAACACTTAAAGTATGTCATTACAGTATATAGCAAAATATTAAAATAAGTGACATTTATTTTAAAGGAATAGTTTACCCAAAAATGAAAATTCACTGCCTCATATCTTTCGAACCAACATACTTTTTCTGTGGAACACAAAAGGAGTTCTATAGCAGATAGTCCAAACTGCTCTTTTCCATACAGTGAAAGTGAATGTTGACCATGGCTGTCAAGCAGTATTTTGAATAACCGCGAATAACAAACCTAAATTTAAATCGGTTCCTTACACAGTTATCATATGAGTCTTCATTCAGAAGACTTGAAATATAGTGCATGAGTCATGGACTATTTTTATGGTGCTTTTTATAGCTTGGTAAGAGAGCATTGTGAACATTCTTCAGAACTTCTCCACAGTAGAAAGAGAGTCATGCATTTTTGGGTTGGAATGAATGAGGGCGAGTAAATTTACAGAATGAAAATGTTTGGGTAAAATGTCCCTGTGAAGAAATGGCACAAACACACTTCAAGAAATATTCTCCTTAAGGATTACTTCCACCTGTTTACTGAAAGAAATAACTTTTTTTTCCAAGAGGTGTCAGTACTGAGTTGAAAACACCTTTGCTGTTATAACAGACATTTTGCATCCTCTGCTCTGCACAAGGTGGAGTATGTGAAAATGAGTCCGAGATGAGACAAAGAGATGATAGGATAACCCTGCAGTTACTTTACTTGTCTCACTCCCTCAAGTGTAAGTCCTTGAGACCTTTTTGCAAGTTTTATTTCTCATTTCGCAAAGTTCTGGAGTGGTTTATAGAACGGATCCATCAAAACAACATGTGTATTCAACATTTCTCTTGCGATTGTCGTTGCCTGTGGCAGCGGCCCATCATAAATCTAACTAGATATTCAGCTTGCCAGCTGTCAGTGCACGTTACATCCATTCACAGTGGGCTCTGTGGTGCTTATACGATGGATGTGGAGATTTTCAATCGCACACCAGCTTGTCTGTGCTATTGTTGGGGGAATATGCTAGTGGATGGTATCCAAGACTACTCATTGTTTGCTCACCATTGTGATAAGAACGACCATGACAGGTGTCATGTGAAGGTTACATAGAGTTTGTCAGGCGTTAGACAATAAATGGGTTGTGGGGGGGAATATTTCAAGATTTTGCGATATTTTACCTCACAATGCTTATCAATATTCTAATGCCAAGAATCAATATATTTAGCTGAATTTTTAACACTAATATTTTCGGGAAAAAACGAATCGAGCACAACTCCGAACAAGTGTGTGAGAAGACGAAACGTACTATGGCAGTAGGTCAACAAGAACTCTTAAGAATATGGTACTAAGGTACACTTAATTCACAGAAGTAAATTATTTTATGAACACTGACTTGCCTATGTTCTACTCTACTTCTGTGGCTATAAGATGAACTAAAGCAGGAATCTTCACTTTTTGCCCAAAGCACATTTCAAGACAAATGAGAAACAAGTGAGTAAAATATTGCAGTTTTGAATCGTAATACACTAAACATTAGGAATCACATTATTAACCTATTGCAAACCTGATATCAATATAATATCATATCACCAGGTCCCTGCTGATTCTCACCATAAAGTAGCGACATTATAACATGAGTTGGCCAACATGTTCCATTCCTGGCTCACCTCGGTCTCGCTGCGTTCTCTATGATTGATGGGTTATATGACCTGACATGTGCTTTGATGGTGTTCATAGTACAGAGGAAGAGGTTTGAAGTGTCTTTTGGGAGCTCCTTGCAAACTCTGTGGTTCCTAATTGGGAGTATCTGGCTCACAAACAGCCTGTCAAGTGGAGGAAGTGCTTTTTGTATCCAGCGAATGGTCTTTTAAACAATTTATATGAATATAAACAAGCTTAAAAAGCCCTGCATCGCTCTTCATTCTCAAACGCTGAGGGTTCCTTCTTTTCATCCCTACTGGAGTGCAAAGGCTTGAGTAGAAAACCAAAAAATTTGTGCTGCATCAGCAAGTATGTGCAAGCACAACGCACAAAGTTGTGCATACTTATTCCTATCGTACGCCGACAGACTGCATATTGACTTTTATGGTATCAGAATGTAATCAAGCGTTTACGCAAAAGTGCATATACGGACACTCCTTTACCAAAGCTTTTCCAGAGGTATTTAAATAATAATTAAAGGCGATGTATGTCATTTCTGCACCAATAGTGTCACCAAACGGAACTGTAAAAATAATTACTGTTTTCAAATATGTTTAATGGACATGCCATTTTTCAGCCAACTGATCGTTCAAACCCAAACTCAAGCCATTGCAGTGTCGGCCTGGCTGGGATACTTAAACAAAGGGCAATAGTTTGCTAGCAACACAGCATAGTGTTTAGACTTTTAGGGAAATCAGCATACAAATGGCTAAAGTATAATTATCTGAGCATATTAGGATGGAATAAGATAAATAATTGTATACCCTTCACCTTTTAATAATACATTCGTTTTGGCTGGGATAAATGGGAAACACTGCCAAGATTGCTAACAAAGACATCAGTCATGGTCTTTGGTGACTTTAGAGATAAACGTTAAGCCTTGCAGCAAGAAAGAGCTGATGATATTTTTACAGAACAGACATGTGGACACTGAAGATGTCTTAAATACAGGCCCAAGATTTCTCACACTGCATAGTCAGCAACGACCAACCAAACTGCTTTGAAATACGTATTAAAGCCTCTGAGGCAATACGTGTCCAACAGAGAACTTGGCTTGGCTTAGTTTGCTTCAATCAAGGTTTCCCTTTAAAGTATGCTTTCATTCTGATTTTACAGATACAGACACCACATGTATTGGTCCCCTGCTGTTTGGCAGAGGTATGCTACAACAGGATATAATTAGCACTTGTTCCATAAATGGAGTGTGTTCTATTGTTTTCACTAACTTTATCTGCCTGGCTGATGGTGGTATCCTGGGCGAGCAGTTGAGCTCAGAAAGGAAGATGCTGTGGTGATGGAGTGTTGGCCTATGCACAGGTGCTGTAAATTACAGCCAGAGTCTGAAAAAGATGATTCGATATCAGTATATGGATAATCAACTCCAGGGAGAGCGGGCAGTGGTTGGGGCCTGAAGTGTGCAGTTTTCGATAGCAGGACCTCACCCAGGGGCCTTCACTCAGGGATGTGATTTGAAATCCTTTTTCTGTCATCAGGAGTGTCTGTGGACATCCGTGCAGACAAATGTGTAGACAAATGTGCATGCGCAAGTTTGACTGTTAAGATTGAAGAGTCCACTAGGTGGCGAGATGGAACGGAACACTCAAAGTTGAGTATACCTGGGCCTTTAGTGTATGTAAACTTCTGACCCACTGGAATTGCGATTATAGCCATTTAAAAGTGAAAAAATCTGTCTGTAACGATTGTTGAAAAAATGACTTTTCATGCACAAAGTAGATATCCTAAGATACTTGCCAAAACTATAGTTTGCTAATATGAAATATGCGTAGTTGTTAAAAAAAGTTTTAATAACTTCAACCTAAGTGTATGTAAACTTCTGACTTCAACAGTACGTATAGCCAAATACATAGAAGTCTTGGCTAGAAAAAAATGTACACATGTTTTCGTTGACCTTTTGTCCATGAGGGGTTATCCCCCCACCACACACACACACACGCACACACACAAAACTTGACAATTAGCCCTGGTCTCTTTATATCAAAATAATCTTGCTTAAATTTTTCAAACATAATACAGATATTTCACAAAAGATCTGGCTATCTAAAATCAATGAATACTGTAGGTCACACTTATTAAGCGTCATGGATGTAGAGGCTGGGAAAGGCAGAAACACGGGATGAAAAGAGAAACAAACTTTGTGATTAATAATAACAGGTAATGTACAGCAGCAAGGGTTTAAAACTCATTTTAAATTTAGGGCCGGTTTGGACAGTCACCTAATGCAGGCAAAATTGTTTAATTTTGGTCAAACATTTTTGGTACCCATGGATGGAGAGATTAACACTGACCATGTTAATCAAGCTAACAAAATCACCTTTGTCAAAGCTGTAAAATAAAAATAAAAATAAAAAAACATCTGAAAGCAAACATAACACAAAGTAAGGCCTAAATGAAAATAAACTGCACTGATAATTGTAATTACTTATCAACTCCGTCATCGTATCTGTATAAATGCATCATATCTAATTATCATTCAGTGAACACCTGGAAACAACTGGGAAATTCACATTTTCCTCTATTTTTCCATGTATCTGTCCATGTTGTCATTATTATTGTGTTTGAGGAAACATTAACTGGGCTCCCATGTGACAGTTGCCACTCACATCTTGTTTCAGATGAAAAAAAACGTGAGTCTGCGCATACTAGACCATGAGTCCGAGGGACGTGTGTTTTTCAATTGTTATCACTTTGTTAGATTATATTTTATGACAAATTTCCAGGTAAATGGTTCTCACACTGCAAACACACACTCACATTGATGGTTTAAAAAAGGCTTCTTTGTCAGTCCATGTGTAACAGATGGTGTGCATTGTACATGCTTTGTTGCAACATCCACATTTCCTCCTACTCACTTTTTGCTTAGAGTTTGTACTGTATCTCACAAAGACCCTCAATTCACAATCAGTTTTAAAATACTGAATATCTTTGTGCAGGGGTGTGATCACTCCCACAGGTGGGCTCAAGGGGGGCAGGACGGCCCCTCTGCAGTGTGTGGCAATGGCCGAGGGCCACACCAAACCTGTGCTCTGCCTGGATGCTACAGACGAGCTGCTTTTGACTGGATCCAAAGGTACAACTCGCACCATTACCCTCAATTCACCTGCGTGTATGTGTGTGTGAACCTGTTACAAGCAAAAACACACCGATAAGCATGAGCACATGAGCCAGTTTGAATTACATTCTCTCTTTACTCGAAGGTCAGACTCTCAGCACCATTTATTGAGCTAATTCAACAGCCCACTGATGTAAACAAGGCTAACCGGGGGCAGCTCGAATTAAATATCTTGGGGCATTTTTAGATGTTGCTCACAATGCTGCAGTAATTTTTTATAATATGTGAGCGTTATTTTACATTGGGAACTAGAATCATAATGGCAATGCATTTTTCATTAAATAATGCTTGTTTGCATTGGCTAGAGTTTTGGATAAAAAGCACAACAACTCGCTCTCACTCACGATAGAGATGGCTGAATATTAAAATGTTAGAGGAAACAAAAGCAAAAGAATTTTGTGGCACTTTGCTGTGTATCAGTCAGGTGACAAAAGTATGAATGATGGCGGAAAATGATAAAGTTTAATAAGAAACTCAACATACAACAATCAAAAATAAACAGACATGCATGCAACGTGGCCATGTGCGTATGTCTCTCTCGAATTGGCACCTACGGCTCTCCTATCTCGCTCTCCTGCTGATCAGTTGATTCAGCAACCATTCTGACCAACAACCCCAATCTCTGGAGGGGAGACACTGCCCTTCCGGCCGTTCTGTCAGCCGGTGGACCACCCCGCACGCATCCTGTGAACCTGGGGGAGAGATGAGGGGAGGCGTGGGGAGAGGGAAAGTGTGAGCGGGGATAGAGAGAGAGAGAGAAACTTTTTCGCCGGCTCCCTGACGCAGTGTCACCCGGTCCTCAACCAATCCTCCGCCCTCTGGTGGACGCCAGCTTGCTCCTCCCCCGGCTGATGGCAGTGAGTCCTCTGGCCCCTGGCAGACAGAACCGCTCCTCCCCTTCTTCGGCGGATGGCAACGGTTTCTCCAGCTATCGGCGGCTGGCAGCGATCCCTCCGTCCCCAGGCAGACTGCCACGGCTGCTCCCCTGGGGGAGGGCAGCGGCGAGGACTCTGCGACAGCGCATCCCTCCTCCATCCCAGGTTTCACCACCACTGTAACCGATAAAGAATGGGCAAGGAGGTGGCGGAAACTGGCTGAACAGTAAACAAAGTTTAATAAATACATAAAACAAATACAGACACGCATGCAACGCAGCCGCATGCGTCTCTCTCTCTCTCTCTCTCTCTCTCTCTCTCTCTCTCTCTCTCTCTCTCTCTCTCTCTCTCTCAAAACTGGTCCCTCCAGCTCCCCTTTATCTCGCTCTCCCGCTGATCAGCTGATAAAGTGCCATCTGTACATCGTCATGGTCCAGCCATGCCCTCCTTCTTGTCACAGTGTGCTATAATGTTGCGTGTTCAAATTTACCTTTGCAAAGCTAAATTTCACGGTTGAAGGTGTGGGTTGATTTTTAACATGTGTGTGAAACCAGCAAATTCAAAGATGTGAGGATTTGTATTGAGATGACTATATTTCGTCTGCAGAATTTTGTCATGCTACATAAATGTGACCATGCCTTTACCATATCTGTGTTAAGTTATCCAGTATTTCAAATTCGTTGTCATGACAACGGAATGCCGAAATCCCAGTAACTTTTGCACAATGTAAAAATTTAAATAAAATGAGGACAACATTTTAACACCACATCCGATGGATGTGCCTTTTTAGCATATAGTGATCCCGTCACTATACTGGGGTATTAGGACCCAAACAGACCACAGGGAGAGCACTCCCTAATACCTCTTCCAACAGCAACCTTAGTTTTCCCCAGGAGGTCTCCCATCAAGGTACTGACCAGGCTCAACCCTGCTTAGCTTCAGTGGGCAACCAGTCTTGAGCTACAGGGTGATATGGCTGCTGGTATTAGTTACTCTACTACCAATCACAACTCTGATTTTACGTATAGACCTCATATTTTATGATGTTGCATTAAGTTTCGTTTTTAAACCGGAATAATAAAATGGCTAAAAAGAAAAAATAAGAATGTCATGGATCACCTGCTTATTGAAAGATTTTCTGTGGCCGCCCAAGCGAAATCGGTCCGCCTTGGCAAATTTTATGATAATCTTGAGTTCAGCACTTCTTAAGCGATAAATATGCTTCTCATCTGCAACACAATATTTTTGCTCTGTGTATCTCTGGAGCGCAGGCATCTGGTGCCTGGGCTTCCCTCAATATTGCAGGGCAAGACCGCAAAACTGATGCAATCCATTTGTATTTGTAAGCACTATAAAGTAAATCAAACCTCTCAAACAGTAGATGGCCCCGACATGCTAAACGGCATTGAGAAGAGCAACACTGCTATGTGACAAAATAAAGGTTTTTTTTCAAATTACACATCATCCTTACTAAAAAAGTAGTAACAGTGATATTTTGACAAAAATTCTACATAATAGATTATTTAATATTCATCTATTAGACCTCATTTTTATTACAACTGTGGAAGTTGTAGTTCAAATTGTTTAGGCTACTTTTTTCATAACAATTACCTGTACTTATGAAATTACACTGTAAACTCTGTATAAGAGCTTGTTTCTAAATGCCCTAAAAGTCTGAACCTTCCAGACGTATGGACAAATTATGCTTTTGGCTTTCCATACAGGTTGTTACTAAAGAACACGGGCTGCATGACTATGAAGAGCGATTTCAACAAGAAGTGGTTTTCATGCTGATGTGATAAATTAATCTATATCTTCAGAAGCAATATGAAATGACTTTTAAATGAAAATAAAGCAATAAGTCACAAGAGGCAGTGCATTACAGTGATTTTACCACAGGTAAGGTGTAGTGCTTCACTTACCCATGGTAAAATCACTGTGACTTGAGTGGTTTGTTGATTTTATTTAATGGCACTGACAGCACTATGATAAAAGACACTAATTTACAATAAACAGTTAAATATATTGTTAATAATTATCTGAATAAACTAAAGTAATTTAGTTAATAATTCTAACTGTTGGTTGTTTGTGGATGCCAAATAACTTCTGCAATAATACAGAATGTGAAGTCACCGTATAGTTTATGTATACTGTATTCATTGTACAACAGATTTGAATGTGGCTCATCCAGTCCGATTTTATGAAACAAAATACAATTTTAAGCATACATATTCTTTGGCATCCTCTCTGTCATTCGTATTGTAATATTTGTAATGTAAATAAGTAAATAAGGCAAAATTTGCATGTGTCCATAGATTTTTGACACTGGCTTTGATGAACGTAACATTCTGGTTGTTATATAAATACTGGTTATTTGTTATTTTTGGTGTTCAGATCGAACCTGCAAGATGTGGAATCTGGTAACTGGACAGGAAATAGTGACGCTGAGGGGGCACCCTAATAACGTTGTGTCCGTCAAATACTGCAGCAACTCCAGCCTGGTCTTTACCGTTTCTACATCATTTATCAAAGTATGGGACATTCGTGACTCTGCCAAGTGCATCCGAACATTCACGTGAGTATCTCGCTGAAGATGTAAAATCTCGCTGTAAGACATTTTGCCCCAAAAAAATTAAAATGGAAAAGTTAAAATATTTAACTGATATTTCCATCAACATGATCATCCTAGAATTTCATGTAGCACAGAAATCGTTTAACTTTGCCCATCCATTTTAAGGTCATCGGGTCAGGTGGTCTCCGGTGACGCCTGTGCTGGAACAACCACCCGCACCATCACCACAGCCCAGGGCGAGCACCAGATTAACCAGATCGCCCTCAATCCCTCTGGATCGGTTCTGTATGCTGCCGCAGGCAACACTGTCCGCACCTGGGACCTCAACAGGTGCATAGTTCATAGCTTGGCCTGAGTTCATTGATATCGAAACGGCTACAGAGGTGGTATTGGCATTTATTGATGGTCATTTATGAATGATTTAAAAAATCCACACGGCAAGTGGGGTGTGAGGCCTGTTTTCAATTTTTGGGATTCCATCACCTTGTACATGTTGCTTGAAAAATACTTGGTAATGATAAAACCTTTGCAAAATTACTTTTAAATATGTAATATTTGCTAAACATTGTAGTTTTGTGAGTTATGTTACTGATTATAAGGTTTTTATGCAGAATGCTGGCCACAGGGAAGCTGACAGGACACATTGGCTCAGTCATGTGTCTAACAGTGGGTTATTCCGGTGGGGGCAAAGACCAGGTCATCACTGGTTCCAAAGACCACTATGTGAAGGTGCGTTGCAGCTTGTTTTGTCATGTGTGTGTCTCTATTTTCTGAAACAGTATGTAGTCTTTCCGAAATGGCATCCCATCATAAACGGCAACAAACCAAAACAAATACCATTTCCAAATTTTTCATATAATGCTGATAGACTTGGTCATTTAGAGTTGGGCAGTAACCAACTAAAAGTAGTGATGCTACTTAACTACATTTTTCAGTAGTGTAACAGTAGCTCAGATATTTTCCAATTATTACTTTTTCCAACAAGTGGCCTTTTGAATTTTGTATTTTTTTTTTTATAGTGAATTTTTTTTTTTTTTAAATACTGCCTTTTATCAGTATGCTGCTGACATTTAATGAGCTGTATTTAAATTTTCCTGTTTAATGCTGTTGTCCTAATTAATTTATTTAAAAACATCATTGATATTTTTTACCAGAAGAATGCTGCTTTTATTCAATTCTAAATTAAATCATCTAATGGTTACATATTTAAAAATAAATTGCCTCCATATTATATCCATTGTATCCTCCATATCCAAATTGTAGTTTGCTCTTTTTGTTAGTAGCTTGTATTGTAGCAAACTACTTTTTCAAAAGGTTAACTTGACTGTAGTTGAACTATTTTTAAATTATTAGTAGTTTGTGATGCACTGAATTTATTAAAGAACCAAATATGTTAGATGGCCAAATGTCTCTTTGCAAAGTTGATTTGTATACATTTTCAAGCCAGGATTCATGATATACAAGAATAAGATGCTGTTTTTAATGTAATGCAGATATTTGATGTTGCGGAAGGCGCTCAGGGCAATATTGGTCCAGCTCATAACTTTGAGCCCCCTCATTACGACGGTATTGAATGCCTTGCCATACACGGTGACATCTTGTTCAGTGGTTCCCGTGACAACGGCATTAAGAAATGGGATCTGGGACAGCAGGAACTGATTCAGGTACAGGTTAAAAGATTATTATTGCATGTAGATACATTTGACTCCTTAACTCCCTCAGTACTATTTGAATAGCATTCCAGGTGACAGCTCATGAAGTTGATTGAAAGAATACCCAAATTGCACAGAGCTGTAATCTAGGCAAAGGGTGGATACTTTGAAGAAACTAAAATATAAGAGTTTTTATGACTTGACTATTTATTTTTGAAAATGCGGACATAGTAATAATAAAGAATGAATTGGTGTGAGCGAACTTTCCACTGGTAGTGTATGCAAATTTGGATCTTTTATTTATGTATGTCGTCATAGTGTCAGACGACCTTACAGCATTTTGCGTACATGAACGTTAGACAGCTGTTGGACTGTTCAGAGACCCGAGCATGACTGCGGTGTCCATTTTCCATTTCTCTTTTTGATTTGTAACTAGTAGCAAGTCTAGCAACTAATAAACAAGCAAAAGAAAAAAAGATCTAGAGCAAATAGTTTTCCTAAAAATCTATGTCCACAAATGTGGACAGCAGGACTAAGTTGTGAAATTTTTAATAATACCAAGCTATAGAAACTCAGATTTTGTTTTGTTTTTTTTCTTCATCAATTTGTTTATTATGTTTCCAGTAGTGTTGCTATTCATGTTTTTGAGACATTATAGACATTACATCAGAAATTAGCACAATTAATTCTGATTCAAAGTAATGACAAACATCATCAAATTATTGCCAACCATGATAAATACAATTATAAATTTGGAATCTATTGATTGGTCTAAACTGATTGGTCTCAGAAAAGTTTGAAATGCACCTAATTTTTCATCCTAACTCTATATAAAGTTGCCGAAAGCAAACTTTTTCAGCTTTTCGATGAACCCATTGCTTCTCAGTGTGAAAATGCACAATGAATGTAGAAATGCATTTACTAATGTTAATGAATAGAACCGTATTTTATAGTAACAACAAAATAAAATATAGAACAATTTGTATTCAAATGAAGCAAAATAACCCACAGATGCCTTAATGTTAGTTATTTTGAATGACTTTCAAAATATTTTTTAAACTTTTGCGGGAATAATGTCCCAAACTTCACTTATGTGGACATCATGTTGTCCAACTCGCTGACGTGTGAAAAATAAATGCATTTTTTAAAGTAGCATACCAAAGGAAACAAGGGATGCTACTCTTTACACTCAAACAGGTTTCAATGAAAAAACTTAGAGGTTTCTTACCAGAGGCACTTTTGATTGGTCTGTGCCCGTAGAAGTGCTTCACGGAAATCAACGTTACGTTGTTGTCACGTGACTCGGTGCGGAAGAAGTTTAACTCTTAATTTACAGTTGGAACAGTATTCAGTCAGTTTAAATAATCCATTGTGTATAGCATAGCCGAAATACAATGTCCACGTATGTGGACACTGGGTCACACATGGTTAAGTATGTTTAGTTTCATTATTTGTTTACATTGGCTGTGTAGTTATAATAGCAGGTACTCAAAACAAATGCCTCTTGCCTGGAGATTGTTTTCTCCACATCAAAAGGACTTATCTAGAGATGCACAAATTAAATTTAGGTTAACTTGCATAGGAATAGATTTAAGGTAACTATTCATTTAAAGAACCAAAAAACTATCTATTTTCATCTCTTCTTTGTGAGAGAGAATTTAAAGACTATTAAGCTGTAAGTGTATTGAAGAGTTTTTTAAAGAGGCAAGATGGCGTAGCATGACTTTGTGTTTAAATAACAAAATCAAATACAATATTCAATACCAAAAAGAATATATACGTGCACAGACAAATTATGTTCGGAAGGTAATAGACCAGCATTTATCCATCATTTCTGTGTCAGTAGATGTAAAATAGCTTTATATGTCAGCGCCCATTGACGTAATCACTGTCTGAAAGTTGAGAAAGCTCTTTGTAATAAGTATGATTTTAATGGTTCATCTAGCTGTTAGCCCATCACCCATTGATTATATCAGACAAGAACACATACCAAAGTTTCCTGTTATCCAGACTGAAAAGGTAAAAAATAATGGGAGATTATTATATGGCAGTGTGAAAATGTTTTTTTTTTTTTCTACCTGTCTGAATTATGTATTTAAGGGTTCAATTCTGTTTCATGTTGACTTCAGCACAGTTTGATGTTAAAATCCGTTAGGAAGCACAAATATCTACAGGCAAAATGTTGTGTTAGTTCCACAAGTGCTTCCTTTTGAATGGACTTGGCTATAATTGGTCTTAACTACATACTTAAGCAACCAATACTGTTTTTATGACCCATTTTAATATTATATTACCAAATCGATTTGAGTCAGTCTGAACAAACTAAAAGAACCGGGTCACAAGTCAGTGAGTAGTTCGCTTCGCAAAGACAACATAATTAAAAGATGTGATACTATGTATTTCTCGCTCCTCGCAATCAATTCCGACTGCAATCTCGTACTGTAACTTGTGTAAAAAATTATTTCCTTTGCCGTGGCTCTGTAATGTAGATTCAGTACCAGTGCAGCTCTTTAAACTTTATTTACCACAAAATATTTACTTTTATTTTTTTTGTCAGTTTCAACTAAAATAAACATGTAGATTCCATGTCAATCCATACTTTTTCATTAAAGGGATAGTTCACCCATAAATGTAAATTCACTAATTTACTCACCCCCATGCCATCCCGAATGTGTGACTTGCGTGTATTATTTTTCTAATGCTGAACACAAATAAATATTTTTTCCTCACAATGCAAGTGAATGGGTACCAAAAGTTTGAAGCTCCAAAATGCACATAAAGGCAGTATAAAAGTATTCCATAAGACTCCAGTGGTTAAATCTATATCTTCAGAAGTGATATGTTAGGTGTGGGTGAGAATCAGATTAGGAAAAAGTCCTTTTTACTATAAATTCTTCTCCCTGCCCAGTAGGTGGAGATATGCACAAATAATTTGAATCGACAAAAACAAAAGAAGAATGTGAAAGTGAAGCTTGAAAATGAAACCGAAAATCTGTTTCACACCCACACTTATCATATTGCTTCTGAAGATCTGGATTTAACCACTGGAGTCGTATGGATTACTTTTAAGCTGCCTTTATGTCCTTATGGAGCTTAAAAATTTTGGTGCCCATTCATTGCATTGTGAAGACCAACAGAGCTGAAATGTTCTTCTAGAAATCTTGGTTTGTTTTCAGCAGAAGAAAGAAAGTCATACACATCTGGGGTGACATGTGGTTGAGTTAAATGATGAGAGAATTTAGATTTTTGGGTGAACTATCCCTTTAAACAAATGTATACAGTGCTTTCTCACTTCTAGCTATGAAACATACACATCTGTTCAATTTGACCACAGCAATGATTGCAGATCCATGCCATTTTTTTATTGATAGAAAGTTTATACAACCCCTCCCCCATGCACCACGACGACATTCGAATCCCGGGAGATTTAACAATGTTTAAGCAGTGTGTTTATCTAAACACACACTTCCCTAACTCGCCTGCCCTTTTTGATAGCGTGGCTGGGTAAATTAGTCCAGATAAATTGCTTTGGTTGTTCTCTTTTGAGAATTTCCATCTGATTCCCCACGGATTTGTCTGAGGAATAATTTAGAATTTGCTGTTAAAATGTGCGAAATGCTTCATCCCACATTACCATAGCATCATAGTGGCGAGTTATGGGAACCATTTCATAATTTCATCAGAAAATGTGAAATTCAAGTTTTACATGTTTCAACCATCCATTCCCACAGCAAATCCCGAACGCCCACAAGGACTGGGTGTGTGCGTTGGCATTTGTTCCAGGGCGGCCCATGCTCCTCAGCGCCTGCAGGGCGGGTATGCTCAAAGTGTGGAATGTGGACAACTTCACCCCTATCGGAGAGATCAAGGGCCATGACAACACCATCAATGCCATCTGCACCAACTCTAAACAGATCTTTACTGCATCCAGGTATGTAAAACAGGCAAGAAAGAGCCTCAAGGAAAAGACTAAATTACTTTGATAAACTTGTAGGGATGGTTCATGATGGTCGACTTGTTGACCAACAACCGACTAGTCCTTTAGTGAGGTTGACTAGTTTATTTAGACTTTTTTGTATGTATTTTTACATTTTAATTATTCTCATTTTTGGGGCTAATATTAACAGAACTAGCAACATCCTGTGCAAATAAGTAGAACAATTATATTATAACACATTCAGATAGACGTCTTTGGCTGTTGTATCATGTCCCGTGCTTTTTTATTTATTGTTTTATTTTGAGCATTCTGAACACTCAAGAATGAATGCCATGTAAATGCCACATAAGAAACCCGTCCGATCAGGGTTATATTTACCCGAAACATAAACCTGTCATTCAGGCAACCCTCTGACTAGTCTATTTCTGCTCTCTTGTGATGCCTTTTTCCAGACAGTAAACTACTTAGAAATTGTAAGTCAGACTAACAAGTTTTTTAGACCTACTTTGTGTAATTGTAGGGTTACTTGTTAAGCAGATGGTGTGGGCAAGCAATTTGGGGATTGTTTGACTGTTATTCATTAATGTGACTCTAACAAAGCTCTCCTGTTTCCTCGTCTCTCTCTCACTCTCTCTTTTTTTAATTCTTTCCGTTTTTGCTCTGGGGCCTAAAACTACAGTGACTGTCGGGTGAAGTTGTGGAGTTATGTCCCCGGGCTCACACCTTGTCTTCCCCGTCGGGTCCTGGCCATCAAAGGCCGGGCCACCAGCCTCCCCTGAGTCTCCACTAACTCTTCCTGCCTCTGGTTCCCTCTGGTACTGTCTTTTCCTCTTTTCTGTTCTTATGTCTCTCTGTTTCAGTTATTTTTTTCCTTTTCCTTAGTCCCTGTGCCATTATTTGCTGGCTGCTTAGCAACTTCTTGGAGTCAGACTGAACAGGTTTTCTGTTATCCTGTAAGGAAGCAAAATTGTTTACAGGGCGTTGCTGGATTTATAAGGTTCAATGAAGGGGTTGGTGATATTAGCAAAAATGTATATTGCGATTAAAATCTTAGTGATAGGGTATCAATAATGCCTGTGAAATACTCTGTATTTCTAAAGGACAGCATTTCTGAAGTTAGGAAAGTCTGCGCACATTTTCAACTAATTCCTTTGGTATCCTTGGCTGACACAAAATTGAGATCCATATTGAGATTCAGCACAACAGTATGTCCACAAACTAGTCAGTACTTATTCTTACTTAAAAAATTTACCTCAAAAATGAAAATTATTTCATTATTTACTCACCCTTATGCTCTCCCAAACTTATGTCTTCTGTCGAACATCAAAGAAGATATTTCAATGGAATATTTTGAAGCCCCAAAAAGGGCAAAATGGCAGCATAAAGGAAATCCATATGACAAAGTGGTTTAATCCATGTCTTTTGAAGTGATAGGATGGCTTTCGGTGAGAAGCAAACCAAAATTTCAGCTTGATATATGTGCATATGCTTGTGCATGCGAGAACTGACACAGCACAATACTAGACGTTCTCGTGTGAACATTGAACATGCAAACGCACACACATCAAATGTGAGCATTTGTGAATGAGCTTCTCTCATGAACATGCATAAGAGTGCAGGGCAGAAGGGAAGATTTTAACTGAATAAAGACAGACTTTATCAACTTTATTTCTTACACAAAACTATCGAATTGCTTCGATTAGTCTTACATTGCATGGCCAGAAACAGTTGAAATATTCTTCAAAATATCATCTTTTGTGTATATATATATATATATATATGTTGCTATAGAGAGTCACATTTTTTTCATAAAAATGTTTGTTTCCCATAGTGTTGATATTTAAGGTTTTGAGCCGTTATAGACATTACATTAGAAATTAGCATTATTAATTCTGATTCAAAGTAATCACTGAATTACTTAATGCCCAGTGTGTCTGGACTGGTCTCGGAACAGTTTGAAATGCACCTTATTTTCATCCTCTGTATACAGCCTCTGAAAGCAACATTTTCCAGCTTTTGGATACATCCATTGATACTCCGTGTTATAATGCAGGGTGAATATAGGATATTTTAAGGATAATGAGCCTATAGTCCATGTACATGGTCATTGTGTTTAACAGTGTGCCGTTTAGCAATAAACCAATTAATTATTTAAAATGGCATATTAGATGAAACTAGAGACTCTACTGTTTTGACTCAAACAGGTTTTAATGTAAAAAATGAAAGAGGTTTCTTAACAGATTAAGTTTTGTTGCCATTTCTCCCAAAGACAAACTCAGCTGAGATTGCGCCATGTTGTTTTGTTGTGTGACTCGGTGTGTCGAAGGTTTAACCCTTTAATGACAGCTTAGAGTCTCCTGAACTGAGATTAGTCAGTTTAAATTATATTATGCATAGCCTATAACGAAGCCAAAACATAATGTCCATGCATGTGGACGTGGGATCTCAGGCGTTTCAATTAGATAAATGCAAAATTTTATTTTCACAAGTAGACTTTTGAACCCTCACTGTGTGCACATACAGGCATTGTGTGGAGAGGGAGAAAAAGCCAATTGCAGAGGCCATGGATGTGTGTACAGTTTGATGAAGCATTAAGTGATGTGAATGGCCAGGCTGTTTTCAACAATTGTCGGTCAGTAACAGAATTTGATTCTGGCAGCCAGTGTGGAGACTTAAGCAAAGGCATGACCATTTCTGAAGGTTAAAGAGCAGTTGAGCAGCAGCATTTCAAATGCACTCAAGGGGACGCGAGCCACAGAATCCCTGAGAACAAACTGCACAGTTCAGTTGTGTCATTGTATTCTTGTCGTGTTGTCAATTATTTCTTGCTTTGTTAGTTATTATATCTCCTCTGTGCATCTCCTCTGTTTCTTTTTCTTTTCTGTTTCCATGCTCTCTCACTGCACCAGTTTCTTTTCATGAGACAACTTTTTCCCAGATGTTTTATTCTTCTCTTGATCCCACAGAACGTCCCCTTAGCTCCTTCATTTTCTTTGGGCCAATAAGGAAATCTTACTAATTAGACACTGAACACAAAGCATAATTTTTTTCCTTGCCTTTATGTGCTCAAGTCGAAACATCTTTTAAGAGCACAATAAAAAGCCTATTGCAACTGTAATTGCATTCAACACCAGTGGCATAAATCCTTTTAATTGGTTCTTGTTAAAGTCTAGGTACCACCAGATAGCTTCTGCCTCAACGCCCTTTGAGACCTGATGCCCTTTTCCCCATATCCACTGAAATATTGTTGTTTTTAACTGGTTGTATATTTCTGTTAAGCCAAAGTACTTTTCCACCAAGTGGATATAGAGAGATCTAGAAAGTTTTAAGTGGTTTTTTGTTTTTTTCCCCAAGACAAAAATTCTGATTATGGATCTTATTTTTTGCAGTGAAGAATTTTTCAGAACCTTTTCCCCAGACCAATGACCCATCAATTTCCATCGTACTGCAATCAACTTTTATTTTGTTTAGTTTCTTTGTTTTTTGTTTTTTTTTCATCAGAGATACCGTAGTATGTTGAAGATGTAAGCATGTGAGTCTAGGGGCTAGGTCTCACAGCAGCATTTTGATTTTTATTTGGGATAAAAATGTGCTTGCACATAATTGGTGAGAGGCAGAGGCAGGCGGCTTCTCTTTGTGAACTCTTTGTTTTGATGTCTTTGCCATCTCTTCAGAGTTAGGAGCTACAACGATGATGTCTGAAGATTCAGACAACCGAGTGTCTCTCTTTCTAATTATTGGCCCTGTGCCTCTCCTCCACCTCTCATTTTATATCTCACTTTCTTCTCCCACAGTGACATGACAGTGAAGATCTGGCATCCGAAGATGGGGAAGAAAAGGTGACAATCCTGAGTTTGGAATCATTGTTATCGCCATTGTATGATGCCTTTTGTTTTTGAGTTGGGTGCCAATTGGACGTGACAGTCCAACCTTATGGTGCTCAAAGCTGACCTTTGAGTGAAGTCCAGGGTTCGGAGGTCTCATTCCAGGAGGTCGGTTACATTGCTCTGTTCTAAGGAGAGGAGACGGCTGTCTGTTTTGAAGTCACAACCCTTTTAATGTCTTAAAACCTGATATATCTGGAATATTCAAAGGGGAAGCCAACAATCTGCCATTTCCCATCTTCTTGATCTTTTATAGGTGCCATTTTGGTAACGCCACATTTGACCCAGAAACTGTAACATCTGTACTAAAAAGTTGCACTTCCTGTCTAGGAACAAAGTTATTGTGAAAACTTAATCTGTAGCTGCTGTTTTTTTTTTTACCATGTCAGTGACAACGAAGTATCCAAGATGAAGAAAGTCCACTTCAGCTTCAAGAGGCATGAAACATTCTTTTAACTCCTAGAGAGGCTTATGATTTTGGTCTTTGAAACTGAACTAGACTAGAGACTGAACCATTGGCAGTTAATGTCCAAAACATTTTATAATATCTCAAGAAGACTCTAGATGAAGTTGAGAATTTGCATCACTTTCTATCCCAGTTCTGAGACATTGTGCAATAGTACAGACCTCCCCTTATTTCAATGATCTCCTCTACAGGGGTTCCTCTAAACATTTCAAATGACTAATGGCTGCCCTGATCTTCCATTCAAACACTGGACACATACTTGTACAGCCCTTCTGGGAGACTTCCCTTGCTTTTGAAAACCATTGTCTCCATTGTTTCTCTGTTGCTGTGAATTTTACGTTCTCTACCTCAGGTTTAGATTACATTTTGGGCAAAAACCCTTCACTGAATCTGGGTTCTAGCTCATGACAGGATCCCAGTTTTATTTTCTGGGAGATGTGTGGATAGAGGTCTCAGAAGTGTGAAGCAGAATTCAAAGTCTGCTGAGTGGGCATTTTTAGGGTGTGCATGTAATAAACCAAGTTCTCTCGGGGACTGTCAGGCTAAGTGACACTAGCAGGATGTTCTCCTTAAGATTGCAGATTTAGAGCTGCCTCAGACTCAAGCATCTGATTATAAGGCAGCGTTTCCTTTCTGGACAAGAAAAAGGGATCCAGCCATGTTGCTGGATGTTCTTTTGTCCTGGTACGTTTGTTGCTGAGGTGATAGCTTTACTGATGTTATCGCAAAACTGTTTTCTAACAAATTTCAGACAATCTGACACTGGATTGTTAGATGAAAATTTGGTCATGTATTACCTCAATTTTGACTACTCTTTAAAATGTTATAAAGCACAAGTGTTGAAGAATTGCATAACAGTTGTAGGTTCATGTGCAACTTTAAAAAATTTCTTGCTAGTCCGCACCATGTCTGGTCCATGTAATCTTTAAGACACATTGAGAAAAATAAAACCATGCTAAAGGGTGAATCTCATTAAAGAAAATAAGATTTATTTCACCACAAAATAATAATAATAATAATAATAATAATTAAAAAATTAAGAAAAAATTATATTTTGGCTAAATACAATGAAGCAGATTTTTAGTACTATTAAGAGTTGCATAATTACATTATTTCCATGACAACTAAGCAACCCCCCCTTTTCCATTCATATTACCACAATGCAAACAATTGTCATTCTCATGACTGCAATGCTGAGTTGTAAAGTGTTTATACATTAGAGCATTATTTGTCACACTATCTAATGGTAATCACCATTGAGAATGATGCGAATTACAAAATTAAAGGTATTAATGTTGAAGTATGTCACAATGTAAAAACTCCTAATGGTCCTAAAATGGTTTCATTTTCATTTATTCAAAATATAATTTCTTATTCATTTTTATCTTTGAGTGAAATGTGACCACATTATTGTGCTATTTACCCTTAAAGAACTTAAAATGTACAAGATGTACAATAGTTTAAAGTTTTAGTTCACCCAAAAAGGAAAATTCTCATAATTTACTCACTCTCATGACATCTCAGATGTGTATTACTTTCTTCTGCAGAACACAAAGATTTTTAGAAGAATTTCTCAGCTCTGTAGGTCCATACAATGCAAGTGAATGGTGACAAGAACTTTGAAGGTCCAAAAATGACACAAAGGAAACATAAACGTAATCCATAAGACTCCAATGATTTAATCAATATCTGCAGAAGTGATATGATAACAGTTCAATCTCTAAGTCCTTCTTTTACCATAAATCTCCACTTTCACATTTTGAAAGTGAAAGTGGAGATTTATAGTAAAAAAGGACTTAAACATGTATCTGTTTCTGACCTACACCTATCATATTCTGAATATATGGACTAAACCATCAGAGTTATATGGACTTACTTTTATGGGGCCTTTTGGACCGTCAAAGTTCTAGTCACTATTCACTTGCATTGTATGGACCTACAGAGCTGAGAAATTCTTCTAAAAATCTTTGTGTTCTGCAGAAGAAAGAAAGTCATACACATCTGGGATGGCATGAGGGTGAGTAAATGAGAGAATTAACATTTTCGGGTGAACTAGCCCTTTAAATATAATAGAGACACAGATTTATTGAAATGTGTCTTTATATAAAATAATCAGGGTGAGTCTGTTAATCTACCAGCGCACTCCAGTATAAGCATCCAGTGATAGGGAAAATGCCATTGTTAAACTAGGTCAAATAAATCCTGCCCCTTTTTTTATTTTTTTTTATAATAAAACAGGAGGCAGCCTCCTCTGCATTGAGGGACATGCCCGGTGGGGGTATGTGGGCGTTGGCAAGCTTGTCTTGGTAGAACACATACAACTTTGTTTTTAATCCATCAATCTTGCTGTGCTTCATGCTGCTCCCTTCCCAGGCATTCCCAGATTCACAGTCTTCTTTAATGAAACATATCTATCATTCTTATCTGCACATTGTTTCTGGGCGGCCCCTGGTAATATATATGCGCAGCAGCTACAGTATGTACAAGAGCCACTGGAAGGAGGATGTTTTTATCTGATGAATGACCCACACACAGGATTCCAAGCTCCTTAAAGAGGTTTATCATATATGATAAATATGTTAATGATCAGTCGTGAAGCCAAAAGGATTTTTAGCAAACTTTGCAATTTACCCTTTTTGATGTTTATCATGGAATTTTATGTTTCTCTTTCATTATTCCTTTCACTCAAACACATTGTGATGTCACAAAGCTGCTATTAGTCCTTTTAAAGCTCCAACATTTATGACAATCCACAGGACCATATAATGGATATGAAACATAATTTTGTCTGTGGACAGAGATATTTTAGCAGTAATCATCATAATAGGGAAATTTGTAGGCTTGGATCTATTTACATACTGTAAAGCTCATATACATGCATATAATATATTCATTAGGAAGAACGCATTTGGGGCTTCTTCACCCTTAAGGTTAATTCTTTGGATAATAAATCTGCGGCAATAGATTGCAGCTTATGCAGTTATACCTAGTAGAGAGAGTATGTTCTGCACCCTTATTAAACCAGTATTTCATCCTTAAGACTGTATGTGGGTTACAATACACTACCATAGAAAGATTACATTATAGGGTGGTTTTAGACCAAATTCCAATTTTCTTTTTGTCCTCTTTCCACTGCAAATGAGTAATAAACTCATAAAACGAAATGTAATTTTTATCTCTTCTACATATTGCCAGACTTCAGAATGAAGCCAAATTGATTAAATAATGATCAGAGGCTATACATCAAAGGACTTTTGTTTTCAAAACTGTGAAAAAAGGCTGCTTTCTACCATCATGCATCTCTTTTTATGTGTGTCGGTGTCTTGCTCTTGAAAGATATCAGATAAAATATACAGTGTCAAAATATGTTGCCAAAGTTTGGTTTATATGATCACTTGCACATTTCTATATGTCTTACAATTTGACTGTATTAAAAACCTTGCAATATTTTACGTTTTCTTTTAATGTTATGCTCAAACAAACCTGATTTGATTATGCATACTATTCAATTACAGTGTGAGCCCCATTTTTAATAAGTGCCCCTTAATAAGTGAGATTATAGACTTGTCTCATTTAATTGTAGAAATGAAAACCATTGTGTTTGGAATACCACTAATTTATAAGCATTTTTATTTATTTTATTTGTATTTTTTTGGTACTGTTGTTGTATTCTTGGAATGGAACTTGTCACATTTGCCCTTGATTTGTATCGCTAGGACTTAAAGACAGAAATTGGTTTGCGAATGCTGTTCCCTAACATGTCCATAACATAAAAAAAATGCTTTTACAGCCATGCCAGTTAATGGCTTACAATTCCTTGTGTTCAGCTCAAAGACAGTCTTTTACATTCATAACTTACAATGTATATGAAGCTTTTGGGCTTTCTTTTTTTCAGCTTCACAGCAGTAGTTTACCGGTATGTTTAGTCAGAGCTTTGTTGTGGCTTTAAGGTGTTTCATTTATATTCTAGGCCAGTGCTGCATCCCATGGACATGCTTTATAAGCTTCTACATCTGTATATAGTCTTAAATTAAAGCTTTTCTGTACACGGGAGATTGTAGACACCTGTCTATAGAGGATCTTTGAATACCATAGCGTTACCTGGACTGTTGAGCAGCATTGCCCCTCTGTAACACCAAATGTAAGTAGAATTCCACTGGCATTTTATATTTGCGCTAAGCTGCCTTACTCTCTCTGTATCACGCCCTGAACTGCTGGGCCACACTGCAATACGCCTTACATCTGATTCGAAATGTACACTCGGTTTGCATGTGGAACATCATGCCACTAAGAAACGTTGCTTTTAAATGTCTTATGCATATTTTTTTTTTGGGGGGGGGGGGGATCCAAATGGGATGCTTTCTAGTTGCCTGACAACCCAGGTATGTGCTTAATACACGGATGAATAAAGACATTTAAGTGATAGAGAAAACGAGGCTGAAATTAAAGGCTTTGACAGAATAATAAATAGGGCCAGCAGCAGTTTATATGTGTTCAGCTGTTTAAGTCATTCTTAAACTGCTGACTTGAGTTTATCTCCTGTATTATTGATCTTGAAGCAGGTGAAGGCAGGTGCTAAACAATTGTAAAACAGAGTGGGGCGTACCAACAAAGGTTACACGTGCCTTTTTATTGCGTAGACTCCTCCCGAGGAATGTAAATGTTTGTATAGACTGATTTTTGTTACATGTGCATGTGATCAAACTGGGTGTAAAATATTTGACTGTAAATATTGTAACTGTTTTATTTAATGAGCATTTCTCCAGAGAAATAAACAAACATTAAATATATATTGTGGATTTCCTTGTCTTTTTTTGTAGCCATAGCTAGAGTTAAGTCAGTATGTTGTTATTGCTCTGTTTTCATGCTATCTATAGCAGTGTACGGTTTAGTTCCTGTTTCCTTTCTGTGATGATCTGGCAGATATGATCTGTCTAGAATTAGTGCTGTTATCAGTAACGCAGGAACAGTTTTGAAGCATCACACACGCACATACAATACTACTATCAGGGCTGAATCACACGAAGACATGTCGCAGTCACATTTCACCCCAAAATAAATAGAAAAAAAATGTTGTGGCCATACAGATGTTTTGCATTGTGCCAATATTTCTGTTTGCACATTTCCCCCATCATTTTAATTTCTCTGTGTGTGTGTGTTTCTTTGTGTTGTGTTTTTTTTTACTGTGTGTTTTTAGTTCCCATTTTTTTTGCAATGGTCTTTCTCTTGAGCAGCATTGCTCTAATACATAGATTTTTGTATTTAAATTAGCTTAAATAAAAGGCAGTTGCTACACCAAATACTATACTACCATGATAAAAAAAATTATATAAAAGAAAAAAAAAAAAAAAAAAAAAAAAAAATATATATATATATATATATATATATATATATATATATATATATATATATATATATATATATATATAGGTCCTAAAATAGGCTGTATTTTCAGCAAAATATAATTTCTTATCCTTGACTGGTTTCGTGAGATTCCCCTACAGATGAAACCAATTGTGTCAGCCTTTCTGAACATGGACAACCCTCGGGGGAATAACTGATATTTCCCTGGCTAATGGTGACAAAAGACTCAGACGTGACATTTCTAGCAGGGATTGATCAAGCTTTCTTTGTCCCACCGGATGTAGGTGAAAATGACAAAAGTTTGAACTTGTAAAAGCATTTTGTAAAACAAAACAACAACAAAAACATTGTAAGAAATTTTTATTGACTGTGGGAACAACGAGCTGAAATGCATTGGCCCTCTGATGTTGTTCAAGTCAAGTGGTTTTTATTGTCGTTCAACCATATACAGTTGTACAGTACACAGTGAAACAAGACAACGTTCCTCCAGGACCATGGTGCTACATAAAACAACATAAGACAAACACAGAACCACATGAGACTACACAGACTAAATAAAGTGCAAGTGCAAATGTGTGCAAAATGTACGGGACAGTACAATAAATTACGAACCATGAACAGGACAATAGACACAGTGAGAGACAGTGCAGCGCCGACCAGTACACAGTAGTGCAAAAAGATGACAGTTCCTAAAAATGTAATGTAAACGTAACATACTATGAGATAGTGTTCTATGGACATAGCAGTTATTGAGGTAGCAGACAGCTATAAAGTGACCGTAATTAAAGTGCAACTCAGGACTCGTGTGTGTGTGTGTGTGTGAATGTGTGTGTCAGTACAGTCTCTGAGTATCGAGAAGCCTGATGTCTTGGGGGAAGAAGCTGTTACACAGTCTGGCCGTGAGGGACCGAATGCTTCGGTACCTCTTGCCAGATGGCAGGAGGGTGAAAAGTTTGTGTGAGGGGTGTGCGGGGTTGTACACAATGCTGTTGGCTTTGCGGATGCAGTGTTTTTCGTAAATGTCTTTGATGGAGGGAAGAGAGACCCTAATGATCTTCTCAGCTGTCCTCACTATCCTCTGCAGGGCTTTGCGGTCCGAGACGGTGCAAGTCCCAAACCAGGCAATGATGCAGCTGCTCAGGATGCTCTCAATAGTCCCTCTATAGAACGTTGTGAGGATGGGGGGTGGGAGATGTGCTTTCCTCATCCTTCGCAGAAAGTAGAGACGCTGCTGGGCTTTCTTGGTAACAGAGCTGGTGTTGAGGGACCAGGTGAGGTTCTCCGCCAGGTGAACACCAAGGAATTTGGTGCTCTTGACGATCTCCACAGAGGAGCCGTCGATGTTCAGCGGAGAGCATTCGCCTTGTGCTCTCTCAAGTCAACAACAATCTCTTTTGTTTTGTCCAGTGTAATTTAAACGGCACTCATACGTCTTCATTTTGTGTGTAAATCGTTGTCATGAACTAGTGTGGACGTGCTTATCTATCTTACCTCGGGAGGATTGTAGGGAAATGATGGACGAGGAGCATCAATGTGATTGAGACAATATGTCCCTGAAATGGTATATGATCTTCGACTGTTCACAAACATCTTCCATCATACATAATTAAATTAAATAATCAATGTAAAGGAATAGTTTACCATCATGTCATTCCAAAGCTTTATGAATATCTTTCTTCCATAGAAGACAATTGAGAATGGCGAATTGAACTGTACTAAAACTTTACTGGCCGCTCTTTTCCATATAGAGAATGTGAAAGAAGTCAATATTGTAGTCCATTCTTCTGGAGACCTACAATGAAAAATAGACATTTCAGTCATTATTCTCGTAAAATCTTGCAATTCGCTGTTCCCATCAGGTTTCAATGCTGATGTGCACCCCCACTGCTGAAATGAATTTCAGGGAATAACAACTTACATCAGTCTGTTCGACACAAAGCTTTCATATGGCTTCAGGAGATTTGGAATATTTGAAAGTTTTATTTGTACATTTGGAGCTTGACAGCCCAAGTCCCCATTCACTTTTTCATAATATGACAATATAAACGATTATAACTCTTCAACAATTCTCCTGTTTTGTAAGTCTTATAACTTTGGCATGACATGAGTGTAAGTAAATTACGATAGAATTTTCAATATTGGGTGCACTTCATTTATCATGCAGGCGCTTTTTAAGTTGCTCTATTAGACTTGTGAGGAAATGCTTGATATGCTTCAGAGGAGACATTAAACATCCATTCAGATGTTAGCACAAGCCTCTCATTCATCTCTGTGTATCTTGCTGTGGCACATCTGCCAATTCTGGCGGTCCCACCCCTTTGTCGCGATTCTGAACCCATTGAGCTGCTGCACTGTGGCAGTCCTCACTCCCTTTGCTCTCAGGGGCATTGCTGCTTCCCGTGGAGTCTGCTGAGGGGTGATAATAAGAGATTGTGTCAGAAGCGATGAAGGAGAGAGATGAAGGATGGTACCTCGGCTGCTCTGTGATCAGTGGGTGCGGAGAGGCCATGGCACATTTTGCTCACCGCAGGGTGACCGTTGTATCTGCTCTGCACAGGGCTATGTGCGTGGTGATGGCCTGCTCTTACACAGCTTGCAAGAGACTTCTCTCCTGAAAGCAAAGCTGGAGGGAAAGAGTTGAATTTCAGATAAGTGTGAAACGGTTATAGAGAGCGAAATGGGGGAAAAAGGAAGTGGAATTAGAAGAGAGGTGTGAGAGATTTGGATATACAGCATAATATCTGTTGTTGTACTGTAGAGTAGTGGTTCTCAACTGGTTGGTCATGACCCAAAAATGCATATCTGATCTGATTGGTTAGCAAATGGTAGCGAACAATGAAACGAAACGATGCTAAAAGCAAAATGAACTGCATGACTGACCATATAATCAATCATTCATAGTAAGATATAGGCTTCAACTTTTACAGATTTTCTCGACTGCTAAGACACATTTCATGAAACTATTCTCCTAAACTCAGTCTCAACATCACACCAATTTGTACAAACCTACAAACTTACATATGTTGTAATGTGGCAAACACACAAGCTATTGCACTCCTCACTACACATCAGATCAGTGGCATCAATTCAAATCACTGCTACAAAAAACCTATATCAACCAGGGAGAGTTTTACAGGTCCATCTCTATACGTCTTGCTACTATAGCACATAATGCTATGTAAAATATTAAAGTGTTCAAAAAGTGTATTTGAGATGTAAGCCCGTTTATCGGTCCAATGGCGGTCTCCAATATTACGGGTGAAGGTCTCTGCGCGTTACTGTCTTTCTTTTACGCAACACAACCAGATTAAATGAAATACATTTTCTCTTATGTATTGCCTCGTTATTTCATCTGACTCCATAAATGAAAAAGGTTTTAATGATATCTGAGCATCATTAAAAGTGAGAGAAGGTTTGATTATTCTTTTTAACTCCTTTAATTATATTTTACCTGTTCAGATTAGGAAATTATGTCGCTTTGAGGTCCTCGCGTGTTTTTCTCTACACTGCGGGTCTCACGATCACAAGCGGCCAGTATTGGATCATCAAACAGAGGTAATTGCAATATACCTAAGATTGGTCACGTCCACGTTTACACAATCAAAGATACGTCAGTATAGCCCCCATGGAATTGCATACACTTGAATTTAACTTAACGTTTTCTTCAGTAGAGGTCACGACCTCTATTACAGATGTAAGTTGACCAACATAACTTCTCTTGTAATAGCTTTGGATTGGCTATGTCGTGGTTTCCCGTGTACACTTATCTGTTGAAACATCAAATTAAAACAAAGGTAAGACACACCCGAATTTAGTTTGGTCAAGCAGCATTTGCTGTTCTAAACGGAAATACCCTTTCTGTCTTTGCAAACCAAGTACACTTGAATTGATGCCAAATATTAGTCGTCACTAATCTGACGCAGACTTGCGGTAACATACGAATCGTTTAATCTGTTTGGGAAAAACAATTTCAGAGTCAGTCAGAATAAAATCAAATGTTTACAATATATTGACCAGGTAACATAATAAGTTCATCACAGTTGCCTGATATAAACTACACACAGTAAACTGTGTGGGATCGTCTGACTACAGAGAACCACGAACGATGTGACACATCTCCTTAAATACCCAAATAATTCATTAAGCTAACCAAATGGTGGTGTCTGTCATTATAATTAGATTTTGGTCCCCTATTGAGGGGGTTCCTGTACATTTACATATAGTAGGTATGGAGGATCTGGGGGAGGGCACACCTTTAAGGGGCACACCACATCTCTCATATTTTATAACTTCTTTTTGCTTTTCCTTATGGCTGGGAGGATGAGACCAGTTTACCAGGCGCACTGAGACACTTTAAATGATTCCAAACATGTTATAGTTACTTTTTGTACACACTTCACATTGCATAGGTTTTTAGTGAGCTTTAAGTGAGGAGGAGTAGGGGGAGATGATGAGACTGTTAGCTGCACAATTTGTTGCATCTCGGATGTTGCTGTTACATGTGCAAGAGATAGTTAAATGTTAATTCTCATGAGAGCCTTTTGTCTTGTAGAGACTCGCTGACACCCGCCTTACAGAGAGTAAACCTACATTACAGATCTGTCAATGATGCTGGGTGATAATCACTGTCAAAAGGAAAATTCAGTGACTCTCAGAAGTCAGACTTCTGGAAAAGTTCTTAAAACAACCGTGTAACAGTATAACGGTAAACACTCACAAAACTGCTGTGAAAGGTGTTTAGAAAGACATTTAAATATAAGGATGCTCAGTAAAACCTTAACTTTTAGGTTTACACAGGCAAAAGAATGATGATAGGCATAGCTTACTATGGGCAGATGTGTGAATGGCTTTTACTGCAGAAGGTACATCAGTGTAGCAGCATATAAAACAAAAGACTGAATGGGCACATTAGAGTATTTGAGTAGATTTGAAAAAAAATGCATGACGTGTTCTTTGAAAATGTGTCTATACAAACATTCGTACAGATGTCGGTAAATTTGCACCAGTTCGCTAATAACAGCACACGTGTGTTCATGCTGACTGATCTTCCAGGTCATTCTTAACTACGATGTGGACCAATGGCAGTGAGAAGGTGTTTAACAGCCGGTAAGACTTTTTGCTGAAAGTTTGCCCAGGCGAGTTGTTATGAACTACGTAAACGAATGCAGAAACAACACAGTACATGTCCTCTAAACTTCTGTAATGCAGTTAATGTAGAAGCTTTTATGTTACCTAATTTTCTACAGCAAGTTGCTGTAACTACTGTACCTATTTTCTTGTCTGAAGGTTTACGTAAATGATAGATGTATGTAACTGTAAAACTTCTCTGATTTAGCTGGAATTGTTGCCCAGCACCATGCACAAGAACATAGTCAACCAGAATAATGTAGAGCAAATAATGCATCAACAGGGACAATGTTTCTTTTGCCCCTTTTTCTTCCTCTTGTCTATGTCTCTGTCTGTTTTCTCTCTATCTTCCACATCTTCAAACATTGTTAGAATCCATTTTCCAAGGCACATAACCGCCTGTGGCCATTTTGAGATTCTGACTGGTGTTTTAACAGTTTTGCTGCTTAGTGTTTACACATGAAGATATTTGTGTTTACTGATTCCAGACTGACTTTGAGTGCATGAGCTTTCTGAATGAGAACCTGGTTAAACCTGTGCAAAATGAGATTTTTGTGTAGGGTTTTGCAGAAAATATTTAAATTAGAATGTGTGAAAATTATGAGTTGTGTTCATGGTTTAGATAAATGTGTCTTTGTTTCAAGAGTTGAAGTCAGGGAATTGGGCATATAGAATCAGTTAAGACTGTAGGGCACAGTCCTGCATAGGTCCGGTTTTGTTAACCCGCACCCACCCCACAATTGCAGTACTTGACTGAACACCCAAACTGTTATTCGACAGCAGCACGCAAAAATAGTTTATTTGCTTTATTTGTGTGACACAAGCAATCAAACTAACATTAGAACTCTGAGTTGGAGCATTTAAGAAATTAAGACATGTAACCTAATGTTGTGATGACAATTAACAGAAAAAGTTAAAGATTGACATTATTATACATTTAAAAAAAATAGCCTTGGCCAATTGACCCACAGTCTGCACGTGCCTATTGATTCCTGACCCGCACCCGCTTCGCTAATGACAATGAAAATATTTTTCCATCTGTTACATCAAATATTAGCGGTTCACCACTCAGGTAACCTTGGTGTTGGTATTGGTAGGTATTTTTCCATCTGTTGGTGTAGAGTAATTTTTTAGGTCACTGCAAATGGTGGAAGTTGGAGTGTGTAACATTTTTGGATTTGGTATGATTTATTTAATTTTTTTTACCACTGCGTTATTTTGATTATAATTAATTTTACTTGAAGTGTAATTTGAATATAGGTTTTAGGAACTTCTCAGGACAAATCTTCGTCTAATTTTTTTTTGTGTTTCAATGAATTAATAACATTTTTCATAATCAAAATCGACTGGTAGTAGTGAAGTGTGTGCCGATACAAACCCTGTTTTGTACTGTTTATACTAGCCATGATTTTTGTGTCAGTAGATAAAAATGATTAATAATACTTACATTCTCTATAATTTAATTGAGCCTAAATCCAAATCCTGATGAGAACCTAATTTTCCAATATGTATAAAAGGAGTGTGTCACTGTCATAGAAATATGCCTGAACGCAAGTCCATAATTGCATTCTCCTAATTCATTCAGTCAATTTACATTACCAATTTCTTATGCATGTGCTGTCTTTGTTTATATCGCTGGTGCTTGACAAGAAATGGACTTTATAATAGGACGCAGATGGTGCAGGAGAAGAACCTTAGAATTAAATTGCACTTGACCCAGCCCATTTGCGCTTTGCATGTACAATTTCGCCAAACCCATTTGAGCCTAGACTTCATGCATGCTTGCACGAAAATACCAAAACTTCATGGCCATGCCCATTGACTTTGCGTGTACGACTAATGGCATAGTGCAGCACTTAGTGCTAGCACTCTTAAAATAGGGCCCATAGTGTGTTTTAGAAAAACTGGAAATTGAGAGAAACTGTAAAAGGAGAAAATTCTTTCTGTATTGTTTGTTACTGATGTCAAATGCTGTGTGTCCAATCTCTGAATTGTCGCAAATTCAACTGCACTGCAAAAAATGACTAGTAAGATTTACTTAAGTTTTCTTTTGCAAGTTTTTGCACTATAGTACTGAGCAAAAGTTTGAGGCATATTGAGCTTTCAAAAATAATACCATAAATATTTTTATTTTATTTTTATAAATTAACATCTTACAAAGTGCATTGAACATAAAATAAATAAATCAGTATTTGGTGTGAACACCCTTTACTTTTAAAACAGCACCAATTCTCTTAAGTACTTTTTTATTATTATACAATTTATTTATTTTTTTGCGCACATGGTTGTTGGCAGATAGGTTGTTCTTTGAGAACTTGCCACAGTTCTATGTATTTAGACTAACTCCATTGCTCCTGTCTCTTCATTTAATCCTAGCCTTACTCTGTGATTTTGAGATTCAGGCTCTGTGGGGGCCATACCATCTGTTGTAGGGCTCCTTTTTGCTCTTCTATTCAATTGTATTTGCAAAGGAAATGTTGAAATCTACTGTCAAATTAAATATTCTCTATTGACACACTGAATATATTATCTTAAGACAAATGTTTTTGTGAAACATCTAATGTGCCTAAGACTTTTTTTTATTATTATTTGTTTTAAGATGTGTATTTATATCTTCAGCTTTAGAGTGTCAATAGGAAATATACATTTTAGACTCCCACACATTCCTTTAGCAAATAGAATAGAAGAACAGGGAGCCCTGCAACAGATGCCATGTCCCCCACAGAGCCCCCCACTGAACATTGAGTCAGTCTGAGATTACATGAAGAGACAGAAGCAATTGAGACAGAAACAGCCTAAATGGATAGAAGAACTGTGGAGAATTCTTCTTATCTGCCAACAACCAAGAAAAACTTTTGCCTTCAAAACAGAACCAATTCTCCTAGGTACACTTGGAAAAATATGGTCACACCATATATTGATATTTGTTTACTGGACTTTGTATGATATTCATTGATACATGAAAACTATTTATGGTGTTATTTTTTTAAGATATACTCACTATGCAACATTTTGCAAGTGTACACTAACAAGCAGATCTGCCTAATCTTGTTATTTCTGGCACATTCAGAGATTCATAGACAAAAAACATGAAAATAAACTGAATTTTAACTGATCTTCATTGAAGCACCAATGTTTAATGACATGGTAGAGGGAGCATATTGTTCATGATCCAACATGTATCAAATATGTTCATGCATAAATGGTGATATACAATATTAGTTCAGGTCAACTCAGAAGAAGCATGGAAAAAAATATTAGCAATATTTTGACCTAAATTCGAAGTCAAAACACAGCATTCCAAAGCAGTGTTTGGAGAGAGTCTTTACAGGCAGTCGTGTAACTACATTGTGAAAGTGGCATTTAAAGAGTCAGCCAGACCATAGATCTACTGCTGTCAAACAAGGCCGGAGCACAAACCAGCGTTCACTGCTGTATATCCGTGAGTCCTCTTCCTGTATATCCTTAAATTGGGGAAAGATTAAAGCTCTTCAAATATACTGAGACCAAAACCCAGAATGCACATGGTATGCGAATGCTTTCCTGATACACATCCAAGGAATTTAATGCCCTTTCCTTTAAGACAATTAACCATCATCCTCTTCATAAAATAAGTACAGCAAACTCAGGAAACACTCTTGAGATCTAGCACTTGGATTCAAATTAGCTTTTTTTCCCTCGCCTATGCAGAGCTGTTATTTGAAGTTTTTTTAAAGTCTTAGTAAAGATCATCTTAATTGGTCTTCTTTTTATCTTTGTTCTCCTGCTGCCCAGTTGATGGCTATTTCCAAGGCAAGAAGTTGTAGGATACAAATGCAGAAATGAGGTGTGTGGCCATCCCTGAGTATCCACCTATAATCAAACATAGCGGCTGGATCGGCACAAACAGGCAGAAAACATTGACCGTGGCGCTGTCAGACAGCTCCACATGGGCTTCCTTGCTTGCTTGTAACATGCCGAAAAAAAAGATTAATGCCACAGCTGGGTAAAACACTAGCTCCACCATGGTGCCAACTTGGTCGGCTTCGTTTACCCATGTAACTATACTCTCTCGAGGGTGTTCTCCCGTATAAATATCTCACCAGCAATGGAGCTGGGGAATGCAATATAACGATGGCACTTCCTGTGACCTTTCATTTGGGATTGAGGTAAAACATTACCTTCTTGCTGAGATAATTTAGGCATGTTATCAAAGAGTGAAGTGCAAGTTCCTCTCCCAGCATCAGGAGGCCCCCAGAGACTGACCTTAACTCTCTAATGGAGTTTGAGAATGAGCCAACAGCTGCCTGCAGGGCTGCTAGTATTAGCATCAAATACATGAAAGGAGGACAGCCCAAAGTCCCCAGCTTCCAACACATGCTTGGATTAGTCTAGTGCACTGTGCTTGGCAGAGATTAGGCCCTAGGAAAGGACTTCTTTGAAAAAGTCCTCTATTGCCTCCATTATTTTTCTCTCTCTCCAGGGACTGTAAAAACACTGGTGGGAGGAAAGAAAGATGCAAAAAATGGCTCTCAGTTTTTGAGATGTAATTTATTCCTGAGAGTTTGGCAGACGTTTGCCAGCAGCTGATGGCCTTTTGAGCCCCTGCAATCTGTGTTCATTGTTAGATTGTTATCTTAGTCTCTTATTTAAAAGTTGCAAAACAATAGATAAGATGCCACACAAATGCTGGCTTTGACACAGAGCAGGATGGGAGGTTCATGCCTGTCTGTATTTGACCCCTGGACCAATTGGCACCCTTATTATGCATCTTATCAAGACTTTGCCAAGGGTCTTCATTTGGACCTTACCCCTCCAATTCACAGTGTTTAATTGCTCTCAGAATAGCCCATTTCTGGTCCCTTTGACGCAATGTGAGTAAAACACAGTAATTAAAGCCCCCAAATCACAGTGAATGGTGCTGTTTGGCTGACATTATGGAAAACATTTTTTTTTTCCTGCCTTTGTTCTTGGTGGCAACTTTGTCTTCCCATCTGCTACCAATACTGATGCCAGTTACTAAGCCAGAGATCCAGATTTGCATCTCTGCATCACCCTGGCATGACCATCAGATCACCTACAGCGGTGCTGGTTTTGTTGGCAGTGGATATTAATTAGTGTTTGTCAGGGGGTGAGTGTTGAATATGGGCACCGATTTTCCTCATTGCTTTAGTATTGAAGGCACCTCGATTAGACATAATAGTTGCTTTTTCATCTGGTGCACAAACAAACTGCCCCTCATAAGGAGTACATATGTACGTTCTTGTGTCCACCCACATGCACATCCGGATGCCCACTTTCTTTAACGTGGCCTTTAAAATCATGACTCACTCGGAAGGGGAATGAGGGTTAAAGTGGGGAATGTACTCTGTGCCAATGCAAGGCTGTTACCTTGCCCATTGATCTCCAAAGTGGTGCCTACCTCTCCCCCAGGAGCTTAGACCATTCTACTTAGTCATCCAAAGAAAAAAGGATGAAAACAATCGCTTTGTTTTAATAGACCCCCATCCTGCGGGAGAGTGAGTAGTGGCTGCAAGATACTTGGATCAGGCACTACCCATAGCGACAAATATAGAAGAGCAGAACATTGTGTGAATGCACTGCATTAGCCACACATCCATTATGTGCACTTGCTTTCTTGGAAATTGTTATTTGTCAGTGAAGAGTGAAGAAGTGATGCAATTTTCAAAATCCTGAAAAAACAACAACAACAACATTATTGCCCACTACATGCCCAGGGCATGTCAATTTAATTTGTATTTTTTTTTTTTTTTACAATCCCCAATTAAAAATAGATTATCTATCATTTGTACTGGTTCTAATTATTTTGCAAAATATTATTCTACAAATACCAGGATCTGGAAGGATGTAGGCTTATATTCAACTGGAAACTTGTTTGCAAATATTGGCTGACTTTTCTGTCGTTTTGTTTGCTATAACAAGTCTGGGAGCTGTCCACACATGGTGGTGCTGAAAAATTTACATTTCTACTTTTCAAGTTTGGATCTTTAATGCGTAATTAATCATATTTTTTAAAACCTCAAATAGAGTGTTTCATGTCTGTCGGACAAGTTTGGGATGCGGAACCAATGAGATTGCATTTTGACAACTGATGCTACAGTATTTATAGTGCATTTTATTCTTTAAAGGAATATTTCAGGTTTGATTCAAGTTAAGCTCAGTTAACAGCATTTGTAGGATAAGGTTGTTTTCCACCAAAAAATTATTTTGACGAAAAAAAAAGAGAATATATATATATATATATATATATATATATATATATATATATATATATATATATATATATATTGTGCGTATTTGAACGTTTATGGACTGGCCCCATTCACTTCCATTGTTACATTCATAAAAATAATAATAAAACTGTAGGCTACGCAAAACTGTGTATTATAGAACGGATATGGTTCTAAATTACAATTTTTAAAATGTAAGAAAACAAACAAATGTGACCGCACGTCAGCTGTATACATATATGAACGCGCCAAATTGCTATGTTGCTAGGCAACTACACACAGCTTACTGCAGTTAGACTAATGAACTTTACTTAGCGGAATAAGTGTTTTTTTAACTCATTATTACTATTAATAAAACATAAATAAAACAATTAAGTTCATTTTGAAAAATCATTGTAAATATAATTGAGCGTAAAAAAAAAATATAAAAAATTAAATAAAAAAATAAAAACTTGAAAAAGCTGATACGCATGCGGTTGCGCTACTACACGAACCATCCGTTACTTTGATTGTACTGCCTTTGAAGCGGTATTTAGGATGTGCAGCCTCTTCCCCTTGTAAAATAACTGTAATGCGCGGACTCCAGATGGCTATTGCTTTAATATTTCACATCATAATTGCTTTTGGCACTTGGCGACCAAATTGGTGACAGATTTTCAATTTAGCTCTCAGTTCAACCCTAACGCCATAAGCAATCCGCCTGTATTTAGTGTACTGGAGAGAGCACAAGCACGCAGGGGCGTGTTATAGATAGTAAGGTGGGGTGGAGAGCACTGGATGCTCTTTAAAGTGTGCACATTTAGAACACTTGATGTGGAGAATAGATTCCTCTCTTTTTCTCTGGTGATGTAAGGCAGCTGAGAACCCGCCTTTCAGAGTGATTCGTTACTACACTTTTATGCGACTTCCCTCCCCGACTTTTTACCCCAGTCAAGTTTCTTGAGTTGTGGCTGGGGCTCTTCATCAATACACTGGCCTTGTTAACTCCGGGTTGGTCCGAGCGGGACCGTGAAGGCGTCCGGCTGCGCGAGCCGTGGAACTGCCCCGAGCCCCGCGCGCTCATGGAGAGAGACATCATGGACAAACTGGGGGACATGGCTTCGGTCTACGAGTTCGATCCGTTAACGGGCAACATCCCCGCCACCAAAGTGGAGATCACAGTTTCGTGCAGGTAAGGACACTGACATGCGGTTACTCCCGTCTGACAGCATGCGCATCTGGAGGAACACTGAGATGCCCCTGTACCAACGTGCAATCTCATTTCAGATGTGTAAAAATGTTGATGGTGCTGTTTTACGCAGTAAAGAGAGAAAAGTTCTCCAAAAACTTCTGCCTTTATTCATTTTGTGTGAATGGCACACTCAAATTTTAATGTCGCATGTGATAATTGTGCATGAAAACAGCAAAGCATGCACTGAATAGCACTTAGAGACATTACAATCGACCATGATCGCTTACATCAGTATATATTTTTACGTGTTTGAACCAGTGAATTTTCTATGGAGAGTCTGTGTTTGCATGTTTTGATTATGGGTGGGGATAGTTGCGATTGCATGCAACCAAAGTATGCCTGGAAAATGGGTATGCTGCGTGTTTTAAGTGATTAACTGTTAAATAATGTCTCACTTTAATTCAGCCTAACATAGGCAATATGCAGAGAAATGCCTTTATGTAAGATTTTATGCAAGTATTCCCGACCATCACAACTGAGCTGTCTTACTCTCACAAACACATATTATGGCTTTCTTTATGCTGATGTTTAAGAGATACAAGTGCATTGATGTATTAGTAGGTGTATGTGTAAGTGCGAGGGTGTTATGTGTTGAGAGGTTCGAAAATGACAGTATCTAGGCTAAACAATGCACACTGCTCTGTTCATTGATTTGACTGAGCTGATATTCACTATATGCTAAACATACTCTATACATTGAAGAGAAGCTGGAAGCATGCCTGTATTGAGCTTGTGCAATCTCTCTCTCTCTCTCTCTCTCTCTCTCTCTCTCTCTCTCTCTCTCTCAACTAAACTTTATGCAAATTAGATGCACAGTACAACTTTTGTATTATTTCCACTTTACCTGTATTTGGTGCGAAACATTCCCTCCCTTCAACTGATTTTCAACCCTCAACCTCCCCAAACTTGCCCTTAATATTCATATATCAGGACTTTCTCAGTTATTGTCAGACTTCTATGAATATTCATTTGGTCAAATGGATATACTGTAGTAGAGTCTTCGTTGGTTCTTTTAAAGACATTATATAAAGGTATGAATTAGGTATGAATTTCACTATACAATGGTGATGATACATGGAGTGGTTTCTTAGATGATGAATTGCATATACATGGAAAATAATCTGCCAGGATGATTTGTCTTGATTTAAAGTTGATTTCAGAGAGAGAGAGAGAGAGAGAGAGAGAGAGAGAGAACATTTGTTTGGTGATTTACTGCTAACATGCCATTAATAAATAATATTGATTTGTTGCCTCCATATAGGAGACACTGGGAGTCAAAATACCAATAAATAATATGTGTAATATTCATGGGCTAAACTCAAATACTCTTAATTGAAAAGTCCTGATAATCTTTTTATTTTATTTAAGCACCAAATACACATAGATATGAACAAACTGAAAATATAAATACGCTGAATACCCTAATAATTTGACTAATCATTTGATTGAGTAAACTCAATTGAACGGAGTAATCAGTAATGGCGTCTCCAAAACTCATGTAATTATGTTCAGTTAACTTGGCGTTCATATAGAACAAATGTAACTATTTAGGTTAACTAGATATAGTTAGACTGAAATCAGATCAGACTGAAATCAGACTATTTTAATATGGTTGTTTCTACTGTTGTTAATCGTTTTAATTGAATGGATTACACTTTAGATAAAAAAATAGCACAGCTCAAATAAAGATCATAGCATATTCTAGGTCAGTCATTAAAGGTGCACTCAGTAACTTCTGTCATGTGTCATCTTGGACCTACAGCGACACCTAGTGGCTTGGATGCAGCATCATTTAAAAGCAATAGTTTTGAATTTCAGATGCTATTGTAGAAATGTAGTATACACAATCAGCCATGATTACTTTAATCAATGAGTGAAAGAGTCAGATAACAGGACGGTTACTGATTTTCTTGGGGCCACACTGTATATACGTAAGATTAACGCATTTCAATGTCGTAACATATTTCCACCAAACTGAATTGAGTAATCTTCAAGAAAATTCAATAAAGAACCTTAGATTTTTTTATGTTTTATTAATTCAATTTGGTTAAAGATTACACAGTTCAATTTGAAGGATATTTGTTTTTATTTGTATTTGATGAAATTTAAATAAATCTTTAAATCTAAATTTTACTGGGGAAACCCTTAGAAGTTACACATTCATGAAATCATATTAAAAATACATTTTACATTTTTATATTACTTTAAATGTTATTCTTCTGACATGAAATGCCATTAAAATTCTATATATTTTTTATATTTATTTGTCACACATTTGGATTGTATGATACAGTAATGACTTGGACGTTACCTCGGGTAGTAAAGCAGAATGTAGGGATTGACACATTTCAGCCAGAGAAGGAGAAAGAGGAATAATAGTGATTCCATTGGTTCCATTAAACAGGAGATTCATTTACCCTGGACACCTGAATTGACATTCCTGTCACATATAGGGCATGGTTGAGAGCTGTTGTCATATAGTGACCAACAAAGGGATCAGCAGATGTAATCAATAATGGTTTTCACCAATTTCTATCAAAGGTCCAGCCAATAGAATTCAATACAGTACATCTGACTGGTCATCTGATGGTTATGCGTTTTGTAAACTAAATGGATGCCTTGTGGTTTGGAGCCTGGATCACATGGTGGTCCTTCAATTAACGTGCTGTGTTAATTTTGTGCATATGCCATAATGATGTTGAAAATGAAATGGCAGTGGCTTCCTTCTCTGGAATGCCAATCAAATGTTTCCAAGTTTACAGCTGCCACGGTTGAACCAGAAGACTGTTGCCGTAATGTTCATGCAACATTCATACTTTGTTACGAATTCATTCAGTTACTACTTTAAGTGTAAATATTAATATTCTCTATAATCTGAACCACTCACACCTCCCCCATCCCAGTTTATATAACATTTCAAAATCTCTAATTGGTGCCTGTTTAGAACCAAGAGGTGCTTGGAGCTCATATCATACTAAAAAAAAAAAAAAAAATATATATATATATATATATATATATATATATATATATATATATATATATATATATATATATATATATATATATATATATATATATATATTAGCTGTGAGATCAGATCTTTGCATGCTTGGGTAGACTTTTCATCTCTTCGTTTCTACCTTCTGTAACTAGACATGTCTGATTTTAATTGCAGCCATTAACCTATTCAACAGCTTTGGAAAAACCTGAAAGGGATGTGGCACGAAGATCAATCAAACTTGTGTGTTGCATTAATCTGGATTTGTGAGAAAGTTGAGGAGAAATCTATATTTCAAGGTGGGCTCTGGGGTGTAGCCCCCCTGCTTTTTTTCTGTTTTGATTCTCTAAATACAGTATCCGTTATGTGTGCTTATTTTAGCAACATTGCAATTCAACTACGTAAAATGAGACACACAATCTCTGATATTTACCACCAGAGACCATACCAGGTTTTTTATAACCTTGCATTCAAGAGATCCTCTCTTCATTAATATTCTGGGTGCATTGTGGGAGGCATGGTGTAAAGATGACTGATGCTTCCAAAAGCCAGTCACAATGCACATAATCCTTTCTGTGAAATGTCAGTGTGTACCTGAGGACAGATCTCTCCCCCTCATGTTCATGCTCCAAACCTCTCAGATACGGTGATTCACCATTCTTCCCTGGCTTCTGGGGAAAATACAAATTATGGCCTGTCTTTTGGTGTAATTACTGTGATTTTTAGAGCAATCACCGGTTCGCTTATTAAAATCCCTTTCACAATGATAAGGCATCAAAAACCTGTCAAAGAAAAATCCTTGTTATGCATTTTCTCCTGCTCGGGGTGTGTGAGATAAGGATGGGATTACTGTAGCTAGATAACGGGGAAGCCAGATTACACCACACATGGTTCAATACTTTTTAAGTGCTGTCGACAATGGGGATTTGGAAACACCTGTTTTCTTTATCAGCAGCAATGCTGTCCAATCGTGTTGACGGGCAAGTAATCTTAACAACAACAAACAGTAAAAGTAGTATGGAATTGCCTCATTGGCCCTGTCAAAAATGCCTTACTCTATGTGCACTTGCAGTCTCCTTGCATTTGCTTGCATGGTTGTGGAGTCAATGACACTATAGGGTTAGGGTGCACAATAATGGTTAAAATAATGTTAAAATTCTGTAATTTGAGAATTTTTTATATATTACAGGGTTGAACAATTTGGACAAAAATAATCACTGTTATTACTGCTTTGATATCAATTCTAAAAAAAAAAAAAAACATTAAACAGCAGTTTATGTTGTGTTAAAACTACAAACTAGTAAAAGAGTTACACTGTGGGCTGTTCAAACTTCAGTCCTCTTTAAAAGATATATATATATATATATATATATATATATAGATATAGATATATATATATATATATATATATATATATATATATAGATATATATATATTAGCATTATCATTGCAATGTACAATATTAATATTTCTGTAATAATTTAGCACACTGCATTGCTATATGGAAGTGTGTGTGTGTTGTTTCGGTGTTTAGTTTAGAAGAAGCACAAAGCTGTTGCCAACTCAAACAGAGTGAAATGTTCTCATCTTCTCCTTGCTTAACACAACCCCGGTGCCTTGTGGTTACTTTAGATATGTGTAGAAACTTGTAATGACCAAATGTATTTGGAATTATGCAAACTGAAGTAAATCTGGAGCACTTTAAATATAATGCGGTTGGCACATGTTAACGACGCGCACAAACCAAACTCCAAGAATGTAACCAGAGACTATTTAGGAGAGTCTTGCCACTTCTATTAAATTCAATGGGAGAAACTGAACCATCACCTCCTGACAGAAGTGAGGATGGCAGTGGAGAGGAGCTTACCCCCAGCCTGGACTGGACCTAAACTGGTGGTGATGGGGTTGAAGGGGGTAGAGACAACGGAAGTATTCCAACAATAAGAGACAGCTGAGCAGGCTTATAAAGCGGATGGTGTATTGTGATTGGATGAGATGTCAAATAGAATTAATCCCAAGATCTTCCTGTTACAACTATGCATATGCTTACATTGATCTTAATATTGACAAACTGTTTTTGAGATTTTGGTGTTCCCCCATTCAAGTAGATTGGAGCTGCACTTTCATGACTGGAAATAGCTTCCCAAGAGTGTGCCAAAGATAGCCGCCAGTGGGCTGCCATACTGGAAAGAATTTGTTATAATACACATAATCAAAGCACGAGATGGAATTAATTTAATGTGCGTCTAGCAGAAGAATCGCCCTGATACCACTGAAACAGCATAACATTATGTGTGTACCGAGTATGTGTAAAACACTACAAATCAGAGTGACGCAAATATGATACTCGTAAACAACTGTGGCTCCACATATGCCTAAAGTGAAACGGTGATTGGTCAGTGGCAAACTTTGAAAATGATAGGACAGGTGAGGAGAAAATGGACTTCGGAAGAGCTTGTGATTTGTTCTGTCATCTGTAGACACAGCCCTTAATGAAAATTAACAATTTGCAACTTTAACTGCTTTATAATTTCTGCTTGTTAGCTTGCTAATACCTTAGACAATTATGCTTCATTAACCGTGAGAGGCAGAAGCAGTGATAATAGTTAAAATATGATTTGTTGTGCAGCCATACTATAGGGCAGTGTTTCCCAACCTTTTTTCTGCCAAGGCACACTTGAAAAAAATATACGGCACAACACTATTGCAAATAGGCTATCCATCATCAATATTTTTCATTTTCAAGAACTTTTCGATAAGCAAGAACTTTTTCTGTCCGTATTAGTAGCGTGTTTACTTGTAATGTTTGAAATTCGGCTATGCAATAGAAAAAGGCTATGCTGTGTGAGGTCACAGGTGGCAAGAGTGCTAAATGGGTAATGAAAAAACATGAAATTTGCTTCTTTTCTAATTTGTAGATTTGTTCTTGCAATGCCACAACAAATTACAAATATGCAAACTCATGAGGGGCGAAAAAGGTAAGACAATCACTGGTCCACAACATTTTTTTCTGGGGACATTTTTTTTTAAGAATAAGCCAAAAGCACCAATTCCAGCTATTTTAGTGATTCAAGTTTACATTTGTACATAATTAGCTATATTATTATGCAATATAAAGAGTATTCTGGGAAGGCTTGCTTCAGTTTCACAAATTTGTTCAATTTTATTAACTGATCAGTTCAGTGACCCCTTCTGGAAATGTCACTAGGTAGCGACAAATGAGCGTTTTATGAGCTATGAGTGAGTCAGTGAATCATTTTGAGTCATTCATGACCGAAATCTACCAAGAGACTTGACAGTGTTTAAGCATTAAAAGAACAAAGCAGATATTACTTCAGTCTGAGTATTATTTTTCTCCTTTATTAAAACTTGCATGGCTACAAATCTACTGACTTCAGTAGAAGAATTATAAACACAAAGCAGATCTACGGGATCATTTTCCTACAGTAGCCTATTTAAACTGCTGAGCATGGCTTTTATCAGAAAAGACCACAATAATAGACAAATAATAATAATTTTGAGTTTCAATAATGTTCTTTTTGTCATTGTAAAGCGCATTTCACATGAGTTGAGTCGAGGCATCAACAACACTCAGATGCCAGTGTCAAGCGGCGCATTGCCCTCCACATGACAAGAGTTGCAGAAAGCGTCACAGAGGGGCGATTTTACGAGTTTGCCACGTAAAAAAGCGGGAGGTGTGCACAATAAACGTTGAAAAATTGCTTTATAAGAGAGAAAAAAAGCTTGCAGTTGCTTCGATAGCAGTAAAATGACTCTTATGTTTAGGTCGAAGTGTTTTCTTGGTGAATTTAAATTAGTTAAATAACTGAGATCTCTGATATTCCTAAACAATAAGGTAATATTTAATTAAAAGAAATTATGAGACATTAAATGTCTCTTCACAAATTTGGACAATTTTTAAGTATTTCTTGTTTCTTAGTACTCTCAAAGACATTATTGGTCAAGCAAAAAGAAGTGTGTGAAAAACGCTGACACGAGTCATGTGAAAGACCTTTAACACTTCTAAATATCAGACACATTTGCACATTAATCATTGCTCTTCACAATCATAAAAGTTACCGATTATGGTTTCAAAACGGTGAATTTCTTTGATAGGTGAGGGGTTCGGATCCCTGAAATTATTTTTTTTCATGCATTTATTTATTTTGTGGAATTTGATAATTATCCACAGCACACCTGACAATCTTTCACGGCACACTAGTGTGGGAAACACTGCTATAGGGTGTCCCATTTATCTTTTTATGCTTCAAAAGGATGCTCAAGATTGTCTCCTTTGGCCCCTTGTTGTGCCTTGATGTGATTACTGTGACCGATATTAACTGGTCTGCTACCCAGCAGTCAATGGCTGAGAAAGTAATTTGGAACATTGCCTTACTTTTTTTTTAACATAACAGTTAGACTTATTAAGCTACTAACTAGTCATTTAGCTGATGCTTATGCAACAAGATGTACAGTGTGCTTATTACATTGACAATGGGCCAAGCTGCTGCTCAAAGGAACTGCAAGTGATTGGTGAGCAAAGTTCTATTGCTGCATTCTTGCATCTCACATACCTTCATATTTCAGAATAGTCTCTGAAAGCTTCTGCTATTTAGCTCAAGTTCCTTTGAGGGTTTCATGAACTGTGGCTTTATGTTCTGCTACATTAAATGGTCTCTCTGCCGGTTGCTGTGCAGGGTGGTGGACAATGTAGCTCCATGGGGCAGCTGGCATCACTTGCGCTCCACTTCTTCCATTTGTAACCTCTAATATCTTCAATTCACTCTGTCCTTGGCTAAATACTGAACTGAGTGGGTGCTTTCAAACTTTCAAGCCTCTCTGCAGATACCCTGAAAGAGAGCGAGTTCAGAAAAAAGATATATATATATATATATATATATATATATATATATATATATATATATATATATATATATATATATACACACACACAAAAAATTTGATTAATGTAATCTTTGAGGTGAGCTATGTCGACAGCCTCCCCACATTCAACAGTCACTCTAATGAAAAAACATATTCAACAGACAATCTGCCATGAAGACACTGGCAGAACTGAAGCATTGAGCAGGTAAACAAGAAAACAACAACAACAAACAAACAATAAAAACACAAGCCAAGAAAGTGCAAGAGATTACTTGAACTACTGACAGGTATTTTGGTCGGTGGCAGATGTGATCGCCCCCAATAAGGATCACAGATAGATTGATGTTCGAGGCAGAGGTGGTGACAACCTTTGAAACCCCAGTTGAGTACTAGTACAGCCTGAGCTGTTATGATCATAAGGAACAATGATTTTTCAAATCCCCAGAGGTCTGACCCTTGTTCTTGGTATTCTAACATGTGCAAACACATGCCAATTGTCAATCTTGGCTCAGCCTCTCACAAATAGCTGTTCAGTAGGCTGACTGGTGCCTTTTATTGTTTTTTCTGATGGACATGTCAGAGAAGCCATTAATAACTTCATCCAATTTTTCAATTTCTCGGACATCGATGCCATGCCGGCAGAGAGACTGACTTTTGTTAATTTTGATTTAAAGCAGGAGAGCTCTCTCGTGAATTAATTTTTTGTGAGTGTGTTCATGAGGCACTCGACTCCACTGATTGTTTTTTATACAAGTGATTTTAGAAATAATCCTCTGAAATCGAAATCAGGTTCTAAATTATTTTGTTATTGAGAAATTCATGCATGAGTGTAGAGATGTGCTGCAAATATAAGTACTGCAAAATGGACAGTGAGTTTGCAATGACTTGGTCCATTAAGCTTATTAAGGGAGATATTAGCGCCTTTGTACACATATAGTGTGACAACATTGATTTTCACAAAAGTAAAAAGGCTATAATTCAACATCGTTATATCATGATTAATGTATAAAAAAAATTCACCATCCAGTAATAAGTTTAAAGGAATAGTTCATCCAAAAATGAAAAATTCTCTCATAATTCACTTTCCCTGATGCCATCCCAGATCACATGTATGTCTTTCTTCAGCAGAACACAAATTAAGATTTTTAGAAGATGACACAGCTCTGTCAGGTCCTTATAATGGAAGTACACGGGTGCCAGCACTTTGATGGTCCAAAAGTCATATTTAGGCAGATTAAAAGTAATCCACACTCTAATGTCTTCTGAAGCAAATCGATAAGTTTGTGTAAAAAAGTAGAAATTATCAAATAGATAATTAAAACATTATTAACTTTTAAAAAGAGCTTCCTGCCAGCAGCTGACACATATCGTGTAAGCACGTTGGCAAGTTCACACGAGAATTTGGAAGTAGCAATTATTTACAACAGAAGAACAAACATCACGAGAGAGTTTGGCCATTTCAAACAGCAACAGAGCCCTGGATGGAAGCGCTGATTTAAAGTTTAAAAAAGTTTTAATTATTGACTTGTTTCTTACATAAACCTATCAATTAAATTTAGAACACATTCATTGATTGACTGGAGTTGCATGGATTACTTTTATGCTGCCAAAATGTGACTTTTGGACCATCAAAATGCTGGCACCCGTGTACTTCCATTATAAGGACCTGACAGAGCTCAATCATCTTCCAAAAATCTTCATTTGTGTTCTGCTGAAGAAAGAAAGTCATACACATTCTGTGCCTCTTGGCTTGTGAATGAGCTGTTACATCAATAGCAGTAGACAGGAATAAAAAGGGCAATTTCATGATTTCAAGAGCCCTCTAAAAAAAAATCAGTCACTGGAAAACAAATGGATTTTAATGTAATTAAATATTTGCTATTTAAAGATTTCACTGAAATTGAGGAAACATGATTTTTTAGCGTTGCAGGATGTAGTCATCTACCACCATCTACCAATATGTGCTAAAAGCCCTTTTTACTATCAACCTCCACTTTCAATTTCACTTTCACATTCTTAATTTTTTGTTTTTGGAAATTCACATTAATCATGCATATCACTACCTACTGCGCTTGGAGAAGAATTTAAATTAAAAAGATCTTAAATATTGATCAGTTTCTCACCACCACATCATATCGTTTCTAAAGATATGGATTTAACCACTTGATTCTGTTATGGCATGATGGTGAGTAAATTATGAGAAACATTTCATTTTTGGGTGAGCTATCCATTTAACAGCCTTAAGTGTAGTCTGTTAATGCCATTATTTGAATGATTTAGAATTTTTTTTTGCATGCTGGTTTATCTTTGTGGCATCAGATTTACCCACTCTAAAATGTCACATTCAAAGCAAAGTGTGATTGGTCGCTTTCCTTGTTAATAAGGTAGTTGTTAGTTAGTAAGATTTAAGTGGACAATTCTTTGCCAAAATAAACTGCATTATGGACGACTTTAAGCCAATATTCAAAAAACTGGCTATGCATGACTATAGCTTTAATGACTTGTGAACGTCTCAGATTATTTGTGATAATCACTATTAATCACTTATGGTTGGCCAACCTGTTGCATCCTCATCTTGAGTTCCAGTCATCCTTCTTATTTTTCACTATTCAATGGGCTTTTAATGCATTTAATGTATCAGAATTTAATGCATTTAATGCATCAGAAAAAGAATCTGTCTCCTATTTTTTGTGGCTAAATTGACCAGATGAGATGGGTCACATGGACCCTTTCATGAGCTTATAACGCCCATAGCTGTCAGAAGGTGTCAGGAATGAGGTGGATCCAAAAGCTGTATGCTAAACTCAAACAGTTTATTTGAACCCAAAAAAACAAACAACAAAAACAAAACTAATTTACGGAGGAAGAGATGTGGCTGGGGACCGACTGAACACCACCCCCAGGTAATGGTACACTACGGGAACTCCGGACATACTGACCGGCTCCACCTGTAACACATAAACAGATGGAGAAACGGCAAAGGGATCCCAAGCAGGATGAGAAACAATAATCGCTCCATGAAATGACAGAATTTTCAGCCCAGTTAATGTGAGGACCATGCTTTACCAGCCACGGTCACCCCAAAACAACAGGAGATCGGGAGGACATTATCAGGTAAAAAACAATGCTCTAACTATGATTCCAAGAAATAACCAGACTCACCAGGACCTTGGCTTGAGTGATAATAAACAGCAATGCCCCAATGAGGGAGAGAGTAAGGATGGGAGAGTCCACAGGTAGCACTGGAATACCCCAACGGGCTGCCACATCTGGGTCCATCAAATTCCCTTCAGCCGATGAGCGCCTGGATGGAGTGAGTTCATCAGGAGATGATAGTAGGGAGGCAGTAATGAAGATCAGAGGTCTTGACGGGCATGATCCCGCTCACCAGTAGCCCCTGGTTTACTGGTGAGCTTTGGCTTTTACGGGGCATTTGGCCAGTATGTGCCCTGTGCCCCCACAATACAGACAAAGTCCCTGGACTAATCTCCTCTCTCCTTAGGCATGTGGGCCGTGTTGCCCATACCCCCAGCATGTGCAGATGAACCCAGTGCCTCTGAACAGAGATCTCGAGATGGGAATGGTGGGCGGTGGCGGGATGGCACGATGGAGACTGATTCTCTGTTCGAACCTGATGGCGAGATCGATGAGATCATCAAGACCCTGTGGGAGGTCCAATGAGTAGATCTGGTCCAGCACCCTCTCAGAGAGGCCATGAAGAAAGCGGGATCACAGGGCTCCAGTGTTCCAGTGACAGGATGGTGCCAAGGTGCGGAACTCGATGGCATAGTCGGAAGCTGATTTATCACCTTGGTGCAGACTAGACAGCAACTGGTCCACCTCACACCTCCGAGCCGAATTGTTGAACACCTTGCGAAACTCTACTGCAAACTTCAGGAAAGGGGCGAAGCACAGTAGCTCGCTATCCCAGGCCCAAAAATTCTCCTCAAATGAAGATGAACTACTAACAAATGGACCGACAGACTGGTATTATAAGCAACAGACTGAGAGGGCTAGAGAGTGAGCAGTATTAACTAACAATCCATCGACTAGAGCCAGACAAGAGGAGAAATATAAAGTGATAAACAAATGAGCATCAGTTGAGAGCAATGACAGCTACAACTGTCAAATGTCAAATTTCACCATTAAGCATGCACAAACAACACATGCAGCGAACCATGTGGCATTGCCAGCGAGAGGGAAACGTGACAGAGACGACAAATAACACACCCCAAAGCACACATACTCACAGAGCCTGCTGCATAGTACGAATCCCAACAGAAGAACCATGAAACTGAATGGAATGCCGGTTGCAGTGGCAGAATTGGATGTTTGTGGGACACACCAGTGCTTCCGTCTGTTACAGGCACACAGACACAAAGGCACATACATGGCTGTGAAGCACTGGAGCATGGAGGAACCTTCATATATACAGTATAGTCAGACCAACACAGAGATAGGTCCAGTCTAAAATTCAAAAGATAGACTGATAAGGATTCTCATAAATTATAACGGAATAATTGGTTGATGAAAGGAGCTTGACACCGTGATGTGGTTCAGATAACTGAAACACAGTTCTTGCTGGAATTAGATGGTAAAATTTAAATAATCCTGTAGTTTAGTGCACAGAATATGAAAGCATGGCCATTGCACTGCAAAATCCTATTCTTAATCCATGTATTTTTCAGATTTTGTGCGCATGTCTTTTGAATAAACTTTTAAGTGCAAGTAATCTGACAATAAATCAAGACAAAATATATTTACAATTAAAATATATTATTTGAAAACATCTAACTAATGTATGGAAGTCTTGTTTAGATATTTTTACAAACCAAAGATACTGTGGGGATGGGGGCATGGTCATGTGTCTGTCTTGGGGAGAGGGAGAGCGGTAAGGCTTGTCACCTGGGTTGCAATTATCTCTTAACACTGGTCTCTTGTTATAATGATGGCACAGGGAGACCTGAAAAGGCACACCAGTGCATCAGTTTGGGAGAGAGAGAGCAACACAAGAGCATGGTGTCGGCGTGTACTGAGTGTATTCAAATTCATGTTACTGAGTGGGGTGAACAAACCATGTGAATTGAGTGTTTTGATTAAGCAGCCAAACAAGACGCTGAAAGCAGAAAATAAAAAGACTTTCCTAAAACTGCTTCATTGTCTCCTGACTCCTCCATTGCTCTGAAGACCTTTCCCACACTGGTTCCAAGGAGTTTCGCCTGGAGCAGGAACAGCATTTCCAACTCCTGCTCCAGGCCCAAATGGAGGACCGGCAGTGTTCCAGAGACTGATTGACAGAGAGGGGGCTGGTGCTGCGACTCCCCCCCACCCTAGAGCCCACTACACCCATGATCCTGATGAAGATGTTGACTTTTAATGATCCTGAGGCCTACCTCAACCTGTTTGAAGAAACTTCCAAGGTGTGGACGTGGCCTCCCGACCAGTGGGTGGCCTGCTTATTGCCGTTACTCCACAGCTAGTGGCCCAGCAGCATCCTGCCGCCAGTCTCGTCAACTACCAGGATCCTGAAGAAGACCATCCAGCAGCATGTTGGCCGTAGTCCGGAACAAAGCCGCCAATGCTTATGGTCCCTGAAGTTTGGGAGGCAAGGCCGGCGGTTTGCCTTTGCCCAACAGCTCCGGGGTGCCTGCCAGAAATGGTTGCTGGCCGAGTGTCCCGCAGCGCCATGGACATCGTCGACCTGGTGGTATTGGAACAGTTCATCTCTTAGCTTCCTTGCAGTATGGCCAAGTGGGTCCAGTGCCACCGTCCAGTGTCGCTGGAAGAGGCTGTCCAGCTGGCAGAGGCTGTCCAGCTAACAGACGACTAAATGATGGCATTTCCGGGAGGCAGACTCTCTTTCTTCTTTCTCTTATCTCTCTTTATCTCTTCTGTGTCTCATCCCCTCCCCTCTCATCCTTCACGCCTCCTTCCTGTTCCGGCTCCCTGGATTTGGGGAGGAGCCATGCCCAAACCCTTCCCCTGGCTCAAGGGATCCTTGCCCTTGTCCATCCCCTCTTCTTCCCTTGTCTCTCTCCTCTCTTCTCCCCAGGTTGATGAGACTGCCCCCACTGGTGTGGAAGGGAAGCCTGGGCCGGTTAGTTGAAGCTGCGGGGAAGCCAGACACAGCCAGGTTAATTGTCCAGTGATGGAGGTGGGGATACTGGTCCGGATCCATGATGCTCTGCAGGCTGCCCCCTGATGGGCAGGGGCGTATCAGATACCAGAGAGTTTAGCATATCAAGCTTTGGTGGATTCAGTTTGTTCTCAAACCTCTATTAACCAAGGTTTGGTGCAAGGCGGGGCATTGGGTGCAAATAGATGGTTGAGTGTTCGGTGTGTGCATGGGAATATTCACATGTATCGGGTGGTTACATTTGAGATACTATTCAGGGGGAAAAGGCATAATGTAGAGAGAATTTATTGAGGGAAATATGCATAGATGGGTCCTGTAAAATGTTGTCTCAATGTGTGAAGTGTGATGCTATGGCTTGAGAGTCAGTGCCGGGGCTGTCTGCGTCTGCTCCATGTCAAGATGATGCAAGAGAGGGAGTGCCCATTCTCAGGGGTTTCCCTGAGGGGGATATCCCTCTAGAACAGTCATGTGACGAGTCCCTAAAACACGCATTTGACCAAGTGAGAGTCATCGAAGTTCAACAGCTCCAGCCTGGCGTTGCCCATATTTTTCAATTATTTAAAAATTGGTTGTATAGAGTGATGCAGGACACTCAAACAAAAGAAAATACAACCCAGTTATTAAAACAGAAGAGCTGTCGGGAAATCCTCTTTCAAGCGGCTCATTATAATCCAATGGCTGGGCATTTAGGTCCTGAGAAAAATGCTTAACCGAATAATGGCCCATTTTTTTTTGGCCAGGCATTCACAGGGATGTTCGCAAGTCTCCTAAAATCATGGAAGGAGGCGGTCCCTGTAGCTCTAGTGATGGTACTCCCTGAGAGGCCAGAGCTCGGACCGGAGATGACTCTCAAACCAAATTAATTCACCCTGGTCCCATCTGGAGATCACCTCTCACCGTCGCAGTTTATAGATGTGGCCAAGTTGCAATCAAAATTTGCAGACATGTTCTCACCTCTCCCCGGTTGCATGAACCTCATCTAGACCACTAACGCAAAGTGAATGCGGTGTCCAAATTTTATGCGTATGCGATGCCTCGGTTTGATGAGTTGCTCGATCGGTTGGGCGCAGCTCAATTTTATTCGACACTGGACTTAAAGAGTTATTGGCAGATCCCTTTAACTCCAAAAATGCAGTTTTCCACACCGTTTGGCTTACACCAATTTGTGACCCTTCTGTTCAGTTTGTTCAGGACCCTGGCCACGTTTCAGCGTCTCATGGACAAAATTCACAGACCGCATACAGCATATGTCCCCGCATATTTGGATAATATAATTATCTGAGAGCTGTCCTGAGGTTTCTGCGATGGGCGAGGCTCATGGCCAACCCGAAGAAGTGGGCAATTGGGTGGGTGAAAGTTCGGTATCTGGGGTTCCTTTTGGGCCATGGGCAGGTGCGTCCCAAGGTTAACAAAACCACAGCGATTGTGGCCTGTCTGAGGCCCAAGACCAAAAAGGAGGTGAGACGGTTTCTGGGGCTGGCTGTCTACTACCGTAGGTCTGTGCCTAGTTACTCTGATGTCACCAGCCCATTGACTGATCTTACTAGAAGGGGGGCCCCCGATCCAGTCAAGTGGACAGAATTGTGCCAGCAGGCTTTCCTAAACAATTTCCTAAAAAAATCTGTGCTTTTGTGGGGGGCTGCTTTTACATGCTCCTAATTTCTCTCTCTCCTTTATTTTGCAGATGGATGCATCTGACAGAGGGCTGGGGGCAGTGCTCTCACAGGAGTTGGAGGAGCAACCGGTGCTGTACATTAGTTGTAAGCTCATGCTGAGAGACTAAGTACAGCACCGTGGTGGAGGAGGAAATGGGCCATCTTCACTCTCTGCTATTACCTGCCGGGGCGGGCCTTCACCCTCTGTTCAGATCACTCCCCACTCCAATGGCTCCACTGCATGAAAGATACCAGCACATGGATCACCCGCTGGTGCGTGGCACTTCAGTCATTTAAATCCGAGGTGATCCACAGACCGAGGGCACAGATGGCTGTGGCTGATTCTCCAGAAATGGGGAGGAGTTGGCAGGCCGGATGTAGCCCTGGGCTGAGTCAGGCGGTGGGGGTATGTGGGGATGGGGGCGTGGTCATGTGTCTGTCTGTGGAAGACACATGTAAGGCTTGTCACCTGGGTTGTAATTATCTCTTAACACCTGTCTCTTGTTATAGTGATGGCAGTTTGGGAGAGATAGAGCGACACAAAAGCACGGTGTTGGTGTGTAGTGAGTGCATTAAAGTTTTACTGAGTGTGACGAAGAATCTAAGTGAATTGAGTGTTTCGATAAAGCAGCCAAAAAATACAAGACGCTGAAGACAGACAATAAAAAAACTTGCCTGAAACTGCTTCATTGTCTCCAGAATACTCCGTTGCCCTGAAGAACCAAATCATTCCCACAGATACTTATTCAGAGTAGGATTTTGAATTATAATTCAGATTCTCATGATTTTGATATGACAATCACAATTAATGCATATTTCAAGTGAAAAATATCTGGATATTTAAATAGGGGCAATAACAATCTTTTTGGTAGCCTATAACAAAAAAGTCAAACGATGTCCTTGTTGCTATTTAGCATAATTTATATTAATCCAATTAAATTGATTTATCCAGATGTTATGTACTAATTGAATCTAAGGCTGAGGTTGTATCATTAAACCACATGGTTCAGTGGTGTGGAATGGTTCATTGGCTTTTAAGTGTGTTCAAATGATTGATTGTTTCGTGGTTAAGGCCATTCTGGTTGTGCATCAAACAATCTGCCTGTTAAAATGTGGCATTTTGGCCAGCCTAATCGTATTCACCAATGGTGGTGCTCATTTTGGGCAACATATGTTCCCTGACAGGGCTCATCATGTGTGCTGTCGCGGTGTTCTCCGTAGCTTGATGATGAATTTGCACCATTAGGTTTTCTTTATTAGAATTAATTCACTTGCCAAGGCAGAGCATGCTGGGTACAGCTATTGAACATCAGCGACGTTAGAAACAAGAAATTTCTTCATTTATTTGGATCAGGTCAATTGCTTGAAGAAACGTCATGCCCATTCAAACTGGGGGCACATGCCCCTCAGATTTTTGAGCCAAGCAGATTTTGAATGCTACTTGCACATTTAAAAAAAATGACTAAGCAAAAAACTATGTTTTTTTCATTGGCATTGCATAACCTTGTCTAATGCACCAAGTGAGCAAAAAATAAATACAGTAATAATGATAATCTTGGATTTGATACACTATCATTTCCAAAGATGCTGCAACTTTGAGGGAGGAAAATGGGACTGTTGTACTGTTTCTTTTTCTAGTTCAGTTTTTCTCTTCTGTCCATTGCGTTAAAGATTATAGTGAGACAAATTTAGTCAGTTCTCTCACACTTTGAGATCTGAAACTGTAATGAAGGTTTAAGTTAGACCCTTAAGGCCACAGATTTTTTTCGACATCGCTGTTGTCTTGGGTGAAAGATCTCTTAACAAGCTGTGTATCAAAGGCTTAAGTTGATCTGCTGTACCCCTGAAGGATTCATTCTGAATCTCATTCTGAGCACTTTTAACAAAACTAGAGAACTATTGCACACAGTGTGTGGGAGTAATTAATATCACTCTTTATAGAACATATACAGTTTAAGCACATTGGAGTCTAGATGCACATAAATAGGGTGCTTAGAAGGCGTAATTAACATTTGCTTCACATAGGTCATAAATAGATCTTATTAGTCGAGAATGTAAAATATGCACATTCAAATGTTTCCCAGAAACATTCATAAACCTCCTGAGATTCGAGTGTGACTGCTGTGTGCATTTTTCATTTCCCTTTTAGATATGTAACTAATAGCACCTAATAAACATGCAAAAAAAAATTAAATTCTAGAGCATATAGTTTTCCTAATCCTTGATGGCAACGTATATGGACAGCAGGACTATGCTGTGAAATTTGAAATAATAACAAGATGTAGAAGTCAAATTTAAATATTTATTTTTTTATATATATTTCCAAGAGGGTTAGTCATGTTTTTAAGATTTTACAGAAATTACATCAGAAATTTGCATAATTAATTCTGGTTTAAAGAAATGGCCAGCAAAATTCAAAAACTGTTTCCAAATCCAACCATGTTAGAATAAAATTAAGCATTGTAAATTCTGAATCTAAGTACCGATTACCATTGTTTCTTGCCTATCAAACATGTTGCGTGGTCGAAACATCATCTACAGCCTGAAACTGAAATAGGAAGTTTGGTTTGAAGCTGCATAGAGAGCTATAGGATGCTCACATGCTCCCTATTTAGTGAATGACTTATTCTCCAGTGTGCTGTCTGGATGCACTGGTCTCAAAACAGTTCAAAATACTAACTCCATATTAAGCCTCTAAAAGCAAAAATTTTCAGCTTTTAGATGACCACTGATTATCAATGTGATAATTCTCCATGAATATAGGATTTTTAAGGAGAAATGTGCAAAAGTACACATTAGTGTTCATTGTGTTTAGCAGCGAGACGTTTCGCAATAAATCTCTCAAATTTTAAAAACGGCATATGGGATGAAACTAGAGACTCTAATCTTTTGACTCCAACAGGTTTCAATGTAAAAACATTATTTGTTTTTTACTAGATGTAGTTGTTTTGGTGTTTCTCCCAAAGACAAACTCTGCTGTGGTTGGCACTATGTTGTTTTGACCCATGACTCCGTTTGTTGAATGTTTAACACTTTGCTGACAGCACAGAATCTCCTGAACTAAGATCAGTAATTTTAAATACATTTTAATTATGTGCTGCGAATAGCAAAGCCAAAATACAACATCCACTCATGTGCATGCAGGGTCACATGAGGTTAATGATTTATCAGAATGTTTCAGGATCAAAACAAGTTAGGCTCTATCAACAGTATCTGTGGCATGCTATCGATATTTATAGAAAATACATTTTGACTTGTCCTTCAGTTAATAAATGTTTAAAATGCAGAAAATGTGCAGAACTTATTTTTGTTAAAGCACCATTGATAATTCATACAAATGTGTTACTTGAGCTGTTAAGTTGTTGAAAGCATCCTTTTAGCAGTGGAACTACTTTTCTAGGTGGTGACCTTCTGGTTATGCGTTAGTAACGTCGTTCCTGTGAAGGAATTTTCTCACATTAAGTACTTTGCATGTAGCTATAGTATATCATGCTTATCATGCACAAGTTATAGGGTTTAACAACTTTATATATTCATGACAGGAAAGTAAATACGCTGACTACCACACCAGGAGTCACAAGTTCAAATCCAGGGCGTGCTGAGTGACTCCAGTCAAGCTTCCTAAGCGACAAACTGGCCTGGTTGCTAGGTTGTGTAGAGTCACGTTGGGTTAACTTCTCATGGTTGCCATAATGCAGTCTCTCTCTCGGTGGGGCACGTGGTGAGTTGTGTGTGGATGCCGCGGAGAATAGCATGAAGCCTACTCACATGTTAGGTCTCCGCGGAAATGTGTTCAGCAAGCCATCTGATAAGATGCACGGATTGACGGTCTCAGACACAGAAGCAACTGAGAGTCACTATGCCACCATGAGGACTTAGAGCACATTTGGAATAGGGCATTCCAAACTGGGGAGACAAGGGGAGAACCCCCCCAAACTGGGGAGACAAGGGGAGACCCAACCCCCCCCAAAAAATTATATTTGCTGAGGATTACATTGACAATCAGATTCACTGAATGTGATTCACAAATGTCATGGTCAGAACAAAAAGCTTAGAACAATTCTATAGCAGCTCCAAAGCAGTACAGACACGCGCGTTAATCTGAAAAATATTTAGATTATGTGTATAGAGCACATTCTTTGCATTGGGTTTTATGTAAGATGAAATTTTAACTCACAAGAATGTTTTTATACTGTAAATGAGACTTGTGGGCTGGAGATGTCAGGGTGTGAGTGTGTAAGAGAAAGTGTTAGAAAGAAGGGTTTTATATATATATATATATATATATATATATATATATATATATATATATATATATATATATAAAGAAAGAAAAGCTTGGAGAACTAGCAATACCCTCAAAGCAAATTTATAGAAGGAAAAGCTTATGGAACAAGACAAAGACCATTCTTCAGAAATCTGAATTTCACATTGTGTGAGAGCTCTTTTGAAGAGACCAACAGGATGGCGAAGCACTTGGCAGGTGCTGTAGAGATGTTTCCGCCGCATGCATTGGTGCACTTTCCTGTTCTGGGACTCATGCAGGACTTATTCTTTCATCATGCTGCAGCATTAATGCAACCTACAATGCTTTGTAGATACAACCTTCTCTGCATTGTTGAGTTTGATGCCAAGGGCCATTAAACTAATTTTAAAGGCCCTTTCACATGACTCGTGTAATCGTTCCCCAATACATTGAACTCTATGGATTGAAGCCTCAAGAAACCCCTGGCTCTGTTACATGCAGGTCGATAGAGATGGTGAATCAATCCTAAAGTATCGACTACTGCAATTTCATGAGTGTAGTTAAATGGAGCTTTTATTTCAGCAGATGTTTTTGACAACTTCACTTCTCACCTCCGGAAAAGCAGTTTGCTAAATGGGCTTATGTGCTCATTAAACTGCATAAGGCTAGGATTTAATTTTATTTATATATATATATATATATATATATATATATATATATATATATATATATTAGTCTACATGTGCTATAGACTTCACAGTGAATAAAGTGCTCTAGTCTGTGTCATTAATACACACACAGTGTTCACAGGATATTAGTGATGCAGTTACTGTATAAGAAGTGCCTTCTCACATTCACTTACTATTGAAGCACACAGCTAATGCAGACTGTACATCTCAGCCTTTTGTGGTTTAATCATCACACTAGGACATATCATGGTTTTAAGAATTTCATCCCAAATATGTCAAATTCCATGACATTACACATTTTATAGTTAATTCTGTTTTTTGACTGGATTATGCAAGTCTGTCCTTGTTTTCATAGGGCCCTACAATTTATGTGAAAGGGAATTAAAGCTCATTTATGTGCCACTTGCGTTACCAAATGGAATTACAAAAATTATGTTTCCTGTTTTCAAACAGATTTTGGTGTCAGACTGGTTGGGATGTTCAAACTAACAGCAATGATTTGAAAGGGCCACAGAACCACAGTTTTTTTTAATTTTTTTTCCAGTAAATCAACCTACAAAAGGCTTACTAAGCCGAGACAGGATAAAGAAATATTGAAATTAAAAAAATTAAACTTTTGTTAGCTTACCGTTTAGGTGATATGGTGACACTTTCCTCACAGAGAAGGAGACTGTGAAAGTTCTGCTGTAATACACCCTGCCATGGTAGGTCTTTCTTCTGTAACCTCTAACATTTCACACACTGCATAGAAAGCCCCGGAGGGCAGCTGGCCGGAGTGAATAATTAAATAGATGGTGGGAAAAGCATACTGTGTGGGCATCCAGATCGACCCAGAGAGTCCCAGCAAGGTTTGCATCCTTCCGTTTTTTTTTAAATTTTTTTTTTAAGCCTAGTGGTAAACTGGCTCCAACAACCACATATTGCACCATGGAATTGATCATGCTGAACTTGGTTGTGCAGTGGGGAAAAAGAAGCATTAGCATGCAGAGGAGAGGAGGGCAAGTATTCCCAAACGGCAGAAAATCTGAAAGCTTTCCAAGAGAAAATCTAGAGATTTTGCAGAAACGAGGTGGTGTGACTGGACTGGAAGATTGTCTATGCTCACGTGGTTGGGTCACTTCACGAAAAATAATGTGAAAAATGTATGTGAAATATAGTGAACTACGGCATATATTTGCAGTGTTCTCTCTTGAGATCGGACACATAATTGCTTTGGGGATTAGAGAGGTTTTGTTTTTGCTGGAGCAAATTATATCTAGCAAATATCCATTATAAGAGCCTGCCCCTACTTTGAGCCTGTTCTTGGACACATAATCAGTCATGGCCCCAGATATCAGTTCTAATTTTCTATGCAAAAAGAGAGATCATTCAGAGGGATAGCAATACACAAACACCAACATATCCTGCTGTGTTTATTGTCAGGATATAATGTGCTTCAACATATGCATATAATTTGCATTGTAAATCATAAAGTTTGATATGAGAACATCCTCAGTGGCTTGCATCCAAGCCTGAAACTCAAGATCTTTATTGTGCATGTGTAGGTCCGCATGAAGTGAGTTCATCTGAAAAAAATTTCTTGTGTTACGATGCAGTCAGGTGTTATTCATGATTCCTTCAATCTGCACTGACAAACAGGGTGTTGACAGCATTAATTGTACTGACAGTGATTCTTTGGACAAGTTGGTTGGAGCACTCCTTTATGATGCATCTATTTATTGTTCTCAGCCCTTTGATGTTTCATTTGTTTGATGAGTAAAATACTCAATCAATCCTTCTATTGAAGAAATTTGCAATTCACATGTTTTATAGATTTGTGTGGCTGTAAGGACCTGAATATTCCTCTCTTGATTCTATGAGCTCTACCTCCCAATTTACTGTCTGACATGGTTCTGACAGATCCAAACATCCGGTGTTAACATTAGTTTCAGTAACATCAGTTTCAGAGTTCTGCACAGTTTATAATTTAACTAATAATTTACCCACATAGGGAAGCGTTGGTAATGGTGATGTCATAAATTATTGATTATTGTTCAGCACGTTATTTTATTGATACATTTGAGGCACAGATATATTGACATCAGCTGACATTTAAATTAGAAACCTAATTCGTGACTTTCAAATTACTGCCAGTTGCATTCCATTCAATGTAGTCAGATGTAATAGCTTTGGGAGATTAGAAGGGGGTGACTGAAGCTGGTCACGGCATGGACAGGCAAAGATATCAGTCTGATGGCAGTCCAAAGTTACAAGGGTTTTTGTACTTGGAGAATAAACAAGGTGATGTTGTTGAGTTTGCAGGTTCATGTATGAAACTGGTGGAACTGTACTGTGCAAACTCATTGATTAAAAATGGCTACGTTTATTTAGCAATTTCCCTGTATTTAGCATTGAATAGGTCTTTCATTCAAGCTGTCAAACCACAAAGAGATATACTTGTAACTGAAAATACATTGTGTAGGCTCTATGAAAGATACTTATACACAATAATGTATATCATAACTTATGTTCTTTGATAATGATTTAATGGAAAACTATGCTAGTAGTGCTCCGTGGTGCTATTTAATTTTTAACAGCCTCCTTGACCCACTTTAATTAACCCTGCCACTCAAACTTTACCAAAGTTTTGTTGAGAAATATGATTGAAAACACAAAGACTATTGTGCAACGAGCAGCCCTATTTATATCTGAAAATATCCCTATATATATTGATCATCTGGAAAATCTTCTGATTATCGATACCTGAAAGTGGCATTGATCCCAAGCCCAGTTGGTAATGTCCGTCATGTGTTTTAAAACAAACCTTGGTGCACTGGAGTGGAAAATATATATTGCATGTAAATCCATTGACGCAGTACATGCAGTGTTTCCCATTAATTACCTAGATTGTGGCAGCCCTCACAGTCTAATTTGTCCCACCACAGTTTCATAATAAATCGAAAATATTTTTACTCTTCTCATATTAACATAAAAGATCTCTAACGTTGTGTTGCACCATTGCTTCGGCAAAGCATCTCTCACTCCAGTCAGTCAGTCACCAAATTGGACTAGCATACTGAATAAAACATCAATATATTTGTGATAGCCTAGGCCTGTGTCTCTTATTATAAAGTTTGTATGCTTATTCTGCTTTTGAAAGTAATCAAAAGCAAGTAATTTTATAATTCACAAAAGCGATCTAGTAATCAGTGCGGTTTACATTTCTGTCGCAGAGAATTGAGTTGATTGCATAGGTACACTATTAGGTTGAGCATCGTTCATAATTTTAGAAAAACATACAACATAAACTTTGACATGTTACTTGAGCATGTAACTTAAATGTACTTTTTTCTCTCCGGACAAGTAACCTTTTTACTCGGACAAATAAATGACCAATTTATCTGTCTGGAGGACAAGCACATGACAATGCTTATTGTCGTGCCCTGGCTCAAATGTATGCTCTTGTCGATTTTGTGTTTTGACCATTTATGAACTGCGTTAAACTCAGTCTAGTTCATGCTTTTTGGGTGTGACTTTTTTGCCATGTCATCACCATTCATATCTATACAAGCAATGTGTTTATGATTAAATTACTACTCGAGCACAAAATTCTTTACAAGAGCACAAAGTTCTTCATAGATCTAGCCTCTTAATTTTTCTCTCAAATTGCACCAGATTGATGCATTTAACTTAAAATGTACAAAATATTCTCATGGGGGAGCATGCCCCCGGACCCGCCCCAGAGGGTCCGAGGTCCACCTACCACAGTCTCACAAAATCCTGTGGGAAACACTGGAACATGTGCTGGTGCATGAAATGCAAAGCACCTGCACTAAAGGGAATAGTGTGCAGTTATGGAAGGCAGAGACAGGGTGGGAAGATACTTGGGAAGGAGCGACACTGATTTGGAGCCAGAGACCCAACAGCCAGAAGGCAAAAGATGACTGTTATTCACAGGGTATTATAATCAGTCCTATATTGCAATCCCCCAACAGCCCTACTCAGGGTCAAATCACTGTTCCCGCCTCGTAATGGACTTCCATCTCTGAGATATGACTAGTCTCACCCCCAACAGAGCCAGCTGGCTCATACCATGAACATTATCTCCAGCCCGGGACTAAAATAGTCCTCTAATGGAGCGAATGGAGCTCAGCTCCATCTAACCTCACTAACTTTACTGCTCAGGCAGAGTGTTGAGAGGAGGGCTGACAGTGGTGATTGGAGGTACTTCAGGGGCAGGAACGGGTGCCTTTTGCCTGTGTTCCAGTCACACTGGCTATGCTCAAAATTCAGTGATGGGGATTGTAACTGTAATAGATTGTCAATTGTCATTTACATATTAACAGATTCAGCTGTCAAATGAACCTGTTCATACAACATCTTACAGGAGTGAATACAGTTTGTATGAATAAATAATCAATGTCAAGCCATTTTTTAATTTTTTTTTGATAGCCATGGATAACACTGCTACAGTGATTAAAGCAATTATCAAAGATGGTGACTTCCATAACACCGGAAATACTTTTTTACAGTAGAAACGAGTCCAGTCAAGGCACAAGTTTATCCGTTAAATCTGAAAGGGGAACTCACTTTTCTTGTTTGTTTATGTTGTGGTGATATCTAGCAGCGTAGATGTACCGCTAGTAGTTCTCTGTTACCAATGTCAATGTAAAAATGTGCTGTTCACAGTTAGCCATAATTAATTTATTCTTCGACTGATAGTATTCAAGAACAGGGAATTATAGAGCAATATTTGACTGGTCATATAATCTCAATATGGCAGCGCTCATTAATGTGCACCCAGCACCATGTAGAATAAAGACGCTTTTACTCTAAGACTTATATGACTAGATTCTTTATCTCATAATTTTAAACATGTAACACATGAGAGAAGCATGTTTTCAGTTTACATTGGTTATTGCATTGTGTCATGACAGACAACTAGTTGTCCAGTGCAGTTCCGTTCAAAAAGAAAATGTTTACCATACTCGCTCTAAAAATACAGGCTTGAGTATTAAAAAATTTTCTTCAGTTATATAATGTGTTTGTCACTTTCATTCATAAACGAGCTATGTGTGAATATAACCATATTTAGCACTGTAAAACAGTACTGACAACTGTGCTCTTACTAAAAGGTACCAAAAAGTACAATGGTACCACCACAATGTTTTGGACATGGTTCTACCTCTGTACACGTACCATGGGATTCTTGGAAGTACCTTGATGTATCACATAAATACTGTGTGTAAACGTAGCCATTGTCTCGGTAGGTGGTGTATCTACAGTGTGTGTGTGTGTGTGTTCTTTGCGGGGTGTGTGTGTTAAAAGTCCAGGAGAGCTACACAGCAGGACACGTTGGAGAGAAGAGCATTGTGGCAGGAAAAGGTCTGTTTTATGTAACAGATCAACCCCTGAGCTTAGATTTTACATGCTGTTAGCCTAGCGGCACTAATTCACAAGAGAATCTGTCTTGTGCATTGACTCACTACAATTAAGCTGGACTGCTGAAGTAGCTGAAAAAATTGGCTGACAAAAAAACACGACCTCAAGGTAGAATTATTCTCAAGGGTGATTTCTAATTGAGTCAGTTTATAATGCGAGAATCCTGGAGAACAAAATGTGATTAGCATATACAAAAAGCTTGCAAAATAACATTATGACTACACATTCCTCATGGTTTTTAACAATCTTCAGGTATCCATTAAGTGTGTAATATTTCAGTGTCATTTTTTGGTAACTTTATGTCATTACATGCACATTAGACATCTAGTTAATCATTGCTAATTATCCAGCTCACTCCCTTAAGGGAATATTACTGAGGCAAAAAGAAGCAGAACATTTTTTTAAACAGGAAGTAAACAGAGGGAGCCAAACAATGCGTCCCACAGATCATTTCAACTGTCTAAATCACAATTAGAATCACACCCAGCCCCCTCATTAACACTTCTACATGCAGAACTGCGCAAAAAGAAAGAGAAACATGATGTCAAAAGATTGTTGTGGGTCTGTATGCTGTCATTTGAAAACTGTAAACTCATACAGAAATCTGTCACATTTATGATGATGTCAGAATGTCCATCTTACATTTTAATAGTACATTTCCTCCAACAAAATCAACATCAATGTTTAAGTTCTCACATCACACTCTCAAAAGAAAACATCACTCTACTGACGTTTATCAATCCACTTCCAAAATGTAGCTTTGGTGTTTTTAACTTATGGAGGTTTCTGTATAGCCTTTAGTATCTTCCAATCTCTTTCACGGATTTGGCTTTTGATGTGATTTCATTGTTTTCTGCATGCGATATTCGAAGAAAAGTATCATTGTGACTAATTTTAATTTAAGTAGCCTAATTTTAGTTTTGTCTATTATTTTAGTATAATTTATTTCAGATAAAAACTCTAAATAAAGATACCTAAACACATTGCAATTGTACCTACTTTACAGAGGCTTTTTAAATGTAAACCCTTAATAAAATAGAGTTCATGGCAAATTTTCTGCAAATTTCCACTGATAATTTTCACATGCAAATGAGCTTTGAGTCAAATTGTCCATTGTGGCCAAAGATTTGCCAGAGGTTTACCACTACCAGTGAAGAGCTGCAAACTTCTGGCAAACATTTATGGTGAATCAAAATCTCATTTGCAAGTGAAAAAAAAAAAAAAAAAGATTTGCTGCAAATTTGCGGCAAGTGCAGATTGTTGTTTGGGAAACAAGCACAATGTACTGGGGCATATAAAGGTAAATTCTTTGGATAATGGATTGTCTTTTTGAGTTTTGTTACTAATTGGCTTTGGTGTAAATTATTGGTGGCTAATTTGATGCTAACATGACAACCTTAAATTTGTGGTCTGGTGAAGCCAGATGCAGATTTGGTGTCTTTATCTTAAGACTGAGTTATGTGGTCCCATGATACAGACTCACACCTCTCAAACATGCATTAGCTCTCCCTGAAGGCTTCATCTATTTAAAGATCCAGAGATCCTGCTGTCAAATTGATACATCATTCCTGATATGCTGAAACATATTACATCATTTCCTCTGATCCAGCTTAAGAAAATGGGCTTGCCTGAAGCTAATTTTACACAACATCAAAGCTTTGTTGCTTTGAAATTTAGAGGACCGATTGGGGATGTTGACAGTACACTCTTATTTTGGAACTCCTTCATTACTTTATGAAAGTCTTTTGTTTATTGGGTTTGTTATGCAGTAATGCAGATCAGTGGAAAGGCTATAAATCACCAAGTGGGGGAGGGGGGACCTCTGTTCTGGGTTTTCTTTCTAATTTTATTGTGAATATTATGTATATAATATGTATATTATGATTAGATAATATTATGTGTACCACCTTCCTTATCTGTTATGAGACCATATTTGCTCATTTGTTGGTGTATGCATGTGTATTATGCAGTCAGAGAGGTCTTTATTTTTTACATTACACCCTAATTGTTATCATAAAAGTTTATGCTTATTCAGTTGTATAATGAACATGTCATTACATAACATACATGCATGCCCCCTCCCCCTCTGTGCACACCCTCAGCCTAGAGCTACATGATGCTTTTGTTAAAGTTTTGTGGCAGGTGAGAAATGTTAATTGCACAGTGGATGTTTTTGATTCCTTTTAATGCTTTTCCTGCTTCCACTAACACATTTTCTCTCTCTCGCACGCACACATGCACACACACACGCATGCACACACACACACACTGTGATTCCAGGGCATTGATTTAAGGAGGGGGCGAGAGTTTTATTTTAAAGATCAAAGCCTTAGCGCTCATAATGATGGGAGTTTGATTGCAGAGAGAGACAGAGAAAGTGACAGAGAGAGAGAGAGAGAGAGAGAGACAGAGGGAGAAATATGGTATGAGAGAACTGATGAGATAAAATATGTGATATCAAGCAGAAGGCTGAAGAAAATAGAGCTGGCATTTTCTCTCAAACAGTCAGTGTCTTCTCACTTGTGGGAGAGCATGCAGAACTGTTTCTTTATTGTATTTCTGCTGTGGATGACAATTGTAACGGCAAAGCAAAACTGCCACCTCATAACACTTTTTGGTCTGCTCTCGTGTGTCTGGCTCACTCGGGATTCATTCACTGTCTGTTGTCCACTTCACATGCCAACTCGCAGGTTTGTGGTACACTGCATAACACTGCCACTTTGACATTCCCATGTGGATGCCAGAAATCTTTTAAAAGATCCCAGAAGAGTCCTGGAGCAAAGATAACTCTTTGATTCTGTGTTAAAGGAATGTTCTGTGTTATTTTCCACCTAGTGTCTACCCAAAGGAAAATCATACCATCTCTTTAATATCTCAATTGTTTCTCCAAGACAGTAATGAGGTTAAATGGAGAACAAATGGAGACCTTGGTTGAAGTCCCCTGCTTATTTCTACTGGGATAAAGACCCTTGTAAACTAATTTGGGTCACCTCTACAGTTTCAAAAGGGATGTTGAAATGTTCTTATGTTCTTGTTGACTCATCATCCACTGCTGAAGTTCAATTCCAATACTCAAGATTACAAGAACAGATAATGCATAAAATGACCTTGATGTGTTCTTAATCAGGCAGAATATCGATGATGCATCACATTGTGACTTGTGAGTAAGAACCCATTTGAAGTCCCAGATATCATAGTGGTACTACAGTGGCAGAAGAACATTTGTCATTGCGTTTTCCCTCAAGAGATTCCTGCTGTAAACTAACGAAAGTCTGATGGCTTGTGAGAGTCATTATACTCCATCAATTGTGTTTTTTTGGGCATTATCTTAATAAAGTAATAAACACATGGAGGAAACGAGTGTAAACAGACTTTATTCTTTTTATGTTATTAGTCCTACAAAACCACTTTGGTGGGATAATAATAATGCTGTCACTGGTGTGTGATAATGCCATTAGTTCTCTCACTGGCTAAAAATGTGGTGGGACAGTCAATTGCACATAGCGTAGGACAAAGCTCAGCAGCTACATAAGAGCAGATACATGTGTGGATTTTCATTCATCCCTGTGACATTAAAGACTTGAGCCAGCAGATGGCAACTAAAGGATGTCTTGTTTGTGCTATTGAAGTAATCTAGAATTGTCTCTCACTCCATGATATCTTGGATTACTACACTACACTATAGCTGAGTATAGCAAGTTCCCAAGCTCTGAGTAGATGTAAACTTTCAACATGGTTGAGGAGAGTATGCTTTCTGTGTAGGTGTCAAAATAAGTGTTCCACAAGAAACCGGCATCCTCCATGTTTTCTTACCGACAACACAACACATGTTGGACAATTCCGATTCACATTTGTCAGCATCATCCACGATCGGAGTGGATTACTATCACACTACAGCTGAGGAGTAGAGTTAAACTAACAGCTGCAGCATTATTGTTCATCACTGCAAGGTAATCACATGTTCAGTCTCTCTCTTTCTCTCTCTCTCTCTCTCTCTCTCATATACACGCATTTACATTTCCGTTTATTTATTTGGCAGACGCTTTTATCCAAAGCAACTTACAAAAGAGGAAAACATAATCAAATCATCTTAAGGAGACAGTGGTACAAAAGTGCCATATTACAAAGTTTCACTAGCATCAGAATAGTATTCAAAACCTATACAAGTGCAATTTTTTTTTTGTTAGTGAATAGTTAAGTGCTCATGGAAAAGATGTGTTTTAAGTAGTTTTTTGAAGACAGAGTGTGAGTCTGCTTCACAGATGGAGTTGGGAATGTCATTCCACCAACATGGTATGATGAAGCTCAAAGTCAGAGAAAGTGTTTTGCTGACTCTTTGTGTTGGCACAACAAGGCGATGTTCCTTAGGCTTCTAGTGGGTGTGTAGCTCTGCAGAAATTATTTTAGGTATGTTGGAGCAGACCCAGTGACTGTTCTGTATGCAAGTATCAGAGCCTTGAATTTGGTACGTGCATCAAGTGCTAGCCAGTGGAGAGAGACAAGGAGTGGTGTAACATGTGCTCTCTTTGGTTCATTAAAGGCCAGACGTGCTGCTGTATTCTGGATAATTTGCAGAGGTCTAATTGCACATGAAGGGAGTCTTATCTTCCTGATGTTGTAGAGTGTAAATCTACATGATCTTGCAGTCTTTGAGATGTGGTCCATGAAATTTAGTATGTTATCAATGGTTACCCCTAGATTTCTGAGTTTTTGAAGCCTTTACTGTATTCAAACCCAGCTGCATGATGATGTTGTGTTCAGCAGCAGGGTTGGCTGGAAAGACCAGGAGTTCGGTTTTGGCTGGATTGAGTTGCAGGTGGTGTTCCTTCATCCAGGCTGAGATGTCTGCCAGGCAGGCAGAGATTCGAGCAGTCATGGTGGTATCGTTGGGCTGGAAAGACAAGTAGAGTTGTGTGTCATCGGCGTAACAGTGGTATGAGAAACCATGTGCCTGAATGATTTTTTTACAGCAAGCATGGAACATAATATACTTAAATGATACTCTAAAATAAGTGAAGCACTGTATATAGATCCTAAGAAACAACAACGGTAATTTTACACACACACTGGATAACTGACTCTAAATCTAGAAGTGTGTATTCTGGGACAAGTCAAACAATATAGCACACACACACACGTTTAAGCGACACAAGTTCAAGTTAGTAAACAAACAGCACAAGTCTAGCGATGAATACCACTATTCAACAAAGTAAAAACATTTTCAACCTGTCCCTCTCCCTGTCTGTAGTCCCCACATGCTTCAAAACATCAACCATTGTGCCTGTACCGAAGCAAGCCAAAATCACTTGTTTAAATGACTGGCGTCCTGTTGCTCTGACCCCCATCATCAGCAAATGCTTTGAGAGGTTAATCAGAGATCACATCTGCTCTGTTCTGCCCACCTCTTTGGACCCATTGCAGTTTGCCTACCGTAACAACCGCTCCACTGATGATGCTATTGCATCTACAATACACACTGCTCTCTCCCACCTGGAAAAAAGGAACACATATGTGAGAATGCTGTTTGTAGACTACAGCTCAGCATTTAACACCATAGTGCCCTCCAAGCTTGATGTGAAACTCCGGGCTCTGGGCTTAAACAGCTCGCTGTGCAGCTGGATCCTGGATTTCCTGTCAGGCAGACGTCAGGTGGTTAGAATGGGCAGCAACATCTCCTCATCACTGACCCTCAACACTGGAGCCCCGCAGGGCTGTGTTCTCAGCCCACTCCTGTATTCCCTTTACACACATGACTGTGTGGCGACACATAGCTCCAATGCCATCATTAAGTTTGCTGACGATACGACGGTTGTAGGTCTGATCACTGACAATGATGAAACAGCCTACAGAGAGGAGGTGCACACTCTGACGCGCTGGTGTCAGGAGCACAAACTCTCCCTCAACGTCAGTAAAACCAAGGAGCTTGTGGTGGACTTCAGGAAGAAAGACAGAGAACACAGCCCCATCACCATTAATGGAGCACCGGTGGAGAGAGTCAGCAGTTTCAAGTTCCTCGGTGTTCACATTACTGAGGAACTCACATGGTCCGTCCACACTGAGGCCGTTGTGAAGAAGGCTCACCAGCGCCTCTTCTTCCTGAGACGGCTGAGGAAGTTTGGAATGAACCAACACATCCTCACACAGTTCTACACTAGTACTGTTGAGAGCATCTTGACTGGCTGCATCACCGCCTGGTACGGCAATAGCACCGCCCACAACCGCAAAGACCTGCAAAGGGTGGTGCGAACTGCCAGAAACATCATCGGAGGTGAGCTTCCCTCCCTCCAGGATATATATAACAGACGGTGTGTGAAGAAAGCTCGGAGGATTATCAAAGACTCCAGCCACCCGAGTCATGGGCTGCTCTCACTGCTTCCATCAGGCAGGCGGTATCGCAGCATCAGGACCCGCACCACCCGACTACATGACAGCTTCTTCCCACAAGCAATAAGACTTTTGAACACTTGATCCCTCACAATCAACAATCAGCACTGCACTTTATTAATCCTCATTCTGTCAATATATTCTCGCTCCCAATTCAGTCAGTGTATATATATATATATATTTATACCCTTCTCTAGTGTGTGTATTCTACATTGTGTGTATTGTGTACATTTGTTATGTAAATTGTTGTGTAGGTATGTGTACATTTGTTATGTAAATTGTTGTGTAAGTTTATGTAAATTGTTTTGTGTAATATGTTGTTTATTGTAAAGTGGTTTATGTCTCGTCACTGTCATTACTGCTATGTTGCTCGGAACTGCACACAAGAATTTCACCTGCTGTTGCACTCGTGTACACAGTAGTGTGACAATAAAGTGATTTGATTTGATTTGAATTAAATAAACACACTTACACACAACTGCAGACTCCTATCGATAGATCGCTTTACCACACATCCTTGTTTCTCTAATAACTTGTTAGAAACAGCCCACACTGTTGTTACTAGTTTTGAATTAGTAACAGAGGCTTGGGCACATCTTTCGAAATAGCAATGGCAGATCCTGTGGTGTTAGAGCGTTTTTTAGGACAGTCCTTAATTTATCTCAAATTATTTATTTACATGTTTGTTGAACTGTTGAAAAAGCAATATCACACTCAAAATTGTGCTGTATTGACCATCTATCAGCACAGCTGTTATTCGGGAGTAGGCACGAGGCTGGACATAATGCTGAACATACAACACTCTTGCTTGTGTGATATTGCTTGAGTATACTCTCTTTAATATTACTGTATATCAACAAGTTTCTCATTTGTAAATATAATTTGTTAGTCCTCATTTGTTAGTCACTTTGTATATAAGCATGCTAAATGTCTAAATGTAAATATAAAGTCTTTTTATTTCTCCTAAGGAATTTTAGGGGTAGTTAATGGTTGGGTTTAAAGAAAAGGTTAGGACCATGTTTTGTTTCACATAATGTTGTTCCAGTGCTAACAAAAGGTCCAGAAACGTATCCTACTTGGCAAACTTGCCTTCACCTTACTGTAAGCATGTTTCCCATTTGTTTATATACTGAGAGATGGCCTATATACAGTGGCTATACATTAATCTTAGCTGTTACAAAACCCCCAAAACGGCTTAATTTTATTTGATTGTGATATGAGCAGACCATGTCAGACTCCGCAACAATACAATTGTTCCCTTTGCTACAAGAACTCATAATACTGGTACTACAGACATGTACAAGTAGTCCGTACCCATCCAGACAGCTCTGAGATTACCTTTTAGAAATGAAATAACATTTCTGATTAATCTTTAATGAATTCTCTTTTGACCTCAACTGCACATTTCTCAGGGTCACTGATTATCGAACTGAGCTCTCCTGTGGGATAGATAGATTTCACAGGGAATCGAATAATAGACACAGATATGTGGAAAACAAGGTGAAGTTATTCTTTGCACTTGAGACAAGGGGGCTCACAGCTATACTCATACTCAGAATTTAATGATGGCACTTTCTGTCAAAGAGTAAGCAATTAATGGTGAACAGCAGGTACCAAAGCTGAGATATCACAACTAATTGTTATTGCTGTTCATCTTTGAGAGGGTGTTCCTCAATTTAATTTTATTTGATCTTGATTGCTTTTCTATTGTTTTGAAAGATGATTTCAGTGCTAGATATTATTAGCAATAGATTTATAGCTACAGCAATGAAACCAGGGTCATTTGTTTGATTATTTCTTAAAAAGTGTCTTCTCGGGGGTCATGTGACGCCATGCAAGAAACAGACATGTGAGCGACAGCACTGCGCTCTTTGCTAACTTTTTTAAAAATATTTTCAAATTCTAATCTGGTGAAATTCGAAACACCCAATGACACATTTGCTATTTGAACTAAACATGACAAAGAAATAAAAATCCTCGGGCTCTGGAGACATTAAAAGACACTTACGTGTTCAAGATGATGGCTCTGATGGGCCTGTGGACCGGGGACTCGATTTGGATGGCGCGGCCGGAGAAAATCAGCATTAATTGTCCAACATGTTTGTGATGCTGATGAAGGTTGTTGCTGACTTAAGAGGATCTCACTGTAATACTTTTATCAATTATGGGGATGGAGACAAAATTCTTTGAGTTTGTTACAAGAGTGGTAGATGTTGAGGAACGGGTTAATTATCTGGAGTCATCGAAGAGGTAATTATTCCATTCTGGAAAAATTGGAAGATTTGGAAAATAGGAATCACAGGAATAACATTCGAATTGTTGTAATTCTTGAGCATGAGGAGGGCAGAGATGTGGTGAAATTCCTAGATGAGCTCTTTCCGAGTCTGCTCGACATAACAGGCCATAAGCTCGAAATGAGCGAGTTTGTGGGGTTCCGGCTCGCAGATCTGCTGAGGGAAATCAATTCTAGCCAAAATGTTGAGATCATACAATAAAGATCTCTTGTTGCATCAGATGAGGAGCAAAGAAAAGCTTTCTTGGAAAACCGGCCAGACTAAGAATAGTCACCAAGTTTGGCCGCAAAGTATTTTTGTGCCCAAAACAGGCACTGTCGTTCATAAAAACAATGGGTAAACATTGGGTGTTTCCCATGTGAGTGCACTGACTCGCTGAACATACACTCGATTGTCGGAGGAAGATGGGCACCACTGATGTTTCTTTTTGTGTTGGTTCCACCTAGCGGCTGGAGTTTGTTTTGTGGAATTACTCTTGCCTTGACTGAGGATCGCTTTTACACTGAAGTTTTTGGCTAGATTGAGAATGGACACAATGGGTGACCACAAAATATCTACATGGCTACACAAAGTATGTCTTTTATAAAGTAGACGACTGAGTAAGTCATGGTGTATATTTTTATGCGGCCTTCAAGTTAATTTGACTTGACCATCTGAGGAACTGGGATGCATGTTGTGTTTCTTTTTGTGCTGGTTCTACCTAGCGGCTGGAGTTTGTTTCGTGGAATAACACTGCTTCGGGTCAGTTGTGGATGAATCTGTTCATTCGTTGTGCTTATGCCTCCTGTTGGCTGGAGTTTGATTTGATGAGTATTTTTTTGGGACATTGGAATGATTACGTCATCTGCTGCACTCATAAGCAGCCGGCTAACTGAACATTCGTTTGTCCGAGGAAACTGAGTGGCTTTATATTGTCTGGAATATGTTTTGTGGATGAACACACCTTCGAGACAGTTCTGTTAATGAATCTACACATTCTTTGTTTACTTTGCCTATTGGCTGGGTTTTGTTTTACAAAGTATTTCCTGTTATGAAATTTTGCCTTACAAATTTGAAGCAAAATTGAGCAACCGACGGCAAAGTTGTCGCAGGGGCTCTCGTAGGCATACATGGAGTTTAAAGGGATCGATGCAGGTAGGCATTGTTGTGTGCAGGGTTATTGCACATGTTTTTCATTTTTCTGTTTGTTTTGTTTGGGGGAGGTGGGTTGGGGTTTGATTGTGGCACCAATGCTGAATTGCAGAATTTAAAATTTTCTATTATTTATCTTATTTTTTCTATTATATCAAAATGTCAATTGTTAATATGAGTAGGTTATCTCTCTCCATGTGGAATGTAAATTGGTTTGGGCACCCCATAAAAAGAAGGAAGATTATTTCTTAAACATAAGAAATATGATATTGTGTTTCTTCAAGAAACAAATCTTTCTTCACAGGAAGCTGGGAAATTTGAGAAGATATGAGGTGGACATTTTTTCTTAAGTGCTGGCTTAAGTAAAAGCAGGGGAGTCATTATATTGATAAATAAACATCTACAATTCAAATTTAAAGATAAATTAGGAAGAGTCATTATTGTTTTAGCTGAAATTCAGTGGCAAAGACTGATTTTGGCTAATATTTAAGCACCTAATGCAGATGATCAGGGCTTTTTTATAGATCTTGAAGGGATGTTGCAAGCCTCTTGCACCCCTCATGATATAATAATGGGAGGAGACTTTAATCTATTGATGGACTCAGTCCTTGATCATAGTGAAGCAAAAGTGTACAAGCCCCCTAGAGCAACAGTGACAGAATGTGTAAAGATCTTAGTCTTACAGATATTTGGATACTTTTGAACCCATCTGGCAGGGACTACACATTTTTTTCATCAGTCCATAAGATTTATTCTAGAATATATTTTGTTTTATATCTTAAGTCCCTCATTTCATTTGTTGTGTATTGCTCAATTGGAAACATCTTAGTTTCAGATCATGCCCTGGTGAGTTTAGAGATGTTGTCACATACAGAGAAGAATAAATCATATAGTTGGCACCTTAATGTATCCCTTTTGCAAAATCCTGATTTCCAACAAATGTTAAAGGCTGAAATCAATGTTTATTTGGAGACCAATTGTTCCTCAGTATCCTCTGTGGGCATGGCTTGGGAGGCACTTAAGGTGGTTCTTAGGGGTCGGAACATACAGTATGCTTCATTCATCAAGAAATCCAAAGCACAAGAACTTGTGGAGTTGGAAGGAAATATTAAAAGTGCAGAGGCAGAGATGAAACACCATATGTCATCTGATGGCCTCAGAGAAGTGACCCGATTGAAATACATCTTGATCTTATAGTTCCACGTCTTCGTCTACTGATGAGGATATTAGAAACCTTGTGGAACCATTAGAACTCCCTAAATTGATGACTGAGCAAAACTATTCTCTTGATTCTGAGATAACATTGGAAGAGTTGGTCAGGTAATTAAGGCCCTGCCTACAGGCAAGGCTCCGGGGCCAGACGGTGAAATTGTTAAATCTTATGCTACAGAACTGACTCCACTTTTGTTAGAAGTTTAAATACGGAATCATTAAAGAATGAAAAGCTTCCCCCAACCATGACACAAGCCCGGATCAGTCTGTTTCTTAAAAAAAGACAAAGATCCAAGCGAGTGTAAGTGTTACCATCCAATTTCCCTCATCCAGTTAGATGTAAAAAAAATACAAATAAATTCTGGCTAACTGATTAAGTAAAGTTATGACATCTCTTATACATATAGATCAGGTGGGGTATATTCGGGGCCGCAGCTCTTCTGATTGGCATTTTATCGACATGTGGTCAGTAGCGAATGGTCAATCTCTGGTCGTTGCCATCTCACTTGACACTGAAAAAGTTTGATATGGTAGAATGGGATTATCTTTTTAAGATTTTGGAAATGTATGGGTTCAGGAGTACATTTATTTGTTGGATTAAGTTAATTTATAGACACCCTGTAGCGGCGGTACAAACATATGGATTAATTTCAGATTAGCCCTTCCAGTAGCCCAAACAGGGCATTAAATATTTGGGAATTTTATTCCCAGCAAATTTGTCTGATTTTGTCAGTTAATTTTGATCCCTCAATAAAATGGTTTTAGAATAATGTGGACAGGTGGGCTTCATTACATTTATCGATGATTGGGAAGGTTAATGTTATTCAAATGAATTGTATTCCAAAATTCAGCTACCTATTACAATCTCTCCCTGCAGATGTCCCACTCTTTTATTTCAAGCAATTTGAGAGAATAGCAAAGTCCTTCATTTGAATGGTAACCATCCCAGGTTAAATTTCACATAGACATATTGACAAAGGTGGGTTAGGCCTACACAAGATTTTGTTTTATTATTATGCATTCGGTCTCAGACATTTGGCTTATTGGTCACTTCCACCTGAGAGAGCCCCTCCCTGGTTTTGTATTGAAAAGGAAGTTCTTGACCCTATCTCGCCACTGTAAAGCCTTTCGATCTAACTAATCAGAGAAGTTGTCAAACCCTGTATCTTGCATTTACACTCGATAAATGCAAGATGCAGGTTGCATTACAGTGTTTAACTCGGATATTTATTTAAATGTAGCCTCGAGCATATGGCTGAACCCTAAACTATGTATTAATAAGTCCCCTTTATGTTTGTCAGATTGGATTATGAGGGGGTTAATACACTTGGTGACCTTTATGAGAGTAGAGTATTGGACCATGCTAACCAGTCAAACCTTTACATATTGTTGGTTGACAGTAGGTGTTCCTAATTGAATGCTATATCCACTTGAGGTGGATTATGTGAGACCAATTGGAGTCTGCACTCCCATTGGTAGTCCCAACATTACATCGCTGCTTCTTTGCCCAAGGTATATTTACGATAATTAATTTGGCTGACTCACAGTGCATTCAAGCTATACATTTTATCAGTACATGCATTCATTGGGAATCTAACACATGACATGGTGCAGTACAGTTTGAGCTTCAGGAAGTTAAATTCTGCTCAACTTAGTCGCATTGCAAAGAGTCTCTGTTGCTCATGTTGCCTTTAATAGCCAACTCTTATTGAAAATGAATGGCTGATATGTCAATGCAAACCTCTGTCTGAACTGTAATGTGAACGCAATGAGCATTTTTGAACTCTCATATTAAAACCGGTTAAATATACAGAGCATAAGCAGGGATGAGTGTTCTGGATGGTTATGAGTAAAGAATGAGTTTAGTCACTCTGATCTGTAAATGTTTCCCTTAACTTTTCTGTCATCTGCATTTGTTCTGCGTGCAAGGAAAGTAATAATGTTTGTGACATTTGGCCTCTGAGCAACCATTTATAAAAGAGCAGGAAAGATTCATTTTCATATTTGAAAAGCACAGAGTAAATGAAAGAGGAATAAACTAAATGTCCTGATATATTACATGGGCGGCACGGTGGTGCAGCGGTTAGCGCTGTCGCCTCACAGCAAGAAGGTCGTGGGTTCAAACCCCGGTTGCCCCAGCCATTCTGTGTGGAGTTTGCATGTTCTCCCCGTGTCTGCGTGGGTTCTCTCCGGGTGCTCTGGCTTCCTCCCACCATCCAAAGACATGTAGGATAGGTTAATTGATGTCTCCCAAAACATTTCCTAAAAAATCCTAGGTGTGGATGTGAGTGTGAGTGGTTGTTTGTATATGTGTGGCCCTGCGGTGGACTCCCAGGGTGTACCCCGCCTTTCGCCCAATGTTAGCTGGGATAGGCTCCAGCCCCCCGCGACCCTGTACAGGATAAGCGGTTGACGATGGATGGGTTTATTACATATCGCTACAATTCAAAGGTAAAATATCTAATGTGTGGCTCTAAAAGCAAGTTAAATGTTCTCCTAAAAAAGTAAGTTTTCAATGGTTAATGCTCTATCAAGTTTTAAATCAACAAACATTAACTCCCTACACTATATCTTAACCCTCTGTGGTCTGAGGGTGCTTTGGGCCCTGAAGAAGTTTTGACATGCCTTGACATTTGTGCTTTTTTCAGTTGCTTAAAAACATATTAATAGCTAAAGTCTGATAACACTGCATTCAACACAAACTGGGCTACAATAATATGTGAGCAAGATGTGTGTAAATGTTTGTATTTTTGAGAAAATAATGTTTATGCATGGTTTTTGAAAAAACTAAGGGTTTTTCTACAAAATTATGTGAAAACCATCCTTATCACTCATTCAAACAAAACAATTTAGTCATTTAACTTTTGTAAGACACTTTAGTGCTAGGAGGCATGAACTATAATGAATATTAATTAGAATTCACACCTGAGGAGACAAAGACCCCTCCCCTGGGCCTATCACTGAGGAATGTGACAGAATGACTTAATGATCAAAATACATTTTTAAGTTAAAATAAGTAATCAGACTATACATTTTCTTTACATAATGACTTTACTTAATTTTAGACCTACACTACCATTTAAAACAAGTCTCTTCTGCTCAAAAAGACTGCATTTATTTGATTCAAAATACTGTTAAAAACAATGATATTGTGAACTCTTTTTTACAATTTAAAAGAACAGTTTTCTATTTGAATATATTGTAAAATGCAAATTGTGATCAAAGCTGAATTTTCAGCATCATTACTGCAGTCTCCAATTTCACATGATCCTTAAACAATCATTCTAATATGCTGATTTTCTAATATGAGCATATTTACATAACATTTGACACATTTACACCCTAACAGATATTTGCAAGCACAAACGTCATTGAGGATGAGGCAGCATAAACACTAGTTAAATATATTCTAAACATTAATATTATTTTTATATCATATTACATATCATATTTATATCATACAGCATACATTTTAAATGCTTGCTTAAGCCGAAACAGCATTTAAATGTAACTAAAACTTGCCTATTAGGACATATTTCAAATTTCAATACACTGAATCCTGGCAGGAAAGTCTGGAAACCGTCCCACTAGTAAAATATCTACATGTTTATATAAAATAGCATATCAACTAATATGTAAGTAAAACTAAATGACTTACTCATCCGAAATTGTATCCTCAGCTGGATCAAGTCTCTCTTCAAAATGCAAATGTTCATCGGAGTCCCGCTCTTCTTCTGTGGACTTTTCCTAACATGTGTATTGTCCCATCTTCCAAGCGCGCAGAAAAGTGAATGAACTTGTTGTTTTAAAGACACAGTCAGGGGCATTTACCATTTGCATTGATTGCCTCAGCACATTACCATATGAATAGCACCCTCTGCCCGTGGGTGTGATTACATTAGGTATAATTAGCTGAGCCAGGAGAAACTGTACATTGCTTTAGTTTCATACAGATTACATTGCAGGAGAATATTGTTGTTGTTATTGTTTTAAATTTGAATTGTTTTATTTAAAAGTAGACATTTTAAGCTTTCTTTAGACATATGTTTCATGTTTTTGTGATAAGTATTCGTGGAGTTTCAGTTCATTTCTGTGATGTGTTTCAGAAATATGCTCACGAACACAGAGACAGCTGAAAGCTCACCCTTTGTATTTTCTTTATTTTTATAAAGCACAAGGTTTTGTTGTTATTGTAAGTGTACTCAAATTAAAGTAGACCCTTTATAATCTCTAATGATGTCTTCCACTTATCTGTATGCCCCAAAATGACTGAGTATTTTATGTTGTTTCTGCTATAATGAAAAAAAAAATCCAGCAGGACCCCAGAGGGTTAAACCTAAACCTTACTCAAGAAAATGTGAGATGTAAAACAGATTAGATTTTTATGGTGTTCTAATGTGTTAAATCAACAAAACTGACATCCGTACCCTAAACCTTATAGTTAAACTTAACCGATAGCATCACAAAAATAAATATGAGATGAAAAACACAATTGCTGAATTAACCACATCATTTTATGGCACTTCGAAGGGCGTTTTTAGACCTGTAGCCTTTTTGCTTTATTCCGAAACAGGGACTAAATTGTTATAATTCTTTGTTCTGTTCACGTTCACAAGGCAACATTTCAAAATGGACCAAAACTATGCCAATAAAAGTCACATGTGAGCAAGCTGTACACTTATTGGTCACTATGTTTGTTCACTGTTTCAGGATTAAGCTCATCCATTGATATACCGGTTAAAATGATATCCCTGTAAAAAATGTGTCAACCATTACAAAATTTTGTGAGCGTCGCCAGTTAGGAGTTGTGTTCTAAATAGATTTTGTTTGCAATCGGTCTGAGACCACCTTGATTGTTTTGGTGTGGATCCGAGCACGATTGCCATGTTCATATATACCTTAACGAACTGAACCAAGGGAGAAAAATGTGCCAGGTTCCGAAACAAACGCTCCAAATGAGCCAGGTGTGAAAACGCCCTGAGACACTTTTGGCTTATGTGTCTCCAGAACTTATACAGTACTTCTGTCCTTCACGTTGCAAATGCAATACTCTTATTAGTTAGCGCTACAGTAATAAGCTTGTAAATGTTGTTGGTTATGTAATGCAAACATGAAAATGGATCGCCTTACAAGTTATGCACTATAATGTATATAAACCCAAAATAGACACTTAAAACTGAAACTATTTCCAAATTGCAGAGGTTTAATACTTAGTGTTATAGGCTTAGAACAAACCTTAATCAAAATGTTTGATGAACATCACTGAATATACGTGGCTTTCTTGCTGAAAAAAGAGAAAAGTATAGAATATATAGAAAGGAGACAATGAGAGGCCACATCTTTTCTGTTGTGTCCCTTATCTAAGCATTTCCTATATTTCTGATGTCTCTGTCCAACATGGTAATTATCATCTGCACTGGGTATAAACACGGTTGATTAAGGCAGATGAAAGAATCATGAGTGGAGAGATTACTGTAGACCTGCAGATGAGGTACAGCACAAGCCTGTAGGGTGAGGGCATTTTGAGATGGATGCCGAGTGCGGAGACACAGTCTAGCTGATGAGAACCTGTAATCACAGCTACTTTGCTAGTGATATCAAAATCACACATTTCCTTCTGATCACTGCTATTCTGCCTGGGTCCATCTGATTCTGAGTGTGTGTATGTGTGTGAGAGCATGTGTGTGTGTGTGTGTGTGTGTGTGTGTGTGTGTGTGTGTGTGTGTGTCCTAATTTCTAATAGAAATGTCATTTCTGATTTAGATGATGCAATGTGATGACACTTGTGCCTCTTGGGGTGAGGCAGACCCATCATCTCGTAGCTCGTATCAACAGAAGTAAAACGACAGTGTTGGAATCAATAACTACATTTAGTGTTTACTTCAGCAAATGAAGTGTATTCATACCAGGAGAGCACCATACCTGTATACTGCACCTATAAGCAGAAGTGTGTAATTTTTCTAATGTTAAAATACACTGCATGGACCAAAGTATTTGGGCACTAGAGGTGGGTTAAAATATAGTTCCCCATCTGTCGCTCACTTCGACGTTGTGTCGAAGAAGCGACACTAGGGGTCTGTCTTGAGCGCCGAATATGCTTCTGATCTATGAAAAAAGGCCAATGAGAAGTTGTCATACAGTATTTGCATACCCCGCCCCCGGACATACGGGTATAAAAGCGGGGAAATACGTAGAGTTCATTCAGAAATTTTCTTCGGAGCCGATGGTTGTACTGCAGCAAGCTGCGAGTCACACACTTGTTTCTGTTCCTCTGACGCTCTCTGCTGTTGGATCTACGGCGCACTACAGCGGCTTTCTCCTTCCTTGCACGGCAGAGCAGTTTGCCCCTGGGCGCTTCGACAGTGCAGAGCATATTAAAAGAGTGATATTTCTTTTAAAAGAGTGTTTTTCCTCTATTAGAGCAATACACAGTGGCGTTGAACGTCCTTTTCAGGACGCGTCTTTATAAAGATGCCATTCCGCCACTGTGTACTTCCTGAATGCGGTAGAGTGCTCTCCGTTTCAGACGGCCACAGGCGTTGTCTCGTGTGTCTGGGCAGAGATCACACCGAGGCAGCGTTTGTGGATTGTTCATGCTCTCACTGCTGAGAAGCATGAAAAGGTCTCAACACCCCTGTCTCCCAGTTCGGCCTCTTCGGCGACACCATCGAGGACTTCGCCCAGCAGTTCTCCGCGGTGAAGAAGCAGACGGAGGCCATATCTCACATCCTGCCCCGCCGCAAGCCTGCTGCCATGGGCCATGCCCTGTCTGCTCACTGAGGGCGTCCTCCTGCGGCTAAGAAAAACCCTGCTCCGCCTCAACCCGGGCCCAGCTCTCAGCCACAGCGTCAAGCAGCCCGCAGGAAGCAGACGCCCCCCATCTCACTGACCCCCTCAAGGACCCGGAAGGCTCCTCCTGAGACGTTCGACCCAGAGCCTGAGAAGTTAGTTCCGGAGCTGGTAAGACCACTCTGTCCCCCGGTGGAGGGCCGGGAGGAGAATCTTTTGTTGAATCTTTTGTTGAATTTATTTAATTTGCCGCCCCCTACACGGGGCTGCAGTACCCACATTCTCAATAACAGAGCTAATTCCTTTGTCTCTGGGTCACCTGGCCCGCAAATGCCATTATCACGGCACCCTGCCGCCAGATATTTACAGTAATGGCATGCTGGACGTGGACCCCTCGCGTTCAGCCCCACGACTTTTCCCTGGCCGGCTGGTTCCGACGAGTCTAGAGGACGCCTACACTGGACCTCCTCCTCAGTCACTAACCTGCCCCCTGCCGGGTGTGCAGAGCAAGGTAAGTGCTTTGAGTCTTTTCTCAACACCAGAGCCTCGGGACGTGCCCTCACCTCCCAACGCCGTACTACCTGCTGGGTACGTCAAAAATAATCGTCCCCTTTGTGCCCCTAGCGCGGAGCTTTGATGTGTGGCTTTCACTTTCCAACCCGTCACGCTGGTTGGCCTGGACCATTTGACTCGGTTACGCAATTCAGTTTGCAGGCCCTCTACCCCCTTCGCGGGCGCCCGCTTTACCGCAGTACATGGCGAACATGCCAAGTCCCTGCGCGTGGAAATCACTACTCTTTTACTCAAAGACACGATAGAGCCCGTCCCTCCATCCGAAACAAAGATTGGTTTCTACAACCCTTTGTTGTACCCAAGGAAGACGGTGGCTTACGACCGATCTTGGACCTGCAAGTTTTCAACTGGGCTCTGCTCAAACTCCCGTTCAAAATGCTCATGCAAAAACACATTCTAACTTGCGTCCGGCATCTAGATTGGTGAAGGACGCGTTCTTCCACATCTCAATTGTGCCTCGACACTGACCCTTTCTACAGTTCTCTGTCCCCTCGCGTCTTCACGAAAGTTGCAGAGGCAGCTCTTGCCCCGCTCCAAGAAGCCACTATCTGCATACTCAATTACATCGATGACTGGCTTATCCTGGCCCACTCACGAGAATTACTGTGCTCTCAGAAAGCAGTTGCTCAGGCACCTAAGCCGCTTGGGGCTTCAGGTAAACTGGGAAAAGAGCAAGCTCTTCCCAGTTCAGAGCATCTCTTTTCTCGGCATGGAGTTAGACTCGGTCTCAATGTCAGCACATCTCACCAACGAGCGTGCGCAGTCAGTGCTGAGATGTATCGCCACTCTCAGGCCAAGCTCATTGGTCCTTCTAAAACTTTTCCAGAGGCTCCTGGGGCATATGGCATCCACCGCTGGGGTTGATGCATATGAGACCGCTTCAGCACTGGCTTCAGACACGAGTCCCGAGACGAGCATGGCGCCGCGGCACACACCGTGTGACGATCACCCCCGCCTGCCGCCAAACATTCAAACTCTGGACAGATCTCTGATTTTACGGGCAGGAGTACCCTTGCAGCAGGTGTCCTGATGTGTCCTGGTCACGACTCCTCCAGGTTGGGTTGGGGGCGCCGTGTGCAATGGGCACACAGCCGCGGGCAGTTGGAAAGGGGCCCCACTGCGCTGGCACATCAACTGCTTAGAGTTGCTGAATCTTTTCTTTGCCCTGCGGAAGTTCCTCCCATTAGTTCGGGACAAACATGTCCTAGTCGCATTGGCACACAGCTGGCCTGCGGGGCTGCGCAAGTACGCATTTCCCTCAGTAAGCCTTCTTGCACAGGTGCTGTGCAAGGTCAGGGAGGACGAGGAACATGTCACTCTAGTGGCTCCCTATTGGTCCACCCGGGCTTCCCTGGCAAATTCCCCTGAGGGAAGACCTTCTTTATCAGGGATGGGGCACGCTCTGGCATCCGCACCCAGATCTTTGGAACCTCCACGTCTGGCCCCTGGACAGGACGCGGAAGGTCTAGCTGGTCTTCCATCTGCCATTGTAGACCCAATCAGCCAAGCCAGAGCCCCTTCTACCAGGCATCTTTATGCCCTGAATTGGCGCCTGATCGCAAATTGGTGTTCTTCCCGGGCTGAAGACCCACAGAGGTGCGCAGTTAGGTCAGTGCTCTTATTTCTGCAGGAGAGGCTGAAGGGGAGGCTATCCCATTGGTGGATCACTTGCGCCTAGCGCCCTTTCTCTCGGCTAAGGTAAAACTGTGCGCTTTCTCTCCCAGAAGATCCCACTCATTCGGATCCCTAGACGATTTCTCCCTAGCCCTTTGGGTCTGCAGTTCAGCGGAGGAACTCGACTACCCAATACACTGTGGGTACTTAATCTACACTGTACTGGAATAGGTGCCCTGCAGGGCAGGACTCCTACACGGACTCCCCCTGTGTGTATTTTCCATGGTAAGGTCCACTTACGAGTGGACCTGCGTCTCCCTTAGGCAGTTCCAGCTGCCCTCCGGTCGCTGTGTTGTAGCAACTCCCCTCTCCTAGCGAGGCTGGATCTACCACTGCACCATCTCCACATGCCGCCTAAAAACCCATGTGATGTATTCACCACCTTTACCTCCCCCTTTGGGCAGGTGTGGCCTCTGCAGGGTCTTTTCCCCCTGAAAGAATAGGAAACTGGGTAAGACCCCCTTCCCTCGATGCATGTAAGGGCCCCGGCCATTCTTGCTCTATGCGGAGAAACATAGAGAGAAAAGAAGCCCAGTCAGGCTTGGCCCGTTCCCAGGTTGGCAAGCGTCGCCTTGTTCCCCTGCCTAGGGTAACCAGAAGGATTCCGACGACTTTTATGGGGCATTGGGGAAGGGTACGTGCAGTCTGACACAGCTGGTCGCCTTTGCACGTAGAATACCTGCCCGCTCCTGTGTCAGCAGAACACGTACACGGCTCAGAGCATGGCGGGATTTAAATTGGATGTCTAGGTTACGGATGTAACCTCCGTTCTCTGATGGAGAGAACGAGACGTTGTGTCCTCCCGGCCACGTCGCTGAGCCGAGCCACTGTTGTGGCTGGACCGTTTCCGGCTCCTCAGAAAAAGGTGAAATGAACTCTACATATTTCCCCGCTTTTATACCTATATGTGTGGGGGCGGGGTATGCAAATACTGTCTGCCAACTTCTCATTGGCTTTTTTTCATAGATCAGAGGCATATTCGGCGCTCAAGAGAGACTCCTAGTGTCACTTCTTCGGCACAACGTCTCGTTCCCTCCATCAGGGAATGGAGGTTACATCCGTAACCTAGACGATTTTTGGATGCATCCTGGTGCAACCCGTTTACCACAATCACTCACATTAGCAGCCTAGATTTCAAGCTATACTACTAAAATGTATATATTTGTCAACTTGCTGGTAAATGTTTACATTTTATTCACAATTAATTGTGTAGTATGGTGGTGGAATATTCAGCAGTGATATCCTTTCACTACATGTTGAGAGTAAAAGTTGTTCTGTGTAATGTGTGTTCAAAGACGGATCCATGCGACCCATTTGTAAAAAATAAATAAACATTTAATTTTAATCATGCATGGCACAAATAAGATAAAGCCATTCAAGTCCTGTCTCATTAATATTTACAGAAATAAACAGGGTTTATTACAGTTTTTTTTAAGAGACCGTTCCGGTTTTAGGACGTGTTCAACAAATCAGTTTAAATACTTTGAAATAGTACGAATTATGCAAGTAAACAACATTTGTACATTTTGTAACATTAAATATATATTAAATGGATTAAATATATTTAATATAATATCTTATTTATTGATTGAATACAGGAATTTGTTCATTTTTAAAAAGCCAAAACTACTAAAATATAATTAGTAAAATAAATATTTTCCTAATGTACCAAGTAAGAAGGTCCCATGTATAAGCATTAACTGGGAGAGAATTTCTTTCATATGTAATCAAAAGCTACATTCGAACTGAAATATACCCATTTTAATCAATATTGAATTGGAATCGAATTGAAAGCTTGTGAATCGGAATCGAATTCAGGAAATCTGTATCAATACCCAGCCCTAGTTGGCACTCGCTTGTTATTAATGGGTATGGCTAGCTCCTTTATTCCAGTGAAGACAATTTTGAAATGTAATGGCATCCAATGGAATTTTAGAGAATTGTGTGCTTCCATTTTTGTGACAACAGATTGGGAAGGGGATTTTAATGTTCCATATGACAATGCCTCTGTGCACAAAGTGAGGTCCATTATGAAATGATTTACTGATTCTGGTGGTGTTGTGTAACCTGACTTACCTGCACAAAGCCCAGACCTGAACACATTTGCTGACTGCAAGCCAGATCCCATCACCCAATATCAGTGCATAACTTCAATGATGCCCTTGTGTCTAAATGGGAGGAAATCCTCAAGCTTATTGGGAGGCTCCCTATTTATGCCCATGGTTTTGAAATAATTCAAATTCATAAAAAAAAACATTGTTGTGTGGGCCCAGTTTAGCCTTCCTGTTATCATACACATTAGCATAGCATGTAAATGGTAAATGGTCTGCACTTATATAGCGCTTTTTTAACCTTAGCAGTTTTCAAAGTGCTTTACACTGTGACTCATTCAACATGCACACACACACTCAAACACCAATGATGGCAGAGCTGCCATGCAAGGTGCTAGCCTGCCATTGGGAGCAACTTGGGGTTCTGTGACTTGCCCAAGGACACTTTGGCATGTGGATTCATGTGGCTGGGAATCAAACCACCAACCCTGCGATTAGTGGCCAACCCGCTCTACCACCAGAGCCACAGCCGCCCAATGTTTTTAATGTCATAATACAATGAGATACAGAATAAAGTCATGAAAATACAATTGAGAAAAGATAAGATTATTTATCTTGTGTATGTTTTCTATAAAGCAAGGTTTTTATCATGAGATTAACCTGAACTCCTATAGAGATGCACTGTAACACCTTAGCAACAAACAAATGATTAATAACGGCCTTATTACCGTTATCTGTTAAAAATTATCCTTAGGTAGGATGCATACCAAGATCTGCTGCTCTTATAATAGAAACAGCAATCTACCACTGTTCCAAACACCACTGTTCCATATTGTACTCAACACACAGATAGCAAAGACTGCTTGACTAGTGACTAGAGTGTAGGAGTGAAAGTATACCATGCTCTTATAGGATTTCCACTCTTGAAATTGTTAACCCAGGGTCATGTTTAATACTGGGTTGGCCTATATGTAATCCTAAATTTTCTTATTCTATGTTCTCATTTCCTATACCTATAAACACAATGTGTGAACAATTCTGAGACTGTACAAAGCATATTAATATTTAGGAAGGCAAGCATTGAAGCATCGTTTCACACTGTATACCTTTGGCACCACAATTAGGTGCTAACACTTACAACACTTCAGTAGGTCATTACAAGTGTGAAATGTTGCTTAAACTAGAATTAAAAGTGGCCTTTACCCAGTAAAAAAAAAAAAGATGTTAACCCAGGTTTGTGAAGGAACTTAGAGCAAACACTTACTTATACTATCTTGAAACTTTATCCTGATATCTCCTTTTTGTGGAATTCTAAAAAGCCTATTTAAAGAATTTATCAAAAGGCCTCTTCAGGAAAGCTTCAAACGTCAACATGTCACTGATGGCTTTAATCATGCTGTCAAAATTATACTAATCTTATTTTTTTCTTTCTTCCCAGAAATCTTTTAGACAGAGACACGTTCTCCAAATCTGATCCATGTGAGTACAGCCAATGGAAAATGAAACTAAGCTTTGCGCCTCTTCATTTTCCACTCTTCCTGCATTAATTAGCGACCCCCACTAATTTTCTCCATAATCTCATCTTTCTCCTTTCATTAAACATCAGTGTGATTCTGATGAGATCTTCTCATCTGCAGCTCTTTGCTTCTCTCCAAAGAACCTGAATGAAACGTGAACTCAAATGTGCAATTGAAACAAGCTTCAGAGAAACCCTTTGAAAAGAGACTTTAAAAAAGAGAAATTGAAGAGAGGATACATTTGTGAATAGATACTGTATACTGTAGGGAGATAAAGTATAAGATAGGGAGTTATTGTCTTAGAAATTGTCTGGTCAAGCTCAGGTACATTATTAATTCTAACTTGATTTACAACTTTTGATTTAGATCTAAATATTTACAAAAGAAAATTAGCCATTGATCAATAATGGATTATGTGTTAGCATGAGGGTGTCTACTTTTAAAGTTTATAATAGTTTAATATTTCTTAACCAACCAAATTTTTAATTCTTGTTCATTTTGTTCATTTTATCTAAGAGTATGGAATGTTTTAGTGTGAGGAAAAAACAATGTCCTGGTTACTTCTGTAACCTCCATTCCCTGATGGAGGGAACGAGACGTTGTGTCGATGAAATGACACTAGGGGTCACTCTTGGGAGCCCAAGACACCTCTGATCTTTGATAAAAGGCCAATGGGAATTGCCTAGTAGTATTTTCATGCCACTCCCCCAAACATACGGGTATAAAGAAGCTGGTGTGCGAACCGCTCATTTATGTTTTGTGCTGTGGAGCTGAGAAAGAAGGTCCCGGCCATTTCTGCGGGTAGTCCAGCATTGTGGCAGGCAGGACACAACGTCTCGTTCCCTCCATCGGGGAACGGAGGTTACGGAAGTATCCAGGATGTTCCCTATCTGTCACTCACTCAACGTTGTGTCGATGAAGTGACACTAGGGGTCCCTATAAAAAACACCACAACTAGCTGAACTGTGTTACGTGAACTGGCGGTGCGAGATGGCAGACTACTGTGTGCCTCGTAGCTAGTGCAACAGGCCGACACATAACCTCCCCCAACACTGTTATGAGCATCGAATGACCCTTCGTGCACAAGTCGACTGCCCAAAAAATAGGGACTGGCTAACCCAGTCGTGCCCTTTTTCCTCTATTTTTTTTATTTTTCTCCCTAAAAAGAGTGAACTGGGACCACCAGTATCCACGTGTTTTGAGTGGAAAGACATCACATGGTCTTGCCAAGTCATTTCGTAAGTATGTCATGTGGAAAAGTCCCATGGTAGGTCCTACCCAGTGGGGGAGGAGTTTCTACAAACATGGTGACTGGGGCAGAGGTTTACCAGTTTACCAACAGGGAAACGATTTAGCAGAAGATATACGTCGTATGGGCTTACCTACGGGGAAGCAGCACATGCAGAGCATCTACTGATGGCTGACAGTCTGAGGAGGAAGTCATCCAAGGAACACATTTTGTGAACACTACTGGGAGTCAACAGCGCACGTCTTCAGCTCAGTGGAGGTGGCAAGCGATACGCCCAGCCAACTGTCCTGGAATACCTTTTCCTTCCTGACAAGACACAAGACGAAACTGGCTCAACATGGAGATTGTAGAACCTTGCAAAGGTGTTGGATGTTGCCCAGCCCACTGCTCTGCAAATGTCTGTTAGTTAGGAGCCACTGGACAAGGCCAAGGAGGCCACCACTCTCCTGGTAGAATGGGCTCATAGCCCTGCAGGAGGCTGCACGTGCTGGGTGTGATATGCCATCTCTATAGCATCAATGACCCAGTGGGCGATCCTCTGCTTGGAGACAGTGCTTCCTTTCCGCTGTCCACCAAAGCAGACAGAGAGCTGCTCAGAGACTCTAAAGCTCTGTGCACGATCCAAATAGATGCATAAAGTGCGCACAGGACACAGCAACATCAAGGCTTGTTCTGCCTCCTCCTGGGTTCACCACCTGATCCCTAAATGGGATCGTGGGTCCTTGGGCACATAGCCCAGTCGGGGTCTCAAAATAACTTGAGAGTAGCCTGGACCTAACTTCATGAATGTTTTGCAGACAGAGAATGCTTGCAGGTCTCCTAACCTCTTGATGGAAGTAAGCACAGTCAGGAGGGCAGTCTTTAAAGAGAGTGCCTTAAGCTCAGCTGACTCAAAAGACTCAAAGGGGGCTCCCCGTAGAGCCTGAAGGACTACAGATAGGTCCCATGAGGGAACGAGTTGCGGTCTGGATGGATTCAACCTCCTGGTGCCTCTCAAGTTCCTTATGATCAGGTCGTGCTTCCTTAAGGACTTGCCATCCACTTTGTCGTGGTGTGCCGTGGTGTGAAGGTGTATGTAGCCGTAGGGGGACAGCTGTCTCTCCAACCTCTTCTGAAAGGAAAGCACCGATCTGACTGCGCTTGTCTAGGGGTCTTCACGTCAAGAAGAACACCACTTAGTGAACAGATGCCACTTCAAGGCATACAGGCGCCTCATTGAAGGAGCCATAGCCTGAGTGATTGTGTCTACCACGGTGGGTGGTAGGCCACTTAGTACTTCCGTGTACCGTCCAGGGGCCAGACATGGAGATTACAGAGGTCTGGTCGTGGGTCCAGATGGTGCCCCATCTCTGAGAAAGAATGTCCCTCCTCAGGGGAGTTTACAAGGGGGGGGGGGGGGGGGGCTGTCGTGAGGAGCGTGACGTCCAAGAACTGAGTCTGGGTGGGCCAGTAGGGTGCTACTAGGATGACCTGCTCCTCATACCCTGACATTGCACAGGGTTTGTGCAAGGAGCAGCCTGGGGAAAACATATAATTGCATAGGGCAGGGGCCAGCCGTGTGCCAGCACGTTTATACCAAGGGGTGCCTCGGTCAGGGTGTACCAAAGCGGGAAGTGGGAGGATTACCAGGGAGCGCACAGGTCTGCCTGCCCGAATCGACTCCAAATCAGTTGGACCACCTGAGGGTGGAGTCTCTACTACCACAACCTATCATGGCAGCGCGTCCTTAGCTAGGTTAGTCAGTCATTGAGATAGTTGAGGATGTGAACGGCCACTTCCCTTTAAAGGTTGCCTCTGCGACCTTCGTGAAGATGCAAGGGAACAGGGACAGGCCGAAAGGGAGGACCTTGTACTAATACACCCGACCATCGAGCACAAACAGCATGAAGGCTCTGCATCAAGGTGGTATTGAGACGTAGATGTTCATGCCCTTCAGGTCTGCTGCCGTGAACCCATCTTGATGTTGGATATTCGCTAGAATGCGTTTTTGCGTCAGCATCTTGAACAGGAGTCTGTGTAAAGCCCGGTTCAATACTCACAGGTTCAAGATTGGCCGCATCCCACTGCTTTCTTCGGTACAATGAAATCGGGGCTGTAAAACCCTTTCTTCATCTCGGATGGAGGGGCAGGCTCTATCACATCCTTCCGTAGGAGGGTAGTGATTTCCGCTTACAAGGTAGCGGTGCTCTTGGCCTTCATCGAGGTGAAGTGGATGCCACTGAACCTGGGCGGATGCTTGGCGAACTGAATCGCATAACTGAGTCAGATGGTCGCTCCGGGTTCACAAGCTATGCGTTCAAGCACCGGGCGAGGGGGGAACAAGGGGACAATCTCTTCGGACGTACCTGCGGGTGGGGCCTTGTGGCAGGGCGGAGCCTGAGGCACCACGTTGAAGGGGTTTAATCCCAGAGGCTGTGCTGAGTTGAAGGACATTGAAGCACTTACCTACCTCCAGGTACATCATCCCCACAGTCCGTCGAAACTGTCCGGGTGTGGGCGTGCTTGTGCCACAGCTGGGTGCTGCTGGAGCGCTGGACATGCCAAAATAGAATGGTGGACGGTGGTTGTAATGATGGCCATGTACACCGGATATGTGACCCAGGGAATGAGGAAACTGCTCTTTTGTTGAACTTTTGGATACCGCAGCTACTTGAGCGTGTGGTGAAATTAGATGAAAATGAAACAAAAAATGTCCTCCCTGCCCTCCAACGGGGGGATGGAGAGGTCTGTTCACCAGCTCCGGAACAGCGGGTCTCCTCGTCCCATTGTCGTCCGTCTCAGCCTCACTTCAAATCCTTCTTCTTAGCAGGAGGCCATGAGACGGTGGCGTCTGCTTCCTACGGGGGGCTCGACGCCGGGGCGGGGCCGTGGGTGAGGGCCGCGGCGGTGCCGGTGCAGTCGCTGTTGGTAGACACACTTGACAACTAGCAGACTGGGTGCAGGATCTTGAGCCGCACCGGGGCAGGATGCGTTGGATGGCCTCTGTCTGCTGCTTCATTGCTGAGAACTGCTGGGCAAAGACCATAACAGTGTCGCCGAACAGGCCAGCCTGGGAAATGGGGGCGTCAAGGAACTGTGCCTTGTCGGCCTCTCACTTCTCGACCAGGTTGAGCCAAAGTGGCGCTCCTGGACCAACAAGGTGGACATCGCCCGCCCGAGAGAACGTGCTGTGACCTTCGTCGCCCAGAGGGACTACCAATCCTGTTGCGGAACTACCCTCATGCAGCTCTTTTAGCACCTTGGCTTGGTTGCGTGCAGGAGAGCCATGGCGTGCAGGGTGGAGGTGGCTTGTCCAGTGGCACCGTAGAACTCGGCTGTCAGGAACGATGTACAGGCCCTGGATGTGAGCTTTGGGTGCCTGTGCCAAGTGGCACCGCTCTGCGGGCATAGGTGTACCACAAGCACATTATCCACTGGGGGCATCACCGAGTACCCCTTGGGCGCCCCACCATTGAGGGTAGTGAGGGCGGGGGAGCTGAAAGATCAGGACTGGGCAGTAAAAGGTGCCTCCCATGATCTTGTCAGCTCCTCGTGCCCTTCCGGGAAGAAAGGAACTGGGGCGGGGCATGGCTGTGAGTGGCAACGGAGTCCCAGGAACCAATCATTGAGCCGCGAGGGATCGGGGAGAGCCCGACACTCGCGGCTGACTGGGAAAGCATGTCCGGCATTTCACCGTCATCCTGCGACTGGCCAACCATACCTGAGGGGGAAGCCCAGCCGAGGCTTCTGTGTCCGACTTGACGAGCCTGGGGGCCCGATTGGGCCAAATGAGCATGCTGGGGAATGGGAGGTCCATGGGGAAATGTCCAGTAGAGGTAGTCCCATTGAGGCCCCAAATCGCCACCAGCGCTAGCCGCGCTGGCCTCATACCCGTAGGTAGAAGGACCAAGGTGGGGAGTCGCTGAGGTGGGTCGCTTTCTTACGAAGGCAAGCCGCGACTGCAACATTGCCATGGTCATGTTCTCGCAGTGGGTGGCGCCCAGGCACAAAAGAAAGCGATCGTGGCCATCAGAAGGCGAGAGATAACTACCGCAACCAGGAATAACACACAGACTGAAAGGCATCTTTAAAAAGACGCATCTTTAAAAAGACGTTTCCACGTGTGAAGCTCTTTTAGAATATACACTTTTAGTTGTTCTGCCGAAGTGCCCAGGGGCGATCTCTGCAGTGCACCAGTGCAGAGGGGGAGAAGCCACTGTAATGCGCCATCAGAATCCCGTAGAGGTGAATGGAAGCCGTGGTAATTCAGCTCAATGAAAAGCGACTGCTCGGCTCTGAAGAGATAGTCTGATGGAGCGGTTCGCACGCCAGCTCCTTTATACCCGTAGGTTCGGGCGAGTGGCAAATACCACTCACAAATTCCTATTAGCCACAAAGTCGAGTGAGTGACAGATAGGGAACTAATACCACAAAACTTTACCTTATTCATCAAATCCATTACTTACTTATGTCTGTGCTGTTTTTCCAACTGAAAGCAATGTTACTTCCTGGTGGATGATGTCATTAAAGATCTGGCTTTTGTTAGTTAAAAGACTTGGAAATTTCAGTTCATAGAAAAAAAACTATAATGATGATAACCAATTAAAATAATATCCAAGAAAACATATTTTGTTTAAAGAGTTATATTAGAGACATATAAAATTAGAAAAAGCTGCCATATGCGGTATATATATGTATATACTGTGTGTGTGTGTGTGTGTGTGTGTGTGTGTATATATATATATATATATATATATACACCAACCAGCCACAACATTATAACAACCTGCCTAATATAGTGTAGGTTCCACTCGTGTCGCCAAAACCCAACCTGCATCTCAGAATGTGGTTATCTGAGTTACCATAGATGGGCTGGTTTGATTGCTGTAACTGCTGATCTCCAGGGATTTTCACACACAACAGGCTATAGAAACAAAAAACATCCAGTGAAGAGCAGTTCTGTGGACAGAAATGCCTTGTTGATGAGAGAGGTCAACAAAGAATGGCCAGTCTCGTTTGAACTAAAAAAAGTCTATGGTAACTAAAAAAGATAACCGCTCAGTACAATTGTGTTAAGAAGAATAGCATCTCGGAATGTACATTTGTAACCTTTTTGTGTATGCATCATGTGCACGGAGCTCTAAAATACCTGTCCTATGTTGTGATACCTGTGCTTGTGACCTGCTTCAGTAAATGTTATATCACCCCCTTGTGGTCTCCCAATGCTATTATGGCAGACATTTAAGAAGCCCAACTGAGTGAATCAGAAAGCATGCAAATTAGACTTCTAATTTAAATGTCAGCTAATGTTAATACTGTATATAAATGTTTGTTTATATATATATATATATATATATATATATATACTGTATATATACACACTCACCTAAAGGATTATTAGGAACACCTGTTCAATTTCTCATTAATGCAATTATCTAATCAACCAATCACATGGCAGTTGCTTCAATGCATTTAGGGGTGTGGTCCTGGTCAAGACAATCTCCTGAATTCCAAACTGAATGTCAGAATGGGAAATAAAGGTGATTTAAGCAATTTTGAGCGTGGCATGGTTGTTGGTGCCAGACGGGCCGGTCTGAGTATTTCACAATCTGCTCAGTTACTGGGATTTTCACGCACAACCATTTCTAGGGTTTACAAAGAATGGTGTGAAAAGGGAAAAACATCCAGTATGCGGCAGTCCTGTGGGCGAAAATGCCTTGTTGATGCTAGAGGTCAGAGGAGAATGGGCCGACTAATTCAAGCTGATAGAAGAGCAACTTTGACTGAAATAACCACTCATTACAACCGAGGTATGCAGCAAAGCATTTGTGAAGCCACAACATGCACAACCTTGAGGCGGATGGGCTACAACAGCAGAAGACCCCACCGGGTACCACTCATCTCCACTACAAATAGGAAAAAGAGGCTACAATTTGCAAGAGCTCACCAAAATTGGACAGTTGAAGACTGGAAAAATGTTGCCTGGTCTGATGAGTCTCGATTTCTGTTGAGACATTCAGATGGTAGAGTCAGAATTTGGCGTAAACAGAATGAGAACATGGATCCATCATGCCTTGTTACCACTGTGCAGGCTGGTGGTGGTGGTGTAATGGTGTGGGGGATGTTTTCTTGGCACACTTTAGGCCCCTTAGTGCCAATTGGGCATCGTTTAAATGCCACGGCCTACCTGAGCATTGTTTCTGACCATGTCCATCCCTTTATGGCCACCATGTACCCATCCTCTGGCTACTTCCAGCAGGATAATGCACCATGTCACAAAGCTCGAATCATTTCAAATTGGTTTCTTGAACATGACAGTGAGTTCACTGTACTAAAATGGCCCCCACAGTCACAAGATCTCAACCCAATAGAGCATCTTTGGATGTGCATCCCACAAATCTCCATCAACTGCAAGATGCTATCCTATCAATATGGGCCAACATTTCTAAAGAATGCTTTCAGCACCTTGTTGAATCAATGCCACGTAGAATTAAGGCAGTTCTGAAGGCGAAAGGAGGTCAAACACAGTATTAGTATGGTGTTTCTAATAATCCTTTAGGTGAGTGTATATATATATATATATATATATATATATATATATATATATATATATATATCTCACATGATGTGGACATTACCTTTTACTACAAAATAACAACAGTAATAATAATACATCATTTATGTGCTTGTGTTATATGTTTTTTGTATGTATTTAAACATAATGCCACTAAATTTTTCCTATTTTTTGTCATTTTCACAGTGTGTGTCTTGTACACCCAAGGGGTGGAGACCAAGCAATGGAGAGAGGTGAGCTCAAACACACACACAATCTTGCATGAACGCACGCACACATGCATGGACTCACAGCTTCTTATGTTCACAAGTTCAGCCTCTTATTTTGGTTGTTTTTGTTGTCTGGCTGAGCTCTGAACCTCAGGTGTGCGTCGCACTCAGAGTTACACTCTCTTTGAGCTGCATGTCCGGGTCGCGATCCATTGTCATTTTGTGCTGGGATTCGGCTGCTTCGGTCTCGGTTCCTGTTTATCTGTGGCCGAGCCCACGCACAAATGTCACTGTCTTATCTGTCGTTTGGCTTGGGAGCATGTTGCCTTTGTCTCTGGCGATATGCGCTTGTGTCATTCGGGAGTTTGTGTCTGTGTCTTGTCTGTTGATTGCCATGGGCGCATGTTTTCTTTGTCTTTACTGATATGCACTCAGGTGTTTGTGTCTGTGAGAACGCATGGCTTCGTTTTGTTTCTGTATTGCCACATGTCTCTCAGTCTTGTGTTACACCCCGCCTCCTTGTCTCCTCATTATTAGTTTATTGGTTTCACCGGTTCCCTGTTAACCTGTTTCATCACTTTCACTGTCCTGTCCTGGATTTTATCAGTTCATTAATTGTTCATGTCTTCATGTGCTTGTGTTTGCTGTCTGCCTTCCCTGTCAGTTCCATAATTATTTTGTTTATTCTAGTTTGGTTTTGCTTTGGTTGTTCTCCATCGAGAGAGTTTTGGTTTTGTATGTGTAACAGGTAAGGATGGGCAAGGAGGAGGCGGGAACCAGCTGAACAGTAAACATAAACTTTAGTGATGGCTGTGTGCGTCTCTCTCTCTCTCTCTCTCTCGAACTGGTGTTTCCGGCTCATCTTTATCCCCCTCCCGGCAGATTACCATGATTTAGGGCCGGCCGTGTGTCCTCACAGCCTGGTCACTCCCTCCTCATCACAGTATGTTTTTGGTTTTACTTAATAAAAGTTCATTGTTACCTATCTGTGCTTGGGTCCTTCCTTCAAACACCCCATACCGTTATAGAACAATCCAGTCACTACTGGACCCAGCAGAGGCACAATGGGCATCTTCCTTTTTCTATCGCCACCATCGTATTTTCCATCTGTCAGCACATGATCCAGCTCATCCACCTTCACAACATCTGGCAGAGGGGAACTGACGTGAGGGATTTTGTCTGCTATTTTTTGATTGCAGTGGATGGGCTGGATTATGATGAGACTGATCTTAAGGAGGTATTTAACATCTGCCTCGATCAGTCTCTCAGTTAGCCGGAGATGGAGGAGATTCCCCAGGTGGGCCTTACCATCTTCCCACCCACAACAAGCCCAACCCCGAGTCCTCCTATGACCTGTAAATGAAGGAGGAAGAACAGGTTAGCCTCAAACAATCGCCCCCCCCCCCCCCCCCCCCCCCCCCGCCTGCTCCTGCTACTGACCACCAGGAGGCTTTGCCCGCTCCTTCTTTTTACTGCTAGGAGGCGGTGGCCATTCCCACTGCAGTTTCCCTGCCACTGCCAGTGCTTACTGCCGTGGAGGCCATTTTCCAGTTGCTGCCAGCGTTCTTGATCATGGTGGATGCTGCAAAGCAAGTCCAGTGCCCTATGGCCGCCAACGAGCCTATCCAGTTCCCTTAGGCTGTAGACGAACCTGTCCTGTTCCCTCTGACTGTTGACGAGCATGTCCCGTTCCCTGTGTTCATTAAGTCTGTCCTGTTCCCTGTGGCCGTTGACGAGCCTGTCCCGTTCCCTGTGGTCATCAAGTCTGTCCAGTTCTCTGAGGCTGTCGACATGACTGTCCCTTTGGCCATTGACGAGCCTGTCCCGTTCCCTGTGGTCATCAAGTCTGTCCAGTTCCCTGAGGCTGACGATGAATTTATCCTGTTCCCTGTGGCTGTTTTGTTTCTGTATTGTCACGTGTCTCTCAGTCTTGTCATACCCCAACTCCTTGTCTTCTCATTATTAGTTTTTTGGTTTCACCTGTCCCCTGTTAACCTGTTTAATTTCTCTCCCTTTATTAGTTCCTTGTGCTGGATTGTTTCACATCAGTCATTGTTCCTGTCATCATGAGCTTGTGTTTGGTGTCTGCCTCCCCTGTCAGTTCCTTAATTCTTGATTATTCTAGTTTGGTTTTGTTTTGGTTGTTCTCCATTGAGAGAATTTTGGTTTTGTATGTTTTTAGTTTTATTTAATAAAAGCTCATTGTTGTCTATCTGTGCTTGGGTCCATCCTTCAAACACCCCATCCCGTGACACACACGCTTTGTTAGGCTTTGTTTTTCATGGTGATGACTTTCCTTTTTTGCACTGCACTATTGACATTTTCCATCTCCTACATAAATCTACTCTAAGCCTATCCCACAGAGAATTTTTTTTGCAGTTTTATATTTTTATTTAAACACTATTTATTATGTTCATTAAGCCATTTTCCTTGTTGAGGCTAGTTAGAAAAATGTGGCTGATTTTAGGTTTTACTATCCCTGAGGGGGATGTGGCTGATTTTATGTTTTTGCTGTGGTTTGACCTCTGGTGTTGTCCAATCATGCGTGTCTTCACCCTTAAATGCTTCTCTACTCTCCCTCTTATTTTTCACCATCACAACACTTCCCGTTTCTTTTCACTAACAAGCAACACCCAACTCAGCTCTTGTACAACAGCTCTCAGTTCTGTCTCCACATGTTTTACTGTGTGAGTGTTATTTCTCTGGGTGGTGTCTTTATAACAAGATCATTTTCTTTACTTTCTAATCTAAGGTAATAAATCAAAAAAGATTGTCTTGCTGGATGCTGCTTTGCTCTGGTGCTTTGAACACTGTTTTTCTCACTGTGATGATCTTTTTCTCTTATTGGTGATAAGATCTGGTACATGTTAAGTCATTGTACCTGTTGTCTTTACAAGGACAATTCATATAAGTTAATGAACAGAAGACCAATAAATATAATTTTCAATGGCTTATTATACAAAAAATATGTCAAGTCATTATTATGTGTATAAATCTTTTCATAACACGCATTGTTTCAAAGCAGCTTTAGAGAAAATCATGCAGTAACAGAAAATGAAACTGTAATAGCTATAAAGTCTTAAGAGTCATCATTGTGTAGTTTGATTAAATATGATTGTAAATTGTGACTCAAAATAAATAATGAAATAATAATTGTATTTAGAACCCCATTGAGCATGCCAAAGGCGACTGTGGCAAGGAAAACAAAACTCCATACGTTGTTGGTTAATGGAGAAAAAACCAGGCTAACTGTGGGGACCAGTTCCCCTCTGGCTAAACAGCATGAATATAATGCCAATATTAGTTATTTGTGTGCAGTGCAAGTCATGGTTTAAAATTAGTAAACTAAGAAAGTGTTAAAGGCCAGTGTTTAAACAAAGATTTTGTATGAAATGTAAGATTAATTACTAATGTCTTTGAAGTTAAACCTAGATTAACTACAGAAGGTCACGTAGATGCATTGTCCATTGTTAGTTGGCTGATGAAGGCTTTTGTTGGCAATAAATTGATATTCCAATTATTATATGTATAGCATTTTAAGAGTGTAGTCCATCATTAGACCAAGGTGATGCAAGCAGAGATCATTTAGGTGCATCGCAGTACAACCGGCAGATCATTACAGTGAGGTCTATCCTAGTTCATCCCCTGAAGTCCAACGTAATAGACTGAAGTGATGTTTGGCTGGCACCAGCTGCATTTAGTTGTCATCACTCAGAGATGCATAGCAGTGGAGTCTGACACCAAGCAGGAATGGAACTGGATCTGGCCGGCTCTGGTAACCTCGGGATATGAAGACAGGGAAACAAAAAGAATAATATTAGTGTAAATGCCATTAAAGTTTTTGCAGTTATAGGTCATGATAAATGTTTCTGTTCCAGCAGACCTAACAAAAGCAGCCTAATTCTGAGTTGAAAGATAAATTAGGTGTATGCCTGGCTAAATTGAGTCTTTAGTCTAGACTTAAACTGAGGGAGTATGTCTGCATCCCGAACAGTGTTAGGGAGACTATTTCTATAGTTTAGGAGCCAAATAGGAAAAAGATATATCTTTGTGTATTTTGATATTCTAGGAACAATTAACAGGCCAGAATTTTGTAATCATAATGAACTTGATGGAATATAGTGTTCACTTAAGTTCTGCGTAGCTAGACCATTCAAAGCTTTGTATGTAGTTAACAAAATTAAACAATTAATACAAAATTTAACAGGTAGCCAATTTAACGATGATAAAATGGGGCTAATATGATCATATTTATCACTTTACACTCTGGCTGCTGCATTTTGAACCAATTGATGTTTATTTATTGAACTTGCAGGACATCTTCCCAGTAATGCATTACAGTAATCTAACCTTGAGGTCATGAATGCATTAATTCGTTTTTCGGTATCAGCTAACAGAGCATGTCATAACTTAGCAATATTTCTGAGTTGGAAGAATTCTGTTCTACGAAATTTGTTTTTCAAAGGACAGATTTGTATCAAACAAGTGCAATTAAGTAAATAGTGGTAGTGGTATAATAGTCATTTTTCCAGACTAGCTAATTGGCTTATGCTGTACCAATTAGATATGTCCTCTTATAAAAAGTCTTGTTCTCAGATATCAACAGACTAAACGTTTTATAATCTTGAACTGTTCACCAATTTTTCTACTTAATTTTTCTATTTTTTTCCAAACTAAACTTAACATTCTGTCATTAACCCACACTCATGTTGTTTCAAACCCATATGACTTTCTTTTTTCTGTGGAACACAAAATTAGACTTTTTTTAAAGAATAAAAATAAAAAATAAAATCACTTCTGCCCTTACATTCACATTATAGTATTATTGACCTGATATTCACAAAGGATATCCAAAGGTTTCAGAAGACATGGAAAATAGCGCACAAATTGACTACTTTTATGTTGCTTTTTTTGTCATATTTGGATCTTGATGGTTACTGGATGCTAGGGAGTGTAGAGTCACATGGGGTAACCACCTTGTGGTCGCTACAATGTGTGATTCTCGCTCTCGGTGGGGCGCGTGTTGAGTTGTGCATGGATGCCGCTGAGAATAGCATGAAGTCTCCATGCGCACTACTTCTGCGTGATAATGCGCTCAACAAGCCACGTTATAAGATGCACGGATTGATCAGACGTTGAACTTTCTTCAAAACCATGTCCTTTTGTTGATGAGTCAAAATGTTTGGTATGACATGAGATGGTGAGTCAATGCTGATTTGAGGTGAAAATAAAACAGCATCACAGAAAGTCAAACATAAATACAAAGATATATATATTTTTTTTTTCATCCAGCAGCAGAAGCTTCTGCCCTGTACCCTGACTGTTATAAAACTGAAAGCTGGGACAGACTCATACACCTGCAGAATATTTGAAGATCATTGTGTTGGTGATGACAGCCTGTCACAGCAATAATTCCTGGCATGCTTCATTTCTCAGATGTCTATTTTTATAAGCAGTCCAAAAATTAATCATCTGTCATCATTTAATCACCTTCATGTCATTCCGAACCTGTATATTATGACTTTCTTTCTTGTTTAGTTACAAAAAAAATCTGCTTTTGTAGAGTATCCTAGCTTCTCTTTTCCATATAATGAAAGTGAAATGGGACTTGGGGGTCTCATGCTACAAAATAAAAAATAAAAAAAGCATCATAAAATTATTCCCTATAACTCTTGCACTATGCCATTGGCTTTCCCGTGTCTCGTGACCAAAATGTCAAACAATAATAAACATAACACTGGATGAACAACACAAGTTTTATATATATATATATATATATATATATATATAAACATTTGTGAAATATACTGTATGCATGGCACAATTATTGGCACCCTTTTATTTAGTATTTTGTGCTACCTCCCTTTGCCAAAATAACAGCTTTGAGTCTTCTCCTATAATGCCTAATGAGGTTGGAGAAGACATGGCAAGGGTTCTAAGACCATTCCTCAGAATATCTCCAGGTCCTTCAAATTCAGAGGTCCATGCTGGTGGATTCTTCCCTTCAGTTCAACCCACAATTTCCTATGGGGTTCAGATCAAAGGACTGGGATGGCCATGGCAGAACCTTGATTTTGGGGTCAGTTAACCATTTTTGTGTTGATTATGATGTGTGTTTTGATCCATTATTCTACTGGAAGTTCCAACCAGGGCCCATTTTAAGCTTTCTTGCTGAGGCAATCAGGTTTAGAATTTTATCTGTTGATAGAGTCTATGATGCCATGTATCCGAACAAGATGTCCAGGACATCTGGCATAAAAACAGCCCCACAACGTTAAAGCTTAGCGATTATTGACGCTAACTACCACCCCTGGAGTCGCGAGTTCGAATCCAGGTCTCCTAAGCAACCAAATTGGCCCGGTTGCTAGGGAGGGTAGAGTCACATGGGGTAACCACCTTGTGGTCGCTATAATGTGTGATTCTCGGTGGGGCGCGTGTTGAGTTGTGCATGGATGCCGCTGAGAATAGCATGAAGTCTCCATGCGCACTACTTCTGCGCAATAATGCGCTTAACAAGCCACGTTATAAGACCTGATATTCACAAAGCATATCCAAAACGTTTCAGAAGACATGATAAATAGCGCACAAGAAAATTGTTTTCTTTTATGTTGCTTTTTTGTCATATTTGGATCTTGATGGTTACTGGATGCTAGGGAGGGTAGAGTCACATGGGGTAACCACCTTGTGGTCGCTATAATGTGTGATTCTCGCTCTCGGTGGGGCGCGTGTTGAGTTGTGCATGGATGCCGCTGAGAATAGCATGAAGTCTCCGTGCGCACTACTTCTGCGTGATAATGCACTTAACAAGCCACGTTATAAGATGCACGGATTGATCAGACGTGGAGGCAACTGAGATTAATCCTCTGCCACCCAGATTGAGTCATTATGCCACCAGGAGGACTTAGGGCACATTATGAATTGGGGAGAAAAGGGGAATAAATAAATACAAATAGAAAGATCCACCACCATATTTAACCATGGGCACCATACTCTTCCATATGGCTACCTCTCTCTGTGTGCCAAACCCATATCTGGTGTTTGCTGCCAAAAAGCTCTATTTTTGTTTTATCTGACCATAGAACCTGGTCACATTTGAAGTTCCAGTAGTGTCTGGCAAACTGAAGATGCTTGAATTTGTTGTTGCTTGAAAGCTTTTTTTCTTTAAACAACTTGTGTTGATGTAGGTGATATCTGATTGTGGTTTTGGAGACTTTCTGACCTCAAGTCCCAACTCATTTCTGGAATTCTGCTGCTGTGATCCTTGGAGAATTTTTGGCCACTCAAACCATCCTCCTCACTGTGTGTGGAGACAATATAAACACATGTCCTATTCCAGGCTGATTCATAACATATATAGTTGATTGGAACTTTTTAATTGTTGCTCTGATGGTTCAACATCAGAGTTCAACAACCTTTTGCCACACGTCATAACTTTATTCTTTGGTCTTACCCATTGTGATGGATGACTAAGGGAATTTGACTTGTGTGTTACAGGAAACAGGAAGTCATGGTTGAACAATTTCACGTTCCTCGTCACCCAAGTCTACTAAAAAATGTAAAATATGAATGGGAATATATTTTAGATATAATTTACTCATAAGAATTTTTAGGGGTGCAATAATTGTGGCAAACATGTTTTGGAGAGAAATATTTATTTACACTTTCAATTGGTTTACTTAAAGGTTAGATTTAAGAAAAATATTTGAATGAAAGATCAAAAGGATAAAAAATAAAGACATATATTTCATAGCCTTCTTTACTCTTATTTACCAAGGGTGCCAATAATTTAGGCCACAACTATATATATTTAAAAATGTTATACCTCTTTGTGCTCATTTCAAATAGGCTTAAATGTTAACCATTCTTTAAATAAGATAACCCAGAAAATGTATGCATTTATTGTCGATGGGCATTATAACAATCAGAAAAGTGTGTGTGTGTGTGTGTGTCGTGGGGAGGTGGCGACATTATAAACCTTATCAGATTGGCTCATGAGTATTAATTAGGTGACATAATATTTGCCCTTTAGCCCTAACTGATTTGCTGAAAGCTAACTGAGCGCTAATCACAGGACGCAGAGATGGCATCTTGGTCTTAATGCTGTTGTTTAACATTGCCAGCAATATTTTTTTTTTCTTCAGAAACTATAATGTTTATGAATATAAATTAATTAACGCCAACATTGTCATGACCTGCAGGGTTTAAACAGGGATATAGTAGTTTAGAGTAGTCTGGTGAGCATCCCTTATACAGACCCCACCTCGGCTACTCAGACCACATCTCTGTTATGCTAATTCCAGCATACAGACCGCTCGTCAGACACACAAAACCGCTTCAGAAGCAGGTGAAAACCTGGCCAGCAGGAGCCATCTCTGCTCTTCAGGACTGTTTTGTGTGTACTGACTGGCACATGTTCAGGGAGGCTGTAACATATGGTGAGTCTACCAACTTGGAGGAATACACAGCATCAGTGACCAGCTATATCAGCAAGTGCATTGATGATGTCACTTTCTCCTGACCATCACCACACGCTCCAACCAGAAGCCATGAATGACTGCGGAGGTGCGCACGCTGCTGAGGACCCGAGACTCCGCCTTCAGAGCAGGCGACAAGGCAGCCCTAAGAACAGCGAGGGCCAAACTGTCCCGGGCCATCAGAGAGGCAAAGCACGCCTAGAGAATCCACAGTCACTTCCAGGACAGCGGTGACACGTGGTGCATGTGGCAGGGCATCCAGGGCATCACCAACTACAGGACAACATCAGTTGCCTGTGACAAAGATGCCTCTCTTCCAGATGCGCTGAACGACTTCTACGCTCTGTTTGAAGTGCAGAACGACGTGGTGGCGAGGAAGACCACCCCTCCTCCCAATGACAAGGTGCTCTGTCTGGTAGATGTTCTTACCGACATCTTCAACATCTCTCTGAGCAGCGCTGTCGTTCCAACGTGCTTCAAGGCCACCACCATCGTCCCCATTCCAAAGAAGTCTTCAGTGTCCTGCATCAACGACTACCGCCCCGTCGCACTCACACCAGTCATCATGAAGGGCTTTGAGAGGCTTGTCATGAGGCACATTAAGACCCAGCTGCCTCCTCACTAGACCCACTGCAGTTCGCGTATCGTCCAAACCGTTCAACATACGACGCAATCGCCACCACCCTCCATCTGGCCCTCACCCACCTAGATAAAAAGGACTCATACGTTCGAATGCTGTTCATAGACTTCAGCTCAGCATTCAACACAATGATTCCCCAGCACCTGATTGGAAAGCTGAACTTGCTGGGCCTGGACACCTCCCTCTGCAACTGGATCCTGGACTTCCTGACTGGGAGACCTCAGTCTGTACAGATCGGGAACAGCATCTCCACCTCACTGAGCACTGGGGCCCCCCCCAGAGCTGTGTGCTCAGTCCAATGCTGTTCACTCTGCTGACTCATGACTGTGCACCAATGCACAGCTCGAATCACATCATCAAGTTCGCCAATGACACGACTGTGGTGGGTCTCATCAGCAAGAACGACGAGTCAGCGTACAGAGAGGAGGTGCAATGGCTAACGGACTGGTGTAAAGCCAACAACCTGTCTCTGAATGTGGACAAAACAAAAGAGCTGGTTGTTGACTTTAGGAGAGCACAAGGTGAACGCTCTCCGCTGAACATTGATGGCTCCTCTGTGGAGATCGTCAAGAGCACCAAATTCCTTGGTGTTCACCTGGCTGAGAACCTCACCTGGTCCCTCAACACCAGCTCTATTACCAAGAAAGCCCAGCAGCGTCTCTACTTTCTTCGAAGGCTGAGGAAAGCACACCTCCCACCCCCATCCTCACTACATTCTATAGAGGGACTATTGAGAGCATCCTGAGCCGTGTACGTTACCATTGTTTGTAAGGGAAACATTATGTGTGAACTAGGTATTAAATTGATTCCATTATACATTTCCTTGCATAGTAATGTAGAAATAAGTTAGTCACGTTTGACAACCGTTATAATTTAGATAAATGTCAAATAACTAGATTATTTATCTGAATAAATTCTCCACCATTAAAATCTTAATACCACGTCTCGTTGCAGCAGCTCACAATTTCTACTGTAGGGAATTAGCTTTAATAAGAGAATTATGATTAATTCTCTTATTGGAGTAATATTATTCTCATGACTTATTGACAATAATATAACACATATAGGTATAGCTTTGAAGCGAAATCTTTTAGAAACAGGGATGAGATTATTTATCAAAATATACCACAGTCAACATATCATTAAAAGGGAAACATGAATAATTAATCATAACTCGTTATAAATAATTATGAACATTTGGATCGGTTAATAGAATCAACTTGAGTTAGCTGAATTAATATTACAATCAATTTATCTGTTCGTCCAGCAAACACCTAGTATTGATTGTCTATCAATTCTCAGAAAGGATACTTTTCATGGCTACACAAAAATAACTCTTTCTTAGCATGTAGCTGAGATCGAATTGTTAAATTGACTTTGATTTACAAGCAGACCAGTATCAACTCGCAAGTATGTACACAAAGGTTTATTTAACTAAAATACAAACACATAACTAATCTAAACATACACACAAATCACTCATACATGGGAAAGGGAAGAATGAAAATAAAATGAAACCAGACCAGAATAGGGGAAATGCAGTTATGAAAAGAGCCACTTAACCATCCGAGGGAACAATCTGTTTCTTAATTTAAAAGCACCTTTGTTACAAAGAGGTTTTCATGTGTTATACTAAACCTACATTCAGTTAGCAACTGGTACGATACTTGCAATTGCCTTGGCTGTTGAGAGAGCCCGGATGCAGTTGCAGGAGAACATCTTGATGGTTCCTCGAGTCGATGGTGTTCAAGTTGCAATCAATTTCTTCCGTGTTGAATGAAGAAATTAGGATGAACTCTGGTGTTCATTGACTCTATGGTCCAGGTCATTGCACATGGCTTGAGGTGGTGAGGCCTGCCGGCCTCATGGTCGGACCGGGATCCCACACGAACGGCAGCAGAGAGTCAAGGAAAAGAGCCAGGGCAAAGAGATAGAGTAAGATGCGGAATGTTTCTTTTAACTTCTGCTGGAGGTCCCTCCTCTCGAGTCTGGCTTGGCCAATGAGAAAGGTGCAATTTCCAAGTGGGAAATGTTCCTTTGTTTGGAAGCTGACTCATTTGCATGATTGGGGTTAGTTTTTAATGTGTGCCCCTTTATGCTCTGATTAATATAGCAAGCAATGCATCCCATCAGAATTATATATATATATATATATATATACCATTGAGCAGGATGTCACACTAGGATTAATTTGGTTGGAAACATGATGCTAAATAATTTTACATTAGCTGGTAGTCCTGTCATAAGTCATGCATAAAACAGTATACAGTACAAAAAACACAATATCCTATACACAATGTCCTGGGGATATACATGTAAATTTATAGATATTTTGTCTATAATTTAATGAAGAAAAGTCTGTTGTTCTGGGCTTTGAGTCCATTTCTTATGGGGGAAAGATTGCTCTGGCATGTAGCTAACTTACCCTGCTTGTAATGTCACTGGGGGTCCACTCATTGCTGGTCCAGTGGCAGAAAATACAGTGTAAAGGCTTGATAATGATCAGTGGGGGAGCAAACAAAACGGCTTGGGCCTACTTGGACCTTTGCTTGTTTCAGTCTTGAGACATCTGTTGGCTTATTAAATAATTAATAATTGTGTGTCTGATTGATCCAGATGCTACAGACGTAATAGTCCATTATGACTTTTCACAATTCAAAATTCAATTGAACCAACTGTGAAATGTATTGTATTTTTAATTAATTAATATATTTTTTTTTAAGATGGAAAAGAACTGACAATTTTTAAAACCATCAACACAATTAAATCCCAAACTGTTTGCCATATTCTATCAACAAATGTTTAATTTCAAAGCTTCCAGTCCTGAAAAAGTAATTGCTTATCTAGCTTTTGATTACTAGCATACAAAGACCTTTTTGTCATGGTCCTGTCACTCTGTCAGTCTGGGTTTTTTACTGACAGGACCTTGGCATCATTGTCCTATGTCTGTCTTGTGTTTCGTTTTCTGTCTTTGTGTGAGCGCACGGTTTCGGTTGTATTCCCTGCCATGTGCTCTTCGGCCTGTCTTGTTTCATGTCGGGAGCATTGTGTCTGTGTGCTGACTTGCTGTCTGTGTTGGGATCTGGACACTCATGCTCCATGTCTGTATGTTTTTGATGTGGGTGCATCACGCTTATGTCATTTTTGCAGCATGCACTCGTGTCAGTAGTTTATGTATGTCTCTCGTGAACACGTGTGCGCCTCAAGTCATTTCATGTCCGGAGGATGGTGTCTGGATCCGAACTTCCCTGTTTGGTTCAGTTTCAGTCTTTGTCGGGGTCTGGACTCTCATGCTCCATTTTAAGTGTCTGTCTCTCATGACTGCGGACACACGATGCGCTCGCTTTGCCCTGTGAACCTGGGTCGCAATTTGTCTTCACGTTGTGCTGAGATTTGTTCAATTTGGTCTGAGATTTCGGGTTTGTGTGTGGCCTAATTCTCACACAGGTGTTCTGTCTTGTTTTTGTCGCCTGTTGTGTGCATTGTGTGGCATTTGTGCTCAGGTTTTGTTTAGTGTGAGAATGTTTGTTGCTTGTCTTGTTTGTTGGTTGGCATGTGCTCTCATGCCATTCGGGTGTTTTGATGTCTTGTGAGAGCAAGGCTTTGTTTTGTTTCTGTATCGCCGTGTGTCTCTCTGTCTTGCGTCATACCTCGCCTCCTTGTTTGCCCATGATTTGTTTATTAGTCACACCTGCCCTGTCTTGTTAACCTGTTGAATTCTCTCCCTATTTTAGTCTCCTCGTGTTTGCTGTCCAGTGCCAGTGTATCTTGTTTCCAGTCTTGTTTTTTCTCCCTTGTCGGTCCTGCCAGTCGGTCTTGTTACTCTTTCCCTGGATCCAGTTTTCCAGTCCGGTTGGTCCTGTTCCCTGATTCCCCTGCCCAACCTGGATTATTTACTTTGTGTTTTTCCCATTCGGGTTAGTTTATGTTGTTTTTCCCACTTGTGGGAGGTTTGGTTTGTGTTTTGCCCTTTTGTACGAAATAAATTCCCTTTTATTTTTCAACTCTGCACATGGGTCCTGCCTCTGACATTCTGTGACGCTTTTAGTTTTTCATTTGCAAAATGAGAGTAAAATGAAACATATATCATTATTATACAGCCCACAGAGTGGCCTGCTATCTGACTATTTCAGAGTGATTATAGCATTAGCACACATTAGCCAATAATTGATCATTATTAAGGCTCCTTGTATATAGCTTTTAGCTTGTTGATTTCAAATTAACAGTTGAGTTTGAATGGTTAATTTATACCAACACAACAACACATTATTTGTTTTTTTAATTAGATTTATTCATTAGATGGTTGCCAGCTCTTTGTGGATGCTGCAATTAAATTTGGTAATTCTTGCATAATTTGAACGCTTAACTTTGACAAGGTTTTGCAATTGGCTTTGACTCTAGCTTTTATGATTACTACATTATTTTAAAATGTTGTTGGTTGTATATCTTTTCTGCACTGAACATTTTACTCTTATTCATTATTCTTTTTTAAACAGAATTGTACTTTAAAAAAGAAACAGGAGTAGAATCTGAGAATTTCTATAATATTTATGATTTATAACAAATTTGTAATTTTAATTAATATAAAGAAGTTGCAAAGCATTTTAAATAAAATTATTCATATAATGTAATAAGCCTGTTATAACATGTTAATACGCAATAGTTGGTCTATATATTGCCGGAGTGCTCTGAGGTGATAACTTAAGTAAGTCCTCTCTCATTAAACTGTGACACACCTTAACACAGTGTAATGCAAACATTTTGTTTACATGATTTACATGTAATGGAAACAGACACTGTTTGCAGATTATTTCTTTCATTTATATGAACTCTTTGTGACACTGAATAATTTATGGCCAAAATATATTACAAGGCCTCTATGGTAAATGCAGACATAAAACAAACAGTCACTTTAACTACTTTTCAGTTTTGAAAGCACATTTAAACTTAGAAGGAGGGGAGGGAACTTTCCAATTAATTTGTCTTTTTTTTTTTTACAAGGGTTAAAGGGGTTAATGATGGAGTGATGTGCCCCTAGCTTGGCTTTGGAGGGATATAGCACATTGTTTGTGCCCCCTAATTATGCAGACATAATTGTCACCAATCTTCAGAGCTTTCCAGCTTGTTGAGGGGCCACACTGGCAATGACGACTTGTAGTTCCACTGAACCTCTCCCTTCCCTGCACAAGAGTGCACACCACCTCATATTTATTTTCCTATTAAAATCATGGTTAGGTTTAGGGTTTTGATAAGGGGTTAGATTGTATTGTTAGATTAAGGGGGTTAAACTTAGGAAAAAAATAATAAAAACATTGTTGGTTTGTTTATTTTTCTTTATGGGTATATAAAAGTAGTACATATTTTTTCTAGGGCTGTATTGCCAGCCACCTCACTATTCAATATATATATCACAAAACATATATACACCTGTGTATACCAATCAAGACATCACATGACATTATCACATGATAACATCACATGACCCTAAAAAACATAACAAAAACAAATCTTAATATATAAAAAACCATACAAATAGGATAAATATACCTAAACAAACATCTAATACAACAATCACATCAATTTATATTTCATGTTTATATATAAAAAAATGTAAATACATATTTTTTATACTGAACAGTTTTAAAATGATTTACCATTAGTTTCTTAACATCAATGATACAATGGCTAAAACATCAGGTGAAAAAAACCATCATACTACCATGTAAATACTAGAAACGGGTAAACATTAGTGTCAGAGTTAACTCAAATGAAGAGACAAATTTACAAGTCCTAAAGAGTTCAGATATGAGACAAAGAAAGGGACATATATCAAAGTCCTCATTAAGGCCGCTAGGTGATAAAGTATTAAGAGTACATATCCAGAATGCCTCTATTTTAAGTAATTGCATTTTAACATCACCACCTCTCTGGTGTGATTTAACAACTTAAATACAAATATATCTAAGAAAAGAAACTGGATGATGTGCTGAAGTAAAATGTGTTGCCACAAAACTCTTTGGATTGTGATTTCTAATAGAACTTCTTTTTTCTGAAATTCTAGTCTTAAGAGATCTACTTGTCTTACCCATGTAAGTTCAACCACAGGGACACTGGAGCATATATGATGTTTATAGTCTAACACAATATCACGCCCATGATCCTTAATGACTTACCCATATGAGGATTTTTAAGTTTTTTTTTTTTTAAGAAAAGTTACACTGCTGGCCTCTACCACACCGATAGTTACCAGAAGGCACCTCGCTCAAAAACTGAGAAGCAGCCAAATTTTGATAGACCTGATTTTTAAACTCATTTGTAGGATAACTGTTCAATTTCTAGTAAAACATGGTGTTGCTTAATTGTCTCTGAATCTTTTTATCATTGGCAGCCGCAGTACAATCAAGAATTACCGAGGCTCCCCCTTAAATTCTATAGATGTGTCAGACTTAAGACCCACAAGTTCCAATCGTTGTTTATGTGATTAGAGGCCAAAATGGACTAATGACTTGTCTATATTGAAAACCTACTGACAGTAATTCTATTTTGCATGAGACTTCATATCATCCTGTCCCTTTAAAATGGTCACTTCCTATTTCTCAGTTTAATTGAATTAGAAAGATCTGTTGTTCAGAACATGATTATAAACTGCAAGCTTCTGACCAGAAACAGTGGTTCTGGCAGAGGTCTTATACTGAAGAGTGAATAATGTCATCAGCTAATCTCATCAAGCATATTTACCAACGTGAGTGCCTTAATAAAAGAACTTAAAAATCTACAGATATGAGGGTTAGTTGTTATATACAGTAATCTCCTCTCGCCAAACAAATTGAGTCTATTCTGAAGAAACTTTGATATATTATCAATAGTGATCCATCCCTTAAGAGCTGTTTTATCAGTTCACCTCATGTAAAATACCCCCTAATATGTGTGATATGGTAGTTAGGACTGCTATTACTTGCCACCAACTACAGCTGCTTCTAATTTTTTGAGTGAGGTGACATCTGGTAACTATCGGTGTGGTAGTTGCCAACAGTGAACTTTACTTACAAAACAAAAACTTTTAACCATCTTCATTTAGGATCAAGGGCGTGATATCATGTAAGACTACACATGTCATATATATGCTCCAGTGTCCCTGTGGTTTATCTTACATTGGTAAGACAAGTATATCTCCTAAGACTAGAATTTCAGAACATTTCACTTCAGCACATCATCCAGTTTCTTCTCTTAGATATATTGGTATTTAAGTTGTTAAACCACATCAGAGAAGGGGTGATGTTAATACACAATTACTTAAAAGAGAGGCATTCTGGATATTTGCTCTTAATACTCATCATACTTATCACCTAGAGGCCTTAATGTGGACTTTGCTATATATATATATATATATATATATATATATATATATATATATATATATATATATATATATATATATATATATATATATATTTAATAATTTGAGTTAATAATAATAATAATAATAATAATAATACATTTTATTTATAGGTGCCTTTCATGACACTCAAGGTCACCTTACAAACAGAACACAAAAAAAAATCATCCTTGAAAGCATCAACAATAACATCATTGAGCAAAAATACTATGGCATACAATAACACATAGGAAGATACAAAGTATGAACTCAATGCATGCACAGTCATAAAAAAGCCACTTTCACTATTATGAATGTCCAGAGGAATGGAATTCCAGTGAGGGGCAGTATAACTAAAGGCTCTAGACCCCATAGTGTTCAGACGAATATGTGTTAAGACAAGAAGAGTTGACGAGGAAGATTTGAGGGTACGAGTACTGAAAAAATATCAGATAGGTATGAGGGAGTAAGATTATTTAAGGCCTTGTTTGTAAAAAGCAAGATTTTGAAATCAATTCGGTTCTTAACCAGAAGCCAATGCAAATGTTGAAGAACAGGTGAAATATGTTCAATAGAGGGGATTCTAGAAATGATTCGGGCAGCTGAGTTCTGGACCAGCTGAAGTTTATGAAGAAGTTTGGAAGGAAGACCTGAGAGGAGAGCATTGCAGTATCAATAAACATGGAGAATTTCGGTTTTACCACAATTTAATTTAATTAAAAAAAAAAAAATTAGATGAGAACCAGTTTTTAATTTCAGATAAACAGCTGGACAGAGAGGGTGGAGGAAGGGAAGTAGTGTGCTTGGAAGACAGGTAGAGCTGGGTGTCATCGGCATAGCAGTGAAAATTGACACGTCTCTTAAATATATGACCAAGGGTCAGTAAATGAATAATAAATAGAAGAGGGCCCAAAACTGAGCCTTGTGGAATGCCAGTGATAACTTATGATGATTTAGATATAAAAAAAATTTGTTGTATGAACTGAGTGCGACCAGAAAAATATGATAAAAACAAAGGCAGGGGGGTTGCCGTAATTCCAGTTAAGACCAGCTTGACTAGGAGGATGTTATTTGAGATTGTATCAAAAATGCACTCAGATCAAGAAGAATGAGTATTGACAGCTGACCAGAATCCACAGCCAACAGCAGATCATTAGTAATTTTGACAAGAGCGATTTCCGTACTGTGATGTGGACAGAAATCCAATTGAAATTGTTCAAATAAATTATTACCTGAAAGATAATCATAAATCTGAACTGCAACACTCCTGCAAAATTTTAAATGAACGTTAAATTTGAAATAGGACAAAAATTATCAAAATTAGTAGGATCTGCCCTTGGTTTGTTGAGTATTGGGGTTATTGAAGCAGTTTTGAATGATGTAGGAATTAAGCCAGAGGACAGTGAAGAATTAACAATCTCAGTGATTAAGGAAGACAGAGAAGGTAAACATGCTTTAACTAAATGCGTTGGAAGAGGATCAAGCTGACAGGTGGTGGGTTTGGATTTCCAAATAATAGAGGATATCTCTTCAACAAGAATTTTAAATATAGAAAATGCAGAAAGAGGTAGTTTGAAGGAAACCGAGTCTGACGGGCCACAACCATCATTATTTAAAAGTATTTGCTTGTGAATATTTTAAATTTGGTATTAAAATAATCCATAAAAGTGCTACATACAGTAGTAGAATACATATGTGATGGTAGCGACTTTAGTATATTGTTTACAATGGAAAAAAGAGATCTAGTTTTCCCTTCACCTGTCCTATTTAGATTAGTATAAAATTCAGATTTCACTTTAGAGATAGCTTCCTTATAATGTTGCATATGATGAGCATACAATTCTTTATGAACTGTAAGTCCAGTTTTGGCTCCATTAGATGGCCTTTAATTTTAATCTGGCATAATTCAGGAGTATACCAAGGAGCAGAGTGTGAAAAAGAAACAGTCCGGGTTTTCAAAGGGGCAAAAACATATAAGATCTCATGAAGTCCATCATTATAATAAGATACCAGGTCATCCACAGTTGATAAATCAATTTTGCTAGATAAGGTGGCAAGTTCATCAGCAAAAACAGATACATCACTAGTCTTGATGTTGCGAAATGTGACGGATCGACATAAGTTTATCTTAAATACATTAAGGTGGGTATTAATAGACAGCAACAGATGATCAGATATGGACAAATCTGAGACATTACAGTTATGAGGAGTTATACCACAACAACAGATAAGGTCAAGAATGTGCCCTTTGGAGTGAGTAGGAGTGTTGGCACTCCAGCCAACTTCTGTGTGTTAACTCAGACACTAGTGTTTACCAGTTTCTAGTATTTACATGGTAGTATGATGGTGTTTCCCCTGATATTTTAGCCATTGTGTAATTGATTTTAAGAAACTAATGGTAAATAATTGTAATACTGCTCAGTATAATCCATTTTTTATATAACATATTTTTTATTTTTTTATTTTTATTTAACCAGGAAAATCCCATTGAGATTACTAATCTCTTTTTCAAGGGAGTCCTGGCCAAGACAGCGGCACAGGTCACAACAATTCAGTACATTACAGACAATTTCTTAACAATTTCATAAGACTATTTAAAAACATTCACAAACCATAGATTTCATTTCCAAACCTTTGAGCAAGAGTTTATACTGGCCTATTGAAACCAGTTCCTTTAATTTCCAGAAATTTTGTAAATTGTTCCATGTTGTGGGGGCAGAATAGTGAAATGCCACCTTACCAGCTTCTGTGCGGACACTTGGTACAGACAGTAGCAGTGAGTCTTGTGAGCGTAAAGAATACAGTCCAGTCCATTTTGGTTGAATATATTCACACAAATATGAGGGGAGCAGACGCAGAATACCCTTATAAATAAACATATACCAATGACTGTGTCTACGATTCTCCAGTGCTGGCCAGCCCACACGTGTGTAAAGTTCACAGTGGTGTGTGCGAGGCTTACAGTTTGTGATAAACCTCAATGCAGCATGGTAAACAGAGTCCAATAGTTTCAATACTTGGGTCGGGGCATTCATATAAATGAGGTTACCATAATCCAGAATGGGTGTAAATGTTGCTGCTACAAGTTTCCTTTTTGCATTGAAAGAAAAACATAGCCTATTTCTAAAGTAAAAACCAATTTTCAGTCTCAGTTTCCTAACCAAATGTTCAACATGTCCTTTAAAACTAAGACTGTCATCAATTAAGATACCTAGATATTTAACAGATGTAACTCTTTCAATTTCTGCCCCTTGAAGAGTAACAATTAGAGGACTTATGTGCCGATTTCTCTTTGCTTTTGAGAATAACATCAACTTGCTCTTATTTGCATTTAAAGTAAGATCCAGTTGTAGAAACATATTCTGAACCTTGTTAAAAGCGAACATTAAATATAAATTGATGTGAATGTTGTATTAGATGTTTGTTTAGGTATATTTGTACTATTTGTATGGTTGTTTATATATTCAGATGTGAATGTGATGTTACTATCATGTGATTTCTTGATTGGTATACACATGTGTATATATGGGTGTTTTGGAGAGGGTCAATTTAGTATGACGAAGAGCATGTAGCTCGAAACGTCACATTTGTTAAGTTCTGTGGTGAGCCCATTAAATTTGTTTTGGGAACAACAGTGTGCTGACTTTCCTGTAGTTTTTGTAGACGTATGTTTTTGGTCATGCACCTGTATTCATTATATTGTTTGGATGTGCATGCTTTCTACGATTTTTGTATTTACATGGAGAGACATTATTAAACAACACATTTTTGCTTGGATCTAGTTTTATGGACTAGCATTACACAGAAAGAGTCAAAATTTTACTCTAAGCATGCAGTGAAAAAGATCTTGGTGCTGAACTTCTCACTACACCACTGAAACACTGGTAATTGAAATCTTAAAAATTATCTGCTTGTGACTAATCACAGACATTTTTTGTAGCAAATGGCAAGTATTTACACACATATGATTGTTGGGGATTGCAGATAGAAAGAAAGAGTGATTTAGGCATTTTAAGAATCCACATTGGGATCATACAAATGAAGATGAATTCGAAAATCATCGCATGTCCTTGAGAGAAACCATGAATCCTCCAGGATCTTGTTTGTCTCTTTCTTGCCTCATAGAACAGTCTCTGACTGCATTGAAAATATCATGGTATATCACGATACATGCATCTACGTATAGATATAATATCTTGAGAAAAAATTATTGTGATATCTAGAAATTTTTATATCTTGACACAGCCCCATTTTGTTCATATGTGTCCATGCTTTCAACAACACTCCCTGCTTCGTCCACTGTGGGCAGTGGTTTAATATCGCTGAACACAGAGGACTTTCGACCTTCAGCTACCATCGCCAAATTCAAGTTGTCATTTTTATTTGTATAGCGCTTTTCACAACACGCATTGTTTCAAAGAAGCTTTTCAGAAAATCATGCTTTAACAGAAATTTAAACTGTAATATCTATGAAGTCTAAGAGTCATCATTGTGTAGTTTGATTAAATATGATTGTAAATTGTGTATAAAAATAAATAATTAAATAATAATTGTATTTAGAACTCCAGTGAGCAACCCGAATGTGACTGTGACAAGGAAAACAAAACTCCATACGTTGTTGGTTAATGGAGAAAAATAACCTTGGGAGAAACCAGGCTCACTTTGGAGGCCAGTTCCCCTCTGGTTAAGCATGTTAAAGTCAATATTATTTTATTTGTTTGCAATGCAAGTCATGGTTTAAAATTAGTCAACTTAGTAAGCGTTAAGGGCCAGAGTTTAAACAAATATTTTGTATGAACTGTAAGATTAATGACTATTGTATTTGAAGTATATCCTGGATTAACTGCAGAAGTTCACATAGATGCATTGTCTCTTGTTATTTGGCTAATGAAGGCTTTTGTTGGCAGTTGATTGATATTTTATGTATTCCATTTCAAGAGTGTAGTCTATTAATAGACAAAGGTGATGCAGACAGAGATCAATGAGGTGCATCGCTGTTCAACTGGCATGTCATTTCAGTGTGGTTCTGTGGAGTCCAAGGTTCAGGCAGAGGCATATGAAGTATCCAATATTTTACAGTTGGAGTTGGCATCAGTTCATTCTCTGAAGTCCATTGTAAAAGACAGAAGTGATGTCTGGCTAGCACCGGCTATAGTTTGTCGTCATCACTCAGTGGCACGTAGCAGTGGAGTCCGACACCAAGCATGAACAGAGCTGGATCTGGCCGGCTCTGGTAACCTTGGGATATGAATTATATGAGTTATAGATTATAAGAAATGTTTCTGGTTCCGGCAGACCTAACTAAAGCAGCCTAATTGTGAGTTGATGGATAAATTAGGTATGCCTGGCAAAATAGATGAGTCTTTTGTCTAGACTTAAACTGAGTGTGTGTCTGTGTCCCGAACAGTGCTAGGGAGACTATTCCACAGTTTTGGAACCAAATAGGAAAAGGATCTACCTCCTTTTGTGTATTTTGATATTTTAGGTACTATTAACAGGCCAGAATTTTGAGATTGCAATGAACTTGATGGAATATAGCATGGTAGAAGATCACTTAAGTACTGTGGATATAGACCATTCAAAACTTTGTATGTAGTCAACATAATTTTAAAATTAATATTAAATTTAACAGGTAGCCAATGTAACTATGATAAAAATGGTGCTTATATGATCATATTTCTTGGTTCTAGTCAGCACTCTAGCTTCTGCATTTTGAACCAATTTAAGTTTATTTTTTGAACTTGCAGTTAATGAGTGAATTCATTTTTCGGCATCAGCAACAGAGAGCATGTGTCGCAACTTAGCAATATTTCTGAAGTGGAAGAATGTTGTTCTACAAATATTGGAAATTTGATTTTCAAAGGACAGATTGGTATCAAATATAACACCTAAGTTCTTTGCTCTAGAATACAACGTAACAGTACATCCATTGAGAGTCAAATTATATTTTAGCTGCTTATTTTTAGAGGTTTTTGGTCCAATAATTAGTTCCTCTGTTTTTTTGGAATTGAGTAGAAGGAAATTTCTGGCCATCCAATCTTTGAGTTCGTTGATAAACTCTGCTAATTTGGAGAATTGTGAAATTTCATTGGGTTTAGAAGTAATATAAAGTTGGGTATCATTGTTATTACAGTGGAAACTTATTCCACAATTCTTGATAATATCTCCCAGGAGAAGTATACATAAGGAGAAAAGCAGAGGCCTGTGGCACTCCATACTTGACTTTTGTTTGATTTTTCAATTCCTTGATCAAGTTGTGACTTCTTAATAAGTGGTTTGATTACTGCCATTTTAAAGTTTCTAGATCTTGGGACTAAGGATTGTGAGGAGTTAATAATATTAATAAGAGGTTCTGACTACCACCCCTGGAGTTGCGAGTTCAAAACCAGGGCATGCTGAGCAGCTCAATCCAGGTCTCCTAAGCAACAAATTGGCCCGGTTGCTAGGGAGGGTAGAGTCACATGGGGTAACCTCCTTGTGGTCACTATAATGTGGTTCGCTCTCAGTGGGGCACATGGTGAGTTGTGCGTGTATGCCACAGAGAATAGCGTGAATGCTCCATATGTCTCTGCGGTAACACGCTCAACAGGCCACACGATAAGATGCATGGATTGACGTCTCAGACATGGAGGCAACTGAGATTTGTTCTCCGCCATCCAGATTGAGGCGAGTTACTATGCCACCATGAGGATTTAGAGCGCATTGGGAATTGGCATTCCAAATTGGGGAGGAAAAAAAGAAGAGATTCTGAGATAACAAGGGAATACCTCTTTTAAGAGCTTATTTGGTATTGGATCTAACATACATGTTGGGGCTTTTAATTTTTTTATAGGTTTTATTAACTCTTCATGACCTATGACAGTGAAGGAATGAAGTTGCTCGTGAGGAAAATTATGAGACTTTTTTCTGAGGTACTGTGACAGTTGATTGCACAATTCCAAATTCATTTCTGATGATTTCTATTTTATCAGTAAATAAATTCATGATGTCATTACTATTGTGCTGCAATGGAATATATAATTCAGGCTTTATTCCTAACCAATTTATCCACAGACCTGAATAAACACCTAGGATTGTTGTGGATATTTTCTATGAGTTTGCTAAAATATGTTGACCTGGCAGCTTTTAGTGCCTTTCTGTAGCTACAGACACTATCCTTCCTTCCATCCCTCCATTTTCTGAGCTGATCTCTTGAGAGCATGCGTGTGATCATTGTACCATGGTGAGGGGCATTTTTCTTTCATTTTCGTTAATCAAAGTGGGGACTCTATCAAGAGAGCTAGAGAAGACTGTATTTTATAACTGTTATAACATCAAGTTCTTCTAGTCTTTTTGGCTTACTAAGTATGTGAGACAATTCTGGAAGATTAGTAGTCATCTTTAGTGGTCAAAAGAATAATTGTACCTGAATGATAGCATGGAGTAGATTGAGTGACATTACCTGATCACAGCAAACAAGAGATGAGGTAATAATCTGAGATATCATCACTCTGCGGTAGAATTTCTATAGTAACAAAATCAACTCCATATGGCAGAATTAAATCTAGCGTATGATTATGGTGATGAGTTGGTCCTGTCACATTTTGTCTGAATCCAAGGGAGTTTAGAATATCAATAAATGCTAATCCCAATATGTCATTTTCGTTATCTGTGTAAATGTGGAAGTCACCAACATTTAAAGCTGTATCTACAATAACTACTAGACCTATTTTGCAAATTAACCAAGGAAATCAGAATACGGCCCATGTGATCTGTATACTGTAACAAAGGCAAAAAACAACAGAGATGTTTTATTTATATCTGATGGTGTCACATTAAGCATTATTATTTCAAAAGACTTGAACTTATATCCTGTTCTCTGAGTGACACCAAGAACTTCACTGTAATTTGTCACAAAACCTCCACCTTGACCCTTCAGACGAAGCTCATGATTATAACAATAACCTGGTGTAGTAGATTAATTTAAAATTATATAATCATCTGGTTTAAGACAGGTTTTAGTCAAGCATAGCGCATCCAAACTGTGATCTGTAATAATTTAAATTACAATTAGTGTTTTGGTTGAAAGAGATCTAATGTTTAATTGACCTACATTTATATGATTTTTATTTACATTTTTTTGGGTGTTTTTTTTTCAAGTTTGACATTTATCAGATTTTTTCTAAATAATTTAGTGAGGGGTTTGTGTTTGGTAGTTCGGGGAACAGACACATCTCTATATGATTCCAATTCAAAGTAAGATCAGTCAACTTCTCATTAGACTGACTACATATAGACTTTTCCATTGGTGTATACTTTATGTATATTGAAGGCATACATTTATTTGTTATCCCCATAGCTAAGTATATATGTTAATATTTAAATTATATGGAATTTTATTGACAAATTATCTGATTTTGGAAAAAAGGTCCTCACATCTGCTGCCCCTGCAATGTTGATGTTGACTGCATTTGTCAAGCTCAACCATTCATCCCTCCAGGGACTAACCTGGAAAATGAAAGTTAAAACATATCTGAGTGATTATACAGATTCTTTTTTTGAGAGGAGTTCCACTTTATTTCAACATCTCTACAGTGTTTTGCAACCAACTTTTCCATCTCTCATTTAGTCTTCCATTACTCTGATGTAATTTTGTCTTATTGCTCCCTCTCTGACCCTGTCTCTCCCACCACTGTCCCCTAATCCACTTTCTAGTTTGGAAGAACGGAGGTGATTGACAACACGCTAAATCCGGACTTTGTCAGGAAGTACATCCTCGACTACTTTTTTGAGGAGAAGCAGAACCTGCGCTTTGATTTGTGAGTTATTCCTTTTGATCCCTGTCCATGGAGTGTCACATGATTGAGTCATTCTCCATACCTCAATAGCTTTTTGTGGTAATCAACATAATGCCACAAATGCTTTTGACTTAGCTTAATTTATTGTACCCAGAATATTCCTTTTAATTGAGAGGCTATATATACTGTGTGTGTGTGTGTGTGTGTGTGTGTGTGTGTGTGTGTGTGTGTGTGTTGAGCATGTTCTGTGACCATTATGCTATTTTTTGTCTTTTATGGCTTACCTTTTAATTAGCTACTAATTTAGCTATTCCCACACAAATCCAGTAGGTTAAAGATTTTTGTTCTTTTTTTTTTTCTTCTTGTATTCAGATATGATGTCGATTCTAAAAGTCCCGACCTTTCCAAACATGTAAGTAGTGTCCTAATGTGACTTTGAAAGTCGATTTCTTTAAAAAAAAAAAAAGTATCCAAATATATTTTAAAATGTATTTACTCCTGTATGGGTAGTCATTTTAAAGTCATATTTTATTGTTGATTGCAGTATATTGAACTGATAAATATTAAATTGCCTTAGAAATCAATTAATCTTTCTTTCAGTCGATCCACTATTGAGCAGGCACGTGCACACATAGACATCAAAGGGGGCTTGAGCACTTGCCCTTTTTCTTCCTTGAGAGAAAGTGCTCTTTTTTCTGGAGTGCTTTTTAATTTATTTTTATAAATGTATATATATATTCCTGTTTGCACACAGCTTCCCTGTCAAACAAATATATTTATTGAATAAAAAATCTAAATATCAGGTCGGGAGATGAGGCTTTGTGGAATTCCGATGCCCTCCCTCCTTCCCTCCCTACGTGTCTCCGCGCAGCAGTGCAGCACACATTGGCACATTAGACACACAGACAGGCAGGCAGGCAGGCAGCAGCCCCTCCCAGCTCCTATCCAAGTTGTGTTTTTCTTGGCTTGTGTGGAGGTGAGTGGCGATGAACAAAAGACTAAGCTGCCAGTGCCTCGATTTTACAGCTAATTAGCTAAAAGACAAATATAGTTATCTTGTGTCTTGCTAACATGCATGACTCTTGAGCTACTAGCTAATGTAATAATTTAGCTATAGAATAAAATAGAGTAGAATAGAATCCTTTATTTTGGTCACACATTATACACACAGTTTTTTGCATATATACAGTGAAATGTATTAGTTTTCACACAAGTTTAGCTAAGGTAATATATCATGGCCTTACAGGCTAGTGTACTGTACTTAATGGAGACACTACAGGTGAATACAGTAAAATGTGTGTCTAATAACATCATCACAATCAGCACATTGATATGCTAATTTGGAATTAACTTATTAAAATACGCTAATTTACATACATTTGACAAGGCACTGCAGGTGAATAGAATAAACAAAATAACTAAAGCATATCACCCATAAAGCATATGGTGAATTCCAATAACACCAAAATAATTAAAATGATTTATTGTCTTGTGCAAAATAAACAAATTATTAGTGAAACTATGTCCCTCTCCTTGGTGCAGTAATTTATTTTAAATATATACTTGAAACTAGTAGCATAGAAAACATGCACATTGTGGCATAGTTTCCTTTGCTGTTAACTGCTCTTGTGATAAACCTTGTGAATACAAAAGAAGACCATGGTCTCTGTTTGAACTGATTATTTTGTAGAAATCTGTTAAGTATGAAACAATTGCGTGAGTGTGAGGGAATTAAAATAAATTGGTAAGGAAGTCAGAGTTGTGCTAATATATTTAATGTTTTGTTAAAATTTTTTTTTTAAAATAAACAATTATGAGAAGTGCACATTTTCCCACTTGAGCCCCTGCCCTCCAAAATGTCTGTGCACGTCCCTGCTATTGAGGTGGTTGTAGAATTTACCACCATTGACCTCATGTAGAATTGTTTAAAACTACTTTTGTTACTGCTTTTTGAATCCACATTTAAAACCAATTGGATAGGGTTTTTTTGCATTATGAGGCCAAAGGCCAATGAGAATTTGGCAGACAGAATTTGCATGTCACTCTCCCGGACATACAGGTATAAAGGGAGGGAAGCATGTATCTGTTCATTCAGGTTTTGCACTGAGGAGCCGAGAAAAAGGTTCAGCCATTGCAGTGGCTCGGTTCAAAGTCGTGGCCAGGGGGACACAACGTCTCATTCCCTCCATGAGGGAATGGAGGTTACAACAGTAACCTAGACATTCCCTGTCTGTCGCTCACTTCAATGTTGTGTCGAGTAAAGCGACATTAGGGGTCTCTATTTAATCACTATTTAAGTGCCAAAGCTACAGGTTGCGTCAGAATGCACGTACCCTTATCCAACGGCCCACAAAAATCTTCATAAACTTATTCATAAACTTAAAAACAACGTCGAAGTGAGCGACAGACGGGGAACTATTGTTATATAAACACGGAATACAATTTCTGTCGGATTACATGTGGAAACAAAAAGTGAAACCATCCACAAAAGAAAATCAATGATCATGTGATCATATAATATATTTGGATATTTTTATTTACAAGTTCGCCATATTCCTATGATTTTCATCACACCTCATTAATGCATGCAGTGCATTCACGTAGATACCACTAATGAAAGCTCTCTCACTCCCTTCCTCAAAAGCATCTGTTCTGTCGTCTGTGTAGCGTATAATGTATTTGTGTCTTGTGCTTTCTGTTACTTGCTGTGCTCTGTTGTGCATATGGTTGCCCTCCTTACCAGAAACCCCTTGAACTATACGTATGTCTTTGCCTTTCGATTAATTTTATAACAAGATTGCTCAACGGTGGGATTTGTCGAACATGAAAAACTCTAACCACCTTTTGTACTTGATTCTTGCCTGACCAATCTAGGACTTTCTTGGCCAGATGTTCTGTACTCTGGGTGAGATTGTGGGGTCACCAGCCAGCCGACTTGAGAAACCACTTGGGTGAGTAGAATCTAAATAACAGTTGGCAACTGCTGAATTTTAAAATGATAAAGCTCTGTTGGCTAGTTTTCAGTGTCCAAAATTAATCTTTTTTGCCATATATGCCAAATGCTGGTAACTATTTCTTACTGACCATAAAACATGTATTTTGCATCTTTTTTTCTAATATATTTTTTTCCTATGATAACGGAAGTTTTACCCTTTCATATTTGAGAAAAACAGTTCAGATCATTGTATCATGTACATCATATATGAGGTGTGCCAATCTCTGTCTCTTGGTGAAAATGAAGCGGTCACACGAATATGTTATGATATATTTGTTATGGAATATTTAATGTATATGAACCTAGATAATATTTTGATTTCCACTAAGCTTAAAGATGCTTGTAATGGGGTTACAATTTCCAAGGATCCCAAGCAACTATCCAACCGGGGGTGGGGCTATACGTCATGCCGGGGGCTCCCCAGCCTGAGAGAATGAGGGAGGAATGTGGCAGGGCAGAGGGCGGGGCCGGGTCGTGAATCTACACACCCGGTCCCTTATTAGGCTAATCAAGCCTCCGAGAGGGATAAAAGCCGACTGCGGTGGATGGTGCGGGAGAGAGAGATCATTTACGGACATGTCCGTCATGTGTGTGTTTGGGTCTTTTGTTTTAGTTTATCATTAAAATATTATTTATATTATCAAGCCTGTTCTCACCGCCTCCATTCCATATAAATTCTGTTACAAAGTATTTCTGTTGTATTGACTTCACCTTCACCTGGGGTTTTTATTTTGACAGAAAAATTATAGTGCACTGCAGTGTCAGTATGTATTTCAGTGATTACAATGCTCCTCATTACAAATTTGGTGAAACGTCATCACCTCCTCCATTTCTGTGACATTGTGTCTCATATTTAGATTTGTATAAATCTAATAATCAAAAATGTTTGGAATTGGCGAATGGGTGAACCTGCATCACTTTGCCTTTAGCATGAAAGTGAAATGAACCGCAACCACTGATAACCGCATATCCGCGCATGGACGCAGGACTCCGATGCGAGGGGCCCTAAGCAATTGTGTGGTTTATGCGCTACTGAGAAGATGCTCAAATTACAACAGATGTTTTTTATAGTAGGTGATCTGTATGTCATGGATTTGAAGTTCACATGTGCCTTGCATCAGTGAGGTTCACACAATCCATTATGTTGCAGATCCAAGGGTCACAAAGATTGTTTTGCACAAATATGGTGCAAATATGCTCAAAGATTTTATGCTGAATGGAATTTGCACAATTCCAGAGTTTGCAGGTCACTTATGAGTACTGGGTTAAGGAGGATTTAGCAAACCACTGCAATCTGGCATATCTTGCTGGGAATGTACAGCACTGTTCCTCTACTATGAACCAGCCACCTGAGTCAGTTCTTTGAAATGTCCAAATTACACTCTACTACATCACCCGTGTGGATATATTCCCAGTTGTAACTCTCTTCTCCATATTTTGATATTTGTTTTGATGAAATACTGCTGCCATGATCAATAGCAAATGTACACAAACATCTCTTTGTAATAAAATTCTGTTTAACGCATGCTTTTTGTGGGTCATATTAGCGGAATGACAATTGAATCAGGCAAAAGTGGCGTAACTGTGAATATGCCATTTGCAAAATTCTGTGTTATTTTCTCACCAAAGCCAATTTTTACTTGCCTGTGATGGTTGGAAAATGCTCATTTTGGACACTGCTTGTTTCTCTTGGCTGTTTCAGTGTTGGCAAAGGACTTGGTAGCATAAACATTCATTTGTGGCCTGTGTTTTTTTTTTTTTTTTTAAAGCATTGTTAGTATTTTTGTTTTCCTGACACTGGTCCTGGTAATGCCAGTCAGTCCAGATGGAGTCTGATGATGGAGCACAATATTTCTGGCTGAGAATCTCTAATTAGAGAGGCACCATGATTTCAACAGATTTCAAGGCTTAGCTGCTGATCCTCATTAGGTATACCCATGAGATATGTGTAAACTTGTAAGAGGATGCTTTTCTTGTAGATATGTTGACACATGCGATTTTTCCTACTCCCCATAAGTGTTTGTGCTGCATTATGTCTTGCGATAGAAGAATCATGTACTGTATTTATAAAGTCCCAAGGCAGACAGAACTTTTAATGTAAGTTATAATTAGTCGAAAAATGTAGTACAGTAACTCACACACTATTATTTAGTATCAAGATTGTATTTGTGAGTTGGGAAATACATGAGCTCTGTGTTAATTCAAATGATGATATTATTCGGAATATTGCCCTGGATCTTGATTCAAGGCCTTCGTACATGTAACACACACTTGTATCTCCCTATTGACCCCCGTTCTCCCTACTATTGGGGTGTGATGATGCTTATGGTATGTGTGGTAAAAGTGTTTTCTATTGATTCATGCCGTTTTCTTTGGGGAATATATCATAAAGTACAGGGAACACAGGCTAAATTGCGACCTTTAGGCTTATAGTCCATCTAATAAACTGAATGTGTTAACATAGTCTACTTTGGAGGCACTATGAGCATCTGTTAGTTACTCTAAGGCTATTCACTGTCAACAAATGTGTTTCCATCACATCCACAAGAAATCCAGTTTTCCCTGCTGCCATTGTCATGTGCAAGCTGCATTAAGTCTTTATTCCCCTGCAGGCATCTGAAGACATGCTGACCGCAGGAAACCCTTATGACTTTGAAGAAAATGGTCTAAAATCAGTAAACCTGAAACTTTTGTGTCTGGATTGCCTGCCCAGAATATTTTACAGGCGCTATGGATGATCTTGTAAAGAAGACCTATTAAGAATACTGCAAAGATAGTTACTGTAAATGACACTTTCCATGAACAGGGTACAATTGGGTGTTCCATTACTTGTGTTAAAGCAATTGAAGCATAAATAAAAAAACTTTGAGTGAGAACTATTAGAAAATTATTATACAACAAAAATCCTGCTCTTCTTCTCTGCAGTTGAACCTCTATCCTTTAATTTCTTGGTGATCCGGCAAATGGTACTTTTAGGTGCAATATTCTTTGCAGCAGTTTCCTTGCATGTGAGGCCATTTTGATGCAAAGCGATGATGGCTGCATGTCTTTCTTTAGAGGTAACCATTGCTAACAAGAACAAAATGATGGGAAGCACTTTTTCTCTCCTTTTATAGCAAAGAGTCTGCTCTCATAATCCAATCAGAATGATAGAGTAATTTCACCTGACAAGTACTGTTCACACTTCCCCAGGTGCTGCTGATATTAGTGAAATGATGTTGGCTGGTCATTTTGTGCCAGGACCAAAAAACAGTGAAATCTGGGTTTTTGTGATATAGAAACGATCTGAATCAACACAACAACTGAAGCAGAAAAATTTGCGAAACACAAAATTTATGTCATTGCCAATACTTTTGGCCATGGCTGTACATTAAATGGTGCTTTTAAGATTATATGTGGTAGTTCTTTGAAATACAGGCACAACTGCTCAAACTCGCCTCAAATTTATCTCATGAGATTGAAGCATTGTTGCTTTGGTATGTGCATAGAGGCCCTGATTTAATCTTAGAATGGAGTTATTAATAGTAGGCATAAATGTCATTCATACTTTTACAAATAGTGCAAAGAACACTGTGGTAAGATGTTTATTATAATGTATAACTTTTAACACATGTTTTTTTTTTCCCCAAAAAAAGTTGATTGAGTTGATTCCCAAATTTCTGGAATTGAACAGCCCTACAAGAAAGTATTTTTTCTTCTTGTGATATTTATTTTCGGGTTGGCAATCCAGATTAAGGTGCATTACCGCCACCTACTGAGCAGAACATTTTTATTCAATTAATATAAATTCAGCAGATTAATTCAAAATATGACATTATTGTGTGATTTTAATTGTTGAATTCAATAATGAAGGACAAAACCACTGAAGTGGGACAGGTCAAAATCACACATTTAAAACCAACATTTGGTATCAAACTAGCTAGCCTCTACTCAGCGATAAATTTGACTAAATGGGAAATCCTATTACTTACAACACTGAGCTTGTCGTTTACATGCACTGCAATAAGACTACCAAAAATCATCTTATTAAAAAAGTATTTTCAGAGCAGAGCATGTGTACAGCTCTCTGCACATGCGTCAAGTTGAAGGAAGTGTAATCAAGCTTCTCTTATGAATGCACCAAGGAGACTGCAGATGTTACGATATGTAGTGAAAACAGAGTTACATTTTGGTCTGTTTCTCACCCAGAATGGAACATATCGCTTCAGAAGACATGGATTAACCATTCAAGTCGTATGGATTACCTTTATGTCCTTTTCAAAGGTGTTTACTTTTTTTTGTTTTTTTGATGATGATGATGATAATGATGATGATAATTATGATACAATTTCTTATAATAGCAATAAAATAAAGTACCTATTGGGATTTTATGCTATTTTGATTTTATTAACTGTACATGAAAATTACCCAATTTTACCATTGATTTGCATATTCAAATAAACCAATTTATGAAACATTTATACAGTAAAAACCTACACTTCTCTAAGTTGAAACATGACGAAAATATGAGAATGTGACATGTATTGGAGGCAGATCGCTGCCATCTGATAAACAAATTAAAAATGACATGACTTGAAAATCTATTATATAGATTTTATATTATTCTATACTATTATACACAGTAGATGACTGCGAGGTCTCCTGAACAGTAAAGTGTTTTGCCATGATGCTGCTATAGAATGAACTGTGAGTAAGGCTCGACGAGGCCACATTTATAACTAAGAGCTGTGGGAAAATGTCTTTGTTTTCATAACAGAAAGATGCAGAGTTTTGTCTAGAAGGTGAGGCACCTGCAGTTAAGCGTAAATGTTCCAATGGTGTGTCTACGTGTGTATGTGCATGAGTGTGTGTGTGGTCTAAGTTCTCCCTTCTGGAATTTCTCTCTCTCGCTCTCTCTCTCTCTCTCTCTGTGTGCATGTGTGCGTGCGTGTGTGTGTGCGTGTGCGCATGTGTTCTGTATTGTGGGTGTGTTATTGTCTCACCCCCTCATTTTGAGTGTGTGTGGTTAGCATTGTGGCTGATTTATTAGTTTTATTTGACAAATTAAAGAAAAGCTCTGTGTTATAGTCCTAGCACTCGGAGGAAAACCATGCGATCACATGGAGAACATGCAAACTCCACATGGAAAGGCCCTGGATAAGCCAGGACTCAAACCAGGGACCTTCTTGCTCTGAGGCAAAAGTGCTACCTACTTAGCCACTGTGCTGCCAAGACAAAATGTGTCACTTTTTTTCACGGCCACTTTTTTTGTATGTTCAGAGGGTAAGTGGAGGAACATTCACCAAGTCTTGTAACACTCAGATAAAAATAAATCATTTTTATTAAGTCAATAAGTTATTCCAGTAAGAAAATGTCCAAAGACCATAGGTGGGTAAAGCACCACATTTCACTGATACTTTAATGAGTGTCAAGCCCTGTTTTGTACCCTATTCCTAGAAATTGCCTCAAATTTTCAGCTTTTTTTTTTTTTTTACTTTGCCAAATGTTTTATATAAGGTCTTCCCCGCAGTGAGCTGCCGGATATCCCGCAAGTATTGCAATTAGTGTGCTTTAACTCACTTTGCATGAGCACCATCTGCAAATGGCAGGAAGCTAACTTTAAGTGCTGGACCACCCTCCCACCATAATGAGGTCTATTACGTGTTGCAGTAGATGTAAATGTCAGAGTTTAATTACATGGTGAGGCAGCATGAGTGAAGGTATGAGAGGTTTTTAGTGTTTGTTTCCCCCTTTCTGGACTCCGCAAATCCCAGCTGTCCCACCACACATATGTCTCAGGAGGGGAGTTCTCAAGGCAGGCTGGCCGGCAATCTTCAATGGTTTAATAAGTTCTAAATAATTTACACAGCTTCTTTAAGAAAAGCCAACCTTCTGTCCACAAGACTCTTACCATGTTCTGCCTCTCCATTTGCCTCTCCATATTTGCTTTGGCAAGCATCACTATTACTATTGCTCATACTTTGGTTTAGGAATTTGAACAAGCCCCTTCTCCAAAGTACTGAACTTCAACATGTAACTCATATCCTCTTGCCTGTACATACAGAAATAATTGATAAAAACTTGAATCATGGGGCTTATTGAGGAGAGGTATGCTATAATTTTTGTAATCAGTCTTACGATTTTTTCCTTGCAGATGGAAAAAAAAAAACAGGCAAATAAATTACATAGACTTACATTAAAGGAGGGATCTGAGCCACATCTAAAGACCAGACTTAGCCAGGTACCAACCACTCAGAACACACTAGCAACAGCCTAGTAAAGGCTTAGCAACCACCCATTGCACCCAATGCATTAAAAACACCCAGAACACATTAGCAGCCTCAAAGTAATGCCTGGCCAACCACTCACAACACCATAGCATTGTGGTGGGGAGTCTTACCCAGTCAACTGTAAAAATCTGGCAAATTATTTACACTCCTGTTTTTGTAGTACTACATAGGCTTCAGCTAATTTTAATACATCAACTATTTGACAAACAAACAAACTACAAACAAAGAACTCAAGTCTTTCCTACCAAAAACGGCTCCTTCTGGCCTTGGATTCAGTGTAGTTGCTTTGGGCAATTGTTCTTTGGGCCACATATATTTTTTTTCAAAACCACCTCAATGCAACTTAACAAATAACCAAACAAAAGCTTTTTTTTTTCTTTTTGTATTTCCTCCTCCATTTCCTAACCTTGTCCTTTGATTTAAAAAAAATTTTTTTTTGCCTTTAATCTTCAGGAAATTGGACCTCACACTAATTATGAGGCGCAGGTAGGGTTTGATGATGAAAGAGGGATGTGTGAGAAGAAAGGGGAGGAAAACACTGAGCATATTCAGTGCAAAAAATGCAACAGATCAAGTGTGGCTTTGCGTGTGCTAGTCTGAAAGATGAATAACGAGCTAGTGTAAAGGTAACAAGCAATAAGTGTGAGGCAATTCTGAGCAAGCACGGGGGAGATAATATAAAGTGACTAGATTAATTTGGAGATATACAGAATTGCAATCATTTTGTCAGCCAATGATTGCTATCTGAATAGAAACTATCTTGAGTGTTTCTAAGATTCCCTGTTATATCTGTTATATAAAGGCACTGGACTGTTTTATTTTGAAGTAAACAGCCTTTTTTATAATGTATCGGATCTTTTGTATTTTTGAAAGAACCCCAATAGAGCTACAGCATGCAAAGCTGGTTTTTATCAACCTTCTCTGATAAAGTCAGGAATTGGTTCCCAATCTGATACAGGGGTTGCTCTTGAGAGCTCCAAACACCTCTGATCTTTGAGAAAAGTCCAATGGAAATTGGCAAGTGGAATTTGCATGCCACTCCCCGGACATACAGGCATAAAAGGAGCAACCACTCATTCAGATTTTTTCTTTGGAGCCGAGCGGTTGTGTTCAGCGAGCAGAATTCCTCTGCCGATCCACTCACCTCTTCTACAAGCTGTTGGATTTATGGCGCATTATAGCAGTTTCTCCCCCTCATGCACCGGTGGAGTGCAGAGAATGCCCCTGGGTGCTTCCGCAGCTAAAAGAGTATATTTCCTACTAAAAGAGTGGCACTGACGGAGCGTCTTTTTAAAGATGTCTTTCCATTTATGTGTATTTCCTGGTTGCAGTCTTTACCTCTCTGCTTCCGACGGCCACGATCGCTGTCTCACATGCTTGGGAGCCACCCACGTGGAGACAGCGTTCATGGATGGGTCATGTCCTCACTGTGAGAGCATAACCATGGCAACATTGCGGTCGTGCCATTCCTTCCTCAGATGGAAAGCCACCCCTTTGGCTCAACCTGGTCGAGATGAGGGAGGATGAAAAGGACAAAAAAAAGACACCATCGAGGAACACTGCCCAGCAGTTCTTGGCAGTTAAGAAGCAGACGGAGGCTATTCAGCACATCCTGCCCCGGCATGGATCAAGGTCCCGCACCCCTTCTGCTCGTCGCCAAGAGCCACCCCCTGTGGCAACAACACCGGCTCCACCACAGCCTGCCCCAGCAGGCCGGCCCTGGCATGGAACCACCTGCAGGAAGCAGACACCTCCCATCTCCTGCTGGAAGGCTTCAAACCGCCCCTGAGACGGGTGATCCGGGGACATGGAGACCTGCTGCATTGGAAGTTGGAAGCAGACCACTCCATCCCCCGGTGGAGGGCAGGGATGATAATCTTTTGATACCATTTCTTTTGAATTTGCCACATGCCCGAGGGGCTGCGGTAGTCATATTTTCATGAAAAGAGCAGTTTCTCGTTCCCTGGGTCACACACCCGGTAACCTATCGTTATCATGACCACCAGACACTGCACTTTTATGGCAGGCATGGCACTGCGGAGGTGCCAACCGCCCGCCCCTGCGTGCCCAGCTGTGGCACAAATACACTCAGCCCAGGGCGATTGTGATGGACTACGAGGACGATTTCCCCCGTCCCTGACCGGTATGATGGTGGGTATCCGGAGCCAGTTAAGTGCTTTGATGTCCCCAGACTCATCACGACCATGAGTTTGGGATTCGAGTCCCCTCAACATGGTGCCTCAGGCTCCGCCCTGCCAGTACGTCCGACGCGTTTGTCATCTTGGTCCCCCTTGCCCGGAGCTTGGAGGCGTGGCTTGCCCTCTCCAACCCATCACGGTGGCTGACCAGGACCGCTCGTCTTGGCTATGCGATTCAGTTCGCCAGGCGTCCGTTTAACATCAGTGAAGGGCAAGAACGCCTCTACCCTGCATGCGGAGATTGCGGTCCTTCTCCAGAAAGACACAATAGAGCCTGTCCCTCCAGCCGAGATGAAGAAGGGGTTTTAAAGCCCCTAATTCATTGTACCCAAGAAAGGTGTAGGTTGCGGCCAAACATGGACCTGTGAGTACTGAACCGGGCCATGCACATACTCCTGTTCAAGATGCTGAAGCAGAAACACATCTTAGCGAGCGTTCGGCATCAAGTTTGATGTGGTAGACAGGCCCTTTCTGCGTTCTGTTTTCGAGGGCAGGGCGTACCCCTTCGGTTTGTCCCTGTCCCCTCACGTCTTCATGAAAGTCGCAGAGGCAGCCCTTGCCCCGCTAAGGGAAGTGGCCATTCGCATCCTCATCTATCTTGACAACTGTCTGATTCTAGCTCACTCTTGAGACTTGTTGTGTGTGCACAGGGACCTGGTGCTCAGGCACCTCAGCCGGTTGTGGTTTCGGGTTAACTGGGAAAAGAGTAAGCTCTCCCCGGTTCAGAGCATTTCTTTTCTCAGGATGGAGTTGGACTCAGTCTCTATGATGGCTTGCCTTACGAACGAGCGTGCGTAGTTGGTGCTGATCTGCCTGAAGTTGTTCAGGCAGAAAATGGCTGTCCCACTGAAGCAATTTCAGAGGCTCCTGGGGCATATGGAATCCTCTGTGGTGGTCATAGGCATTGCGCTGTGGCACACATCACGTGGCCATCACGCCGAACTGTCTCCGCTTGTTCAGCCCTTGGACAGACCTTGTATTTCTGTGGGCAGGGGTCCCCTCAGTGCAGGTGTCCTGGCGCCGTCAACATGTGCAATGGGCATGCAGCCGCCGGCTCCTCGACAGGGATACGACTGCAGTTGCATATCAACTACCTCAATTGGCTGGCAGTTTTGCTTGCCCTGCAGAGGCTCTGGCTGTTGATCCAGGGCAAGCACATGTTGGTACATCAACTGCCAAGCTGACGTACATTCACTCACCCGTCACAACAGCCATGTTCACGAAGTTGTGGATTCTAGATGTCCTTCCTCCTTAGCCCTGTGGCAGTTGAGTCAGGCGGAGAAACTCGATGCCGGCTCAGTACATGTGCTAAATAGGCCCTGGGGTAGCCTTGGGGTAGGTGCTCCACATGCGCTGGTTGCCTGTATGTAACCCCGTGTGATGTATCTTCCACAAGATGGTTTCCCTGTTGGTAAACCCGCATCTTCCTTGGGCAGAGATCCCTCTGCCACCTGTCAGCATTTTAGTAGAGCTCCTCCCCTCTGGGTAGGACCTACCACGGAGACTTCTCCACATGCGAAACTGCCGACAAAGCTCGGTAAGACTATGTGACATTCCCACACAATTACCTCCCCTTCGGGTAGGGTGTGGTCTCCTTGGTATCTTCCCCTTGGGAATGGACACCTCCCCTATGTGGACACTTATGGCCCCCAGCTGAAAGATTCCATTAATTTTGGGGAGAAAAAGAGAAAAGGCCACAGCTGGGGCAGCCTGTTCCCATTTCTTAGGCACTCAACTTGTGCTCAAGTGACGGGGGACCGTACGACGCTCGTAGGTGCATTGGGGTGGTTAAGTGATGGCCAGGTTTGCTGGCTATGCAGCACACAACAGCTTGCCCATCTCACACCGCCAGTCCACGTAACACACTTCAGCTAGTTGTGGTGTTTCGTATAGGGTCCCCTAGTGTCACTACATAAACACATTGTCGAGTGAGTGACAGATAGGAAATGTCCTGGTTACTTTCGTAACCTCCGTTCCCTGATGGAGGGAACGAGACTTTGTGTCCCTCCTACCACAACACTGAAATGGCCAGGACCTTGTCTCCGCTCCTCAGCACAAAACCTAAATGAGTGGTTACGAGCCAGCTCCTTTTATGGCCGTATGTTTGGGGGAGTGGCATGCAGATTCCACTCGCCAATTCCCATTGGCCTTTTCTCAAAGATCAGAGATGTTTGGGGCTCCCAAGTGTGACCCCTAGTGACACTTCATTGACACAATGTCTCGTTCTCTCCATCAGGGAATGGAGGTTACGAAAGTAACCAGGACGTTTTCTATTCCAGATACATTCATCGAAACATGTTGACTCGATCTATATTAAGATGAATGTGAATTGACCTCTCTTAGACAGAAGCTCTCACATGCTTGAAAAATGTGTCTTCACTATTATAGGTAAGTCAATGTTTGTTAATGCACTGGGATGTATTCTAATATGAGAAAGACCAAGGACTCTTGAGATAAAGATGTTGAGATGTAGACATGAAATGCTATTAATACAGTGAATTTTATCGGTTGGAATGGCTTTTTATGAATAGAATGTCAAAATAAAAACAATTTCGTGATCAGAGATTGTATTATATAGGAGTCAAAAACATTCTGACAGACCCAACTTAAGTTTTCATTAGGAAATACTGTATGTCAAGGAAAGAAATCTATTTCATGGGGTCTTTAAAAGCTTTTTTGTTTACTTTGCTCATTTTTAAAAACAAAATTGTTGCTAAATTGAATTAATTCATATAGCATTGATTATGAAACATAAAATGAGGAAAAAGCTTATAATACAAATTGATTTGGAGCTTTTATGTGGGTATGTATGACCTGTAATTAGGCACATATACAAAATACACACTTACTGAAATTCAAAGGCAGTCCCACTGGCTGCTAAATGACAGCAATTAACACCTCTTGACCTGAATTTTTTTGTTCAAGCTCAAACCTGTTACATATACAAAGTTCAAATTAGTGCACTGCCTTGGAAAAAGTTCATGACTTAAAACATTTTATCTCTCTTTGGAAAGTAAAATTTTTTTTCAATGCAGTAAATCGTGGGTGTCCATGCTCTCCTTGGAAGTTATTTGAATATAATGATATACAATATAAAGTTTGCACATTTTCTTCTGTATAATCATATTGAGAAATGAGAATGTAAAACAGCCAGCTTTTTGCTATAAGGCCTTTCTGTATTAAGCTTTGTTTAAATTATTAACCAAAATTATATATGCAAATGTTCAATAGGACCAGTTTTATACTTCAGTGTAACGTAGTTCAATGGAAAGGAGGAGGTGAGAACCGGCTTGACAATATAAATTATATTTTAATTATAAACTTAAACTAAAGACCAACACACACACACATGACGGACATGTCCGTAAACGATCTCTCTCTCGTCGCACCACCATCTGCCATCGGCGTTTATCCCTCTCGGAGGCTTAATTAGCCTGATAAGGGACCGAGTGTGTATAATCACAACCCGGCCCCGCCCTCCACCCTGCCACATTCAGTTCAATTGAACTATGAGAACGAAGGTCTTTTGCTACATGCCATCTGTGGCCTTATGTCACTTACCTCAAAATAATTTTGATTTGTCCCCTTTAAAAAATTAAAAACATAAACTGCAACAATAAATAAAGTTCCAAACGTACGTTCGCGAGGAGCTTGTTAATCTTGGTCTTCCAAACATATCCAAAGGATATATGTAAAAGGCTGCATTTCTTTGGTCCAGGACCATATGAACCAGTGAACTCATGAAATACACTTACAATGGAAGTGTTTGCAACATCTCGAGTAAACTATCACACTGTTTTGAAAGTATAACCAAAATGACGTGTTAGAATGACACTTGTGTAAAATAAATGCTTACTAAACTTGTCTGTGCAGACCAATTTTTTAACTCAAGTATGGCTTTGTAAACTCATCGCTTTCAGTTTCTTTCGCATGATATCCGCACAAGGATACCACGAAGGGACAATATGATCACATATCATATTACTGTAATCTCGTTTGCATAATCATTGATGAGTGCGATTTGGAGATTCCAGTTTCCCTCTAACATTAAACTTAGATTATTAACATTTACTCCACTGACAGTTAGGTTTAGGGTTTGGGATAAAGTTAATAAAATATGCATTCGTCTTCACTGTATTACATAATTTACAGCTACAAACAACTTTACAACTCACTTTTGTCGCCCCTCTGTGGCCATTTCACCCGGAAACTGGAGCTCACATGTGCTATTACATTTAAAAACACTTACTGCTTAGGCCACTGGGGGCAGTACAGGGATGGACTGGCCATCAGGAGCACTGAAGTTTTTCCAGTGGACTGGTCGAGTAGTAGGCCGGTTGGTTGAGTAGTGGGCCAATCTGCGAAGCAATCAAGTGCCATTTTCTGCTGCGCATGGGAAACACCAAAAGCCAAATATTTCAAAAGTGTGACAAAATGGTGCTACCCAATTAAATATGGCTTAAGAATCTGTCCAGTGGTAACACAGCATGAGTTGTGGGACCATTTGAATCCCACACAGAGTTATTTATATGTATGTTATATACCTGGATAATATGGGAACCGTGTAGCTCCAACATTCTAAAGAGAATTGATAAGGTACACAGGAATTTTTGTCCCAGTCCACCCCTTGGGCAGTGTTTCGAATTTAAGTAAGAACAGACTGAGTTTAGATTAAGATAAGTTCACTGACTGTTTCTGAATTCACTGTGAGATCAGTCTGTATTAGATAATTATACAGCTTTAAAGACCAAGCTTTTTTTTTAAACTGATGTATTCATGTAAATGCTTTATCAAAAATACATACTTCACATTTCTGCTTTTAAAGCTTCTTGGACACTTGGGTGGGAGGCTTCCATTGTAAGTGCATTAATTCACTTTCCAGTCATTTTTGCAAACTGAGGGAGGAGCAACAGGGATGGATTGTCTCTTTATGGAGAGGTCCGACAGCCCATTTGAGGTGGAAAAAAACCTTAAACAGGGATCATTGTGTTTTACTGTGTAATTTGCATAATTTCTATAAAAAAGAGTTTATGACCATACTTTCTTATGATTATCAGAAATGATTGTGTTGTTCCTGTTAATTCTAAGCCCATTACAGAGCAGGATTGCTAGGCAGTTTAAGCAGCCATTTATAAGATATATTTGTTAATAACACCTGAGCCAAAACAGTCTATGTGCACTGAGAGACCATTATCTGAAATTAACTGTCTGATTTGGGTTTCATGAGGGCATCTTAATATCCGCATGAGCCTTCATCTCTGCTGTGCATTTTACAAGCAGCTTACATGAAAGCAAAAGAAATGGAAGATTTTAAATGATTTTTTGTCAAGTGCTGTTAGATGTGACATTTGCCGGTATTGCTGTTCTCTCTGGTTAATGCGTATGACAGAGTCGAGAGGGAGCGAATGAGCATTTTCCAATTCCTGCATTTAGAAAGCCACTGTTTTTTTAAGGAATAGTTCACTCAAAAATATAAATTATGTTTCCATTTACTTAGCCTAATGTCGTTCTATAACCTGCATGCTGTTATTTTTTCTGGAATGCAAAAAGATATATTTTTGAAGAAATTTTTTATGCTGTTCCTTTTGACTACGGCCATACAGTTACATTATTATTATTATTATTATTATTATTATTTTCCTTCCCCTGAATTTTGATGCTAGCCCATGTTTGTTGCCAGAATTAAAGAGAAACAAAATCAACATTGACAATGTAAACTTTGGAGGAGGTGAAGATTAACAATGAATAACAACTTCTTGTTTGAAACATTGTTCTATTTAAAAAAAAACAAAAAAAACAGCATACGGGTTTGGATTGAAATGAGGGCAAGTAATAAAATCTTTTTACATTTTGGGTTAACTATTCCTTTTAGCATCTAATCTAATTAGCAAAATCATGATTCAAAACATGAAATAAAATCTTAGAATCTTTGAAATTTGAATGCCTTTTATAAACATTCAAAGTCAAATTTGTTAAAAGCAAACAAGACATGTATTTGTTTGTTCTGAATTATGGTTGATGAATTCTTCATGTAATGAGGGAGATTTTAAATTGGCTGTCTCCCAGAATCACACTAGTTTGCATCACAGGAGACATCACAAACACTCACAAGCGATACACCTCATTGTTGGTATGGCGACCAGCAATTTTAGAACCTTAACTAGATAGTGGTGGCTCCTTTGAGGATTGTTATTGTGTATCTGCAATATACAGATGTGTATTAAAGCAACGGCATAGTAAGCTACCTTTCTATACAGCCCTTTTTCAGCCTGGCATTTGAGTTTGATGAGAATATTTTTAGCTCCAGGAAAGAGATTGCATTTTGTTTGCACCTCATTTCTCTTGCTCCTGGTTTCTACTCTGAGATGTCCAGGATGTTCTGTATATGTAATTACAGATTTTGAATTCACCTATCACATCTGCCAGAATGCATAAAATATTAAAGCTTTAAAGCTGCATTTAGATACAGTATATAATGGAAGCATGGGATATACTATGGTTATGCAATATTTTTGTTATTTGTGAACTAATAGTACCTTGCTAATTTTATTTCATATAAAGAAAAATCACCCTAGTAATTATGTATCTCTTCTTGTGTTTCATAAGATATCTCAAACTGTGCTCAGATACTACACAAAAAAAAGCTCTTTGGCTGAACTAGACTGTAGTTCCATGTGCTCAAAATGATTTTTCTTAACCTAAAATTATTATGTAATCCCAAAACAATCATGTTGAGTAGAAAGAATATGGTTGAATTGGTTAGCACAGCATTTTCTCAGTAAAGTGAGCAATCAATTTCATGTGTGACATCTACCTGTCTTCATCGTTAGATTAAACTTCAACTCTTCACCAAATTGGTAACCCCTAAAAGCTCTTCTAAATATCAACATAACATGACAATAAAAACACTAACATTACCATTTATATTAATCTTACACAGAAACACATAAAAAGTCTCGGGTTACATGTGTAACCCTTGTTCCCTGAAAAAAGCGGAACGAGATGCTGCGCTTTGCTAAGAGCTATGGGGAACAATCTTATTGTGAGCAGCTTTTGAATATGTGTGTAACACGTCAATGAAAATTAACTGGAATTTATAGCCTCGGCTGGTGAGATCATTGAATGCACCTGTGACTAGGCTATAAATAGAGGCGTCACCAGAGTGTCGTCAGATATTTTTCTGAAGAGCAGTCCTGGGACGTCCCAGTGCGGCAAAGAAGCGCAGCATCTCGTTCCGCTTTTTTCAGGGAACAAGGGTTACACATGTAACCCGAGACGTTCCCTTTACAAAAAGCTTCACTATGATGCTGCGCTTTGCTAAGCGCTATGGGGAACGGAATACCCACGCCGCCGCACTGGGGCTGTCTGGACCCTTACGGTTGTGAAGTGTGCTCACAAAAAACACGAGAGGTCTAAGACATGAGCTTGAGATGTTGACTCAAAGGCGTAAGAGCCCGGAGTAGCTAAAACATCTAAACCATAAAATCTGATGAATGTGTGCGGAAAGGACCAGCCTGCCGCATCACAAACATGTTCAGACATGGGCTTGAGACATCGACCCAAGGGCAAACAGCCCGGGGTAGCTAAAACATCTAAACCAAAAAAATTTGATGAACGTGTGCGGAAAGGACCAGCCTGCCGCATCACAAACTTGTTCAGGCATAAGGATCTAAATCGTAAGATTTAGGAATGTGTACAAAAAGGACCCGCCTGCCGTACACAAACCTTCTTAGACTTGAGATCATAAAGGAACACAAGGGAATCCAGATATGGGGCCTGAAGAATGTGTGCGGGAAGGACCAGCCTGCCACATCACAAACTTGTTCAGGCATGAATCGTAAGATTTTAGGAATGTGTACGGAAAGGACCAGCCTGCCGTACACAGACCATCTTAAACTTGAGATCAGAAATGAACTCAGGGGCATGAGAGCCCAGACATGGGGCCTGAAGAAAGACATAGGGCCTGAAGAATGTGTGCGGAAAGGACCAGCCTGCCGCATCACAAACTTGTTCAGGCATAAAAAGAGTTTAGCCAATAAAGTCTAAGACTGTGCGCGGAAAGGAACTAGCCTGCCGCAACACAAACCCAACTGAAACTCCTACCCCCGGACCTAAGGGCCCGGGGTAGCTTGAACACCTAAACCATGAGAACACAGGAATGTGTGCGGAGAGGGCCAGCCTGCTGCATCACAAACTTGTAGAGGCATGGGGTTGAGATGTCGACTCGAGGACGTAAGAGCCTGGAGTAGCGTGAACATCTAAACTATAGAACTTGATGAATGTGTGCAGAAAGGACCAGCCTGCCGCATCACAAACTTGCTGCAGAGGGACACCTCTAGCCAAGGCTTTAGAGGAAGCGACACCTCTGGTGGAGTGAACCCTGATACCTACTGGCGAAGCTTGACTGCGCGCCTCGTAGTACAGGGCAATAGCATCCCTCACCCAATGTGACGAGTCGTTTGGTAGCGGCCGCCCCTTTGTTGCGGCCCCCAAAACAGACAAACAACTGCCCTGACTTACGCCACTGGCTAGTGCGGTGGACATAAGTCTGAAGGGCACAGACAGGACAGAGTCGGTAAAGTCTCTCTTGCTCCGGCGTTAAAAACGGCGGGGAGCAGAAGGCTTCCAGAGTGACAGGATGTACTGTCGAAAAAGGCAGCATGGGGAGATAGGATAGCTTTTAGCCGTACCTGGGGCAAATTCTAAACAGGCCGGCAAAACAGACAGAGCCTGTAGATTCCCAACCCTCTTGAGAGAGGTAATTGCCATAAGAAAGACCATCTTTAGAGTCAGAAGTCTGTCAGATGCTGACTCTAGAGGTTCAAAGGGGGGTCTCAACTAGACCTTCCAGGACTATTGCCAAGTCCCAGGAAGGAGTCAGGGGGCCTCAACCACATGGCTCCACGAATGAAGCGAGCGAGCAGAGGATGTCTCCCTACAGGCGCCCCATCGATCAAGGCGTGGCAAGCCGAAATGGCGGCCACATAGACACTGAGAGTGGCGGGGCATATGCCTGCTGACAGTTTTCCTTGCAGAAAACCCAGAACTGAAACAATTTGGCAGTTAACTGGATCTGCATCATGTGAACTGCACCACTTTTCAAAGACACCCCACTTATTGGCGTAAATTCTTCTAGTGGAAGGGGCCCTAGCACTAAGAATGGTCTCAATAACCTCAGGCGACAGCCCTGTGTTCCTCAGTTGGTACCCTTCAGGGGCCAAACATGAAGAATCCACAGTTCGGGATAGGGATGAAGTATCAACCCCTGTGCCTGAGACTGAAGATCCTTCCTGATCGGAATCGCCCAAGGCGAGCCGTCGAGGAGGAGCATCAGTTCTGAGAACCAAGTCCTGTTCGGCCAATAAGTAGCTATCAGCAAGAGGCAAGACCCTTGGTGGCGAACTCTGGCTAAGGCCCCCGGGAGCAGAGAAACCGGGGAAATGCATACAGGCGCATTCTGGGCCATTGCGTCCAGACCCAGGGGGGCTGGGTGACTCAGAGAGAAGTAGAGGGGACATTGCGCAGTCTCTTGAGAGGCGAAGAGGTCCACTTCTGCACTGTAAAATTTCTCCCAAATTTATTCCACTACCTCAGGGTGGAATTTCCACTCGCTCGTCGGCAGGTTATGTCTGGACAGAAAATCTGCTCCCACGTTTAGGCGTCCAGGGACATAGATAGCCCTGAGTAACAGGAGCTTGCCCTGGGCCCAAAGGAGAATCCAACGCATCGGAAGTACAGCTGACAAGAACGTGGAGCTCCCTGATGATTTATTTAAGAGGCTACCGCTGCATTGTCCACCCGCACCAAGACATGGCAGCCTCAGGAGGAGGTATTTCAGGGCCAGAAATACAGCCATCAACCCGAGACAGTGACTGTGACAACCGAGCTGACGACCCTCCTATCCCCTTAAGCTGGACGACCACTTAAGTCCGCTACCCCGCCCATCAGGGAGGCGTCTGTTGTTAGCAACCTGTGACAACAAGACGCACCTAGTGTGGGACCCAAGGCAGAAAACCGGGGTCTGAACCACGTAGAAAGGGAACAAAGCCTGAGGCGCGTAACCCTTATTAGCCTAGGGGTTTTGGCCCTTGGAAGAAAAACCCCTGGCTTTTGAGCCACAACAACAACGGTCTCATGAGCAGAAGGTCCAGAGGGATCACAGAGGACGTGGTCGCCCTGAGACCTGGAAATCGTTGATACTGATAACAGTGCAACCTTGGCCTAGCCTGACTTTGCTCAGGGTGATCTGAATGGAGTCAGTCCTAGCGGGAGACAGTTGTGCCCGCATTGTGATTGAGCTCCATACGATGCCCCGATAGACAGTGTTCTGGGTGGGAGAGAGGACGCTTTTCTTGCCGTTGAGCCTCAACCCCAGCAAAACCGATGAGCTAAGACGATGTCCCTGTGCTGAACTGCCAGTTCCTGGAACTGCGCTAGGATCAGCCAGTCGTCTAGACAATTCAGAATGCAGATGCCCCGGAGTCACAAGGAGCCAGCGCTACATCATGCATTGTGAATGTGCGGGTAAAAAGGGCTAGGCCGAATGAAAGAACCTGACACTGGAAGACTTCGCCCCCGGAAGCGAACCTCAGGAACTTTCCATGTTGTGGCAGAACTTCTAAATGAAGTATAGAATTGCGTCACAAGACCGATGGTGACCAGCCAAACGAGTTGTAGGGCTTGAGACACGACCGTCTTGATAGGCATCATCTAGGACTTGAACACCCATGGGCAGTTCAAGCTTTAGGATCTAAGCCAGACGCCACCCCTCACCCTCCATGGGAAACAGGAAGTATTTTGTGTAATAACCTAACTCTCTCTCTGGAAAGGGAACACATACCATGGCCCCTTTAACCAGGAGATTTGAGTTTTTATTTGCTATTCATAGCAGACATAAAAAGAAATCCGGTTTACGGTAGTGAGACCACGCCGTTGAAACACGGAAAGGCGGCGAGTGAATTAAATCCTGACACTCTTTTAAGACCCACAGCAAAGAAAAAAAATATCTGGCAGAAGTTTCCACGCTGCCAGGTTCTCTGAAATGGGAACTAATTTCAGCACTTCCTGTTGAGGGGGTGTTGAGTGTTCCGTGTCCTGGACTAAGGCAGGAAGCAACGGTATACCCAACTTTTGTCGGAAAACCCTGTCACCCGAAACACCAAGGGTGGCGGGAGTGAAGGGTTTTCTTGAGGGTATCGGGAGGGCCGAGGTGAATAAAACACGCGCCCCTTCCCGAAGGGAACTACCCCCAAAAGGTTGGGTACAAGACCGTCAGGGTTTTTTCCTCTTGGAAATTATAGCCCTGAGGTCTTGCTTAGGGGGCTGCTGAGGACGACGAGCCTGTCCCCTATCTCTGCGAGGGGGAGCACGACTCGCCACGCTCTGTTTTTGAGCTTCCCTCCTAACGGCATCGGGGCGAGACCGGGTGGCCGATGGCCCCGCCCCCTGAGTGCGGCGAGGAAGAAACTGCCCAAAGGCTTCCTCGTGGCTTTTTGCCTCCTGGAATCTGGAGATAACCGAATTCATGGTGTCTCCAAAGAGACCAGAAGGCGAGATCGGAGCATCGAGCAGGAACACGCGGTCCCTGTCTCTGATGCCCGAAAGGTTAAGCCATAAATGTCTCTCTGTGCTGACTAAAGCGGACATAGACCGGCCAATGGTGCGGGCTGACTGCTTGGTCGCACGGAGAGACAGATCTGTGGCTCGACGAAGCTCTAAAAATGCTTCTTCATCGAGCGTTTTACCCGCACTCAGGTCTTTCAGTAGATCAGCCTGGTAAGCCTGCAACACAGCCATGGTGTGCAGTGCTGCGCCAGCCTGACCTGCTGCTTGATAAGCCCTTCCCACTAGCATGGAGGTAGTCCTGCATGGCTTAGAGGGGAGGGCGGGGCTTTTTAGTGATGACGCCGAACCCGGCGAGAGATAGCCCGCAAGCCTCTCTTCAACTGGCGGCAACATCGAATAGCCTTTTGCATCAGCGCCCACGATGGTCGAATATAACGACGTCGAGGGCACGTGAACGCGCGAGGTATAAGGTTTTCTCCACGAATGAGCGAGCTCGTCGTGGAGATCATTAAAGAAGGGAAGGGACTGATGAGGCGTTCCCTTCCCTCGGCCACCAGACAGAAATCTGTCCTCTAATTTGGAGTGTTTGGGGGTTTCTTGGTCGCGTGGCCAGTCTAATTGAAGCCTGGCCACTGCACGAGTGATCACGTCGAGCAACTCCTCAGAAGATTTAAAATCGCGTTTGGAGTGCTCTGACGCGGATAGCTCACACTCTGAACCAAAAGATATAATGTTCTCCGCGTGAACCAAAGAAGTGCCGGAGCGCGCTTTGAGATCGTGTGAAGGACCGGCTGGATCTGGGGAGAGAGCGAGCGAAAGGGAAGAACCCGTCTCTCGCTCCTCAGCCAGATCCATGCGAGAGCCCCATGAATGAAGTGTGGAAGTGTGGGTGCTGGCTCGCGAAAGTAAGCGAGGCGAGCACGCAGCATTCCGAAAGTAGGTCACAATGCGCGCACCCGCCTTGCCACAATGCGAGAGCAGCGTGCTCTTCCCCCAAACAAACAAAGCAAAACTCATGCGTGTCCTTGTCGGTCATAGACCGCTGGCAAGGAAACACGCAGCGTTTGTCTTTGTTCTCTGACATATTTGTCACTTCTCCTTATATATATCTATATATATATATATCTTCTCTTTTTTAAAAAAAAGAACAGAGAAAGAAGGAAGAAGGAAATTTCTGCGCACTGCCTAACAGTTTCTAACTCCTAACAAAGGGAAGAAAGAGGTTTTAGCAGGTTTGTGAGACACAAAGTCATAGTATGCTCTGAAGAAAAATCATCTGACGACACTCTGGTGACGCCTCTATTTATAGCCTAGTCACAGGTGCATTCAATGATCTCACCAGCCGAGGCTATAAATTCCAGTCAATTTTCATTGACGTGTTACACACATATTCAAAGCTGCTCACAATAAGATTGTTCCCCATAGCGCTTAGCAAAGCGCAGCATCATAGTGAAGCTTTTTGTAAAGGGAACACCACTTAATTTTAACATTTATAAATTAATTTTTAAGATTTCTCAGAGATTACTCTCCCTACTGAGTCACCACAAAAAGTATTCTTGTTGTCCTTACTCAAATTAAAAGTAAACTCCCATTTGCATAGAAAACAGTTAAATAAATTTGTGACAAAATGCTCTGGAATCGTGTTGCATTGGTTCATTTTAAAACCCCTTAAACTCTGAGCATTTTTGGGCTGCCAACACTCAAATTTACACTCAAATTTAAAAGTTCACCATCCACAAATACTGTGGACTAAAATGCATTATAAATTTCTTTTTTTTCCCTCTATCACATTCCATCACAATATACAGATCTGAAATGTAGGTGGCGCTCTAATATATTTTAGCCCTCACAGATATAGGCATTCAGTCTAATTTTCAGTTCAAGCACCACTCTTTTTGTTTCATTACCTTATCTTACAATACCTAGATCTCAATCTTGGTGTCATTAGAATGCTGAGATTCTCACATTTGCGATGATATAAAATGTTATCATCAATAGTCGAAAACATATTTTCTGATTATTTGTTTTGCATGCTTTTTCTTCTGGATGGCATATTTTGTTCTGGACATCTAAGATCCAATATTGGAATATTCAGCCAAGCAAGCTCACAGTCAAGTAAACAATGGCTCATTTTTTAGAGAACTTCCTAAGGCAGGGGTTGCAACCTTTTTGAGGTGGAGTGCCATTTTTTATTTTCCTGGTCAATAGCTGTGCATTTTTATATAAATATTTCTAGCCCATTACCTCTTGGGGGTGCTTATTTTCATCGCAAATGTTATGAGGCCTTATTTTGCAATTTTAAGTAACATAAATGCTGTACTCCCGGTTATATCTGAAAAGTTCAGATTCTAAGCTGTCAAATTATAGCTCATATGCCTGACTTATGTATACTGTGACTTTAACATTTAAAGCGTAAATGTTTCTCATGATATAGCACCCCCCTTTTAGAGTTTAAGGGGTTAAATAAATTCAACAAACAGAATAAAAAAACAAATAGAATTTGCACTAGTTATGTCAGACTTTGGACCTCACTATAGCTGAGTTAACTACAGCTCATATTTATCCTTCTAAACTTCCAAGAGTGCTCTGGGAGCTAGTGTGACCTATTCTCTGTAGTGTGATGAAAGATATGATTTCCATCACTCACAGCTCCTTGATTGTTCTGCTGTATGTGTTTGATGACAGACCTAATGTGTAAGGGAGACAGATAGAGAGAGAGAGAAAGAAAGGTAGACTAATGCTAGTCCTATTGCTCTAGTGCTGATGAAGAGTAATGGACATGTATGTTATTAGTTCTTTAGGGCCCCCTTTTCTTCCTTTAACACACATCTTTTCTCTTTCTCCCCTCTAAGTACCTGTGTGATGAATGGTCGCTTGTGGTGCTGTTCATGAGCACGGCAGGAAGGACCAGTGGGTTTGTTTGTACTGTACAGCAGTTTTGTCTCTTAAATACTTTGTTTTAACAGCCTGCGAGGTGTTGTGGATGTTGTTGTTGGTGTTTCTTTCCATTGATTGATGCAGCTGGTGGCTCTTAAAATGCAATGTGGGTGAATTACCAAGATATGGCTGTAGTAAGTGTGATTTTGAGGGTGTATTCGGAAATAGTTTCTGAAACAGTTTTTATGATTGCATTCCATTTAGTGACACTAGTGTTGCAGAAATGCCACATTTCAGCTTTAATATAGAATGTTCGGTCACAGGTGTGCACTAACAGGTAATAGGTAAAGATTGGGCAAGGAGGAGGAGAGAACCAGCAGAACAGTCAACATAAAGTTAAATAAGAAACTCAACATTAAACAAACATAAACAAACACAGACACACATGCAATGCAGCTGCATGCGTCTTTCACTTGAACCGGCATCTCCGGCTGTCATATGTTTTGCTCTCCCACTGATCAGCTGATTCAGGGCCGGCCACGCTCCATTATGGCCTGGCCATGCCCTCCTCCTCATCATACTCCTTCCCCGCCCGATTCAGGCCGGGGCACATAATTAACTCCCCCCCAATCTCTGGAGGGGAGACGCTGCCCTTCCGGCCGTTCTGTCAGCCGGTGGTCCACCCCGCCTCCTGCGAACACGGGGGAAAGATGAGGGGATGCGTGGGGAGAGGGAGAAATGTACTCTCACTGGTGCTCCATGTCTATGTCTTTTCTCCTGAAGTCCACCACAAGCTCCTTGGCTGTGCTCCTGGCACCAGTGTGTCAGAGTGTGCACCTGCTCTCTGTAGGCTGTTTAATCATTGTATGTACAGGAGTGGGCTGAGAACACAGCCCTGCTGGGCTCCAGCGATGAGAATCAGTGATGAGGAGATGTTACTGCCCATACTGACCACCTGATGTCTGTTTCACATCAAGCTTGGAGGGCATGGTATTGAATGCTGAGCTGTAGTCCACAAACAGCATTCTCATATATGTGTTCCTTTTTTCCAAGTGGGAAAGAGCTGTGTGTAGTGTAAATGCAATGGCATCATCGGTGGAGTGGTTGCCTCTGTAAGCAAACTGTAGTGGGTCCAGGGAGGCAGGCAGCACAGATTAGGTGTGGTCTCTGAAAAACTTCTCAAAGCACTTGCTGATGATGGGAGTTAGGGCAACAGGATGCCAGTCATTTAGGCAAGTAATCGTTGAATGTTTTGGTATGGGCACAATGGTGGACATCTTGAAGCATGTGGGAACCAAAGTCAGGAAAAGGGAGAAATTTAAAATGTCCATAAAAACACCAGTTAATTGATCTGTGCATGCTCTGAGAGTACAGCCCGGAATGCCGTCTGGACCCGCAGCTTTGCAAATATTACACCGTTTGAGAGATCGGGTTACATCTGCTACAGAGTCAGTAAGTGAACTAGCATCTGCTGTGTTGGAGACACAGGAGTTTTCTCCATGGAGGCAATGTTGTTTTCATCAAACCGAGCATAGAAAGTGTTTAGATCATCCGGAAGAGAGGCAGTGGTTTTCACAGCAGTGTTTAGTCGCTTTGATGTCTGTGATGATGTTGATTTCCTTTCACATACTTCTCACGTCGGTGGTGTTGAACTGTGCTTCCACTTTGTTCTTTGTTTTAGCACCAAATCTCAGCAAAAGGCATTCAGGAAGACTAATGGTTGATTGTTATTTCCTTTTGCATATGGCCATCAACTTCCTTATATACAGCAACAAAATGATTAACTACGGGTCTTTGATGAAATTAGTGAGCTGCCTCCCAGGCAGCTGCCTGCAATGGCAGCATCCTAACTGAAATATAAACTCACAAGAGCCCAATTTGGAATGCTCTACTGTACATAGGCAGCAACTAAATGCGCCATTCAAATAGCACTCCTCACAAGGAATGCAATACTTGAATGAGCATAAATATACAGAGCACACATTCATTTTGGGTAAAATATTTAGCTTTCTGTTATTTTAAACTATTTTAATCAATACTTTTCAGTATTAAATGGATTATATGTATCTTTATAATCAAATTTATTTAGCTTCATCCACCATCTTGGATTTCCAATGTTACCTTAGAATTTGGCCAAGATGCAATATCTTAGGAGGCAGCATAATTAAGAACAGGAACAGCCGTATCGCTTTGGGACAGCAAGACCTAAGTCTTATAAATTGTAAATAATTGCTGCTAATTTTTAGATGCAGAATACAATAATTTGTTTATCTGTCAAAAAACACAAAAATATGAGCTCAGAGAGCAGCAAATATTTACATTAAATTAGATAAAAAACCCAAACCTCCCACTAATATCTCAATGTTATTGTATATTTTGTGGACAGACAAATATTAACCTTGAGCTGTGAGAATTCACAATGTTTTTTTCAGGGAAAGAAGTAACCTATAATCAAGGAAGATGAATCACTGGAGATGAAAGAGTTTTCCTGCAGCTGTGCCAATGAGTCAGCTGGCCATGGGAGTGTTGCTGGAAGAATAGCTTCATCAAAATATTTGTATTACACACCAAAGCCACTTTATCTATTTATATAACTCTGTCACTGAAATGTAGAGAAATGTAAATGTGTGATTATGAAATGTACATATGATCAGGAACTTATCCATCTTGTTCCGTGAGGCTTTGCGTGAAATATTACTGTTAATTCTGTTAAGGAGTAAACACAGTTCTCGTTGCGGCATAGGTCCTTTCATTCTTTTCTTGCAGTGTTGGTCATTAATTCATACTAGATGTGTTGGGATTTTGAGAAGAGGGTCTCTGATTTCATGACAAAATACATCAATCACTATGTCAGTTTTTACTGCAAAAAAAGGCTCACTGTTATAGTGGAGTACCTGTATTACTTCAGATGAGTTCTTGTCATGTGTGTCCCTTCTTGTTGATATCAGACACACTTAAGAAGATCTGTCAAGATCTTGTGCCTGTATCTGTATATGTAAGTGCTATTTAAAATGTTCCGATCTGATGATCATTTCCTTTTAAAGCTGTCCATAATGGGCAAAGTTTAAAACTCTTGTTTTTGTGCAGCGTTTTATTGACAGCTGAGGGTGATGCTGCGCTGCTGTCGTTGACACGTGAGGGAGGAGTTAACACCTCAAATTTGATGTGGCTATATTTTTTACTTACTCCTTGTGTGTTTTTTGTGAACTGAACACAAAATGTTTTGCACCCCCTTTACACCGGTATTTAGCACTGACCACTTATGATCAGATCATTTGAAACACATCTTAAAACCAGTTTTAAACTGGGTCTAAAATTACTGCAGACGAATGTAGCCAATGCTATTGAACGACTACCAGTGGAAGTCACACGCATCCATTTCCCTAGTATGACCCTCAGGAAAAGATGGATACACTACATGACCAAAAGTAAGTGGACATCTTATTCTAGTTAATGGCTTTGGTTAATTTTAGCTAAAGCTACTACTAGCAGGTGCATAAAACAAGCATACAGACATTCAAGCTCCTTACACAATTACATGTTCAACAAGCACATATGGGTGTGGTGATCGGCTGTCCTCATACTTTTGGGCATGTAGTGTATCAGACGTTTATGTTAAGCCAACCAATCACTCTAACCATTGCTTTTCAGTGGTTTTCAGGAGAAATCATTGATGTACTATAATGTTCTTATGGAGTCCTGACTATGACTGTTGCTTCATGGCACACAGAGGGAAGCAATCAGTTTTGTGTCAAATCTTTTGTGTGTACTTGTCTCCATGTTTAAAAATAGGACGTAAGTTGGATATCCTGGTAAGTTGCGAAGGTGTCTCTTTGCCACATCACTTAGAGAGCAGGTTTGAAGCAGATTCTCTCAACAGCCTAATTCAGCCACAACTCATTAATCCAAGCGTTGGCACCTCAGCTCAAAGACCTGCTGTCTCCATTATAGATGACTGCACAAAAACAGCTCTCCAAACCCTGCTAATTGGAAAAGTAAACTTCTTTCTTTTTAGCTTCATAAGGAGATGTTTCACATAATTAATACCTTTAAACATTGATGGCCACTCACTCATCAACAAAGTAGAAAGTTGCTCTTTCTTTGGGCATTTAAAAAGTGACCTTATCAAATTTTCAAAACATTAATATATGGGACAATTACATTTTCAGTAGGTACTGAAGGTACAGTGTTTGACACAAGTTTTTAACCTTGCAATCTGCTGTGAATGCTGTGGGTTGTCTCGCGAATTGGTTTTGAAAAGATGGACATTTGTCAATGTATGCAACGTAAATAGATAATGGCCGTCAATAGAAATGACTGGTGACTTTACAGCCACTGCCAGACATCTCATTAGATGTACTGGCTAATCCAATCATGCCAGTGTGAGTGCACATCAGTGCAAATTATTCTGCGAATACCCGTGAAATTAGATGCTCACAAACTTCAACTTCTGTGATCACCTTCCTCATTGAATGTTCCCACAATCTCAATACCTTTCTTTTGCACCCTCTTCCATGCAGCTATTGTGTCTAGAACAATGCAGAGGTCAAGTTCTCTGTATAGCAGCTACAAATCTTCCTGACTTAATTGATATGGTATGCATTTATATCTAGAATCTTGTGCTGATAATCTGCATCAACACTATTTGTGTGAGAAGTACCACTAAGTGAACTGCTTTCCTGTTCAAAATTGTAATAATATCCCATTGTCTTAGAGTACCCACACAAGTATGCTTGTTTTACACAGGTGTGCAAGCAGAGAGCAAATTTAAAAAATGCACAACAGCATCCTATTCAGATGCCACTGTGAGTATGCTAAAGAGATCTTTTATCATTTTTCAGTGACAATATTGTCCAACTCAAAGGGATGCACACCTGCTGTTTAGAGAATCATCTGTCTTTAATGCCATAAATTTATAACAGCCACTTCCAGACATCTTCTGTTGCTTTTTGCTGTTTCAACGATTGATGTATGACCCACTCCTGTGAGTTTGAAAAAGCTGCTCCCATATTTTACAAGCCTTTCATTTGGATGCAGACCTACTGTGTAGATGTATCACCACCAGGGTTCCATCTTGTAAGATGCCAAAGGCCCCGTTTCTCTGCCTGAAAACTGCAGAATCCCTCCTTAGAGCACAGATTACAGCTGTTAACTGCTCCACATAACTGCCAACAGAAGTAGCCTTAGGCATTATTCTTTATGTAGAGAGCAAGCACGGCACTACATTAGAAACCCATTACTGTGACTTATTTTACTTTTTTTTTGTGCCTTGAGAGGCTTTAGTTGATGCTGTGAAGTGCTAACAGAAGGCAGATGATCCTACAAAGATGCTTAAGACTTCTTCTCCAAAAGTGAAAAAGTGGCAGTGCATTGCCTAAATACCTTTTCCATGTTTTGAATAAAAAACATCTAGATGTTTTCCCACCAATGGGAATACAACAGCTATTTGAACAAGAACCCAGTGTGTCAATATGAATATGGCAAAAGCAGTTTTCATTGTCCGTTTCCTTATGCGGGCAGTCTCATAAGGGAGACAACACTGTCAATCTTCGGATATTATTGCTTGTACAAGCTGATTCAAGTACAGTCGAAATAATTTATTAAAAAGTAATCACTATAAAAGTATCCCAAACCATTTTATTTGTTACTGCGATCACCAGGGGATGGTGAACATTGAATAAAGAAATGTGGGTCAGTTCTTCACACAAATCAATTAGAATACTTGTCGTATACCTAAAACAGATCACTTTAGCAGTGCAGAATGTGTACACCTATCCAAAAACATTCTAAAGAGCTAATTTGGTACTCAAGCTAATTTTCTTATTATTAGAACAAATTAAACTTTGTTGTGCTACCATGTGAAAAAATGTTGGTTTTAAAAATAGGCAAAAAGAAACACATTTCTCCTTAAAATGTAATTTCTAATTTTAGAGAAATAAAGGCTATTCCATTCATTATTAGGATAGAGAGGGAAGTGGACAGCCAGATGCACAACAAAAAGACGAGTAAATCACAGTCTCTAGTTTGAGAAACAGACCCCTTACAAGTCCTAAACTAGCAGATTCTAAATGCAAAAGACCTGCATTGCTACAAGAGGATACATGGACAAACAGGAAATTTTAAGAATACAACATTTATTTAAATAGAAATAGCAATTTGTAACATTCTAAATGTCTCTAAATCATCTCTAAACTACATATGTACACATGTGCATTGTGACTGAAACACATTCATATCACTGGTTTATTCTCATTCACGTATGTCCAAGTATTTTGGCCATTAAGTGAACATACTGTACAAAACTAATATAATGCAATATCATAGAGGAGGACATGTATCCTCTATGATACTGCAGCAATTATCCAGATATGGATTTTGCTTTAAAATATTGGCACCCATTCACTTGCATTGTATGGAGCTGAGAAATTCTTTTAAAAATCTGAGTTCAGCAGATGAAAGAAATACATACACATCTGGCATGAGGTTGAGCAAATTATGAAATAATTTTCATTTTTGGGTGAACTTCCTGTAAGGGCTCTTGTCAGATCTGGATGAATTTGTCAATAAGAAGAGAGATTTTGAAAACTTTCTAGTAATTATTAAGATGTAAACGTGAACAATGTCCCACAGGGTCATTATATATAATGCTGAAATATAAAACAAAGCAAGATCATGTTTTATTAATGCCTACTTTCGCTATTTCATAGCGTTCAGTTCTTAGTCAGTGTAGTTACAGTTTTCAGTGTCAAAAGAATTTAGATCATTAGATCTGTACACAGTATCACCGCTTCCTAAATGCAGAGTACACATCCTGCGTAGGGCACCACGTGCAGAAAGGCTGTCTGTTCCCATGCCAGTTGTCAATAACGTAATCAACAGAGCAAAAGGCATTTCCGCTTAATTTGGATGCTTACATGGATTTATAAAGTAGGGAGTTTAATCCACAACTCCCTACTTTAGATAGATATTTTTGTCAATTTTAGTACCAAAATTTCTGACACTATTAGCATTGTATCTTTCTATGGTGTATATAAAAGGTTTGTTTTAGACATATAGTAGCAAGTAAACAAGATATGCCTACATATATGTCAAACTATATTGTTTTAATGTTTGACAGTTAAAACATTGGCTACCTTAAAATCAAGTGAAGTTTGATCAGTGGTTAAACATGTTCAGTCTTTTCCATGTGTACCTGAATGAACAGCTTCTTTCCAGAAAAAAATTAAATATGCAGAAAATCACAGTATTATAGTTCTTGTATAGTGACAGGGCAGAATGTCTTGGATGATGCTTTCCCTGCAGGCTTCCGTTGTGCCACGCATAGTGTGTTTTAGTTTATAAACAGAATTAGCGCTTACAACATTGTGAGAATGAGTTGGACATGACTAAGGTCGTCTACACACAAGAGTTTATGCTGCATCAGAGAACATTGCAATTGCATTCATTAAAATGGTGATGGTGTCAGATCAAGCTTCATCCTGCTTGATGTTCGACTCCCACTGCTATGTATCACTGAGTGATAACTATAAACTGCAGCCTGTGCCAGCCATACATCTGATGGCAGATGAACTGCTGCCAACCACAACTGTAAGACATGGGATACCTCACTGGCCACTGCTTGAACCATGGACTTAGAATGGCCCACACTGGAAATAAACTGCCACAAGCTTCCAGCCAGACTGCTATGCCACCCAATGACCTCTGCCTGCATCATCTTGGTCATATGATAGACTACACTCTCTTTAAATCGAATACATCAACAATACATGAATTGCCATCTAAAGCCTTCATCAGCCAAATAACAAAGGACACTGCATCTCTGTGGACTTGTGCAGTTACTTCAAAGATTTTAAGCCAGTAAATTCATACAAAATCATTTTGTTTAAACATTGGACACCAACATTAACTCTGTTTACTTATTTAACCCATGACTTTATTACACATAGTTAATTAATATTGGGATTATATTCATGCTGTTTACCCAGAAGGAACATTTTTAACTTTTTCTGCTTACCCTGATGTAGGCATCCATCAATCAAAGAATATTTGTGACAGGCAGGTCCAATTGTGCTTTCAGAAATCCAATTCGCTGTATTGGACCAGATTAATTCCTAAACACATCTTCAGCATTCTTTCTGTCAAACACTCCGTTAGAGCTTTTTCTGCTGTCTATGTGCTCTATCTGTCTACACTACACCATCAAGTGTCATACATATTACAATGCACAATTTGCATTTCTTGTCAAACCTGATGAAAAGCTCTGATAACTATGGGAAACTCAAATTATCTCTCTTTACTGCCTGAAGAAAGTTTCTACACATTGCTTTCATCCCCACAAATCTTGGCAGATCCCAAGGCAAATATGAGATGAATATGTAAAGTGCTGCCTCCATTATTAAGTTTCTCCTTTTGTTAGTTTTCTCTCTGTTGGGTTTGTAATTACGTGCTCTGGTTGTTGCAGAGAACAGCAGTATAGCGGGAAGTCATGAGCCAGTCAGTGAGTGTGGGGGTTTCAAGGAAGTACAGAAGTCCACATACATTTGATTAGAACTCAGTCCAGGTCCCAGAGTGGAGCTCAGAGAATATATGTAATTCAAGCTTTTTTTTTTTCTTTTTTTTTCAGATTAGCTTTTTTATTGGTTGATTCACAAACATAACACAGAACATAGCAAAATATACATACACAGAGTCAACTATTGTCTCCCTTAATCCCCATGAATTTTGGAGAGGCCTAAACCTCCTTTGTCAAGTGGTCTATGTAACTTACAATGCAATCAAGGTAATTTACCATTCAAAATGAAAGACTTATACATTCTATCAAATTGTTTAATATAAGAAAGAGGAACTTCTAATGGGAGAGACTGTAGTAGTTAATTAAATTATGGGATACATTTAATTTTTATAACATTGACCTTCCAAGCCATAGACAAATGTAGTGAAGCCCACCAATCAATATCAGATGATAACCTTTTCATTATTTGGTCAAACTAAACTCTAACTAAATAATTGAAATTTGCTGGAAATAAAATTATAAAATACTTAATGCCTTGCTTGGGCCATTGAAAGGCATCATGTTGGAAAGCGGTTGCAGGGCAGTATGCTGTCAGAGAAAGTGCTTCCAATTTAGACACATTCACCCTGTATCCTGAAAATTTGGAGAAGGAATTTATGATTTTATAGATGCTATGCATAGATATACTAGGTTCAGAGACAAATATTATTTAGCCAGAATTGATCAGGGCCTGTCTCCCTCAGCAGATCTCTGAGCCATAACAACTGTGTGCTCACTCGATTTCAAGCTTATGGCCTGTTATGTTGAGCATACTCGGGATGAGATCGTCTAGGAATTTCACTATATCTCGGCCATCTTCGTTCTCAGGAATTCCAACAATTTGGACGTTGTTTCGCCGATTACGATTCTCAAGGTCTTTCAACTTTTCCCAAACGCACTCCAAGTCCGCCTTGGTCGCTAGCAGGTTGGCAGCTAATTCCGTCTCCAATGACACCAGATTATCTATACATTCGTCGACGTCCCCCATTCTTGAAACCAACTCAGTGAATTTTGTCTCCATGGCAGTGGTCGATTGACTTATTACAGCAAGAACCTCCAAGTCTGCAATGACCTTCCACAGCATTGCCGTCATGTTCGACATTTGACACTAGATCTCTTCCACTGCCACGGCCTGTTGTTCAGGGGCTTCAGTTTGAGCACGTAAGTGTCTTTTAATGTCTCCAGAGCCAGAGAATTTTTAATTTCTTGACTTATTGTCTTCATAAAACAGTTATAAATCCGAGTGTATCGAATCTCATTAGATTATGACACAAGAAGTATAAAACTAGCAAAGTGCACAGAGCTCGCTGTTCACACATCCGGACCTTGCATGGCATGCTTTGTGGCTATCATTTAAAGGCTTTATTAAGATCTGTGTCAGAAGTAAATATATTGCCTCCAGAAAACTTCACTGAAGGAATGGTGGAAAAAACCATGCATTTATTTTAATAAATGAGGCTTATTGTATGAATTGCCCCCTAAGGACTGCCTTAAGTGCCTGCCATGCTCACTGAGGACCAGTGGTTTTCTACATAAACATTGACTTCTGCCATTAACATTTGTTGAAATTCAGGGTCTTGCAGATGGATTCAAAAGTCTCCAAATGTATGTAAGACCAAGATTTTTACACATCCTCTGAAGTGTCAATGTTGCTATAAAGGGTCTACACTCTTTTGCATCACTATGATCAAGGACTGGATCCATTAAAAGATTGATGTCTCCACCCAAAACCATATCATTAAGTATCCTAGCAGCTTGTAGCTTCTCCACAAGATCTATAAAAAAGTTCTGATCATCAACGATGGGTGCATAAATATTAGCCAAAATAAGGTTTTGCCATTGTATTTCAAAACAATAATGACTCTTACTAAATTATCTTTGATCTGTTTGAGACATTTGAATTGTAAATGCTTATCAGTGTGATGGCTCCCCTGCTCTTAATCGAACCAGCACTGCAAAACACGTGCCCACCCCATGCCCTACCAAGTTTTTCAGCTTCCTGTAAAGAAAGGTGCATTTCTTGAAGGAACACTGTCTAATTTTTTTAAACTTAAAAAAAGATACAACCTTCCTTCTTCTTATAGGGTGCCCCAGCCTATTAACATTCCACATGGAGTGAAACATTTGACCTATATTAAAGTGACATCTTGACATAAATTGTTTACCCAAAATTATATAGACCACTTTCCAAAATGTATGTACCAATATAATCCTGAATAACCCACAGAACAGAATAAAAAGTGCTTCTACCTTGTGCACAACAGTCCCAATTGGCATCCAACCCCCAGGAATCTGACGGTCCATGCACTATCGCTACCAGATTGCTCAAGTCCAGTGTATTTTCTCATTGTTTTGTTTTAGTACACTGTGCCATTACTGTGCCATTAAATTTCACAATCACATCGAACCCACAAAATGAACAAATGATCTCAGTAATAAGTCAATAAAAAGAGTAGAGCGAGAGTCAGAGAGCCAACAGAATAACATACTCTCTCTGACTGCATCTGTAAAATGCACAATGTGTAGTCTGTATTGTTGAACGAGTGTAAGCAAAATTACCCACTCACACCATTGATATAATGAAGGCCATAGCTTGTCAGGGGCATGTAAAACTCTTGCGACCACCCTTGGGATCAATTCTCAGCTTTGCAGAAAAAAGCAGTGTGAAACCCACCTTCTGTTGGTGAAGCAATTTTTTTACACACTTTGAATCCATTTGACCTGAAGTCCAGAAAAACCCTGATATTGTGGTCCTCCCAGTACAACTTGCCTTTATTCCTCACTGCTCATAGAACAAGTCTCTGTCAGCCAACCGCAAGAATCTTGACAGGATATATCAGGGTCTGTCACCTGCCATGGGAAGCTGAAATCTCTGTGGGAGTGCTCAATTTCGAGCCGGTGGTCCGCTGGTTCGATCAAATTCAGAATAAACTCGCCCAAAAACTTCACTATATTTTGTCCTTCCTTTCCCTCTGGGATTCCAACGAACATTATTACGCCTGCTCCAATTTTCTATATCCTCTAGTTTCTCCCACACACGTTACACATCAGCCTTGTTAGCAGGCGGGTAAGCCTGTAGCTTTCTTTCGGCTGACTCCAAAAACTCGACCTGTTCCCTATCTGTCACTCAGTTGAAGTTGTGTCGATGTAGTGACACTAGGAGTCACTCTTTGGAGTCACAAACACCTCTGATCTTTGAGAAAAGACCAATCGGAATTGGAGAGTGGAATTTGCTTGCCACTTATTCGGAGCCAAGCGGTGTTGAATCAGCGAGTTCCAATACCATTCAATTCACATCGCAATTGTATGCTGTTGGATATTTGGCGCATTGCAGTGGTTTCTCCCCCTCGCCAAGTATGCCCCTGGGCACTTCGACTAAAAGAGTATAAATTCTAATAAAAATTATTTTCTCTAAGAGTGGGCATTAATGGAGAGCAAATTTTTAAAGATGCATTTCCATCTGTGTGTAGTTCCTTAATGCAGTCGCTACCTCTCCTCCTCTGACGGCCACGATCACTGCCTCATATATCTGGGCCGTAGTCATGCTGAGACAGCATTCATGGATGGTTCAGGTCCTCATTGCAAAAACATGACCATGGCAATGTTGCAGTCGTGGCTTTCCTTCTTTTAAGGAAAGCCAATCCCCACCCCGTTCCTTCTGCCTGCGTGCACATGGTGCTGTGGGCGATTTGGGGATCCCAATGGGAGTGGTTCCTCTCATTCCCCGGTACGCTTGCTTTCCCCGGTCAAGTTCTTTGATGAGACAGACAGCTCGGCCCCGGGTCGAGTTCAATGTCTTGTTCAGGTCTCGAGAGCAGGAGTAGCCCCCTGCTGCAGCAACTCAGGCAGCTCCTCCACAGCCCAAGCCAACTGCTCGGCTCCGGCGTAGAGACCCCCGCAGGAAGCTGTCTCACGATCCGTCTCTAAGAGGCCCAGGAAGGCGTCTAAGCACCCCTGAGATGGACGACCCAGGGATGAGGAGACCCGCAGGAAGCCCGGAGGTAGTGCACAGACCACTACGGTTTCTCACTCCCTGGGCCATACACTCTGTGTTTACATGCATCGTTGTCATGATCATGGTACATTGAACATTCAAGACCAGGGCTCTATTAATGCGGGCTCCCCGCCTTTATGCACCCGGCCGAAGCACACATACACCCACGGTTAGGCGGTTGTGATGAGACTCTTTTTTTCCTAAAGTCGCAGAGGCAACTCTTGCCCCACTAAGGGAGGTGGGCATCCGCATCCTCAGTTATCTCGAAGACTGGCTTATTTTAGCTCACTCTTGAGATCTGTTGTGTGAGCACAGGTACCTGGTGCTGAGGCACCTCAGCCGGTTGGGGCTTCTGGTCAATTGGGAGAAGAGCAAGCTCTCCCCACTTCAGAGCATCTCTTTTCTTGGGATGGAGTTAGACTTGGTCACTATGCTAGCACGCCTCACGAACGAGCAAACACAGTCGGTGCTGAACTGCCTGAAGTTGTTCAGGCAGCGAACAGAAGTCCCAATGAAAGAGTTTCAGAGGCACATGGCGTCCTCGGTGGCAGTTATGCTGCTTGGGTTGATGCATATGATAACGCTTCAGCACTGGCTTCAGACTCAGATCACATCCCAGGCAACCTCAACTGCGCAGCAGACGTGCTGTCATGGCAGGTGACGCTAATGGGGAAGCGGAGACTCTGAGCCTATAATTAGCAAGCTCTCCAGGATCAAGTTGTGGCTTCTTAATAAGTGGTTTGATAACTGCCATTTAAAAGTTTCTTGGGACATGTCCTAAGGATAGCGAGGAGTTAATAATATTAAGAAGATGTTCTGAAATTACAGGAAATATCTCTTTTAAGAGCTTAGTTGGTATTTGATCAAACAAACATGTTGTGGCTTTTGATGTTTTGATTTGTTTTTTAGCTCTTCATGAACTATGACAGTGAAGGATTGAAGTTGCACGTGAGGAAAATTATGAGACACTGTTTTCTGAGGTGCTATGACAGATGATTGCGTAATTCCAATTTCATTTCTGATTATTTAAATTTTATCCATAAAGAAATTCATGAATTCTTTACTCTTGTACTGTGACGTAATTTCTGGTTCTGTTGAGGCTTTATTTCGAAACAATTTAGCCACAGTTCTGAAGAAACACCTAGGATTGATGTGGCTATTTTCTACGAGTTTCTATCTTTCTATCTTCTATCTTTATTGCTCTCCGACTGGCGAAGCTGGACATTTTTTAGTGCCAACATGAATAACAATTTTAGAAAATCTACTGTATGTTTAGCATTAGCCAGCACTTGTAAATTTGTCAGACACTCCATTCTTGTGATCAGGGTGGTAAGTTACACCTCCATAGATCTGATCGATTGACATTGTATAAATGTTTGAGATATCCCAACCTACTTCACGAAGCTTGCTGCCACCATCGACTAGACATCTGCCATCCTGATCCTGCGAAGCGTCCAACGCATGAGAACGTAAGTGGTTTTTAATGTCCCCACAGGCCAATGTTTTCGAATCTTTCGACATCCTGCCCTCCAAGCACGGTTTAACAAACAAATCTTGGTTAATGTTGCTTAAAAGTATAATTATTACAAAGTTTAAGCGGAGCTTGCCTTTAAGTGACCAACCTTCGCATAGCGTCAGCTGACTTCCCCAAGCTAAGTTTAATATTGATGGTACGCACAGAGATTTACGAATGTGTGTGTGCGCCAATGGCATGTTACTAATAATGAGAAATCCTAAAGTAATGGTAGTTGTAATTTAATTGAATCTAGGTCTCCTTTAAGATCAAGATGGGGAAGTGAAAGAGAGCTACTAAACATCAAGGTGTTGGTGTAAATGTACACAGACAGAATGAGAGACAAACCAGCTTTATAGAGCAGTGGTTCTCAATCCTGTACCTGGTGTAATCCAGCACTCCCTAAATAAGGAAGACAAAATGCACAGTGCTTGGGTATTTAAGGACCAAGATTGAAAACCACTGTTCTAGAGCTCCTGGTTTTTGAAAGATGACTTGTTAGATAATTGAACAGATGGTTTTAAACTTGGTTGACGTACAGCAGAGCTCAAAGCTTCAAGTCATGAATCACAAGATAATTTTTTTAGGTATCGTGAAGTGTATCAATGTCAGGTCAAGTAAACACCACAGACAAATGGCACAAACCTTGGATAAAGTCAATTTATCATCTTAAACAGAGTGTGTGACGGTGGCCACAGCATTTTGTAAAGTTCTCTGTGTGTTTAGGCTAAAGCTAAATCAACTGTTATGGCATGAACAGGCAATGAATGCACAATGGACATCAAGATTTTAATTAAAAAATTACTTACATTTTGGGTTGTGTCTCACCAAAACCTACCGAGTCGAATAGACTACATTTATGATACTTAGTTTAAAAGTGACGCACTACTGTATTTCCATTGTATTAAACAAAAGATGGATTGTAAATTTCCAGTAAACATCCTTTTCTGTTCCACATAAGACAGAAACTCAGTTTTGGAACAACATGAGGCTATGTAAATAAGTGTTTTTTTTAAAAAAACAACCTTTAGTTTGCTGGCTGATTTTAACAAGAAACACTGTCATGTTTGCTTCTCTACACAAGCAGACATAGCTATTTTTTACAAGGCCCTTTTGTAAAAATACAACAGTATAAACCAAGACTATTGTTGTTCCTGGGTAGGTGAAGACTGAGAAATGAACTAATTTGCAAACACTTGAGTATGAGCAAGCACCTGTGGGACCTCTGTCCAAACAGAGGAGAAAAAGACATTCTCTCACCTTGTGCAGTCTATAGTTAAAAGGATAAAAACAACGTAGTTTGCACAGTTGGCAAAAGTATTAAGAGGATTAATTAAATATCTTAATTACAAAGTCTTTGAGGTGCAGTAGTGGTGGCCAAGGTAGTGGATTACACAATAAGAATTTATATATAAAAAACTTGGCCATTCACTGACAACCTGTCTGAAATGCTACAAACACAAAAAGGGAGTAACACAAACAGTGAAGCATCCCTGTGCTGTTAATCTGTTTTACCATTAACTGCTGATTAATTAAAAATAACATAACTTTTACAGTTATCTGTTGGTTTGTTTTCAGATTTACATGCAAGTAGCTTATTTTCAAGAGATAGACAGGTTACATTTACATTTTTGTTTTGTGAGCTGCAGATCATTATGATTATATTAAATTCAAAATTAATTTGATGTCACTGAATTTGGCTCGATTGAAGCTGAGAATGTTGTTCATAAAAATATTCATAACAATTAGTTTTATACTGTAACAAAGTCCTTTTTGCCATTGTAATGGATAAAGGTGGGCAAGGAGGAGGTGGGAACCGGCAGAGCAGTTAACGTAAACTTTAATGACAAACTCAACCTAAAACAACATAAAACATAAGACACACTCACAGCGTGGCAGTGTGCGTCTCTCGAACTGGCGTGTCTGGTTCCCCTTTACCTCGCTCTCTCGCTGATCAGTTGACATAGCTCCGTCACGGTCCGGCCATGCCCTCCTCCTCGTCACACCCATATAACAGCTTCATTCATTGTGTCTTAGTGGTCTGACTATGGTGTAGGAAATTAAGTTGGTCAAATCTGTTTGAAGCTGACTGTTTTTGCTTGATTGTTTTTTGTCTTCTGCTAATGGCATAAGCCCCAGGCCTCGGGGCTGTCCATCTGGTGAGATGGTAACTTTGTTTTATGGTGATGTTATCCCAGAAATCAAGATGTTTGCAGACAGTAGTCATGTGGAGCCATTATGGTTTTCAGCTAGAAAAAGCATGTCTTTACAACACATGTCCAAAGCACTAACACAGACTGCCTACATCTGCCTCTATTGCAAATGAATAATCCTGAAGGAGAACTTAGCCATGTGGAGGATGTCATGCTAATGAAACGGTTTATGAATTTTAGGGAGTTTGTTCCATTTTAATGGGAGGTTGAGCAAAGTGCCTTGAATCGGAATGTAGGGATGTACATATGATGGATCTGTAGTGCCTAATAAAAACCATCTTTTGCAGATTTGCCAACGTTGTACAGCTGTTTGGAAGGAACTTTATTTATAGGCTATACATTTTGCTTATGTGCATGTAAAATTTTACATGATGAATGCCATTTACAGTATCTCAGAGTTGCCCATACACTTAATTAATACTATTTATGATGACCAAAGACATCCCACTGGTACATGTGTACATAGACCAACAATTTTAAAATAGTGCAGACAGAATGCAAAAACATGCTCTATGTTAACAGTTTTTATAACAATCAGGCTCTGGTACAACATCTACTATACTGTAATGGAAATATTAGCTAAATAATGTAAATAATGCTTGCAAAAATTGTATTTTATTATAATACACAGATCATTTTTAATTGGACGTCAATGGAGCAATATTCTTTTAGGTACCATATTAATTGTTATTTCTGCGCCAACAGCACCACTGATTGTGGTTGAGTCATTGTTGTTGTGTTGGCCTGGAGGGTCCGCTCCAATTAAACAGAGCAATTTTTCAGTGGTTCGAAAACTGGGCGCAGTGGTACCCTGGGGTTCCGCCACGACTTGCTAGGGGTGCCACGGAATCTCTGCTCTGTTCAATATTTTAATAGCCACTGATGTTAAAATACCGGCAGCACCATGGATGCCACAGAGTATAGCGTGAAGCCTCCACATGCGCTATGTCTCTGTGGTAATGCGCTCAACAAGCCACGTGATAAGATGCGTGTATTGACGTTCTCAGACGTGGAGGAAAATTAAATTCGTCTTCCGCCACCTGGATTGTGGTGAGTCACTATGCCACAACAAGGACGTAGAGCACATTGGGAATTGGGCATTCCAAATTGGGGAGAAAAAGGGGAGAAAAAAGTAAGAGCAGCACCAAGATTGGACTTAATTCGGTATCCACACACACTTTGACTCTCTGGCTGCTTTCAAACGCTCACATGCATATGTTTAAGCTTGCTTAATAGAGCACTCGTCTCTCGCTTTGAATGCAGCTGCATGCGTGAATAGTCAGATGCGGTTGTTGGTCAAAATTCCCCTCTTGATTCAATATTTATGTAAACACAGCCATTAATGTGTTTCCTTTTGTGTAAGCAGACAGGATAAAAAAAAAAATATTGAATTTGTGCGATGTGCAAATGCAGTCTGATAGACCTTCTGCTGTCTGTTATAGGTCTATATTTAGGTCGTTAATATTAATAATAATTTTTTTACAATTAAATGAACTAAATTGAAAACGAATAGAGAAAAGAACGCACTGCTTTGCTGGATAACTTTAGTCCAGCCATGACAACTCTCTGAAAGATTTAGCATGTTAATGTGGGTATGGCATATTGATAGGATACTGGTCTTGGTGGACTAGATCTGCAGCACTACTGCTGCAGAGCTAGTACTGAGACTGGCTACTGCTAAAAATACACATACATACTAAGTAAAGCATGTGGACATTCTGCTGATGCACAATTAGACCAAACGCAAGACATGCTGCATCCAGCATGTATGACATACTGCTGCACAATTAGACATAAATACAATCCCCCAACAAAGTAGGGAAGCTGTGCAAAACACATAAATAGAAAACACAACCCCCCCAAACAAGCAGATCTATCACCAAGACTTGTGTACTGCTGCTGCACTAAGTGTATGTGAGCTAGGTGTGCCTTGGTCACTGGCCAAAGGGCATAATGCTAATGAACTAAATTTCTATGTGTGCCTGGCCTGTCGTCCAAATGGCTTAAATGGATAGTGACCTGACTGATAATGTATGTCTCGACAAGGAAGCCTTATTTAAATAGTGACTAGCTATGTGTTGATTTATTTAAATTAAAAAATCTAAAATAGCGATGTGTGCAAGCCAAAATTGGCTTACCTTGTTATATGTTATATGTGTCAAGGCCAAAAGCAGACCTTATTGTGCAATCTGACAGAGAAAATCCTCAGCAACCACCTGAGCGAAGACCATTTGCAGAGAAAAACTCTTGCCGCATGCTGCAGTCGAACTGACTTATCTGCAAAACTGAACAATTTAAGTGTTAGACAAAGAGAGTATTGATTGGCTAAACGATTAGATTTCAAAGGACCAATCAGCTTACAACATGCAAGCCGATTGGCTAATGTGTAACAAGTTGATTACTTGCGCCACATAGAGTTTCATGGCTGAACTTTGTTCATTAGCTTTAAGCCCAATAAGCTTTTCAGTCAAACTCTGACTGCATTGATTCAGTATTAATATTTTAATTAATCTAATAATCACAGAGTAATGATTATGTTAGTAATTTAAGAAGTTTTATTTTGCTTTATATTGCTTTTTAATTGTTTTATATAATGATTTTTCTATATTCTCTCATTTATTTCTCTATAACTGGCTCTTGAATAAACTAAAAAGCTTGAAGCATGTTTACTTAAGAAACTAAGGCTACATTGTTTTAATTTAATTTGGTAATGTTATTATTAATGTTAAACTTTTTTAAAAAAAGAGTTTCAATTGTATATTTGTGCATTTTTCAGTGGTTGGGGTGCCTTTGGGAAAAAACAATGCTTTATTTTCTTATTGTGTTTGCAGTTTTTGCTTGTTTCTTATTTAATTACAGCTGTAATTACTACAAGTTAAACCTCTAATGGTTTGATGTCATCTTTATTATCTATTTCAGAGGCATACCAGGGAAGAACTGTGGAATTATCATTTTAACCGCTGAAGAGCTTGGGAACTGCAGGGTGAGTCTGTCAGTCTACGATGTGTCTTTAGACATGTGTTGCAGTCATTGTTTTCAGTCTTCAAGAATATGGAAAAAAAACTTAGAGTCTGCATAGTTGGTCAGAAATAGTTTTCCATTCTGATACTCAATAAATTCATAATTATGAATAGTGTTATTTGTTAATGTTAACCAAAGCCAAATAAGCTATTTTGGCATTTTTCACTTTTTAAAGTATTATATTTATTTTTTTATAACCGGTTTGTTTGGGAAATACATCACATTACAGAAGTAATTATTAGAGGTGGAATACGTCTAACAGTACAGGCAGACGGTTCATGGTTATGTGTTTGCATCATGTTATGCATCATGTGCACTGCTCTCTTGTTAGGACTGTGACTGGACAATGTTCCATGAAGCACCTTCATTACAATTTCTACTTGCTCCATGCTATCCGGATCAATAAGAGTTCATTTGTAGCTCTTTTTGCCTCACTGTACAGAGCAGACTCTTGTTGTTATGAATCTGCCCCAGATCCCTCCTATGTAAGAGTCCTAAACTCCAGTTCAATACAGACTTTTCCCTTCCTCTTTAAAGAGACAAGTGTGAAGAACTATAAAATTGTAGCTTTCACATATCCTTAGAGTACATAAAATTGATTAGAGCCCACTGGAAAAACCTAGGAAGGTTTGGTAAAATAATTCACCCTTTAGGTTTTTTGATGCTAAACGTAATTTCTCCAATCCCATTTTATTGTGCTTAGACAAGTAAGCCATTCATACACTCAAAACTATAAATACTGTACTTTGGCATTTTTAAAACTCTGTTACTACTATTACTCTCTATATAATATTTCTTAAATTTATATAGTGCTTTTCTAGACACTCAAAGTGCTTAACATAGTATAGAGGGAATCTCCTCAACCAGTTTGCAGCATCTACCTGGATGATGCGACAACAGCCATAGTGCTCAGAACACTCGCCACACAAGCTTTTGTTGGAGATGTAGCCAATTCAAATATATATATATATATATATATATATATATATATATATATATATATATATTAGGGCTGTCGATTTAACATGTTAATTCAGTGCGATAAATTGTACAAAAAATAACGCGTTAAAAAAATTAACGCAATTAATCGCATGCAATTAATCGCACGTTCTTGCGTTCGAAACACTCGAAGGAACGCAAATGCAATCTAAGGGATCTCAAGATGTATTTAAAGATTTAGTATTAAACTATATTTAACTTGACACAGTGACCTAAACATTTTATGTTTATGACGCAACACACCTGAGACGTCTGAATGTCTGTAGGTGTAAATTGACGAGCCCTTAAACAAGCCCTCATAATAAATCTCCAACTTATTGACAAATTCACTTGTGAAATGGATTGCTGTGAACTGTATGCCAATGTTTGATTTATGATCAATAATATTGTAGTAAACAATACATTGTATTCTAAAGCTAAAGCATTGTATAATATCTATTCTATATATATATATATATATATATATATATATATATATATATATATATATATGTGTATATATATATATATATATATATGTGTATATATACTGTATATATATATATATATATATATATATATATATATAAAATTTTCAATCTTTTAAAGATAACGTCTCGGTTACGTATGTAACCTCCGTTCCCTGATGGAGGGAACGAGACGTCGTGTCGAAGAAGCGACACTAGGGGTCTCTCTTGAGCGCCGAAAGATGCCTCTGATCTATGAAAAAAGGCCAATGAGAGTTGGCGAACAGTATTTACATACCCCGCCTCCGGATATGGATATAAAGGCGAGGGAAATACGCTCGTTCATTCAGGATTTTTCTGAGGAGCCGGGAGTGTTCCGGGCACCTCAGCGGCTCGGCTCAGCGACGTGGCCGGGAAGACATGACGTCTCGTTCCCTCCATCAGGGAACGGACGTTACATACGTAACCGAGACGTTCCCCGTCTGTCGCTCACTTCGACGTCGTGTCGAAGAAGCGACACTAGGGGTCCACTTCAAAACTCGCCATGCGCTGAGCCGTGTACGTGTACTGCTGACACAGAAGCGGGCAGGTATTTCTACGTGCACAAGCGACCAACTGTGCTCAGGCTGCACGTACTCTTCCCCAATGCCCCGAAAAAGCGTCAGAATCCTTTTGGTTACCCTAGGGGGGAACAAGGTGATGCTCCCAACTAGGGAACGGGCCAAGCCTGGCTGGGCCTCTTTTCTCTCTATGTTTTCTCGGTATAGAGCAAGAGCAGCCGGGGCTCTTACCGCATCGAGGGAAGGGGGTCTTATTCCCGAATCCTTATTCTTTTAGGGGGAAAAGACCCTGCGGAGGCCACCCCCACCCGAAAGGGGAGGTAAAGGTGGCGAAATACATCACATGTTTTTTGTTGTGACATGTGGGAAGAATGGCGCGGTGGTAGATCCAACCTCGAGGAGGGGGGAGTTGCTACAACACGGCGACCGGAGGGCAGCAAGGACTGCCTAAGGGAGACGCGGGTCAGCTCGTGAGGTGACCGTACCGCAGAAGTAACCACAGAAGGAGTCCCGTAGGAGGCCTGATCTGTGGAGCACCTATTCCAGTAGGGGTAGCCTGGGGTACCCGTAGTGGACTGGACCAGCACGTTCCTCCGCTGAACTGCTGCGGGCCCGAAGGGCTAGGGAGGAATCAACCAGGGACCTAGGTCCTCTGGGACAAAAGCGCACTGTTTTGCCTTGGCAGAGGGAAACGGCGCTGGAACAAGCGATTCACCCGGTCAGATCGTCGACATGTACCGAGTTCTACGGGCTCTGACCTGAGAGAACACGGGACGAGACTGACTCAACCCTGGGATCGTAAGGGTGTTAGGTGCTGCCCAGCCCGCAGCTCTGCAAATGTCTGCTAGGGAGGTGCCCCTAGCCAGTGCCCATGAGGATGCCACGCTCCTAGTAGAGTGGGCTCGAACCCGCAAAAAAAGGGAGGGGGGGGCACGGCCTGGGTGTGATAGGCCAACTGAATGGCATCCACCACCCAGTGAGACACCTCTGTTTGGAGACAGCGTTCCCTTTCTGCTGTCCTCCAAAGCAGAAAAAGAGCTGCTCAGAGAGCCTGAAGCTCTGGGTGCGTTCCAGGTAGGCACGCAAGGCACGTACCGGTCACGACAGACAGGCTGGGTCTGCCTCCTCCCGGGGCAGCGCTTGTAGGTTCACTACCTGATCTCCAGAGGGCGTGGTAGGAACCATGGGCACATAGCCCAGTCGAGGTCATAGGATCACATGAGTATCTGCCGGACCGAGCTCCAGGCAAGTGTCGTTAGTAGGGAACGCTTGCAGGTCCCCGACCCTCTTGATGGAAGCGAGCGCGATCAGCAGGGCCGTCTTTTTAGGAGAGGGCCCTGAGCCAACTGATTCTAGCGACTCGGGGGGGATCTCTGAAGACCGGCGAGGACCACCGAGAGATCCCAGAAGGGGAACAGGTTTGGCCGGGAGGGGTTTAACCTCCGGGCACCTCTTGGGAACCTGACAATTAAGTCGTGCTTACCCAGAGACTTGCTGTCTACTGGGTCGTGGTGAGCTGCGATAGTGGCAACATACACCTTCAAGGTGGATGGGGACAGCCTCCCCTCCAACCTCTCCTGTAGGAACAGGAGCACAGACCTAACTGCGCACCTCTGGGTCTTCTGCCCGGGAAGAACACCAATTCACGAACAGACGCCATTTCAGGGCGTAGAGTTGCCTGATAGAAGGGGCTCTGGCTTGGTTGAACGTGGCTACGACCGTGGTGGTAGACCAGCTAGATCTTCCGCATCCCGTTCGGGGGCCAGACGTGGAGGTTTCCAAAGGTCTGGGTGTGGGTGCCAGAGCGTGCCCCGTCCCTGAGAAAGAAGATCCTTCCTCAGGGGAATTCGCCAGGGAGGGGCTGTCGCGAGGAGTAAAGGGTCCAAGAACCAGGCCCGGGTGGGCCAGTAAGGAGCCACGAGAGTGACTTGCTCCTCGTCCTCCCTGACCTTGCACAGCACCTGTGCAAGAAGGCTCACTGGGGGAATGCGTACATGCGCAGCCCCACCGGCCAGCTGTGTGCCAGTGCATCTGCCCCGAGGGGAGCCTCTGAGCGGGCGTACCAGAGCGGGCAGTGGGAGGTCTCTCAGGAGGCAGAGGGGTCTACCTGGGCCTTGCCGAACCATTCCCAAATCAGCTGAACCGAGTGGGGGTGAAGCCTCCACTCTCCGCCAGGCAAGCGTTGTCATGACAGCGCGTCCGCTATCACATTGAGGTTGCCGGGGATGTGAGTGGCACGCAGCGACTTGAGTCGGTGCTGGCTCCAAAGGAGGAGACGACGGGCGAGTTGTGACATGTGACGGGAGCGTATGCCGCCATGGCGATTTATGTACGTGACCGCAGTGGTGCTGTCCGACCTGACTAGGATATGTTCATCCCGAATTAATGGGAGAAACTTCCGCAGGGCCAAAAGGACGGTCAACAACTCGAGGCAGTCGATGTGTCAACGCAGCTGGGCCCCTTTCCAATGGCCTGAGGCTGCGTGCCCATTGCAAACGGCGCCCCAACCCAATCTGGAGGCGTCGGTTGTGACCAGGACGTGTCTGGACACCTGCTGTAGGGGCACTCCAGCCCGTAAGAAACAGAGGTCTGTCCAGGGGTTGAATGTTTGACGGCGTGCTCGTCTCGGCACTCGGGTCTGGAGCCAGTGTTGGAGCGGTCTCATATGCATCAACCCCAGCGGCGCGACCGCCGCGGAGGACGCCATATGCCCCAGGAGCCTCTGGAAAAGTTTTAAGGGGACCGCTGTGCCTGGCCTGAAGGCGGCGAGGCAGTTCAACACTGACTGGGCACGCTCGTTGGTGAGACGTGCCGACATTGAGACCGAGTCTAACTCCATCCCGAGAAAAGAGATGCTCTGAACTGGACTGAGCTTGCTCTTCTCCCAGTTGACCTGAAGCCCCAGACGGCTGAGGTGCCTGAGCACCTGGTCTCTGTGGGCGCATAGTAACTCTTGCGAGTGGGCCAGAATGAGCCGGTCATCGAGGTAGTTGAGTATGCGGATGCCGGCTTCTCGGAGCGGGGCAAGAGCTGCCTCTGCGACTTCCGTGAAGACGCGAGGGGACAGAGACAGGCCGAAGGGGAGGACTTTGTACTGATACGCCTGGCCCCCGAACGCAAACCGCAGGTAGGGGCGGTGTCGGGGCAGGATGGAGACGTGGAAGTACGCGTCCTTCAGGTCTACCGCTGCGAACCAATCTAGATGCCGGACGCAGGTTAAGCGTGAGCATTTTGAACGGGAGTTTGTGCAACGCTTGGTTGAAAACTCGCAAGTCCAAGATTGGTTGTAAGCCGCCGCCTTTCTTGGGTACGATGAGGTAAGGGCTGTAGAAACCCTTCTTCATCTCGGTTGGAGGGACAGGCCCTATCGCGTCTTTGGCCAGAAGAGTCGCGATTTCCACGCGCAGGGATTGGGCGTGTTCGCCGTATACTGCGGAAAAGTGGACGCCCATGAAGGGGGGGCGGGGGCCTGGCAAACTGAATTGCGTAACCGAGTCGGAAGGTCCGGGCCAGCCAGCGAGATGGGTTGGGAAGTGAAAGCCACGCGTCCAACTTCTGCACTAGGGGCACCAAGGGGACGATTAATTTTGACGTACCCGGCAGGGCTTCGCAGCGGGGCGGAGCGTGTAGGGCAGCGTTGGACGGCGACAGGGCGACCCGCAGCTGGGGTGCTGAGAAAGACTCAAAGCACTTACCTTGCTCCGCACACCCGGCAGGGGGCGGGTTAGCGACTGAGGAGGAGGTCTCGGGTAGGCGTCCTCTAGACTGGTCGGAACCGGCCGGCCGGCCGGGGGGGGGGGGGCAGTCGTGGGGCTGGAGACGGGTGGTCCGTGTCCAGGAAGCCGGGACTGCTGAGATCTGGTGGCAGAGTGCCGTGGGAACGGCATTTGCGGGCCAGGTGACCCAGAGACAAAAGGAAATAGCTCGTTACAGAGAATATGAGAATGTGAAAACTAATTCGACAAAAAATTCTCCTCCCGGTCCTCCACCGGGGACGGAGCGGTCTTACCACCTCCGGAGCTAACATTTTGGTCCCTGGTTTGAGCGTCTACGGACAGCCTGGGAGCCTTCCGGGTCCTTGAGGGGGTCCGTGAGACGGGGGAGTCCGCTTCCTGCGGAGTGCTCGACGCTGGGGCTGAGAGCTGGGCCCAGGTTGAGGCGGAGCAGGGTGTTTCATAGCCGCAGGAGGACGCCCTCGGCGAGCAGACGGGGCATGGCCCATGGCGGCAGGCTTGCGGCAGGGCAGGATCTGCAGTGGCCTCCGTCTGCCTCACCGCTGAGGACTGCTGGGCAGAGTCGTCAACGGTGGCGCCGAATGGACGGAGCTGGGAGACGGGGGTGTGGGAGAAGGTGTGCCTTGTCTACCTCCCGCATTTCGACCAGGTCCAGTCCACAGGTGCGTTTCTGGACCACAAGGGGTGGCCATCGCCTGCTCGAGTGCCAACGCTTCTGACCTCCGTGGCCCGGGGGCGCGGTTGGTCATCCAGCGCAGTTCCTGCAGCACATCAAGAACAGGACTACCCAAGGTGCAACTTTTGAAGTGCCTTGGCCTGGCGTTGGTTGCAGGAAGGGCCGTGGCGTGCAGAGTGGAAGCGGTCTGGGGCCGTTCCACCGCGAGGGTAGTGAGAGCGGAGGAGCGAAGAAGCCTTGGCTTTGCTCAACACGTCCGGGAAGAAAGGAACGGGGGGGGCGTGGCTGTGAGCGGCGCACCTGCCCGCGGGACCGATCAAGTAGCCCGGGAAAGCATAGCGGATCTCCGTGCGTCAGGCTCAGGCTGGGCGGCAGACCCGAAGGTTACGGCCCAGGCGAGCGATCAGCATCCGATGCCGCTGTAACGCTCTCCGATGCTGCGATGATGTCATCCAATTCTGAAGCAAGCAAGCGTGCCGGGGAGGCAGGCGGTTCGAGGGGGATTACCCGGCGAACAGAGCCCGTAATTGTCCCCAAATCGTGTTCATCGCCCGCGGCGCCTGCGTCAATCCCGTAGGAAGGAGGCGAGGGGCGGGGGGGCGGCTGAAACGGCTTTCTCTCATTACAAAAGAAAGCCACACGACCGCAATGTTGCCATGGCTATGTTCTCGCACTGAGAACATGAACCATTCATAAAACGCTGCCTGCGTGTGATCGCAGCCCAGGCATGCAAGACAGTGTTTTATGACCGAGAGAGGTGGGGAGAAATCACCGCATCCAGAAACTACACAGGGGCGGAAATTACATCTTTATAAAGACGCATCCTGAAAAGGACGTTCAACGCCGCTGTGTAATGCTCTTTCAGAGAAATAAACTCTTTTACGGAGAAAATCACTCTTTCAACTCTTTTAACTCTGCGCTGTCGAAGCGCCCAGGGGCAAACTGCACGCCGGCAGTGAAGAGAAAAGCCGCTGTAGTGCGCCGTAAATCCAACAGCAAAGCAGAGCGTCAGAGGATCAGAAGCAGGATCAGTTGTGTTACTCGCAGCTGACTGCATACACACGACCATCGGCTCCGAAGAAAATTACTGAATGAACGAGCGTATTCCCCTCGCCTTTATATCCGTATCCGGAGGCGGGGTATGCAAATACTGTTCACCAACTCTCATTGGCCTTTTTTCATAGATCAGAGGCATCTTTCAGCGCTCGAGAGACCCCTAGTGTCGCTTCTTCGACACGACGTCGAAGTGAGCGACAGACGGGGAACTATGTATAATTATATATTGATATAAATATGTATAATCATTATATATTGAGTTATTGTTATATGAGGGGCTTTCTAAGCAAATATTTGTATATGCGATTAATTGCAATTAATTAAATGGGACACCATGTATTTAATTTGATTACAAATTTTAATCGATTGACAGCCCTAATATATATATATATATATATATATATATATATATATATATATTCAGGGGACTATTAGGACGCATTGTTGTATAGAGACCAAATGTGCAAATTTGGCCAGGACACCTGGGTTACACCCCTACTCTTTATGAGAGGTGCCGTGGGATTTTTAATGACCACAAAGAGTCATTATCTCAGTTTAATGTCTCATCTGAAAGACTGTCCTTTTTTATAGTATAGCATCTCTGTCACTATACTGGGGCAATTGAACCCACACAGACCACAAGACCAGTTTGCACCCCCTGCTGGCATCTAATTGTGATCGCCACACCTCTAACAAACTCAATTTGTTTTTTGAGTGCTCTTACAACCTAGGGCAGAGCTACGTTTTTGTCCCATCAGTAACCCGTTACTGATTATGTTACATATTATACAGATTATAGTATCATTAGTAATGCGTTTCCACCAACACCAACACAACAGCTTGAGGTTTGCTTCATGTACTGAGCCTTTGTTTTAGAGAAGAATCTGACAAACGCAGCACTGTCTTGTCAGTGTACTAAGGATGAGAGTTGTGAGGTGTGCATGTTCTTATGTTGAATTAGATTATACAGTACAAAACTCCATCTTAAATTATTTATTAATGATTCTTTGTAATAATAATTTCTCTAGTAGGTTGAATAGAGTAAATCAATTATTTAAAAAAAAGAAAACAGGGTTTACCAAATCTTGAATTCAGTGCAACTCAATGAGTTTTAAGGGGATTTCTCTGTAGAGCCTTTGGTGCAGACTCAAGTGCTTTTCACGTAAGAGTTTACATTTACATTTATTCATTTAGCAGACACTTTTATCTAAAGTGACTAACAAATGAGGAACAAAGCAAGCAATTTGTCATACAAAGTTCAACAACATCTACAGTGTTGTACTGCCAAGCTCTCAATGTGGCTGGAGTAGTGTAGGTGCTAGCGCAGAAGAAAGAGACAGAGACTTTTGTACAGTATGTGCAAGTGAAGTTCAATAGTAAGAACAATTAGTGTGGATTAGTTAAGTGCTAGCGGAATGTATGTGTTTTCACCCATTTTTTGAATGTTGAGATGATATCAGCAAATCGTGTGACGGTCTGAAGCTCATTCCACCACACTGGAACAGAGAAAGTGAAAAATTGTGAAATAAACTTCTTCTTGAGCCTCTTTGTGATGGAACCACTAGGCGCAATTAGTTCATAGACTACTGAGAGCAAGTTGGCGCATAGACCTGGGGAAGTACATTGAAGTAAGAGGGTGCGGTTCCATTGGCTTTCCTGAAGGTAGCCAGTGAAGTGAAATCAAGAGTTAGCTGGGAGGCCAGCCAACAAAGCATTACAGTAGTCCAGTCTTGAAATGACCAAGGGGTTGGACTAGGAGCTGTGCAGCATATTCAGACAGAAAAGGTCTGATTTTCCTGATGTTGTAGAGTGAGAATCTGCAAGACCGGGCAGCTGATGAGATGTGGGCAGTAAAATTAAGCTGGTCATCTACCACCACTCCTTTCTTCTGAGCTGTTCTGGTTGGTGTTAATTTAGTTGAACCAAGATGAATATTAAGGTTGTGGTCAACAGATTGGTTGGTTGGGATCCTGAGGAGTTCCGCAAAGTTGTGCTGAAGGTGACGTTCCTTCATCCAGGCCGAAATGTCAGAGAGGCAGGCAGAGATTCGAGCTGAGACAGTAGGGTCATCAGGCAGGTAAAGCTGAGTGTCATCTGCATAGAAGTGGTAGGAAAAGCCATGTGCCTCAATGGTCAGTCCGAGTGATGTTGTGTATATAGAGAATAGGAGGGATCCAAGTACTGATCGTTGAGGAACACCAGTGGTCAGCTGGTGTGACTTGAACATGTCTACTCTCCAGGAGACCTGCCAATGAAAGATCTGCCAATGAGGTAGGACTCAACTCATCCAAGCCCAGTTCATGCGATGCCCTGGTCAGAGAGTGTGGACAGGGGAGTCTTGTGGTTCACTGTATCGAAAGCAGCAGACAAGACAAGGAGGATGAGGATGAATGATTTGGAGTCAGCTCTCGCCAGTCGCAGGGTTTAAGCTACTGACAACCTTTTTTGAAGCCAGACTGATGGATTGGTTTGTTTGGCTGGTTGGTGTGAAAGCAGTTTCCATAAGACATAAAGAAAAATAAATGCCTTCGTATAGCAGCTTGCATTCGTCGCATCTTAAGCAATGCATCCTCGGCAGACAATCACAAATGCTGATCTGCGTATATGAAATTCTGGCGGCTAAATCCACCAAAAAGCAAAACAAATAATGTTAAATCAAACAGGCATCTTCTAGATATTATACCTAGCTACAGTGGTACAAAGATGCCACTAATACTCATGGTGGTACTCAAAAGTACCGGGAGGGGGTAAAATTAAACACTGGTTCGGAGTAAGCAATCAAACCAAGAGTGAAAACAGCTTAAAGTAAATGTGCTACTAATTGTGTGCCAACAGGATAACAGCCTAACATCCATAGCCCTGAACATCTGCACTCTCTCTTTAATAGGCTTCTAATGGCCTAGAGATGAAAATTTAACACAGAGTCCAGGTTAAAAGGTTCATTTTTCTCTTTAAGCAGGATCAAGCCATATTATCTGGCACCTCACATGATTACCAGGCTCATGTGTTGAATTGTGAAAAGAAATAGACATTGACATTACTGAAATACTGATCTTCCTTTTTCTGCCACAGGCATATTGATACTGTCTTAGCATATCTCTATTGAGAATTCTGCATATAAAAGTATTTAGATGATGGACAATATTAGCAGATTACCTCTGATTGACTCTTGAAAACATCATGCTGAGAGCTGATAGCTGACTTCAGTTGTACATCATTTGCTTATGAATTATCCTAACTTTCACACATAATTTAGTTCTTGTTTCATCTCTGAACTTGATTTCACTGCCAATTTAGAGCAGACCTCAGTTTTATTTTGAGACAGATAAATATCTTCTTTGTTATATATTGTATTGAGGCCCCAACACACTTATGAAAAACTTTTCTTCATTCTTTGATCAAGGGTAAAAATAAGTTTGAAACAGCTGAGCAATGGCATACGGTTTGCAAACTTTCAGACACCTGCCGTATGCATTTAGAAGTATATTTATATAATGTGCTAATGCACTATACGTGGCCGTAATATATGCCGATTACCCTTTGTTATTGTTATTTATGATGACATTGATACTACTGAAAATAAGGGTGTATAAAAGAGTGTTAATGGGCAGAATACAGTCACAAAATGATGATAGACATACCTTACTATGGGCAGACGTGTGAAAGGCAGAGGCCTTTACTCAGGCACTCTTTCCAGTATTGTTAGTTGAAATTTCATGCAATAAAACCATAGAGTGTCAACCTATCATTTCTAATTTTAACCTAGCATTCAAGGGAAGATTTTAGGGGAAGTTAATGTTTAGGTTTAGGTATAGCGTTAAGACTGTTTGTTTCAGGAATGTTGTTCCAGGATCAACAAAATACTGTATGTTGACCCAGGAACATGTCTTGTACTCTGCAAAATCATGATCACCAAAAATCAGCAAGTATAATCTAGAGTAGTGGTTCTCAATTTATGGATCGGGAGTCAAAAATTGCTAGTCTGTTCTAATTCGGGACCTCTTATCATAGATTTATTTTTTATTTTGGCACAAATTCATCGTTCACTTGGTAGAAGCTAGCCAAATTAGTTAGGTGCCAACATGGACAGGCTGCATGCCATCCCCTCATCCTTGAAAACAATGCAAGTTAAAATAAAATATGACTCAGACTACATTAAATATGGGTCTATGCAGTTCATGATAATATTAATACATTTTAATGTTTGATTTTAAGTACGCTCTTTTTTGTTTACTTTTGTATGAAAAACTATTTTGGTACTTTGGTTGCTCACCATTTGATGCCCAATCTAAAAGCAGTGTCCTGAAGCATAACCAGTTGAATAGCACTGTGATAGAACAGACACTGAGTGATCTGCCATTTGCCATAATCAGAATAAACTTTAGTCATGCTTATCTGACCACATTTCCATGCTTGACGCTGAAGGAGAATGTCAGGCTCCTGTTCCCTTTATAGATCGCATATCCAGCAATGCATTATATATGTATGTGGCTTTGGGGCATCACAGAGATTGAGTGGCATTATTTTATAGCTGTAAAGTGGTATGTGGGTGGAGATCGCATTTCAGTCCATGTGCATCCTGAACTTTCCACCCTTACCTCCCTCTCATAAAGTCCCCTATTTAGGGTGTGTGTGCTTCAGGCAGATAATCAAACCGCCTCATTTTAGCTGGTGTCATTGATGATTTCTAGTGAGATGCACAGCAGAGAGCCCTACAGCTGCTCTTAAAGTGTGATGGCCCTGTTGCGCTGGCAGATTCCTGAAGGTTGTCATGTGAAAAGACACCAGGGCATCATTCGCCACAGGGCCTTTTATGGGAGGGTGATAGAGGGGACATGATAGTTCTCATCTACCATGCCATACTATCTAGACTACTGGAGGGATGAGGTTTGAGGTGTTGTAACAAGGGTGACTGACTTCAGAGGACAGTACAGATTATTAGGTAGGGAAAGAGGAAAGGAAAAAAAAAAAAACAACATCTCTATAATTAGTTGAAATTAAACAGATAGAGAAATTTTCTTAAACCATTTATAAATAGTTTTTCTTGTTTTCAAAACCTCACTAAATTTAAATAGTTTTATGCTTATACAATAAAAAATATTTGTCAATGAGTTAAGAAAATTGAACTTAAAGATATATTCTCTGTAAGAAATTCTTAATTTATCATGCAAGATTGCTTCTCAAGTAATAGTTTTCTTTCATGGATGGTTTAATGTTTTACTTGAAAACAAGACAAAAATATTGATTAAGAAAATTGCTAAAATTTTCAGTAGGACCAAAGTAATTCTAAAAATGGCTTAGTAAAGTGAAATGAACTTCTGAGTAAAGGTCTAGCATAATTTCTTAGCTGATTGCACCTGATTTGATACTATGTACAGTTTATCTACAATGACATTTGACCTAAGTGCCCAAATACCTTTGGGGGCTAATTAAGCAGTCTATGAATTACCCTTTTTTGCAAGTGTGCATGTTGCATTTGAAGCAGACAATCGTTGTGTTTGATTAATGCAAACCCAAGCTCATCAGCAATAAAAGTCCATTAGCATATCATTAGTATTCTGCATGCTGCTGGGCTTGCAAAAAACTAAATTTGTTTACTAAGTGCTTTCTTGTGCTCTGACACCACAGCTCTAAAGATAACAGGGCTATTCAACCTCTGCTTTTAGATTAGCCATGCCTGATCCATCTCTGCAATCCCCCATGCAAGAGACTGTAACCTACAATACATGCTCTTAAGAGCTGGCTTTTGGTTTGTTAAACACATTGCCATACTGTTAACACTTTTATTAGTCACAGTTAGATCTATGTTGTGTTGTACGTAGAGAAGTTAATAAATGACAACATTAGATCACCCTATTTACTTTCTTAATTAATGTCCTTGGTCTTATTGTGTACAATTCATCAGCGCATGTTGGTCGACAGAATAACAATAATAATAATAATACAGTACAATAAAAACACCCCTTGCAACTGAATGCTTGCTGGCAGGTGCGATGGATACAGGTAATATTACATAAAAAGAAGAAAATACCCAATACACTACTATGGCAGAGGCCTCCTCTTTGGTGCCCTCCCAGCAGGTGGCTGGGAGTTTGCCTATGCCTGGAAATGGACCTGATCCAAGGCCATGTGGGCAGGGTAATATAATATTTATAACAATATATAGCCCACTTTTCATAATCCTATCAAATCCAGATAAATTAAATTCTGAAATGAATATTTACTCAGAAATACCCATTAACAGATGTTGTTAAATAAATGTGTTGCAAATGCTGTTTCATGTTGTCTTAACAGGTATGAAAAATACTTGTTTGAGATGCATGTTTTATATTTCTCTGTTGTGGGTGTTACATTTTTGACCGAGGTTTCCCTTGAGTCCACTTACTGTAGGAGTCTAGTAGTCTTTCAGCTCTTCGAATCATTTGTAAGTGTGCCATTGCTTAGATAATATGTCTCTTGTTCAGCTTTGGAACCATGTGAACCCAGTGCACAGTGTAATCACAATGTTTAATAAAAGTGACATAAGCAAGGAACAAAGACAAATTGCATTCTTAAATCAACACTGTAAAGTTTACTTTAAGTACAAGAAAAAAATACAAATAATATCTCCAAGGTAGGCTACTGAGATGGCATATCTTTACAAGGGGAGTGTAAAATGATTTGTAGGGAGCTCTTTGAACACAGAGCAGGAGAATTAGAGAATTCAGACCTTTAAACAGTGTCAGTTTTTCATTTAAACAGTTTTTAAAACAGTTTTTCATTTAAACAGTGTCAATCATCAAAGGCAATATAGAGTATCTTATCCTTGCTATCAAACTAAAATTATTTTTGTGTATTGTTTTAAAATAGAAAGGAAACTAAATTTTGATTGGTACAGACAGAATTTTATTAATGAGACCATTTTTTGTCTATTATGTAGACATGAAGCTTTTACTGTTATGAACAAGATCAAACAAGGGAAGCTATCGTGAGGTTTCAGATGTTGAGTCTTCTGAAATGTAGGGTTGATGAGGAGAAAACTGACATAGAATATTTATCTGAGGAATATTCAAGTTATCTAACTGCTAGAAGCCATTTGAAAATGAATCACTTTAACATTGACCCATTTCAACAATAATATTTGCTATAGTTTCCTATTAACCTCTATACACCAGAGGCAACATTTACCATGTTGTAGTTTTTATATGTGCGTTCCAAAATTTGAAATGTGAATAGGGTCCTTTTTTAGTAAATTAACATACAGCATACTCTTTATTTATAGACGTCTTCAACCTATGCTCATGCTACATTATTTAACATAGTGGTAACCCCTATAACACCAACATGGCAGAAACTCTTCTAAATCCCCAAATTATAGAACATTAAAAACATCTAGGTTATGTATGTAACCTCCGTTCCCTGATGGAGGGAATGAGACGTCCGGGGTCGGGGTATGCAAATACTGTCTGCCAACTTCTCATTGGCCTTTTTTTCATAGATCAGAGGCATATTCGGCGCTCAAGAAAGACCCCTAGTGTCGCTTCTTCGACACAACGTCAAAGTGAGCGACAGACGGGGAACTAACAAATCTCCCCCTGTTTTTAATTGCACAAAAACACATAAAATAAATGATTTATAAAAGTGTTATATATTACATTGTTAAATATCCCCTACCCTGTTTAAGCAATGTTACATTAACGGCAATTGAAATTTTGATTTAGTCCCAAAGCATATGGATTAGTTAATGGGCCGACTGATTCAGGCTGATAGAAGAGCAACTTTGACTGAAATAACCACTCGTTACAACCGAGGTATGCAGCAAAGCATTTGTGAAGCCACAACACGCACAACCTTGAGGCGGATGGGCTACAACAGCAGAAGACCCCACCGGGTACCACTCATCTCCACTACAAATAGGAAAAAGAGGCTACAATTTGCAAGAGCTCACCAAAATTGGACAGTTGAAGACTGGAAAAATGTTGCCTGGTCTGATGAGTCTCGATTTCTGTTGAGACATTCAGATGGTAGAGTCAGAATTTGGCGTAAACAGAATGAGAACATGGATCCATCATGCCTTGTTACCACTGTGCAGGCTGGTGGTGGTGTAATGGTGTGGGGGATGTTTTCTTGGCACACTTTAGGCCCCTTAGTGCCAATTGGGCATCGTTTAAATGCCACGGCCTACCTGAGCATTGTTTCTGACCATGTCCATCCCTTTATGGCCACCATGTACCCATCCTCTGATGGCTACTTCCAGCAGGATAATGCACCATGTCACAAAGCTCGAATCATTTCAAATTGGTTTCTTGAACATGACAATGAGTTCACTGTACTAAAATGGCCCCCACAGTCACCAGATCTCAACCCAATAGAGCATCTTTGGGATGTGGTGGAACGGGAGCTTCGTGCCCTGGATGTGCATCCCACAAATCTCCATCAACTGCAAGATGCTATCCTATCAATATGGGCCAACATTTCTAAAGAATGCTTTCAGCACCTTGTTGAATCAATGCCACGTAGAATTAAGGCAGTTCTGAAGGCGAAAGGGGGTCAAACACAGTATTAGAATGGTGTTCCTAATAATCCTTTAGGTGAGTGTATATATATATTAAAAAGAAAAAAATATGAGTGTATGGTCATTACAATCTCTCCAAGAGGAATTATCTTATTGCAGCCTAAATCACAAAGTCATATCACTCGCACACTCAGTGAGTAAAACATCTAATGCTGTGCAACACCTCTGGGGCAGAAGGGTTAGCACCATAGTGATGCAGAGAATGGGCTGCAATTTATATCAGAGATATGTTATACTCAGTGGGCATTGAGATACTACACTGTTTTTCCAGTGACTTACTGCTAAGACCAGGGGCGGACTATGACTAAAAGGCTAGGGCTGCCCACCAAACCCGGCCCGCAACACACCGGCTCATCGATTTCATTTTACGGCTCAATTTAAAATGTTTGTGTTGGAAAAAAAATAAAATTGACTGCTAGTCATGACATCGGGCCAAACAGTGCAATAATTGTCGTAACTTTAATACTTATAAAACCACTGTAAATGTGATGAGTGGATTTTTTTAGAGAAATCACTAAAATAAGCACTTTATAGCTCAGAAAAATAACATGTCCATAAACTTTTTTCCCAACATATACAGATGTTAGGTTAAAATTTTCATGAATGTACAAGAGAAAGTGTGTATTTTAGGTGCTGTGACAAGTCATTTGTTTAAAGTTTTAAAGATCTTAATCTCCTTTCCACTTTTGTCTAGAAGTGCAAATAATCTATTGTCTTAGTTAATATGAGGTTGTGGAAGCAACAAGTAAAATTATATGTTATATATGTATGTGTATATATATATATATATATAATAGATCATAAAATGTTGTTTCAAATAGTTAGATGAAGAAAGCTTCACACAGCAGGACACTGATGACAATGCTTATATTTCATGTCAATAACCCACATAACTATGTGTAAGTATTTATTTAAAAAACACAATCAGTGAAAACAAACTTTGCCAGAATGTGTACATGTACAAATATAAACTAATTTAAATATATTTTAAAGAAAATATACATACCTCTTAAAATGTAGAATTTTGCAGGTATTTTGCAGATTAATTGCTCATACTTTCACTCTATGTGAGTTTGTTGTGTCTTTATATCTGTATATATCTATATTTTCCTCAGATTATTCTTTAGAAAAAGTGAACAGCCCTGACAAGCGCTGTTTCTGCTATCCTTTAAACAAAGTAAGCCTCAAAGACTCAAAAAGCCACAAAGTAATATTTTTCATGACTTATTTACAACAGTTTTTATCAGGTGTGAACATTATTCACCAAGCCGCACTTCAGCTCACTGTGGTATGAATAGATTATGCAAATGACTATGTACTGGTCATAGCTTTACTGTTTGCATATTTTGAGTACAGTACACTGTTGTTATTGTATTTGTTCTAATGTATTTGTCATTTTGTCATTATTCAGAGCTTATCTAATACTTGATATGTCTTTGGTTGTCACCATTACTGTGATTACTTGTATGTCAAATAATAAGGTCCATTTGGGGTAGATGGGATCATTTTACTGACTTGAATCTTTGAGTCTCATTCAGCAAAATTAATGAATCTATGTTCAAATCATTTCATTCATTTGAGCAGAATTTAATTAAAATGTAACATTTTCAATAGCCAAACCCCCCACAAAACATCTACTTAAGCAAACTTTGATTATAGTCCCAATTAGAATTTTTTTTTAATGCAGCCAAGGACAAATTATGAGAAACAGAAACATTAGTTCACCTCTGGAAATTTCTTGTCCAAGTTGTTCGTTCTTTTGTCATGTGACAGCTGCTGTCACGTGACAAAAGAACGAACGACTTGGACAAGAAGACTCCAGAGGTGAACTAATCATTTCTGTTTCCTGTGTGAGCAATGCATTGCATACAGTGGCGAATTCTCAGGGCCAGCAAAGCCTTCACTGCTGGCCTAACTTGCCAAATAAATAAATATTTTTCATCCTTTCACTCTCAATCACCTTTTTGCCTGTGTATTTTTAAACGCTTTCCACTCTTAATTAATCTACAAACAAATAGAGAGAAAAAAGAAGTTTATCGAGTCAGAATTTATTCCTTATAAGTGAAGCATGACAACTGTTTCACAAATTGCATGCCCAAAGCCTAAGCAGCACGTGAGTCTGAGCGCCACCCTTTTAGGCCTTCAGAATTTCAACAAAATCCATCATGTTCTGCATGACCGTGTTGATTGCTTAACTTATTAAACAGGAAAGGAGAACTGATATTATTTTCAAGTAAATTGGTAAGTGCTTTTTGCATTTTGCAAAATGTAAATGTAAAATGCATTTTATAGCAACATCAGGAGTTTTTAAGTGTAAATTAGGCTGCTTGAGCAGTCAATGTCAGATCAAGTTTTGAAAAGTAGTGCTGCGTTCCATTCAACTCGGAAAGTCAGATTTTACGATTCTACTAGGAAAAGTGCAATGGAATGCTTCTTGAAGTCAGAATTACAACTTGTAGGCTCATGCAGAAATGCTCATCTCCGATTTCGCCGAGATGCAGGGGCATGATGTCACACTCAGGGAGATATAAAAAGTAAGTGATAAACATTCACTTTATTAAGTCATATCGATTAAATGAGTTTGTTTACACATTACATGATATTAAAGCTTGATTAACAAACGCCTGCAGAAACGGGTGTATAAAACAGGTTAATAATCTCTCTTGATAATCGTGCACCTGAAGCAAAATGCTAGCGCTGCAGCATTGTTTATCAGTTGGGTTGCAAGCAGACATCACTAATGAGAGTCAAACCCCTGCTTAGCTAATGGGAGTTTTGCAGTTTTGTTTCCTTAAATGTAATTTTCCGAATATCGGGGAATGGAATGCATTTATGGTCAGAGATATCAAGTAGGAATATCCCTCATCCAACTTGAATGGAATGCAGCATAACCGTGGTACCCTGACGAACAAAATGTATTGCAAGCAAGATCTAAATCACAAATATTATTAGATCGATTTTTCCAGGTATTACAGACCTCTTTGGTAGATTAATATGAAAAATTATGATTTTTGAATGTCTGTTCAGGAGACAGAAAAATTCAAACTTAGGTTTGCTTGAGCATAAAGTGTCATTTGTCAAATGTCAATTGTTATTACTAGTTAACTGCAATATAATATATAATGCCCAAATTCATAGGGTGTCTTATTCATTGTGAAACTGTGTTTTCTTACTGGCATGATTCACACTGAAGGCCTAGACTTTAAATGCACGATCCACCGCTGCTAGCGTATATGTCTGTCATGTGACAAAAGAACGAACGACTTGGACCAAAGAGTTGAAAGGTGAATTAATAATTTCTGTTTCAAATACAGTGCCTATGCGGTTTTCACATAACAAACGAACGGAGGTTGCGCAACGGCCAACTCACAAATACTCTCTGAGACTACTTGTTCTTCTGAGTCACATAAAAGATTTGTTCAAAACGAATGAATCGTTCATGAATGACCCATCACTACAAAGCTATTTTGAATAAATGTCTCGTTTCGAAGGATACAGTATACCAAGTGTCGTCCTTTAAACAAACCTTGTTTAAACGAGACAGTCTTTATAGGAAAACGGAAACAGAACTTATACAGAACAAAATAGTTGCTATGACAGCAAGCCACTCTTTATCAAGTGTGAGTGCTTTGAGTGACAAGGGAACAAAGTTCGTTTGGAAGGGAATGTATGAGATAAATTTTAGGAGAGTTATAATGATGTAGAGAGAAAAGAGAATAGATTTTACTGGTGTTCTTTTAGGCTATAATACTATATTTTAATTATATATTACTGTAATTATACATATAATATATACTCTACACCCAGAGGTGGGTAGAGTAGCCAAAAACTGTACTCAAGTAAAAGTACAATTACTTCCATAAAATGATTACTCAAGTAGAAGTAAAAGTACTAACACAAATAATTACTTGAGTGAGAGTAAGAAAGTATCCAATTAAAAGAGTACTCAAGTAGTGAGTAACTCGTTACTTTCACAAATGACATAATGGACATGATCTAATTTATATTCCATTACATAAAACACATTTTACATGTATTACAGAATTATAATTATTTTTATTATTATTAATGGAAATTCTGTCATCATTCACCATCATGTTGTTCCAAACCCATATGACTTTCTTTCTTACATGCAGCATAATAAGGAGATATTAGACAGAATGTTTGCCATGAATGAGTCAGAAAGAGTCACTATTTACTTTCAGTGAATGTTTTTTTTCTCCAAATTTTGAAAGTGAATAGTGACTGAGACTGCCACTCCCTAACATTCTGTCTAAAATATTATGTGTTCCAATTAATATAAAGCCTCACACTGGTTTGGAACAATATGAGGGTAGAGAAATGATGACAGAATATTAAATTATGGCTGAGCTACCACTTTAAAGAGATAGTTTATCCCAAAATAAAAATTCTCTCATCATTTACTCCCTCATGCCATCCCAGATGTGTATGATTACCTTTCTTCCGCAGAACACAAATTCAGATTTTAAAAGAAAATTTTAGCTCTGTAGACCATCATTTTGATGCTCCAAAAAGCACATAAAGGCAGCATAAAAGTAATCCATAAGAATCCAGTGGTTAAATCCATATATTCATAAGTGATATGATAGATGTGGGTAAGAAACAGATCGATATTTGTTGCTAGAAACCAGGGGGCGATATGCAGAGATCTGTTTCTCTGTTTCTCATCCACACCTATCACATCACTTCTGAAGATATTGATTTAACTGATTGAGTCTTATGGATTATTTTTATGCTAATTTATGTTTGTTTGTTTAGCTTTAAAATGTTGCCACACATTCACTTGCATTGTATGGACCTACAGAGCTGAGAAATTCTCCTAAAAATCTTAATTTGAATCAGCAGATGAAAGAAAGTCATACACATCTGGGGTGGCAAGAGAGTGAGAAAATAATGAGAGTTTTTGGGTGAACTATCCCTTTAAGAGCACTTGATGAATTTGTCAATGAATTTTGGAAACATTTCTAGTAATTATTACAGTGAAAATGTGAAAATGTCCCACAAGGACAGTATATATAATGCTGAAACATAAACCAAAGCAAGATCACGCTTTATTAATGCCTTCTTTCGCTATTTCATAGCTTTTAAAGTCCTGTGTGGATTCTTATTTCAGTGTAGTTACAGTTTACAGTGTTGTAAGTATTTAGATCATTAGTTCTGTACAGCAATACTGCCGCTTTTTAAATACAGAGTACGCAACCTACATAGGGCACCAACTCCGGTCGCGGAACACTTGCTGTGTCTGAAATTTGCCCCCTATTCACTATATAGTGCACCAATTCCAGTGAATATTTCGAATTTTGAGTGACCCACTCATTCCCTACTTTTGTTCACTCATTCTTACCCACAATGCACTCTAATTTCATGTGTACATTTAATGTAAACTCGACAATGGTTAATTTTCCACAATCCACCACGGGGAAGACATACGAACTGGGAGTTGACTGCTTCCTTCACTCCTGCGGTTATTTATTTCAATGTAGTAAATTACTTTTGACAAATCATAACTTGATTAAATTAACATAATAACATATACAGATACATTATAAAATGTACTCGTTATTTGATAAAATGTGTTTACTCTTTATATTAACACACAGTATATATTAAAAATGACAAACAGAATGAAGATTTATTGTATTAATATATTATTTAATAAGAATAACAAGCAAGACCCAAGTATTTTAAAATTTCATATGTGACGTTGTTTCTGCGACAGCGCCAGTGCTCCGACACTCACGTCCGAATTCACTAATTTTGTTCAATTACTACTGAGATATAGTGCACTAACTGCCATTCACTATATAGTAAATAGTGAATGAACGATTGCGGAAACAGCCACTCTCTTCACCCTACTATTGCCATCTCATTACACAGAAAAGCCAGCGTTAGAATTAGAGCCAAAACTTACCTCAGCGTGCTGCTTTAAGTTGGAGCTGTGATTTTAATCTTGAAAAATCAGCTTGTCTTGATGTTAAATGAAGGCAATGCATGACGAAACTATTGTTTTTTCCACTGTGTGAAGCAAAGAAAGTGTTTCACTCAGAAGAGTTTGATGCTGCTGCACTGATGACTTGAGTGACACAGTCTGTGATACCGGCTCAGCGCATGCAGTTGCACACAACCAACATCCGCGGTCTAATAAAAGTCCCATTCAATAATCTCTCAATAAATTACACATTACTTAAAATTAAACCCACCAATGTAACGACAATAACGCCACCATTGTAAAAAAGTAAATGTAAAAAACATTTATTAAGAAATTTACTTGAGTGAGAGTAAAAAGATCCCATTTTTAACACTAATCTAAAAGTACAATTTTCCCCAAAATGTACATGTAACAGAGTAAATGTAGCACATTACAACCCACCTCTGTCTACACCTGTCTACTGAGGTAATTCAACTTGGGAATTAATATTACTTGCATTTGAACATCTTATTTATGGGCATATTGGCGTCATTTTTTTTAGACAAATTATGTTATTTTCCATTGAAGCAAAGAATTGTGAGTTGTTCATGCCTGGTGCGATTCCCCATCAGGAAAATGCCCTGTGCTCCTGGCAGCCAGTTTGCCCCTAGCTAAGACCAAAAAATTAAATAAAACTGCCCTCGGATTTCCAGTCTTTGTTTGTAGAACTGACATTGATATATGTCTTGATGTATAGATGTAAAAAAAAAAAAAAAAACAACAACAAAAAAAAAAACGTTAATTTAAATTTTTCAATATTTCAAACCTTTATATATAAAAAAAAAAAACGTTATATGGTCGCTTTAAGAATGCAATTGAGAATTTCAAATGACCTTGTTCTAGTTGAAATAGACACATCTTTCACACTAAATGTGCTTTATCTTTGATCACGAGGGCCAATCCAAAAATTGCAAGCATGAGTTGATTCACATCCAGACTTATCCTCCACCACAGCATAAAACTTGTGATCCAGGCATGGTCATATTCATTATGACAGGTGAAGCAGAAACAGATCAGAGACCAGCACTCTTCTTTTAAGTGGTGTGAGAGATACAACTCTTGATGTACACATATTTGTTTTATTTTTATTTTTCTGATATCTTCACTATGAGCTTTTGCATTGAATAGAGCTCTAATCTGAAAAGTATGTGTGCAGACTTCATTAGTTGTTTTTTGGGCTTGTGTGTGTCTTCAAGATCACAATCTAGTTGTAATGAGCCTCCTGCTCTCCCAGCTGAATTTGATGAAAGAATTTTGTATCTATTCTGTCTGCATTGTAATCATTACAATGCACAAACCAGTACATTGCAATTTTTGTGTTTTTGCTGTCAACACAGTGAAAGAAAAAACTGAAAAAGAGCTAGAACTTTTTTGGGTTTTCTTTCTAGGATAGCGCAACCATGCAGTTCTGTGCCAACAAATTGGACAAGAAAGACTTTTTTGGGAAATCCGATCCCTTCATGGTGTTCTACAGAAGCAACGAAGACGGCACGTAAGTCTATTTAAAGGGAAACTCTAGTTCACCTAAAAAAAGGAAAATCTTTTCATTACTTACTCACCCTCATGTCGCTCCAAACCCATTTGACTTTTTTTTTTTTTCTGTGGAACACAAAGGGCAAATTTCAAAAGAAAAATCCTGGCCACTCTTCTCCATATAATGGAAGTGAATGTGGCTGTCAAGCCCCCCATTGACAAAAAAGCATCATAAATATAAGCAAATTAAAAGAAATCCATTATTCACTGATAATCTACCCATCCAGTTATCTGTTTACAGCTTCGACCGGGCCTTTGGCTACATTCACACCGCAGCTGAATGTGGCCCAAATTTTTAAACAGTGAGTATTTTAATGTTTACGTATTGGCCCCATTCACTTCCTCTCAAAGTGCCACAATGTATCCCAAATATGTATGCTTTTTTTATGAAAAGGAGCAGCAAGTCAAATTGCATTCAACAATATTCCACAAATGCTGTTGATTGAGCTTAACTTGTATTGAACCTAGAAAGAGTATAAAGGAAAGAGAATAAAATGATAGGCTTCAACAGTACAGTCCAGTGAATCATTTGGAATACACATTTTCAAATATTCCCCCTCTGGAGATTTATGGTCTGAAAATGGCTTTCTGTATGTGTATAGACAAACATGAAAAGGCCTTCTTGTATGTCCACAACAAAGCTTCCTAACTTAAGTGACCATGGTTTCATGCTTTCAAGAGCTTTTATGTACTTTGCCCATTTTGTGTTTTAGAGCAAAAATATTGTGGAAAACTAAAAATTCTCTGCGGAGTCTTGGATGAGTCAGACGATGCTTAAAAAAAGCTTTATGGTGTTTAATGATGCTCTTTAGCATTGATGAAGAGGCTAATTATTAAATGTAATAAATAAAAAAAATCTGTTTATAATTAGGCTAAAATGCCATTTCAAGGATTAGAAAAGTTGGAGACCTTTGCTCTTTCTTAACTTGTACACCCTGAACATTTGTATCATTAAAAGATGTTTCTTCACCTATGGAGACTTTTTGCCCTATTGACTTTTAGAAAATAAACTGCGCTGACACACACTTTTAACACCCTCACTAGTCTATTTAATTTGTCTACTAACAATGTCCAACTATAACCCAAATACACACAATCAAACAATCCTTTTTAAATAATTTGATAAAAATACAGCTTGATTAGAAGTGACGGACAAAAAAAAGTTTTCTTCACATATCAAATATCTCATATTTCATCTCTCTGAAACTGTTGTCTCATCTCTAACTAAGCACACTTAGTTTAAAAAAAAAAATTGTTGGTCATGGTGGAAATGATGCAACAACTAAGAGACTGTTGTAAGCTATGTAAAAATGTATATACATTATCTACATATTAATTAGTATATGTATATTTTAATTTGTTTAATCATTAATTTTCATATTTTAATTTAAAAATAAAAAAATTAGACATAAATGGCATTTGATAAGCAGCTAAACTAAATGATAAATAAATGTTAAGTAGACAGTTTTAATGTTCCATTTACTGTATATTTACACTTTTATCCTTTTAAATCTGGCTGACAGAAATCTGTGAGTATATCAGCAGTCTGAAAACCAACATGATAAACATGGTAACACAATAGTAATGAACTGATTTCATACTTCTTTAACTTTGCAAATAATTAAAAAGATATGTTTTGTCAGATATGACCACAACCAGATGAAAAGAGCAGGTGGCTGATGTCAGTCACATTTTGAGTTTCCTCAGGAGTTATGCCATGTCTCCTTGTCTTGGTCTCTTTCTGTTTTCTCAACATGAAGGTTTACAATTTGCCATAAGACAGAGGTGATGAAGAACACCCTGAATCCTGTCTGGCAACAATTCACCATTCCAGTCAGAGCTCTCTGCAATGGAGACTATGACAGGTAAGACACACAGACTTCCAGTGGCTTTGATGTTCTTTGATAAAACAAATAGGGCTCTTCACATATCACTCATAAAGCCTATACATATGTATGATGTTTGCAGTAAAGATATACATGTTACTTACTTCCCTATTCATATACTGTATGTCCTACTTTTGAATGTGTGCTCTGTTTTTTGATCATTTTGTTTAAAAACATTTTTCAGTCTCATGTAGCAAGAAATTTGACCATAAAGTTTGGCCATTTTGCTGCTTGCTCTTGCCAAGAACTGCCCACTAGACAAGAATAAATCTTCTGATGACGTGTAAAGAGATGCAATAGAATTTGTTTTGTTTTATGCACTGTAAAAAAAAAAAAATAATTAAATCTGCTTAAAGATATTTACCTTACCAGCCACTAAGCATTTTTTTAGCAACCAGCCTGGCATACTTTGGCAAACCAAGTGATTTGTTCTTCCTAAAAAGCACTGGTTGTATCAACCCAGTACCTTGTAAACATTGGTGTTTCCAGGCAGACTGATGCATCACAACTCCCAAAGGTTGCATGAACCCAGCCAATAATTTAGAACTGCTGGGTTTTTTAGAAACACTTTTGCATGCAATATGCATCAATCTGTCAGCAAATGGACTGTGGGTGGTCTGTGGGCTTCCCATTTGAGGCTGAGATTAACCTGACTGTAAAATGATAAGCCTCAAAGGAATAATGAAATGTCTCTACTCTACACTTGCCTCAAGATGAATTCTTGAGAGACAAGTACAAGGTAAGGTAGGTATAATTATTATATATATATATACAGTATATTTTTTCTTACAACAGAACTAAGACCATAAAGAAAACATATATAGTACAGGAGAGACGGTGTAACTTGATTAAGTAGCTACAGTATTTTAAATTTACAGATACCTGGAAAGGACTACATGCTCTGCCTTCCTCTCACACATTCAACAAAAAGAGGATCACCACCTTGCCGTGACCAATCAGCTTAGGGAATTTGAACTGCATGTCAAAAAATTTGAAACTTGAAAAGCTCTGGCCTGTTTGTGCTCTTGCTGCTCTCCAGGGTTAATCTTTCATGACAGGCACCGCACTGCAATACAGTGCAGAAATGTGGCACATGCCGTGCAAAATCAAAAACTGAGGCCTGATGACAACATTTCATGGTTCCCACATTCAAGAGAAGAGGCGAAGCATATTCAATTTACCTTTTAAAACTGCCATCTTCCTAGATGAACTAACATATGCTGGTCTAGGATGGTTTAACTTGGAAGTGCTGGTTCAGTGCTGGTGTAGATGGTGGTCCAGCATAGGCAGAATTATCAGTAACTGATAAAATGGGTCAACCAGCATGGTTATTCAGATAATGCTGGTTAACCAAGTCTTGCTGGTTAAACTAGTCAAAAAGCCTTTTGGAAAACCAGCACACCAGGATCCGGTGTTGTGAACCAGCTTTCAAAGCACAACAGGTGACCAGCTATGCTGGTTTTATTCATTAGGTTTCATTTCAGTCATTATAGCCATTCATAGGTTGACTTCCAATGGAGTGTAAACACTGTCTCTGTGGCACTATCAAAACATTACTCTGTTTGTTTGAGCATCCCAACCATGGATGCGTTTCCCAAAAGCATCTTTAGCAAATTATAGTCACAATTCAAATTTTTACCAACGTTAGCAAACAGCATTGAAAAGTTGTGTGGTTGGAACCACAACTCTCCAGCTGTGGTTAGATGCATAGTTTCTTGTTAATTTGTCATGTGAACTTCATTTGACTTCACTAAGATCTTCTATATCTTTCATTCCACATCTTTCATTCTGTAAGACTTAAGACCCTGTTTACATGCACTAAAGAAAACTACTTATTCTGGGGGTTTTGCAGATAGCAGCATCCTGAAACATAGGCCAATTAAGGGATTAGAAAAAAAGTGATTTATCACACCTTGGTTTCTGTCAGATAACGCAGCTTTTGTGGTAAATGCATAAGAGAAATTCTCATAGGTTTTTAAAGAGTGCGCATGTTTGTATGTGCTCAAATACGCCAGGGGAACCCCACGTAAGAGGGGAAATTTACAGAGCCACATGAATATGTGGGTAAAAATAACAGTGATAACAGTGCACACAAACATGGACACCATTTTTGCAGACGTCTGCTGTCAGTTGTCTATGTAAACGTGCTATAATTTGACATCCATTCAGTCGCTACAGGAATTACAACTCCAAACCTGCATAACATAAGTAACAAAAACTCTATATTGTGTTTCGACAGATGTGCCACATAGATACTATGGTTTCGAGAAACAATTGTGACTAGCTAGTTCAATTCTCCAATGAGGCATCATACTATGGTAATTTAGCAGTGAGTTATGTTGATGTACGGGAAATGTACCTCAACCTGACACAGCAATGTTGGCTAAATCAGTTTTATGTGTTTGGGGTGGGACTACCTGCAAAAAGCAGTTCAGTTGGGAAATGACAAGTCTGTCTGAACAATTGCACTTGAACGGAATGTAAGTGGTGTAGCGTATTTATAGATCACCGTCTGTCGCTCACTTCGACGTTGTGTCAAAGAAGCGACACTAGGGTCTCTCTTGAGCACCAAATATACCTCTGATCTATGAAAAAAGGCCAATGAGAAATTGGCAGACAGAATTTGCATGTCCCGCCCCCGGACATACGGGTATAAATGCGGGGAAATGCGTCTGTTTTATTCAGAAATGTTCTTCTGAGCCAATGGTCGTGTATGCGGCAAGCTTCAAATCACACACACCTGTTTCTCTTACCTCCGGTGATCTGCTGTTGGATCTATGGCGCACTTCAGCGGTTTTCTTCTCTGCACGGCAGTGCAGTTTGCCCCTGGGTGCTTCAACAGCGCAACTAAAAAGTTGTAATAAAAGAGTGATTTTCTCTAAAAGAGTATTTTCCTCTGAAAGAGCAATACACTGCGGCATTGAACGTCCTTTTCAGGATGTGTCTTTTTAAAGATGCCCTTCCGCCCCTGTGTAGTTCCTGGATGCGGTAGAGTGCTCTCTGCTTCAGATGGCCACAGGCACTGTCTCGTGTGTTTGGGCTGCGATCACAACGAGGCAGCGCTTGTGGATGGTTCATGTTCTCACTGCAAGACCATGGCAACGTTGCGGTCACGGCTTTCCTTCAATCAAAGGAACACCACTCCAGCCGCCCCCCACATCGCTCCTTCTTCCCATGGGATTGAGGTTGATGCGGCCGGAGATGGAGGCGGTTTGGGGATGGCAGCGGGCACGGCTTCGCCGGGTACATCCCCGCGAACCGCCCGCCTCCCCGGCACGCTCATTGACTTCCGTCCGGGATCAAGGCAACAGCGGCTCGTCTCACACCCGCCTGCCTGTCCTCTTGAGCCCCCCGAGCTGGATGAGCTCGCCGCTGCTTCGGGGAGCGGTCCGGAATCTGATGTGGATGACTCGTCTGGGCTGCCGCCTTTAGGCCAGCGCACCAAGGTTGAGGCTGACACCCAGATGTCCGATATGCTTGCCTGGGCCGCCGCCAGCATGGGCTTGGACTGGAACCCTCCGTCCTCCCCACAGCCGTCACGGCTGGAAGATTGGATCCTTGGGTCTGCGTGTCGCTCACAGCCATGCCCCCAGTGGTCCCTTTCTTCCCGGAGGTGCATGATGAGCTGACGACTGCATGGAGAGCACCCTTCTCCACTCATCAAAAAGCCCCTCGCTCATCCGCTATCACTACCCTCGACAGCGGAGTGGCCCATGGATACACAGTGATTCCGCAGGTGGACAGGGCGGTTGCGATCCACCTATGCCCCGAGAACGCCGCCACATGGCGGGGTTGCCCTGTGCTCCCCTCTAAGGCCTGTAGGATGACGTCAACATTGGCCACTAAAGCCTACAGTGCCACTGGACAGGCCGCTTCCGTCCTGCATGCCATGGCCCTCCTGCAAGTCCACCAGGCCAAGGCACTCAAAGATCAGCACGAGGGTAGTCCTAATCCCGACATGCTGCAGGAACTGTGCTCAGCGACCGACCTCACCCTCAGGGCCATGAAAGCCACAGTGCAGTCACTTGGGCAGGTGATGGCCACACTTGTGGTTCAGGAACGTCATCTGTGGCTGAACTTGGTAAAGATGCGCAAGACGGACAAGACACGCTTCCTCGACACCCCTGTCACCCAGTTTGGCCTCTTCGGTCAAACTGGGTGACAGGACTTCGCCCAGCAGTTCTCCGCGGTGAAAAAGCAGACGGGGCCCATCTCACACATCCTGCCCTGTCGCAAACAGGCCGCTACAGGCCATGCCCCGTCTGCTCGCCCAGCTCTCAGCCCCGGCGTCAAGCTCCCCACAGGAAGCGCACGCCCCTGTCTCACGGACCCCCTCGAGGACCCGGAAGGCTCCCAGGCGCTCCTGAGATGATCGATCCAGGGACAGATGTTCGCTCAGGAGATGGTAAGCAGACCACTCCGTCCCCCGGTGTAGGGCCCGGAGGAGAATCCTTTTTTAAGTTATTTAATTTGCTGGTACCTACACTCTCAATAAAATAGCTATTTCTTTTGTCTCTGGGTCACCTGGCCCGCAAATGCCATTCTAACGGCACTCTGCCACCACACCTCAACAGTCCCCGCATGCTGGATGCAGACCCTCCGCCTTCAGCCCCACGACTGTTCCCCGGCCGGCCGGTTCTGACGAGTCTAGAGGACGCATCCAAAGGTCCTCCTTCTCAGTCACTAACCCGCCCCCTGCCGGGTGTGCGGAGCAAGGTAAGTGCTTCAAGTCTTTTCTCAGCACCAGAGCCTCGGGATGCACTTTTGCCTCCCGACACCGTACTTCCTGCGACGCCCCGCTGTGACGCCCCGCCGGGTATGTAAAAAATAATTGGCCCGTTAGTGCCCCTAGCATGGAGCTTGGACCATCTGACTCGGTTATGCAATTCAGTTTGCCAGGCCCCCCAGTACACGGCGAACATGCCAATTCCCTGCATGCGGAAATCGCGACCCTCTTACTCAAAGGCGCGTTAGAGCCTGTCCCTCCAACCGAGATGAAGAAGGGTCTTTACAGCTCTTACTTCATTGTACCCAAGCAAGGCAGTGGCTTACGACCAATATTGGATTTGCGAGTTTTCAACTGGGCTTTGCACAAACTCCCGTACAAAATGCTCACGCAAAAACACATTTTAACTTATGTCCGGTATCTAGAATGGTTGCAGCGGTAGACCTGAAGGATGCGTACTTCCATGTCTCAATATTGCCTCGACATCGACCCTTTCTACATTTTGCGTTAGACAGCCAGGCGTATCAGTACAAGGTCCTCCACTTCGGCATGTCCCTTTCCCCTCGCGTCTTTACGAAGGTCGCAGAGGCAGCCCTTGCCCCGCTCCGAGAAGCCGGCATCCATATACTCAACTACTTCGACGACTGGCTCATCCTGGCCCATTTCTGAGAGTTACTATGCGCCCACAGGGACAAGGTGCTCAGGCACCTCAGCCGTTTAGGGCTTCAGGTCAACTGGGAGAGCAAGCTCGCCCCGGTTCAGAGCATCTCTTTTCTTGGCATGGAGTTAGACTCAGTCTTAATGTCAGCGCGCCTCACCAACGAGCATGCGCAGTCAGTGCTGGAATGCCTCGCTGCCTTCAGGCCAGGCACTGCAGTCCCTTTAAAACTTTTCCAGAAGCTCCTGGGGCATATGGCATCCTCCGCAGTGGTCGCGCCGCTGGGGTTGATGCATATGAGACTGCTTCAGCACTGGCTCCAGACTGGAGTCCCGAGATGAGCATGGTGCCACGGCACGTACTGTGTGATGTCACCCCGCTTGCCGCCAAACATTCATACCCTGGACAGACCTCTGCTTTCTGCGGGCAGGAGTCCCCTTGCAGCAGGTGTCCCGACACATCTTGGTCATGGCCGACGCCTCCAAATTGGGTCGGGGTGCCGTGTGCAATGGGCACGCAGCTGTGGGCCATTGGAAGGGGGCCCCGCTGCGCTGGCACATCAACTGCCAGAGGTTTTGGCTGTATTCTTTGCCCTGTGGAGATTTCTCCCGCTAGTTCAGGGCAAACACGTCTTGATCAGATCAGACAGCACCACTACGGTGGCATACATAAATCACCAAGGTGGCGTACGCTCCCACCACATGTTACAACTCGTCCGTCGTCTCCTCCTTTGGAGCCAGCAGCCACTCACATCCCCGGCAACCTCAATGTGATGGCGGACGCACTATCACGACAATGCTTGCCCAGTGGAGAGTGGAGGCTTCACCCCCAGTCGGTCCAGCTGATTTGGGAACGGTTTGGCAAGGCTCAGGTTGACCTGTTCTCCTCCCAGGACACCTCACACTGCTCGCTCTGGTATGCCCGAACAGAGGCTCCCCTCAAGGCAGACGCACTGGCACACAGCTGGCCCTCGGGGCTGCGCAAGTATGCATTTCCCCTCGGTGAGCCTCCTTGCACAGATGCTGTGCAAGGTCAGGGAGGACGAAGAACAAGTCACTCTGGTGGCTCCCTATTTGCCCACCCGGGCTTGGTTCTCAGACCTCGTACTCCTCGCGACAGCCCCTCCCTGGCAAATTCCCCTGAGGAAAGAACTTCTTTCTCAGGGACGGGGCACACTCTGGCATCCGCACCCAGACCTCTGGAACCTCCACGTCTTGCCCCTGGATGGGACATGGAAGATCTAGCTGATCTACTACCTGCTGTCGGAGACATGATCAACCAAGCCAGAGCCCCTTCTACCAGGCAACTTTACGCCCTAAAGTGGCACTTGTTCATGAATTGGTGTTCTTCTCGGGGCGAAGACCCACAAAGGTGTACAGTCAGGTCAGTGCTCTCATTTATGCAGGAAAGGTTGGAGGAGAGGCTGTCCCCGTCCACCTTGAAAGTGTATGTAGCTGCTATTGCAGCCCACCACTTCGCAGTAACAAGTCTTTGGGTAAGCACGACTTGATTATCAGGTTTATAAGAGAAACAGGAGGTTGAATCCCTCCCGGCCAAGCCTGTTCCCCTCCTGGGATCTCTCAGTGGTCCTCTCAGGCATTCAGAGACCCCCCTCGAGCCGCTAGAATAAGTTGATTGCGCTCGCTTCCATCAAGAGGGTCGGGGACCTGCAAGCCTTCTCTGTCAGCGACACTTGCCTGGCGTTCAGTCCGGCAGACTCACATGTCATCCTAAGACCGTGACCGGGCTACATGCCCAAGGTTCCTACCACACCCTTCAGAGGCCAGGTAGTGAACCTGCAAGCACTGCCCCAGGAGGAGGCAGACCCAGCACCTTCATTTCTGTGTCCAGTACGTGCTTTGTGTACCTACCTGGACCGCACGCAGAACTTTAGATGTTCTGCGCAGCTCTTTGTCTGCTTCAGTGGGCAGCGGAAAGGGAATGCTGTCTCCAAACAGAGGCTCTCCCACTGGGTGGTGGACGCCATTTCATTGTCCTATCTCACCCAGGCCATGCCCCCCCCTTTATGAGTCTGAGCACACTCAACAAGGTGTTTTGCATCCTCATGGGCACTGGCCAGAGGCACCTCCCTGGCAGACATATGCAGAGCAGTGGGTTGGGCAACACCTAATACCTTTGTGAGATTCTACAATCTCAGGGTAGAGTCAGTCTTGTCCCATGTTTTCTCAGGTCCGAGCCAGTAGAACTCGGTAACACGCTGACGGACTGACCGGGTGAATCACCTGCATCGCCTTTTCCCTTGGTTGAGGTAATACCGTGCACTTTTTTCCCAGGAGATACCACTCACTCGGCTCCCTGGTTGATTCCTCCCTAGCCCTCGGGGTCCGCAATTCGGCGGAGGAATTCGCCGACCCAATCTGGAATAGGTGCTCCGCAGGTCAGGGTTCCTACGTGGAATTCCCCCCCGTGTGTATTTTCCACAGTACGGCCCCCTTACGAGTGGGTCCGCGTCTCCTTTGGGCAGTTCCTGCTGCCCCCCCAGTCAGCGTGTCTGTAGCAACTTCTCCCTCTGAAGAGGCGGGATCTACCACACGTCCATTTCCCACATGTGACCTAAAAGCCCATGTGGTGTATTCACCACTCTTACCTCCCGCTCTCTGGGCAGTTGTGGTCTCCGCAGGGTCTTTTCCCTGAAACTGGTAAGACCCTCTTCCCCGGTGCGTTTAAGGGCCCAAGCCGTTGAATCTATGTGAGAAACATAGAGAGAAAAGAGGCCCAGCTAGGCTCGGCCCGTTCCCAGGTTGGCAAGCGTCGCCTTGTTCCCCTGTCTAGGGTAACTATAAGGATTCCGACGACTTTGTGGGGCATTGGGTAAGGGTACGTGCAGTCTGATACAGCTGGTCGTTTTGGCATGTCATGTACCTGCCCACTCCTGTGTCAGCAGTACACGTACACGGCTCAGAGCATGGTGTGATTTAAATTGGACCCCTAGTGTCGTTTCTTCGACACAACGTCGAAGTGAGCGACAGACGGGGAACGTCTAAGTTACAGATTTAACCTCCGTTCCCTAATGGAGGGAATTAGACGTTGTGTCATCCCGGCCACATCGCTGAGCCAAGCCACTGTTGTGGCCGGAGCATTTCCAGCTCCTCAGAAAAATCCTGAATGAAACAGTCGTATTTCCTCGCCTTTATACCCGTATGTCCGGGGGCGGGGCATGCAAATTATGTCTGCCAACTTTTCATTGGCCTTTTTTCATAGATCAGAGGTATATTCGGCGCTCAAGAGAGACCCCTAGTGTTGCTTCTTCGAACAACGTCTCATTCCCTCCAACAGGGAATGGAGGTTACATCTGTAACCTAGATGGTTTCAATGAAAGAAACTGGTTAGTTTAGTGGTGTTGTGTTATGCTATTAGCTTAGCTGTACTGTGTTTACAATATGGCATCGGCAGGTTGCGCATGCGCGGTAAATTGCCTTACATTGCCATAGCAACCAACACCAGTGATTTGTGATCTTGGTCAACACTAATGAAAACAGATTTCATTGATGCATATGAACGTCAGCTGTGCTTAATGGGTTTGCTGTTACACTGGTGTGTTTCATTTTTAATCAAAGGTAAAGAACACTTTAGTGGTAATTTGCTGATTGCAGTTTTGTTAATTTTATAAAGCATTTATAGTGTGTTTGTTTCTTTCATTGCCTAAAATGTAACTCATTATGTTTGTATTATGCTAATGTTGCCTTGTGGTGTTGTCGACCCTGTTAATATTGATGGAAAAGAATGCTCTATTACTCATTATCCAGCAAATTCAATCTCAGTACCTCCCATATAATGTTGCTTTTTTGTAAATGGTTATATTCACATGTTCAGCAAGCATCAAAGCAAAGTGGATTAGTTTGATAATGACAAATCTGCCTTGTCAGCTAAAATATGCCATTGAGACTTATCACAAAGCAAGGCTGTGCATGTGTGTGTGTGTGTGTGTGGGTGACTGCATGGTGCAGCATTTCTGATGATTACTTTGTCCTTGATTTCCAAAAATATAAACTATTTCCCAAAACTGTTACTTTGCCCACATTATGTGATTGCCTTCTCTTTAAAGGTACAAGTGGTACTGATGGGGACCAGATGGGGCAGGCAGATGACATACAGCATCGCCACCTTTTGGCGTCCATCGACAGCACCTAGTTGTGATTTCGGGACTACTCAAAATTCTTCTGAGCCACTGAGCACTACTCAAATAGTTTTCCATTCAATTTGACTCAAAACAAAACCTCTAACTTCAAGAAACTTTAATTATTGACTCTTGTATTTTTGCAGTTTGACCGCTTTAAAAAAAGACTAGGCTACGTATAGAGTCCTTTTATAATTTTTTTTATTGTTAAATTGCCTAGATTCTCACACCAATATAGGCCTATGTAGTGAATTTTGTATGATAAATGTCCACTGCATGTGTTAAAGAGTTGTGTACATTACCATTATTTGTAAGGGAAACAGCATGTGTGAGCTAGGAATGAAATTAAACGGTCCTATTTCTACATTACTATGCAAGAAAATTTATAATGGAACCAGTCACGTTTGACAACCGTTATAATTTATGTAAATGACAAATAACTACATTATTTGTCTGAATATAATTCTCCACCATTACAATCGTAATACAACGTCTCGTTGTATCAGCTCACAATTTCTACTGTAGGGAATTAGCTTTAATAAGATAATTATGATTAATTCGATGGTGTTGAAGTTGCAACCAATTTCTTCCATGTTGAATGAAGAAATTATGATGAACTGTGGTGCTCATTGACTTCATGGTTGAGGTAGTTGCACATGACTTGAGGTGTTGTGGCCTGCCGGCCTGCCACTTCGTGGTCAGACCGGATGGTCCTGGTCCCACACGAACAGCAGCAGAGGGAAGAGATTCAGCGGAAAAGAGAAAGAGTAAGAGGCAGGACATGTCTTTTAACTTCTGCTGGAGGTCCCTCCTCTCGAGTCTGGCTTGACCAATGAGAAAGGTGCAATTTCCAAGCGGGAAATGTTCCTTTGTTTGGAAGCTGGCTAATTTGCATGATTAGGGTTAGTTTAAGCCCCTTTATGCTCTGATTAATATAGGAAGCATACAATGCATGCTGTCAGGATTATATATATATATATATATATATATATATATATATATATATATATATATATATATATATATATATATATACCATTGTGCAGGATGTCACACAAGGATTAATTTGGTAGGAAACATGATACTAAATAATTTTACATTAGCTGGTAGTCTTGTATAAAACAGTATAGAGTAGAAAAACACTTTACAAGACAGTAATGATCCTATACACAATGTCATGGGGATATACATGTGAAATTATAGACAGTGAAGAAAATGTCTGTTGTTCTGGGCTTTGAGTCCATTTCTTATGGTGGAAAGATTGCTCTGGCATGTAGCTAACCTCCCCTGCTATGCATGTCACTGAACCCATTAGTTGCTGGACCTTGTAAAGACAGTGTAAAGGCTTGATAATGATCAGTGTTGGAACAGACATAACAGAGTCTGCTTGTGCCTACTTGGACATTTGCTTGTTACAGTCTTGAGACATCTATTGGCTTATTCATTAAATAATGAATAATTGTGTGTCTGATTTGTCCAGATGCTTCAGTGGCATGTGGAAAGTTAGGGAATCCTGTTTGTAAACAAGCAATTTTGTTTCAATCCCATTTGGTGTGACTTGTGGTGCATCAATTGCACCCTTTCACCTCAAATAGTGAGCTACAACTTGAAAAAACCACCAACATCATCAAACTAAATTACAAAAATAATGACAAGGTTAATAACAAACAACAACAGGTTCTCCAAACACTCCCCCATACTTGATTGGAAAAACAAGCAGTCCTTCCCCAAACTCACGCCATTAGTTGAGCAAATGTTACTGTGTCATGCTGTTTAAACAAACAGAACAATGTTGAAAGAGCCACAAGTCTTACACTTTTCAACGGTATAAACCTATGAATGACTTACTTATAATTGTCTCAGCATATTTAACTGGAATAAGAAAAAAAACATTCAAATTGAAAAACATTATACACATCACCTTTAACTCTAAGTTGCAAAAACAGAGGCAGCCTGTTTTATTTATAAACATACAAATACTCTTCTCTTTCTATATCGGGTAGTCTGCTTTGGCTCATCTGGCACTCCACCTGCCAGGCATGGCTGTATCTTTGACAGGCCATACACATCATGAAGGAGTGTTAACAGCAGGGAATAAACTGGTGTATATGCTGTATATGGAAGATAAATTATTTTGTGTGATGGCACTGCAGGCAGTTATCTGCTTTGGACCCAGGGGAGTGCTCTGATATCTGTGAATGAAGTTCCCAGAGAGGAAATCATCAGTACATGGTCCATGTTATTTATTTAGACGGGAGGAAGCTCCAGAGCCTTTTAAAAATGTTTTTATCCCATTTTCTCCCAATTTGGAATGCCCAATTCCCTCTACTTAGTTGGTCCTCGTGGTGGCATGGTTTCTTATCTCAATCCAGGTGGCGGAGGACAAGTCTCAGGTTCGCTTCTAATACCATCAATCTGCACATTTTATCATGTAGCTCATTGTGCATGACACCGCGTAGACTCCGCATGTGGAGGCTCATGCTATTCTCCGCGATCCACGCACAACTTACCACGTGCCCCATTGAGAGCAAGAACCACTTATCATGACCATGAGGCGGTTACCCCATTTGACTCTGCCCTCCCTAGCAACTGGGCCAATTTGGTTGCTTAGGAGACCTGGCTGGAGTCACTCTGCACACCCTAGATTTGAACTCACAACTCCAGGGGTGGTAGCTTCAATACTCACTGAGCTACCCAGGCCCCTGCTCTAGAGCCTTTTAAAATAGATGTCAGTGTGCATTCCTTATATTTAAAGCCTAAAGAAAGCAGACACTAAACATTCCTCACACGTCTCCATATTTTTATTCTGATGTCAATTAATTTGTAATCACACTAATTAAATTAATCGCAGATGTTCTTCTTAAGACTAAGAATAAACTGCAGAGAAGCAATGTGCTTCATTTTAAGGTAAAAGTTTTGAAATTGCCAGAGGTTTCACTTGACAGGTTTCACTTGCAATGACTGTCATGCAGTTTGAAAATACAACTCATTATTTTACCAAGAAACTGTTACAGCTTTCTATTGCACAAAATGGTGATGTTGACATTTGGTGTGGATATCCAATCCTATACAACAAAATTTCCCCTTCTCAAATGTTAGCGCAATGCCCGCAGCAAGGAGGAACTCAAAGCAACATTTTGGTTTGAGGTCAATGCAAGGGAATTCAAAACAGCACAGAATTTTATTCTTCCAGCCTTCAAACCCATCTGCATAGCTCCTTCCCTGCCTCCTACCCTCGCCCCTTACTGTTTGGGCTCAGAGCACAATCTATTTTCTTTTCCTCTGTTGTGAGGCTTGATAGACAGCTGCCTTGGGAGCCTTCTTGGTGGCTGTAATCTCTTACAGTCAGAGAACATGACACCCAGGTGACAGATACTCAGAGAGGTGCTGACTCACAACTTTGAAGATAATGAACGTCAAAGGATGCTACCACCCACATTTCCTTGGAGGGAGTGTATTTTGATGCCTTCCTCGACTACAGGAGATTTTGTGATATTTTGAAATTCACTTTAGAAGGATGAGCATTTTTATGCCTTACTAGTGAATTGGGCAAAACTTTTGCCTACTATTCAAACGACAGTTGGGGGGAAGTTTTTCAAGCTGGGAAAGCAACGTGCCCTTTATGAATCTCGCCTATAAGCCTTTTAAAATGTGTTGAGTGAGTGGGCTAATATCAAGGGACATATTAATCCACTGATTAGCTTCCCTAAAAGTAAACATCAAGATAACTCAGCAGAGCCAATGCACTCACCCAAGGACATTCATTTGTGGTATTATTCAGTGTCCTCTAAACAATAGTCGCTTTCACACATACAGCCATTTCCATTCATTTAACAGAATTTTTCCACTTTGAGTTCATGTATGTGTATGAACAGAAATTCCAAATCAACTATAGCAATTTCCCTTCTTATAGCTGATGTAACTTTTCCATTGTTGAAATACTTCTATCCCAGCATAATATGTAGAGACAACTATAATTAAGCCCTTCATTTTCAGATTCATTTTCTTGAAAACTGTAAACACTGTCTGTGTGGCACTATAAAAATTCCTGTGTTTGTTTTGCATGACCCACTTAGACCTGTCCCAACGAGGTTAGTCAACCATGGCATAAGATGGGGGCGGGATTGTCTGACTGCTGTTTTGAAAGCATTGTTTATTTTTGCAATTCGATTCAGTGGCGCTAGAAATTTCAGACTTCAGCTTTAAGAAATTGTTACATTGCCGGAAAAGTGGACCTTTTTTTTTGACCGCAGCTGAAATTGAAGAAACCGTTGAAACTGTATTTATCAACTGCATTAATTAAATGTGATGGAATTGAACATTTAATTAATCTCATTGATTATGATACTTTCATAAATTCTATATTTATGGATTCGTCACCATAGTTGTTCAAATGTAAAATGATTTACAGATTTTGTCAATATTTAGTCAATATTGTGCGTTTCGGTGTCTATGCAAATGTTAGCTTATGTAAATGTGCTAGAACCACACTTGATGTAAGAATGCCTACGAATACTCATGAGATCACGTTGGAATAGCAGATGTACATTTATCTGTCAATTTTACTTCAATGTAGTGGGTTTCATGTGTGAATGTGACTATTGACTTTGTCAACCTAATCATATTAATTATTCACAGCCAGCACTTTATAAATAACCTCCTTTTAAAATAGGTTTAGTTGCATTGTATGAATTTCGCGGTTACCTCTGCAACTGCTCAGTGTACACTTTTCAAATTTACAGACATCAGGGGACATATTAGCCCACTTAATAGCTTCCCCTGAATAAAATATCAGGATAACTCAGCTGAACTAATACAGTCACCCCAGGACATTTGTGTTTGTATTCCGGAAACGTTGTGTCCTCTGAGCATTGACGTTGTTAGTGTAATGATAAGAATTATTAACTTTTTATATAAACGGCTGTAATGATTTGCGTGGGAGTCTTGGATGGTGAGCAGAAAGGAAGTAAACAAGAGAAGGTTTTTCGCTAATCTATAGAGCTTTCTGAAAAGCCTCTCAGTGCACAAGCTGGTTTTGCTAATGAGCATGCTTTAGGAGAGTGTGTTCATCCTCATTAATATATGAGCAGTAGCAAGCATTTTTTCTTCTCTCAAACTTGTTGAAGCCATTGATCAAACACCTGCATCATGGACGTGCTCGCCAACCCACACTATTTTCGTTTAATTGTGACTGATGTCTCAATTTAGGCTTTAGCAGCAAGAGACCAATCAAATTGCGCTGAAATATGTTCAATGAAAGTCTTGTACATAAGCGATTAGCCGATTAATCCCCCTGAATCAACACAACATACGGTTCATTATTTCCTGGGAATGGCTGATTTTTGTCACCATTAACTTTCATGTTTGAAATTGCTGTGTAAAGTACTCAGAGTTATACAATTATTTTTCAAACACACCTGGACGCCCCCCTGCTTTTTGTTTTGTTTTCCAGAACAATCAAAGTTGAAGTATATGACTGGGACCGTGATGGTAGGTGAGTTGACGATTGGCTTTTGATATGCTTAACCCTCAAAGACCCACAGTAATAAAACTGAACAATACTTGTCTAAACAATTTAAATAAAACCTTTTATATGCCCCCTTTGTATGGTCTCTTAAATTGAAATAGAAAAAAAGAGAGTTTATTCTGTAATAAATTTGTGCATCTTCCAACATTCCAGCCACGATTTCATTGGTGAATTCACCACCAGCTACAGAGAGTTAGCCCGAGGTCAGAGCCAGTTCAACATATACGAGGTGAGGTGTCAACAACAACACTGCATAATATGGTAATGCGCATGAAGCACTTTGCATATATGATATATTCAGAGACATTGAATGTCTTAAAGGGATAGTTCACCAAAAAGTAAAAATTTATTTTTATTTTCAATATAATTTACGCAGTCTTATCTCATGTCATTCTAAATATTTTCTCTCTTCTGTGGAAAATAAAATGTTATTTTGCAGAATGTCCTGGCTGCTCGTTTTCATACAATGAAAGTGATTGGGATCTGGAACAGGGTTGTTATAGTTTTTAAAATTTCAATAGTTTTTATTTTATTTTATTTAAATTTTGTTTTGATTTAAAGGAGCATAAATGTTTTTATTTAGTTTGTGTTTTTTTAACATTTATATAATTTATTTAGTTTAGTATAGTTTTAGTTTTTATCCATATAACACCACAACATTTTATCTGTAACACTTTACAATGAGATTGTATTTATACTTTTATATATATTTGTATTTATTTTAACATTTAAATTAAAGTTAATGTATGGTATATGTTACCATTAACATTCACCAATATAAATAAATGCTATATTGTTCTTTGTTTGTGCATGATGCATTTACTAATTTTTATGAGTACAACCTTATTGTAAAGTTTAGCCTACCAAATTATCTGCCTGCGATGGCACCGAATCATATGAAACAACTCATGCTCAAAATCATACCATAAAAGTTGAACTTAAAAGTTTTCTTTCTCAAATTCACAGCACTTATTGACATGAATGAAATGTGCTATAAATGTTCCAATGCCAATACATTTACCAGTAAACAATCTGACATCTCCACACCATTTTTTTAGCTGTGTGCACTGGAATCACACATCCTGTTTCAGACATCCTGCACAGCAGTCACTTTTTGCCAAAGTTTCTGAAGTACATGGAATGAAATATATGCAGAAGTTTTGTTTGAGGTCAACTATATGAGGCTTTAATTTCTGTTGTGCTGTTTTTGCAATGTTTCACAGACAGCAGCACCATCATTATCCGTCACCGATTTGCACATGGCGATTTATTGTGGTGTTGTCCAGAGCCCCCCTCCCCCCCCTCCAGATAAGCATGCCTTTAAACATCATAGTTTCACTTTAGTTTTATTAGTATATTTTTTAAAATACCCATTTTAATTTTTCACTGCTAGTTTTCATCTTAGTAATAATTTCTTGTTAGCAAAAATATACCTGTACTGGGGTTGTCAAGCTTCAAAAATAACAACACCACAGAAGCCCCATAAAGTGGTTCATACAAATTGTATGTACCACTTTGAATGGTCCAAATCTTCTGAACACATTCAATAGCTTCATGTGAGGAAAAGATGAAAAAAAAATATTTCCTGAAATCTTCCCCTCCACTGTAGCTTTCAAATCTAATTTACATACATTAAAACATGCTGTGTCAATGTCACAGCATATTTGACATATACGTGAACATGAATGAGATTTGAGAGCTACAATGGAAAGCTATTATATTGCTTCAGAGGCCCTGGTTATGTAAAGCACATTTATGATAATTTTATGGTACTTTTTGTTGTTTTTGTGCTTATGGAAAAGCAACCAGGACTTTATGCAAAATAGCACCTTTTATGTTCCACGGACGGTTGAAAGCCATTTGCGTTTGGAATGACATGAGCGCGAGGAAATGATGAAAGAGTTTTAATTTTTGGGTGGACGATTTCTTAAATGTTTTCAGATTATTTATAAATAAACTATGATCTCTACTCTCTAATCATTAATGTTTCCGAGAAACACAACATATCACAATATACCATGCATTAATTACTTTTTTGTTCTATTTTTAACTTTCTTTTTTTTTTCTTCATTTTTTCATACTCACGTCCCTATCTAATGTAGCAGATATCCACATGTCTCGCCTTTGAGAAGCATGCAAATAGCGATTTGTATAAACATGTTCCCAGGATTGTAAATTATTACAGTGATTTACCATCCCCTCCCCAAAGGATTGTCTCAAACATTCCCTGTCCCACTACTGTATGTATAATGTGTTCTTGCTTTACAACACATTAGAAAATATTTCATGCCAGATGATCCAGGCAGTGTGTGAAAATTTTGTTGGGAGCTGTGCAATCAGGGCTAATGAAAGTGTCATAGTGTCTCTTTGGGAGCTGATGTTGTATGGTTGAGACTTAAACAAAACCTTGGATGAGATCTGGTGTGTGATTTAGTAAGGACAGACCGAGTTTAGCTCAAGAAAAGTCAACCTGCTGTTTTCCGAATTCACTGAGATTCTTACGAACACTCTTCCAATGCAGCACCATGTGGCTACGCACTTGCTTTACTTTTCGGAGCTTGCATTTCCACTGCAGTTTATTGCCATCTTAACATGGGTGGGATTATATGCTGATCGTCATAGTTGCGCTGCCTCTACTGCCGTGACATCATCTTAAACACGACACAGACTGACCAAAACAATAACACAACCGCTAGCTGTTAGCTATTAGCTCATTGTGCTGCATAAAGCAGTTGTTACATGGTGATTTTACACAAGTGTAACAATGAAATTGGCCTGGTTGTTTTAGAAGCAAGCATCCTGTAGCTGGTCAACTAGATAAAGTGAAGCTTTCAAGCAGAGTATAGAGTTAACATAACAAATTGTACCATCCTCCATCGTGGCTGAGTCCAGGGCGCTCTCCCTCCCATTGCTCGCCGGTTTAGATGGCGTTCATTTGGTTGAACCTCTTCCACTTTTCCTTGATGTTTCTGTAGTCACTTAAGTTTGTTTACCTTTTCCCTACACTGTTGGTAGGTCTGGTGGTAGCTGTGTGCAGCCAACAGCTGATACACTTCCTGAAAGACTTTTTCGTTTCGCTCATCGCTAACGAGTGGACCATCTGCACCTCGTTTATTGACCACGCCGTGGTTTTGAGCACAGCCGTTTCTTTTTTTACAATTCGAATGTCACGTGAACAAATGATACTGTTCTCGTTGTTGCTAACTTTAAAACTAGCAGGTTGATGTCGCGTGTCGGAAATCCAGTGACGCTGGTAGTGACGATTCTCACTGACCAATAAGTGATCTGAAGGATTTTGACGTCACATTTAGTATCGACACGCTTGGAACCTCAACCGAGGTGGTACTAAAAAAAGTATCAGGTACCAGGTACTATCCACAGTGGAAAACCCCCAAAAATCGAGCAGAGTCAAGTTGAGTTGTTCCATGCAGTGGAAAAGCCCCATAACCTATTAATGCAGAACCAAACAAATACTTATCAAATACTTATTGCCTTTGATGCAATATGAAACAGGCCTATTGCTCATACTTCAACTATGGATATACTACAGATATGAATGATACCTTAAATTATGCAGCTCGTTGAGGAGAAATGAGCTGCTAGTTTTGTAAGTGATTGATTGAACTTATGGTTTTCAATTGGTGGATTATAAATTGGGTAAAAAAACATAGACTTATACAAAAGAAAGGACTTGAGCCATATCTAGGAACCAGAAAATCATAGAGCCTTGGGGGTGGGCTCCTTCAACTTGTCCAACACTGTAGCAACCACACCTTACACCTTAGCAACCACATAGCAATGTAATGGAAGCCAACCACAGAACACAAGCATTGAGGCGGCATTGATTTTTTTTTTTTTCAAAAAATAAAGAAAATCATGGATTGATTTGTATCTGAGAAACCATTCTCTGAGGAAAAGGCTTTTTGTCCATTTAAACCAATTGATTTTCTGATTTTTCCTAGGTGGTGAATCCAAAGAAGAAGATGAAGAAGAAAAAATATGTAAATTCAGGCACTGTGAGTGGTGACTGTGAGATAAGCTTACAAGTTTTACGAATGTGAATGTGTTCAAACACATGCAGAACCTTTAATTACAATGTTTTCTTGTGTTTAATTATGCGACGTGAAAAGCAAAGACATGCACGGTAGCTTTCAATGGTCTTCCTGCTTTAATTTGGACCTCTTTTTACACCCCTGCTAATTAAAACAAGTATTAAAAACACAAGAGCAAGCTTTTCTTTTTTGAGGCACAAAGACACTGTTTTCCTTTGACAGGTCCATATAAAACGTAGAGTTGAATCGCTTGTATGGCGCTCTTTGTAGTCAACAAATAGTGGGATTGACGTTTAAATGAAAAAAAGAGAAAAAATTCAGGGAGGCACACATTAAACCAAACGTAATGTCTAAGTGAACATTTGTATGTGTATGTGTGTAAGACAGAGGGAGTGTGGGTGGACAGAGAAAATGGAAGTGAATATGAAAGCAGGAATTTGTTGCACAGCAGAGATAATATGATATGAGCATTTTACTTTGATTGATGACTGTGCCAAAGTCTCCTTATTGCTCTGTATTACGAACCCACCCTGAGAATATTTCCTCCCTAAGGGTCCAACACACGCATTGTTCACTGCCTCATTCATATCAACAGAAACAAGGAAAGATACAACAGTTTATGACATGCAACATCATGTGGCTTAAGACTATGCTCATATTATTGTCTTTTTGCTTTGTAGAAAACAATTTGTATCTTTTGATCTCTTTTTGATGCAGGTGACACTGCTGTCATTCTCAGTGGAATCAGAGTCGACTTTCCTCGATTACATCAAAGGAGGGTAAGTAGGGAGTGGAACGTTCCTACACAAGTGCTGGAGTACTGTGAATCTAGATTAACAGCAGGATGTGTCACATCTATATTCTATAAATACATGTGAAATTCTTGCTTTTATCATTCATTATTTAAAAAGACAACCTGATCTCATCACAAAAACATGACTCTAGCTATATATTTGCCAAAGCGTTAAAACATGCAGTGCTGTATGCATTGATTCAGTTTCCAGGTAAAATGTCCACTGAGTGGTGCCAAAATCAAGTTATTTTATCCAAAAGAGATTAGGCTTTACACAAATCCGTTTAAAAAGCAGAATGAAAATGAATGCACATTTTAATAAACCTTACCCCTAAGCTTAAAAGAGACCTGTTATGCCCCTTTTTACAAGATGTAATATAAGTATCAGGTGTCCCCAGAATGTGTCCTTGAAGTTTCAGCTCAAAATACCCCATGTATCATTTATTATGCCAGGTTGCTCTTTTTGGGTGTAATCAAAAACACGCTGTTTTCGTGTGTGTCTCTTTGAATGCAAATGAGCTGCTGCTCCACGACATAGCTCTGGTCTCCGTGAATACAATCAGAGACAATGGTAACTTTAGCTGCATTAGCCTTGGAATCAGCTAACAAGCACTTTCGGAAAGGCTATTTGCAAACATTCACAAAATATAAAGTGCGATACTTACATCTTCAGGATATAAAGCTGGAACACGAACAGTTGGTACTGATCCATGCTTGAGAATCACATTTATTGAAAATCCTGCTTTATATTGACACTCATTCACAAAGCAGTCCAGTGCAAAATGATTTGCACAAACATGCACACATTTTTGTATGTTTTGGGGCAAATTTCCTTCAAAAACAAAACTTGTCCACTGCGTCTTCATTGGCTCTGATGCCGGGAGTACATGAAGACTCTTATGTTCACTTTTACAGCCTACAACAGAACACTTATGACGCTTACGAAGCTGAGACATTATTCTTCTCACTGTAGCTGCTCCAGTGTGGCAAAAAATGGTGGACTGTGTGTTGATCACTCGGGAGGATCTATGATAATAAGGTGGAGTCCATCACCAGAGCAGAAATAAAATCATTCATTTTGACACACTGTTTTTGATTAATAGAAATATAAGAAAAGGAGTGGGTGGACACTTAACACTGGTAGGGTGGTTGTGTACACACACTGCCTGTCATGTTCACTGTTGTCTTTTGTTTTTGTGCTTTTATGTTGAAGTTTAGTTTAGTTCCTGTTTGGTTCTTGTAGTCCTTTGTAGTTTTATTTTATGATTGGTTTCCCCCTAATTAGTTCTCATTTCCTGATTGTTGACCCAGGTGTTCCTCATTCCCTTGTTTGTTCCTGTATGTATTTAAGTCCTTGGTTTCCCTGTTTCCATTGTCAGTTATTTCATGTTTATACGGTTTGCGCTATGTTCCCCATGGTTTTTCTTGTTCCTTGTTTTCCCTGGTTTTGTGCTAAATAAAAGCAGCTTTTACCCAAATTTACCCATAGTCACGTTTTTGTAATGCGACTAGGTAGACAAATCCAGTTAATTGTCTTTAAATTAAGCCAAATTTTCACATAATTGAAAGCAAACTAGACTAAATTGTCTTAAATCAAAATCATAAAATGCAGTGCAGTCAAACAACCTTACATCACAAAAGCGAAGAGTGCTGGGTGGCACCTCCGGCGAGACAATTGAGTGTCTTAGTTGAGGCTTGGCTGTAACCAACCGTGTAGAAGGAGAAGCTAAGCCTCAAAGCATAATCAACGTATTCCACCAAAGAGAGTTCACATTTGCCTCCTGACAGACATGATTTAATCGGCTCATTTAGACCAAATGGAAAATTGTCTTTCAGGGCTATATAATCCCAATCTAGCCTTTGAGCTAAAGCACAAAACATCTTAACATACTCCTTAATGGAGTCAGTTTCCTGCTGGAGAGACAGGACTTTCATGGATGCTAGATCCATAACTTGGTAAGTTCTCCTGTAATGATTCAGGATAAAGACCTGAGAAGCAAGATGAGTGCAGAATTTAATTGCAATTTAAATCAAACGCAAGAAACAAGAAACACTACAGCCTCACAAAGACAAGAACTGACAAAGAGATAATGGCACAAAGGTACACAAAAATATTCAGTCATGTCCTGTCTTGAGCGAGGAAGCACAGGAGCATCCGACGTGGAAGACTTTTTTGTTGTGATGCACACATTAATTCTCCTCTCCCTTTACATCTGTCACAACAGTTTTTATGTATGCTACACCTTTGCAGTTTAAATAAACCATAAATTTCACATACTTTAAAAGTGCATCTTGAATTATTAGGTTTTACTATGAAAATATCAATCAATCATGTTTCAACAACATAACGGCAAGCACTCTAAGGTTATGCAGCTGCGCAGAGATGGTGCTTTAAGATGGCGCATGAGTGAGCAACACATTCCATTTTACAAATCTGTCTTGCTTTGATTCCTCTGTCCTAATTTTCTTTCCTTGCATCCTTTACTCATTTCCTAAGATAGAGGAGTTAGGAAACAATGAAAGGAAATGTGGATGCACATTTTCAGAAATGAGAAACACCCAAGACACACCTGGGAATCAGAAAACAAGGGCATAACTTCAAAATAAAAGGCAAACAAGAAACCTATGAAAAGACCTTTCCACAAAAGTCATATATTAAAGGTAACAGGCTGATAATATACAGTCTAGAATAGATAATTTAATTATTTACATTTTGCATGAAAAATACACCTAAATCACATGAAAAATCTCTCGATATCCAAAGAGTAGCTATACTACATCCAAAAGAAGACCAAAGGATTTATGGGATCCTCCCAAACAAGGTTAGAATGTTCCCAGAGCAACGTTTTCATGGTGTACGGAAAAATATTGGTAGTGATATTTCCTTACAAGAGTGTGCATACTTAGTGTAAAAATTGCAATAAAATGTATTTAAATCAGCCATGGGAGTCTGTAAAGAACATACAGATTAATATTATAATGCGCGCCCACATTTTGGGGGGGGGGGGGGGGGATTCACTAAGAATGAATTGCACACACTGTTATGTGCACGCCAAATTCACTGCAGATGAAATTTAGCTTTGTAGCTAATTCTGGGACAGTTTTTTACTGTCCATTGTCCCTGTTAAATAAATAAAATAAATAAAAAAAAAAAAAAAAAACTAAAGGAATTATGCTGATCAGGCAATGACGTAAACATGCCCACAAAATTTATGCAACTTGCACACCACAATCCTCAATCTTACAGGTTTTGTATTATGTAGGATGCAGTTGAACACATAGAATGACTGTCACCACATGCTACACGGGAGCATGCAGTGATTGGATGTTTTCTTAAACTGTCTGACAATTTGCAGAAAGGACTAGGTGATTTCTTTGCATCAATCTTCATCACATATGTTTGAAATTGTTTGGTTTTTCTAAGCAATACCCATGTTATCATTTACCACAGCAAGCCTAGACCAATGGCAGCATATCTGCTGTTTTGTCATAAACAGTATATTTATAAAAGCTATACACAAGCACTTAAAATTAATTAATGTTATTCAGTAATAAACTTTAGTTTAGTTCTAGGGAAAGACTAATTATTATTATTGCTTATACGGGTTAGGGATTTATTCTAAAATCTGTGCTATTACTATTTTCTTCAGAACCATAACATTAAACCATCCATTTGGACTGACACACAGTTCATACTGCTCTTTTTAACTTTCTTTCATTTCACACCATTGTGCATGACACATTTTCCAAATCATCTATACTTTGATTTGCTTTTATTCACCTCAAAGAAAAATGAAGATTGTGCTTTTTAGAGGGAAATACTGTACATACAAGAATTAAATTATGATAGTAGTCCACACTAAAGTGTGCAGGAATGTGTAAATGTGGCCATATTTAGGGTCGATAGACATAACAGACATAGACATAGACTAAACAATACATCATCTAATGTGGATATAATAAGGCCACTGGGGTAGAAGAAATTTAGTGAAATGATTAAAAAATCTGGGAAAGAGAGTGGGGCAGAAGTTTTGAGCCTAATTCAAAGTGTCATTTTGGTGAATCCCTTTCAGTTTCGACTGAGTGCACAGGCAGCCCTGATAGGGTTAGAGGATGTACTGCCAGTGGGTTGTGTATACATCAGGGGCCCACCCACAGATTTATGCTCAAATGCTGACAATACAATGAAATTTGGAGAAAGCAAGAGTGTTTGTGTGCGCATGATTATTCATGAAGCTGCAGCATTGCGTTTAAGAGCGTATGCAGCATGTGAGCTTGTTTAGTGGTCTGACAGACCATAAATTGATTAAGCTCTTACCTAAATTAAAACCAGAAATTGCCACTTAGGATTTTGGAACCCAATTTGGAATGCCCAGTTCCCACTACTTAGTAGGTCCTCCTGGTGGCACGGTTACTCACCTCAATCAGGAAGGTAGTTGCCTCCTCTTCTGAGACCGTCAATCCATGCATCTTAGCACATGGCTCATTGTGCATGATACTGCGGAGACTACACATGTGGAGGCTCATGCTACTCTCCGCGATCCACACACAACTTACCATGAACCCCATTGAGAGCGAGAACCACTAATCATGACTATGAGGAGATTACACCATGTGATTGTACCCTCCCTAGCAACCGGGCCAATTTGATTGCTTAGGAGCTACCCAGGTCCAGTTTGCCCTCTGCATTATTGACAAATAATACTCTAAGTGACTGGGTATGGAACAGAAATAGAAATCATAAGACAGAGAGATGTAGTGAACATCAGTGTTGAGCTGCTATGGTTTGATATTAGATCCTCCGTGAAGAAAGTCAATCAAATCATAGCCAATCAGAAGGCAGACAGCACTGTGTTGACTCATACGTAGAAATCGATTATGACCTAAATCACATGTGAAGCAGCCAAGCAGAAAGGGATAAAACAGATAATTGGGGCTTTCGAGGGGTCCTGGCCAGTATAACTAATACTTGCAATGTGGAGCTTCACCTTTGTTGCAGAGTGTGTTCTGATTAAGCGGTGACCTTTACCTGCATGGATGTGCTCATGGTTGAGTGGCAGATAACCTGTTATAATGTGCTCGGAGTCTCCAGCCAGCCTGTGCATCCCACGCAGGACCGCTTTTGACATTTCTATTAACTTGAATGAGATTGTGCTGGCCTGGGTGAGAGTCTATTGTGTGTGTGAGAGAGAGTGAGCAAAAGAAAAGTAAATGTTCAACATGCAATACTGTGGTCCTGGTGCAATATTTATGCAACCACATTTTATTTTTAATGCATAATGGTTTGTGATGTATCAGGCTACAAAAAGACATGGATCTAATAGTCCTCCTAACTGAATTGCTGGTCACATGTTGTGTTTTGTTTGCTGGTCCCCCAGAATGGGATGCCGGTGTACTGGTGTCTGCGCCAGGCTTTAAACCATCATAACCAGCATTATCAGAAAGACCATGCTGGTCAACCAGCTAGGTTTTGCTTTTGAAAACCATGACTATGCTGGTCCACTAGCTAGACCAGTACCACACCAGCACAAACCAGCTTAAACCAGCTAACACTATCATGGGAATTGCATGCTGGTTATGATGATCTTTTTAGCAGTGCTTCCAGCATTGTCAGTTGTGAAGGCCATTGTATCAGATGAGCGACAATAATAATAGTAGGCTAAGCTCACAGTATTACAGCATACAATTTACAGTTGCAACATAAAATTTGATCATGTAATTAATTGAATTGAGAAAAAAAAATCCCTTTTTTATTAATAAAAACTTAAATATTTGGATATTTATAAAAAGGCTGATAAATAACGAGATCAGTATATGTTTCTAGCTATAAGTCCTAGCCCTTATGCTTATGTAGAAGTCTTTCCAGAATTATCTGTACTGTCCAGCCCATTCTGCAACATGCAGGTGTATTTTCTGTCTCTATGGAGGGAATCCCTACCTCCTTCAGCACTGCAGGCATCCTCTGCACTTCACCTGATAAATGAAAGGGCGACACATAGTGACATGCGCGTCTCCAAAGATCGATTTTTGTCCTTCTGTTTACTCCATCCCAGTAGACCTCTGGTGTAGTGCACTAACCCCTAAAGCAGGGGATCCTTCTCACAGTCTATTCAATTTCTGGGCCATGGAAATGCCCCTGTGCCAGAGGCTGAAACTGGCACCACAGCAACAGCAACAAACTGTGGAAAGTAGCTCATGATTTGCTCCAGTAGGTTTTAATATCCTACAATGTGGAATGGCATGTTTATGAAAAGAAAAATTCAAATTGAAAATGTCTGTTTCATTTTGCTTCTCATAAATGATTCAAAACAGTGTTAATCTTAGATAAATAGTGTGTTTCTCAGTTTTGGTCTAGAAGGTCATATTCTCTAATCTGGTCATGTGACACTCCCACAATCACCTAGATTCCCAAAATAAGAGAATTGTTTTGTGTTCCGAGAAAAAAAAAAATATTTTAATGAATTAATAAAGAGGATAATTTCTCTCTGGGCTACACAAGGGCATGAGTTATGTTTTAGCTTGGGATTCTATAAGTTAATTTAATTTTCTCTCCTTTTCATTAAGATTTTATCCGTTTTTTTTCCCCCTTCACTTTAGTCTTTCTATCTTACCACTGAATATCTAATGGAGCATTGTCTTTTTTTTCCTTTTTGGAGGGTTTGGATGCTCTATGCTGATGCTACATTGGCACACATTTTTTAATTTAGAAAATTATACTATTATTCCTTTTTAAGTGGTCCATCATCTTAATTACTTGGCATTGAGTGTAATGTATCTGTCCGATGAAGAGTTTGCCCGAGAATGTGTTTTATGCTAATGTTGTGGTGTAGTGATTCAGGGTACTTTAATATAACAGGTTTGACAATAAATGCTTTTGTCCTGTCAACCAGTAATGTATGCTGCTATGAACTATTTATTAGGTTATAAACATTTCTACAAGAAAGTGTGTCATCCTTTATGGGGCCAGTGGGACTAATTTAGCAGGCAGAGCTAACATACTGTACACAGTAGTTTTATGGCCATCTGGAAAGGCTGTGGAAGGATGTCCTTATGATAGGGATGTAGCCGGACCCACGGAGACCACATTAGCCTGCTTTTTGAGTGCAATACACTTGTAAAGGGAACTCAAAGTAATTCTTCTTCTTATTTGTTACAAATTAGACTGTGCAGCTGGGATTGACTACACATGTCAGCAATTATTGAGTGTTTGTATCTGTCCATGTGCGTATGTGTGTGTGTGTCAAAGAAGTCTATAATCCCTGAAGAGAGCTGTCTGTTAGCATTTCTGTTCATCTCAATGGCAGTTGCTTTGCTGGCACATACACCCTTAGAAGAAGAGGCCCTGCATATTGCTCTACATAAAAAAAAATACAAAATAAAAAAAATCAGTCATTGGCAAAACTACAACAATATAATGAAATATTTGCCATTTATAAGTTGCAAAAAAAAACTACAGAACACATGCCAACATTTCAATGGCCGGCAATGAAGAGGGATGACTTTTTCCTGGTGCAAAAGTGTAGTTTCAAAATCTACCAGCGTTGTGCGTGCTTTTGTTTTCAAATGGATACACACAGACATGTGTTCCTGTCTCCTTTGAGGCTACAAAATCACTGCTGAGACTGCTTTTTGCTTACTCTTTTGTTTTCTCATTTCTGTCTCCTTTCCTAGGACCCAGATCAATTTCACTGTGGCCATTGATTTCACAGCCTCTAACGGTAAGTAATTAAGTGGATAGAAGTGACCTCTTAAAAGGTTGGGGAATTCAAACAAAATCACCTGTCTCTGAAAAAGCTAGGCTTGACTGCTCTAGGCCAATGATTATGTTGCTCAACGCATCTCTGTTAGCTGTCAATGGGCAGCCCTCTGTGCTGTCGGGCTGAATGGGGAACAGTGTAGGGGTTCAAGCCATGCTGTGAGGTGTTCTGGTTCCATTAAACATTCCTAATGGCTTAGCTACTCCAACCACTTGTGAATGGGACTCCCTTTCATTTTCAACCCTGCTCTTGCTGCAACTTCAAATCATTACTGCTCTTGCAAACATCATTGAATTATTCAGTAAATTAACAAGATTTGTTGAGAATGCTGGTGCGAGTGGATGGAAATACTAGAAGGCTGCGCAAAACTAATACTTTAGCAATAATGCAACCATCGCTCAAAGAATGTTTGGATCCTTACTGTTATAAGCCCTGAACAACATCAATAGCTTGACAACAGCCTTAGAGATCTCTTTTGTGCTTTTTAAGTATTGGCAACTTCTCTGCAAACTGTGGCGACCACAATTTGACAATTAAGAATATGATGAATATTTTCACACATAAAACAAAACCTCTTGTATTAAAGCCATCTCACAATCTGATGGATTAAAAAATTTAATGCATGCCCTGCTTAAGCCAATATGAATTTTCTAGCCGGACCATGTTTGTTTACGCTGGTTTGGTGCTGGTCTAGCTGGTGGACTATCAAAGCCAAAATGTTTACTTAACTGAAGAAGGTTGTTGACCAATGAAGTCTTGCTTGTTAAAGGAATTGCCCAGTTCACCCAAAAAGCTATATTCTGTCATCATTTACCTACCCTTATTTAGTTCAAACCTGTATGATGTCCTTTTTTCTGTGGAACACAAAAGGAGAAATTCTGAAAACTGTGCTTGTCACCCATGAAATTGCAAAAAATGGGGAATGATGCTTTCAAGTTTAAAAAATTAAGCAAAAGTGGTCATTAAAGTGAAATAGATGTGGTCTATATGACTATATTTGCAGAAGCCATTGAGAAGCCATACAATAACCTCAGCAACCTCACAGTGCCACATTAGGACACTAAACTTGCATGCTCACAAACAACCTAGTATTTTTCCAAATTAAGTTGACGAGTTATTGAGTTGAACTTGATGATCAGGGGTGTGTTTCCCATAGAACTACGTAACTGCTTAAACACCATAGTACGATGCATCATTGGAGAAATTCGCTAGCTAGACACGATTGCTTCCTGAAACTGTAGTAACTATTTTGCACATATGTCATTCAAAAACCATGTTGGTTCAACAGTAAAGATCTATCGTTAATGAAGTAACGCTGGGGGTGTAGTAATATCTTCTGGATGATATCAAATTAAAATAGCTTATATAAACATACATCAGAAATCAATTTAATGCTATGTGTTAACATGGACACATAAGCAGTGTTATCTTACAGAAACCGTGTGTGTTAAAGTGATTTCTCTTAACATTTAATCCCTTATACAGCTGCATTCGCATCTACGAGACATTTCAGAATGCCGAAATCAGCAGTTTTCTTGTGTGCATTTAAACATGGTCAAAGTGTTGACAGATTGAAAAGATATATATGCAATAAAAGATATAAAAACTTAACAAAGTCAAATGATGTCCACACAGCAAACTAACAAGGAATTATGCTTCTAACCACAGGTGGAGAGTACAACCACACAACTTTGCGATGTATTTTGCGAATGTTCGTTGGAACTGCGGATTCGGTTGGTAATAATGTAACTTGTGACCAAAGTTGTCTAAAAAAAGCTTTTGGGAAATGCACCCCAAATCAGTCCAAATCATGAACAATTCAAACATAAAATGTGTTTTGAATTGGATCAACACATTAATTAAAAAGATCAGACTCAAAAAATTGTGCACAAATCGGGCAATGCTACTTCTCTCATGAACTACAATGAACGTGCTAAGGAGAGCTTGGGTGGATGTCAAAATATTTAGTGAGTAACAACTTAAATATCAGTCATATAGCTTCCGAATTGGTACACCACTTTTATGACAATTTAATGGTACCACTGCATAATTCCTAAGCATAAAGCTTCCTCTCCATTTATTGTAATTGAAAAGGGGCAACCAGCACATTCTACAGAATTTATCTTTTAGTGTTTCAAGGAAGAAAATGTCATACAGGTTTGCAAAAACATGAGGGTGGGTGGGTAAATGCCGACTAAATTGGCATTTCCTTCAAGACGCTTGGTTGGGACACCAGTATACCAGCATCCCATGCAGTGGACCAGCATTTAAACACAACATATGCTGGTGTAGGATTTGTGTTTTAAAAAACTTATCCAGGTTTTCTGTTTAATTTCCAGGTAACCCATCCCAGTCCACATCACTCCATTACATGAACCCCTACCAGATGAACGCCTATGCACTGGCACTGAAGGCGGTGGGGGAAATTATCCAGGACTATGACAGTGACAAGATGTTCCCAGCGCTGGGCTTTGGAGCCAAACTGCCCCCTGATGGACGCGTATCTCACGAGTTCCCCCTAGTGAGTGAGCTGATTTTTAGCTTAATATTGTCCTGAACTTCCTTGAAAATCTCTGGTTATTAGTCCAAACATGCTTGTTGATGCAAGAGTCTCAATGCCCTTCTGTTCTCTCTCTCTTAGTTGTAAATATGTACAGGTGTATACTAGTGCTGTCAGTTGATATTATATTCTTTTAATCATGATTAATAACATAATTTTTTTGTTAGTCACAATTAATCGCAGATTTAGAAAATGCTGAAATTTGACACCATTTATAAATATTTTCCTGACAAAATGCATTTCCATCTCAGGAAAGAAAACAAAACAATAAGTAACAATATAATTCTTTATCAACATTTTCCAAACAAAATCTTCCACTGTATAAAGATAGAAATGCACTGAAATAGCACCAGTTCAAGTAACATTAAATATGTACTAAAGTCTTAGTTGCAGTTTGACCAATTAAAAGAACTAGTCTCCTCATAGGTTGCATATTCATTGTAATTGGCATTAAATCTCTTAAAATCTCATCCTCCACAATTTTAATCTGCCAGTAGACTGTGGCTATCCTGCTTTTCTCAGCAATGGAAAAGCTACATTTTTGATTCGTGTCAGGGTGTCAACGCCAGCGTCAAGCATCACTTTGAACTCCACATGAAAGCACTTGCAGTCAAAAACGTCTCATTCTGCATTTTGGTGATAGTTAAAACTTGACTTGCTTCTGTGGTAATTAAAATGTGCCTTATATAGGCTGAAAAATACTTAATTTATATCACATCATATGTCATCATTTATTTAAGTCCCATCTGGGCTTATTTTGTACATCAAATAGCATCCTTCATAATTTTATCACTGACAGGGAAATGCTGTTGTGTGTGTGTTGTAAAATATGCATTAGTGTATTGACTCTGGGTGGACACATTACAAACGCTCTGCCCTCCCAACCATTGTTTATGCTGGTTTATGCTGTATAAACGGTAAATGCATTAATTGCGATTAAGAATTTAATTAATCTCATGCATAACACATTCATTCTGACAGCTCTAGTTTATACATACACTACACGTTTGGTTATTTCACCTACACCTGTTTCTAACAAGTGCATAAAATCAAGCAAAGAGCCATGTAATCTCCTTAGACAAACATATATATTAAGATAGGGCTTTCTTTTTCTGTTCCTCCACAAAGTGAGCTCCAAAAAAAATGGTTTACTGAGTTTCGTGTGGAAGAACTTGGCTGGCCCAGATAAAGCCCAACCTGAATACCTTTGAATAAATTGGAACATTGACTGCGAGTCAGGCCTCATCATCCAACATCAGTGTCTGACCTCCTGACCTCTTGTGTCTTAATGGGAGCAAATCCCTTCAGCCGTGTTTCGACATTTTAGTGGAAGCTGTTATAGCAGCAAAGGGAGGACCAACTCCCTACTAATGCCCATGTTTTTTTTTTTATTAAATGTTCATCAAGTACAAATTGGTATGATGTTTGGGTGTCCACATTCTGCAGAGTAGTTTGGGACTACATAATGACCTCCACATGCCTTGATGGAAATTATTTTTCTCATTACAGATAGATTGGAAACACACCAGTTTCTGAAAACTCAATTGCTTACTCTTTTGCTAGTCATTGGTGCTCTGGAAGCAGTTCAATGATGCTGAGGCCAGACTGCAAGGGGCATGAATTTAATTGGCAATGCCTACTGTTATATCGATTGGCATAATCCATGTTTCCTCTCCTCAACATTGTCTCTCCTTTGAACTGCTGTTTGCTTAAATGGAAACACATATGTAACCATTGATTCCTGTCCTTTAGAACGGCAACATTGAAAACCCCTACTGTAATGGAATTGAGGGGATATTGGAGGCGTACCATCAGAGTCTAAAGACCGTCCAGCTGTATGGGCCCACCAACTTTGCCCCTGTCGTAAATCATGTGGCCAGGTAGGTTTTTAACATACAGTGAGTTTTTAAAATTCAGACTCTGTTTTGAAATTAGCTTGTATTGTCACTCTGTACATGGAACACATTTTTTTTTTTTCATTAATAAAAGCAAGCTATCATTGTTTTGCTGCATGTTTTATAAACACCACTACCACTCCAAATAAAATATTTTGAAGTAGCTTATTGCACAAAAAAAAAAAATTGTCTTGTTTTACACATACACAGATTAGTGGTAAATTATATGGGGTTTTCAATGGACGATTTGGCAAAATGTAGCCTATTATTTTATTTCTTATCTACCTAACACATTTGTTGTGTGAAATCTTCAGTATTAGGCTTATCAATTACAGTGCAGCATAAATTCTCTTGTTTTTGTTTCCATGTAAAATGTCAGCATATTTGCACTTTGCATACAAATGATAGATCACCAAGATTTTATGGAATGCAATGTAAATGTCATTTTCTGCATGAATAGTGAAATGTATCTTTTGTTTAGATTGTTGATATAGTTGTGCATATGAACAGCAGACATGTTATGAATCAGAATAAGGCTGGTATCTTAATTATTGTTTGGCTGAGCAATTTGTGTATCAAACGCATTTGCTTGAAAATGTTTGAGATTTATTCATTGCCTTCAAATTGTGACTCGCTCTGATGTTCTATCAAAAACAACTTTTATCTGTCAATCAAAGCACAACTCTAAGCTTGAAACCATAAGCTGCCTCTGTGAGCCCAAAAATGGACACAAAGTAAGTTGCTTACATGCAATCCTGACATGAAGTAAGCTTGTTATCCCATTGTAAAGCTCACAACATGGGTGTCATAACAGATTGACTCAAGACTGACTACAGCTATTTTTAATTGTCATTTGAAAGGATCGAGGGTGTTTCCAGAAAAGGAAAGAGACAAAGTAAATGTCGAAGACATCTCCACCCCCTCCTTCTTATCTTACAGCCAAATCATTTTCCATCTAATTACACTGCATCCACTGTGGTAATTAAAAATGCCATCTCGATAGATTTGAATTAGACTTTTTAAATTGAAGCAAGATACAGCTCCTTGGGTTCTTGCACAGAGCTGGCAGAGGCAGAGAATTATTTAAACAAACAAAGGAGAACATGGGTTCTATTAACATGATAGAATGGGTTTGTGAGATTTGAAAAAGCAAATCCCTCAATATTAGAGAATGTAGAGGTACAGAAAAATGTACAGAAAAAATATATAACTGCAGTACTGATATAAAGTGACCTCAAAAAGTTTTTGAAAATTAAAGGTATAGTTCACCCAAACATTTTTATTAATTCATCATTTACTCACCCTCATGCCATCCCAGATGTTACTTTTTTTCTGCTTAACAACTCTAAATAACAGCGATTTTTAGAATATTTCAGCTCTGTAGGTCCTCACAATGCAAGTGAATGGGTACCAAAAATTTGAAGCTCCATAAAACACTTGAAGACAGTATGAAAGTAATCCATAAGACTCCAGGTGTTAAATCTATATCTTCAGAATTGATATGATAGGTATGGGTGAGAAACAGATAAATTTAGTCTTTTTTGGAATAAATTCTCCTCCCTGCCCAGTAAGTGGCAATATGCACGAATAATGTGAATCACCAAAAACAAAAGAAGAAGAATGTGAAAGTGGAGATTATTAATAAAAAGGATGTAAATATTAATCTGTTCCTCACCCACACTTATCAAATTGCTTCTGAAGATTTTTGGAGCTTCAAAGTTTTGGTACCCATTCACTTGGATTGTGAGGACCTACAGAGCTGAACTATTCTTCTGAAAATCTTAATTTGTGTTCAGCAGAAGAAAGTCAGTCATACACTTCTGGGATGTCATGAAGGTGAGAAAATGATGAAAGAATTGTCATATTTGGGTAAACTATTCATTTAAGAGTCACAGTTTCTGGGGCCAATGTGTGTATTGTTATTGTTGACAATTTACTCTATTTTTGTTTTATTCTTCTCTCTGAAGCTATGCAGCTGCTGTCCAGGATGGCTCACAGTATTTCATCCTCCTCATCATCACAGATGGAGTTATATCAGATATGTCACAGACCAAAGAGGCCATTGTGAATGTGAGTATGAATTTATTTAATAGAAGAACGCACACGATGAATGTCATCATATTCAAAAGCAGTGTTATCCTGTGCACCTGCTTCGTTTGTTATTTTAAATTGTCGAAACTGCTACATTGTTCAGAGGACTGGAAGGAACACCAAAAGAGGACATGTCTCTCATCAGGACAGGGTGCAGACTGAATTTTTAGATCTTATTATAGATGATATATTATAATAATATGATATTCAGTTTGAATGATACATGCAAAACAGGTGACTCACATTGCATTGAGGTCACTATTTGTGCTTAAAATGTCAAGCTTGTCTCCAGTGGAGCTTGTCATTCATCCAGCCAATGAACAGGCCTAACTTCCCAGCAGACTGGATTTAAAGGGAATTTGCGACTGTTAGTCAGACCTGTAGAACAGCCACACCTTCCTTTTAAGATCTTGCCTGCTGCTCTTTCCCCATGGCCTGCATCTGCCAAGAAGGCTCACGTTTCCACCCCTGCGTGACATATAAGTCCTGAATGCAAGGTAAAAATTAAGACTCACAACAAAAGATGCTTATGTTTGTGTATTTCATGTCAAACTAATGAGATTTGAGTACAGAACATTTTAATCAAAATCATTTGAATATTAAAATTTGAAATGGACACTTTCATAGATAAGGAATGTAACAAAGCAACGCAGAGAATTGCAGATATGATTAATGATTTCAGGTGGTGCTGAATCAGAAACAGAATATATCTGTTAAGACCTCTCTTATCTAGATTGGGGCTGCAAGGTCATATCTCGGTCTTAGTATATGATTAGCAATGTGAGCAATCCAATAGTGACCATTTTAAAATATGCAAAACTTAAACTATATTGAAAGGCATCATTAATTTAGTTAATTTACTTACCCTCATGTTCCTGACCCATATTTTTCTATCGAACACAAAATTAGATTGTACACTGCTCTTGTCTATACATTGACAAGTATGAGAGCATTTAAGCTTCAAAATGCACTGTTTTCCAAGTCTCATGAAACTATACAATAGCTTTGTGTGAGAAACAGACCAGGGGGTCCTTGGCAGTGCAGTCGTTGGTGTACAGGGATAAGAGTAGTGGGGAGAGCACACATCCCTGGGGGGCGCCAGTGATGATCGTATAGGTGCTGCAAGTTAATTTCCTCAGTCTCACTAGCTGCTGCCTGTCCATCAAAAAGCTGGTGGTCCTCTGACAGATGGTGATGGGAACAGAGAGTTGGTTTCATTTAGTCCGGAGAATAGCTGGGTTAATGGTGTTGAAAGCCGAGCTGAAGTCCACAAAAAGGATTCTTGCATATGTCCCTGGTCTGTCCAGATGTTGCAGGATATGACGCAATCCCATGTTGACTTCATCATCCACAGACCTGTTTGCTCGATAAGCAAATTGAATGCAGTCCAGAAAAGGTCCAGTGATGTCCTTCAGTTGGGCAAACACCAGTCTCTCAAATTACTTCATGACCACAGACGTCAGAGCGACGGGTGTGTTGTTATTAATTCCTTTGATCTTGGGTTTCTTTGGGATGGGTGTGATGGTGGAGCATTTGAAGCAGCAGGGAACTTTACACTGCTCTAGTGATCTGTTGAAGATCTGTGTGAAGATGGGGGCCAGATGGTTAGCACAGGATTTTAAAAAGACGGGTGAAATGCCGTCTGGGCCTGATGCTTTCCTTGTCTTCTGTTTCTGGATTTCCCGGCACACATCCTCTTCACATGTCCTAAGTGCAGTTTGAGTAGCAAGAGGGGGGTCACAGGAGGTGTTGATGTTTGTGTGAAGAGAAGGTCAGATTGGGTGTGGGGTGTGAGAATGGGCTTTTCAAATCTATAGTAAAACTATAGTAGTTTGTCAGCCAGTTGTTGATTCCCTACTGAGTTGGGAGGTGGTTTCTTGTAGTTGTTAATGTCTTTCAGGCCTCTACACACTGTTGTAGGGTCATTAGATGAAAACTTGTTTTACAGATTCACAGAGTAGCTTCTCTTAGCCACTCTAATGACACCTTTTCAATGCATGTTACGGGTTGACTCGACTCTGCTCGCTTTACTTTTCTTAGCTTTCTTTTCCACTGCAGTTTAGTGCCGCCTCATTGATGCGTTGAATTATAGGCTGATCGTCATAGTTGCGCCCGCCGCCTCTACTGCCATGACATCATCTTAAATGTGACACAAACATTACTCACCATAAACCATAACATGACTGCTAGCTGTTAGCTATTAGCTCATTGTGCTGAATTAAGCAGTAGTTGCATGGTGATTTTACATAAATGTAACAGTTAAATTGGCCTTTTTGTTTATAAGCAAGCTTTCCATTAGCCTTTCAACTAAATAAAGTGAAGCTTTCAAGCAGAATATAGAGTTATCATAACAAAACGTACCATTCTCCATCGTGGCCGAGTCCAGGGCACTCTCCCTCCCATTACTTGCCGGTTTTTGCCGTAGATAGCGTCCATTTGTTCGAATCACGTCCACTTTCTTATGTTTGAACCACTCTGACTGTTGTGGTCCTTGATGGTTCTATAGTAACTAAAGTTTTTTTTTTACTTTTCCCTACACTGTTGGTAGGTCCGGTGGTAGCCGTGTGCAGCCAACAGACATTTCCTGAAAGACTCTTTTGTTTCACGTAATTTCGTTCATCGCTAACAAGAGGAACGTCTGCACCTCGTTTATTGACCAAGGCGTGGTTTTGTGCACAGCCGTTTATTTTTTCACAATTCGAAAGTCACATGAACATGATGCTGCTATCGCTGTTACTAACTTTAAAACTAGCAGGTCACGTGTTGGAAATCCAGTGACGCTGGTAGTGATGATTCTCTCCGACCAATCAGTGATCTGCAGGGTTTTGATGTCACATTTAGTATCGGCTCGGCTCACTTGGAACCTCAACTGATGTGCTACTAAAAAAATTGCCAAGTACCTGGTACTATCCACAGTGGTAAACCCCCAAAAAGCGAGCAGAGTCAAGTTGAGTAGATCAGTACCATGCAGTGGAAAAGCCCCATAATATCCTTTGTCAGGTTTTTTGGCCTGATTTTACAAGATTTTATTGTAAAAATAAATTCCCACTTATATAAGCATCCTATTTGGCCTGACAAAGGTGCCTGAGTTTTGCTGTAAACCATGTTTTGTCATTGTTGAACGTTAAGTATGTCCTGGTAGGAATACACATATCCTCACAGAAACTGATATATAATGTCACAGTATCTGTGAGCTCATCCGTATTTGTGTCTGCAGCTTTATAAACACTCCAATCAGTGCAGTCAAAGCAGGCTTGTAGTTCCAGCTCTGCTTCATTTGTCTTTCTCTTTACAGCCCTTACTGCAGGCTTAGCTAATTTATGTTTCTGCCTGTACGTTGGAAAAAGATGAACCAGAGAGTGATCAGAGTGTCCCAAAGCTGCTCTAGGGACAGAGCGATATGTATCCCTTAATGTTGTATAGCAGTGATCCAGTATATTTTTGTCTCTGGTGGGGCATGTAATGTGCTGTCTGTATTTTGGCAGTTCACAGTTTAAACTGGCTCTGTTAAAAGTGCTGAGAATAATAATGAATACAAAAATGAATTAGGAAAACTCATGAGGCAAGTAGAAAGGCTTACAGTCAATAAAGAGCATTTCCAAATTAGGACAGCACGTCTTCTTTAACCTTGTTACATCTGTACACCACCTTTAAATTGTGTAAAAGCACATTCCACCGCCTCTCGTTTTCCCCGATAACTCAGCGATGTGACCCGCTCTGAACAGCTGGAAGCCCGGCAGATATAATACACTGTCCAGAATGGCTTCACTCAGCCAGGTTTCTGTGAAGCACAAGGCAGCATATTTTAAAAGTCCTTGTTTGTATGGGTGAGAGGAATTAGTTTGTCCTTTTTGTTAGGAAGAGTGCGGAGATTCGCTAGATGAATACTTGGCAGTGCTGTAAGAAAGCATGCTGTTGGAGCTTGACCAGCGCACTGACTCATATCCATTGCTTGCATCCCTTAGTGTGCTTGCACAACACCGCTGTTACACCAATTAAAATGTCCAGCAAAACATCCGAAGAGTCAAAAACCGGGAATGTGCTGCCGATTGTGTAGCAGTTCATTCCTGGTAAAACTGATTGGAAAAAAAAAGACTAAACAAAGGACAAAGAAACAAAAACAGAAAAGAATTGGAGAGCTCCGCACCAAGGCGACCTTTCGCGGCACCATCATTCATCATGAAAATCTTCACCTCTGCCACAGCTCTCAAACCTTTTTCATTCAAAGATGGCACATCAAGATGTAGTTTTATTGAACTTGAATGCAAAAAGAAAGAAAAAAAGTCAGAATGTTTAAAACTACATGAGTAAATGATGACAATTTTTTTTTTTTTTTGAGTGAACAATTCTTTTAAGCTGCATTTGAAAGAAGTGGTCATATTTTACACACTGTAGAGTTGTGAGTTCTATTTTGTGAATGGCACATTTTGAAGTTTGGTAACTCTCTTCCAGCTGTGTGTTGCAGACATGTGTCAGAAATTAGGGCTGTATGTGAAGTGCTAATACAATCTGCACTTTGTTCTCAAGCACAACATGACAGGGAAAGATGTTCTTACAAGTGCTAAATCATCTCTAAAAAATTATTAGCTCAAAACTTAAGTCTGTTAACACATTCAGATGGACTACTATCCAAATCACTTTTACAGATTGTTGATATGTTGGATGGTCCTGAGTGGATCCACGTATATTATGTTCATATACTGTTTCATAACGGAGTGTGAAATGTTCACAAGAAACCGTAGAGGTTCACTGACCTACTTCTCTCCTCTGATTCAGTGGGACAGACACATATATCTTTCATGAGGAAAGCTGTTTCTCTAAGCAGCTGTTTGCCTGTCACCCTCCTCTTCTTGATTCTGTCATTTCAAAACATGTCAGTGAGTAATGGACATTCGCCCACTGATGGCCATTTTGATCTGAGGGTGTTTCAATAACATCTCTTCAGTTTCCACAACCATTGGCAATATCCTTCCGCTAAGCTGTCTCATTACTGTTTCAGCAGAAATGTGAAGTGTGCCACATGTGTTGTGGCATATGTGTATATATAAATAAATTAACAAAGAAGGGATGGCTTAGGCAAAATGTACATTGTTTTCAGTTTTATATCAAATGTCTGCTGTATTTAGGGTTTTAAAATATGGATTCCTCTACAGATCTGTCATTTAGGTTGCTACTATATTCTGGCTGTGTGGACAATAAAGTTCCATTTGTTAACATTAGATAATAGGCACTTTCCCACTGCAGGTTCTAAAGCCCTTTTAAGATACTTTTCCCTGGGACTATTACTAGTCAATTTGCACCTAAGGACCTATAGTTCCTTGGAACCTATGTAGTGTTTGGACTGTGTGTATACAGAAAATAAAGTGATTTCTGGATTACTACATAAAATTTAACTGCCTCACCTCTCCTTTCACTGTCTTAAGCAGCTCGGAGCTCCACACACACAGCTCTCGTGACCAATTTAAACTGTAACCTGGGCCCAGTTTTTCAAAAGTAATCCAGTGGGATTTCGGATCACGGATTGGATACAATTTTTTAAGTGAATGATCACAAAATCAATGTTTACTTAAGATATATAAATTTCTTCATATTTGAAGCATATATGAAGCATGTCACATCTAATGAGATATGGTAAACAAACAAACAAAAACAAAAATCTCAAAGCTATCAGCTGTCAAATAAATATCACTGTTGCTCAAAGCTCTATAATTCCACAGTATATTAATGGCAATGACAACAACAAATATACTCAGTCATTCAGAAGATGAGTTAAAAGTAATTTCTCACAATTGCATGTCTAGTGTGTCCTTCATTAGGTAAGAACATTGGTGGCTGTTCTGGTTCTACATCAGGCTCAGGTCCATCAAAATTGTCATCAAGAGGGACATGACGCCTGGTGGCGATGTTACGCAAAACAATACAGGCAAGGATTATGTTGCATGCCACCTTGGGTTGTACTCGCAAGTAGTTAAGACACGCAAACCGTCTTTTCAGGACTCCATTTAAGCGTTCAATGGCACATCTTGTTTTGCAATGTGAGAAGTTGAAGCAACTGGAAAAGGGGCAATTAGCCATGGTAGGAGTGGATACGCGCTGTCTCCCAATACTATGCCATTTGGTCGGTGGGATTGAAGCTCTCTATATAGTGCACTCTCTCTTAGAATACGTGCATCATGAAAAGACCCTAGCCATTTCACAACACAGTTGGTTATTATGAGGTTGGCGTTGCCCACAAGTTGGATGTTGATGCTGTGCCTCCCCTTTCGATTGACATACTCCCACTCCCTTTCACAAGGTGCTTGGATATGCACATGAGTACAATCAATAGCACCAATAGTGCTAGGCATGTTCCCCATTTGAAAAAAACTTGTGCTTAGTCTGAGCTGTCTGGTCATCCTTGGGAAGGAAAGAAATTGATTGATCAGACTGCCCAGTGCTACTGACATAGCCTTCACCACATTACTCACGGTTGCTTTTCTCACGCCCATATTAACAGGGCGATTAAGCACTGTTCCTCCACTGAACCATGCATGACACTTTTGGGTTTGGTGTTGGAGTGTTGGCCTGACAAGATCTGCAATGTACTTAATGTCATCTCTCCCAAAGTGAAAACGTGCATACAGTTCTTCTGATGTGTATTGCTCGAGTGGTTTGGCATGCTCAGCATGCACCCTTTGACGGTACCTTCTCCTACGGTAACGATGAACAATACCCACCATGTGGATGCCTCTGTAGGCTAAGAGAAATGGGTGCAAAGACATGATGTGTTTAAATGGTGTCACCCATTAACCAGCAATGAGCTGATTGGTGTAAGCAAAGCAATCATGCTCAAGGCTTTTAAGATCAGTGTTGGCTACACCAAAGAGTTGGAACCATGGACTCAATAGGGACTAATTTCACTGTGGCAGAAACCTGTGCACTGCTAATGGGTGTTCAGGCCAATTTTGCCTCGATAGTAGGAGGTTTCAGCTCTGCAAAGTGTGGAGAAGTAACCAAAAAAGGAAAACACAACATTTAGGAGGACATAACCAATCATGTCAATGCCATGGGTTCTGGCCAAAAGAGGACCATAAAACAAGTTATTTTGCGATGGAAGATCCTTAGGGCCAAGGCAACGAAAGACCTTGCTGAAGCCAAGAACCCCCAAACAGGTAACAAGCCATATAAGAGGGGTGATTTCACAGATATGGTCCTTGATATCATAGGAGGAAAAAAATCAGAGGCTCTGCATGGCATTGAAGGCATAGAAGCAGATGGAGAGGCCACAATTACAGAGACTAGGACTTCAGAAGAATGCAAGCAAAATTCTCCAGAGAGGAAATGTTTGTCCTGGACTTGAAAACAGTGATTGAGGAGGAAGATAGATCCCCAGTGGATGCAATGAAGACAGTTCAAGACATTCCTACAAGAAAACGCAAACATTTCTCAGCTACAAACCAGGATGGTGACAGCTATGAATTGCTTCTGAAATGGGAAACCGAAAGAGCAGAAGTACAAACTGAACTGGGTAAAGAACAAATCTTGCTTACCCAACTGCAGCAGAAAAAGTGCAGATGGAGATACATCTCCTAAAGGCAAAGATGGAAAGAGCTGGTATCTGTCCTGTGAATGATTTTTGACTATTAGATAGTATTGTTTTTGTTTAGTTATTTAACAATATAATAATAAATTAAGAAATGTAAAATGTTTCTGTTTATTACAGTGTTTCTGTTTCTTAAAATTAAAACAAAAAATGGCTATTTGTGGCCACCGGTATTTTGCCTACCTGTTGTTCTTTGCTAAGCCAGTAGGATACACTGTTGGTTCCATTTAAGGCTCTGGTAAACAGGTAAACTGAAATTTGGTATTTGGATCACAGTGATTCAATCCAATGTTTTTTTTTAAAAAACTGTTATAAAAGTAAGATGGATCAGGTGATCCTGGGTAGCAAAACATGGGATTTCCAAATCCAGATCAATTTGATCCAGATTACATTTTTTGAAAAACTGAGCCCTGGAGACACAGACTGCGTCTGAAAACAGGAAAATGCTGCCTTCAGGGGGCTCTATCCTTATAAAATTAAAAGTTCATGGAAAATTTGACACAGACTTGCTGCAAATTCGCCACTGATCATTATCACATGCAAATGACCTTTGTGGCAAACTTGCGGCATATTCTCCATTATTGCAAAAGGTTTGCTGGAGGTTCACCATTACTGGCGAAGAGATGCAAACTTCTGACAAACATCTGCGGCGAATCAAATTTGTCTTCAAATTTGCGACAAGATTTAGGCTAGTTTAGATTATTTTGCAAGGGAGGTAGGATGTAATAACATGCTTTTCTGCTCCGAGACCAGTTTCCTTTTAGTTCCATTCATTCAAAAACACTGTCATTTGTAACTGATTAGGCAGCTGCCTACATTTTCGGATGCGGCCAAAGCTCATGTAAAACAGCCTTAACAAAAGTATAACTGGTGTCCTCCGTCGGTGATGTTGATTTTGGTTTTGTTGTTATTGAATCGCGCATGCAAATAATGTCACAAGAAAAATGGTCGACAGATGATGTCACTATGAGGGTACTTATGTGAGTCAGAACACAAAAGAGGAAAAGTATCCACGGTTGTTCCATACCTCGTAAGAGTTCTCATCTACAGTAGAAAGTTACTAAAGGAAAAGTACTGGGACTGTAGGTAAGAAAGGGCCTAATGCATTTGGTATGAATTAAAAATGAACAATATATTTTTTAAAGCATGTATTAATCTTTATGTTAGTTCATAAAAATACAACATATTAACATTATATATATTAACATTAACCCTTTAAGCTTGAATGGGCCATTGGGCCTGCGACTACATTCTTGACCAACACAAAATAGGTATTGTTTTTAAAGCTTAGAATCTCTACTTTACGATTCATGTAGGCATTATGACAAAAACTAAAAAAGTGCTTTGAAATTTCCAGACAAATCAGAAGCATTCCTTCTTGTATTGTAATTGGTAAAAACATCAAACTCATCAAATAGCCATGTGTCATATGTTGTTGGAAAGCTCTCAAAGAGTAGAATACAGCCTTTTTTTCCTCATAAGTTTCATGTGAACAGTTGTTGCTCATATGCCGCAATTTCACTTATAACTTCACTAATAATAAACAGAACATAAAATACACCGTTCTGCCACAATATTAAAACTACCTTCCTAATATTGTGAAGATCCGCCTCATGCCACCAAAACAGTGCCAACCCGCATCTCAGAATAGTATTCTGAGATTATATTCTTCTCACCACAATTGTAAAGAGTGGTTATATGAGTTACTGTAGACCTTTTCAGTTCGAACCAGTCTTGCCATTCTCTGTTGATCTCTCTCATCAACAAGGCATTTCCGTTCACAGAACTGCTGCTAATTTGATTTTTTTATTGGCACCATTCGGAGTAATTTCTATAGACTGTTATGCGTGAAAATCCCAGGAGATCAGCAGTTACAGAAATACTCATCCAGCCCAAATAAACTTTTATTCTTTTATCAGGCACATTCTTTGAACATGTTAGGCTGGCATTCCCCACTAATTTTTATCCTGACATCTGAAAAACATTAAGTTGACTCTTACATTGTCGTTGTGCACAGCAAATGATAATCCATATGATTCAGGTTCAAGTTTTGGACTGTGCTGCTTTAGATAAGGCAGTGGTTATTCATTATTCATATTGGCTGAAATGTTGACAGAAAAACAAATCATGCATATTAATGTTATTGATTCTTTATTATAAATATTTTGTGAAGACATACTTTCTAAATATCTGTTTGTTTTGACATGAGTGTTGTACAGTAACTAGCATGACCTGTAATGTTTCTTGTATGCAATGCATGGATTATTTGAATGGAATGAATAGCACAGTAGAAGAGAAAGTGGCTGTGAGAAAAATGTAACGCAAAAGTAACGTAACATTACTTTCCATTTATGGAAAATTTACTCTTAAGTTACTTTAAGGAGTAACAATATTCGAATGAGTTACTTTTAAAAGTAACATTACCAACACTGGTTATAAGCCTTTCATTTTGGTGTGACACTGAAACAGGAAATCTTTATGAACACACTTAGAGCTTAAAAGGGTTAACCAAGATTTATACATGCTGTAAAAGTATTGTTAATTTTTTGTTCATGTTAACTAATATTGTAAGGTTTTACCTATTAATCTTACTGCAGACTCTTGAAGGAAACCCAAAAATGAATATTCTCCCATTATTTATTAACCCCATGGGGTTATAAAACCCATATGCAGTTACAATTCTGTGGTTACAAGGACGTGGTCACTATGCAATTCCAGCATACAGATTTGGCATGATGTGAGTAAACATTTACATAAATATATATTTTTTTAAGTCTAACACAATACAGTGTTCTGTGCTGGGCTCTGACAGACTTTAGAACCATGCATATTCATTTTCTGTCTAGATAATTAGCATTGAAAGCAGTAATCCTCCCATCCGTCAGCAGAAAATAAGCAGCCTTTTTATTTGACATGGTAATTACGAACAACAATAGTCATGGGTAAGGGCTAATTGGAGAATTAGAATGAGAAACAACAACACTAGGAGCACATTCATTTGTCATGTTGGACGTGGCCAGGCTTTGAATGATAAGCCAGTTAGGATGCTCGAAAGCAAGCAGTGGTCCATCATCAACCAATCAGAGATGATGTAACATAACAGACGGTAGGATTAATCAATTATACAGTCTTTGTCAGATTGAACCATCTGCTTGCTTTGTGACTGATGATAGCGTTACGTTTCCTCCCCATCTAGGGGTCAGTAAGAAAACTAGCAAGTGATAAGGAACTTAAAGAAAAAAAAAAAAAAAAAAGACCATGTTTGGAGGTCTTCACTCCTGTCCCAGCCAACAATAACCACAACAGGTTACGAAAACAGTTTACAAGTTTATTTTCCTCTATAAATAGAATACAAATGGAAGCATAAAGTCTTCAAGAGGGGACCAGGCCAAAATAACTAACAGAATGAGTCTAGCTGAATGGAAGGCACAAACTAATTACCCTTACAAACAAAGAAATAGAAAATGAACAAACCTTACCTCACTCCCCACCTAGTCATAAACAAGAGAAAAACAGGTTTAATAAAGAAAATGGCGCCCACCTCTCTACCGCAGATACCGACAGGTGGAAATGATCGCACACCCAACAAGGATCTTATAGTTACAATGTTTAAAGTGGGGTAACAGTTTAACATAAAATACAAATTGTAGTTTCTAATTAACAACAGCACAAAGTCTACCAACGCTGGTGCAGGAGGAAAGAGTCTCTCCTAGCAGACTTTCCACCTCAGCTTTTTTCACATGTTCTTCAGGTAGTGCACCAATCAGAGCTGCTCAGCACTGGATCTTAATCAATTGCAGCTGATGTAAATTAACCTGGTTGGGATGACAGAGAACACAAGGGAGACAACTGAAAACATACAAACAATGTATAATCAATATACATGCTACTTCTACATCCACAGATGTAACAAGGAAATAAAAGAAAGATACGCCCTGGGACGTAACAATAGCCTTAATAGAAGTTCTTGTCCTTAGACACACACCATGAAAATATTTCATGCCATGTGTGCCTCCACCCTGCTTTTGCACCCTTCATTAAAGCATGATACTCATTAGTTTAGCCTCAAATTGTCTATCATACAGTAGCTCTAGACATCTACAGAGTGCAAAAAAGTAGTCCATAAAAGTAGCTTATGGACTACTACAATAAAAGTAATCCATTTGTCTTCTGGAGCAAAAGTTTTTTTGTTTTTTTGCCCTGTTTTCTGTCACTATGATCTGTCGTTGTATGAAGCTTGAAAATATTCTTTAAAAAATTATCTTTTTGTGTTCCCTTGAAATAAACAACATATGGTTACAGAACAACATGAGGTTAATGACAATTTATCAAGACAACTTTTTTAAAGCTCTGCTTTATGTCATAAAATCAATTGAATTCTCCAAACCATGCCTTTCTTCTACCAGAATCACAATAATATATTACACCAGCTGTGTACGAAAGACATTTGCAGTCTCTCCAGACCAAATAATAATGCTGTCAGCATGTTGCTTTTCTAAAAAAGAAACGTAGTGCAGGTAATTTGTGGGTTCTCCCCCCCCCCCCCCCCCCCCCTTTGTTTGAACGCGGTGTGCATTTCTGTGGTCATATATGTCAGTGGGGGGGATTTGAAGCTGTGCATTCATGTGCTGAGCTTTTTCTCCACTGTTGTCAGGGAAACTATGAATTAACAGACTGTTTTGTTTTTTTCATTACCTCAAATCTGGCATGTAAATCACTTCAGGACAGGATGGCACAAATGGGGCAACCTACTTTAATTATTCATGATGCTCTGCCTCTCTCTTATGACATGCACACATGACACGACTGTCATAAAATCTGCTGTGCACTGAACATTTAGGATTGTGGTAGATGGAGACAACTAACACTCGTAGACAGTAATAGTCTTTTTGCTATTACTTTCTTGGAGCGAAAAATTACGATTTGGTCTTTAAAACTGACAGGAGAGCATTATGAAGTATACTGCTTCTATAGTACTATATCAGTATTGTTTTTATTTGAGAACATCTCAAAGAGGATATGGTAGTGTTGGGTTCGAGTCCACCTAAGTCGAGTTCGAGTCAAGTTCGTCTTTAAGCAATCAAGTCCGATTTGAGTCCAAGTCCAAAAGGGTTCGAGTCATAACAGACCAAGTCCGAGTCGAGTCCGAATGAATCTGTCCATGAATCTGAAATCAAATTGTAACCATAAACTCAATATCAATATTTTAAGCTAATTTTAACTTTCACAACTAAGAAAAAACAATTGTCAAAATAAATGCTACAAAAACACCTCTATATTGGGATTTGGGAAAATATGAGTCATCACAGTAGTAATTAGCACTCACTGAGAAGTTCACTGCAAATTCTACATCAGAAAGCCCACAGCTAATATTACGGCCATTTAACATGGACGTGGTTGTTAATTCATGGAAAAGGTGGGGCAGTTCTACGCACTGCTTTTGCACCTAAAACCCTGATGCGTATGTGTGTTGTTTATTTAAAAAAAATAAGAGGTATCATAAAAATGTATTTAGTACTACCTCGAATAAGCTATTTGACAACAGATATTCATATACTGTATATTCCACAACACAAAATGGTAACTGAATTTAAACAAATGAGCCTGCTCCAAAGTTTGCATTCCCTTGGTTCTAAAAGGATTAGTTCACCCAAAAATGTCAGTTTTTTTTTTTTCACATATTTACATTTTGATTCATCTCTGCTTTTCTTCAAAAACAGCAAAAATCGAGGTTACAGTGAGGCAATGGAAGTGAATGGGAAAAAAATGAAAGTGAATGTGGCAAATTTTTGGAGGGTTTAAACAAAGAAATTTGAAGCAATTCTGATGTATTATTTGAGCTACAAAGTTGTTTAAATGGTATTTTTTATGCTCGTTATAGGGTTTGTTGACAATACATCATCATGGCAAAGAAGTTGTCAAATTGGCTATAACTACACACAGAAAAGATTAGTAAGTGATTTTATCACACTAAAATCATGTTAACACAGATATTATTTATGTCTTGTGGCAATACTTTTGAAACAGTATTTTAACATTCAAAAATTGGAAAATTTGAACCCGGAATATTCCTTAAAGTGCTTGTAAAAAGTGCAGTGAATCTGTCTAAATGTGACACTTGTCTGATTTACCTGTGTGCTCTCAGGGAAAAGGAACATTTAGAAAGCACTCCACTTACATTTTCACATGTTGCGCGAATACATGGATCGGCTTCTTTCAGCTCATTGTTGAAAACATTATTCTGGGCTTTTACGCTGACTGACAGAACAACGTCATTGCCATGGTAACCAGACACATTTAAGCAGATTTACTGAAGACTAGAATGAATATATCGTCAAATCAGCGTGTGACGCAACAAAATTTATTTTCTTCTCTGCAAATTTAATTTAAGAAGAAAAAAATTAGAATCAAAACTTTTCGTTGCCCAAAATAACTTCATATTTCATTGTTCATTTTATTGTGGAAAAGACTGTAAAATAATATATTTTAAGAAGCTCGTCAATGCTTTTAAAATAGAAAAACAAAAAATAGTTTTTTCAGAGTTGCAGTCTGCTTAAAAAGTTACAGTTAATTCATCAAGGACCAGTTTAAGTTGACAACACTGCGTGGACCACAAGAGACTACAGATGCCTACATGTGTGGATACATCATGCCTAAAAAGAATAAATAGCCCAATATTATTTTTCTGAACTTTTATTTTGAATTTTGATATGTTGTTTTAGTAAACTTTAAGAGACATAATGTGGGTGACTGGACTTAATGAAGTTCTTAACCACGATGAAACCGCGATGCGATCAAACTTACTTTTTTCTTTATCATTTATACTTTTACATTTTTGCTTCTTACAAACAGTTGCCTTACAATTAGATATTTATACTTACATGGCATTAACTTTAGTCCTTAAGTGTTGGCAGAAATCCGGCAAACTGTTGTGCTAGATTTGACAGATTAGATGATTAAATGAAAGTACAACACAAAACCATCATAAATACAAATGTATTCTTAGCTATACAATTATTATCATGATATAAGTTAATAACATACCTGTAATAATGTTTGCTATAAATGTTTGCTTTTCAACAACGGAATCAGATAAAAGTTGACTGTTTGGTCACGGTTTTTGCCACCACATCCATTGGTAACATAAGAGGTGACGTTGCCAATGGATTGGTCTTTTGCTCAATATGAGTTCACACCACACACACACACACACACACACACACACACACAATTATGAATGTGGAAACTGTTACACTAAAAAAATATTTTGTTGTGACATAAATATAGCATAAAAGATTAAGTACTTTACACATTGATTAATTAGTTTATGTGTGAACTTGAAAATATTCAGCAAATTCGACATTTGTTCTCAATTCAAACATGTAAACATTTATGCTCTAGCTTTTAAGTAAATATTATTTATGATTGTTTGTTATCTTATTGTGCTATCATGTATCAATCCTAAAGTAGAAAATCTTGCAATCATTTGAGCAAATTTTACAGGTAAATTATACTTAACTTTTCCAAGCTGTTGTTCCCAGCATACACTGGGCTTGAATATTGATTATAATCTTGCATGGTTTCACTGTTTGTAAGTTTATTTACTCCATTTTCATTGTTTATTTTCTTGTTACGTTTTGTAACGTCTTGTTTTGTGAAGTCAAAATGTCCCTTTCATGATAAAAAAATAAATCAAAATCTGTGTCATCATGTATGGTGTATTTCTTAGAAAATAGGGTAGTTCTTTAGAAAACAGGTGTTTCTGTTATTCAGTTATTGGTATATATCCCTGATACAGCAGTATTCTGACAGATATCCTTGATAAAGGCCTTTATAAAATATTGTGTGTCTCATTAAACTACATGATGTATTTCTTGCAAAACACTTTTGATAAGTTAGATATCTCTTATATGATATATTTTTGACATGGTGTCTGACTTAAGGTTGAATGTGTGATGAATATTTTCAGAGCTTGCATTTGATTTCATTAATCTAATAATGTTGTGTGTGAGCAAAAGAAGCCGCCTCATTTTAAGGGTACACTGAACTGTAGGCCAAGGTAAAAGGTATGTGCTGAGTACACGGCTGTTTTTCTCGTACACAAATGTTTCTAAGTTATAGCACTCTTTCCTTGAACAAGGACATATGTCAAAAAATGAGAAGTTACCAGCTGTATATGAAAGATATATGTTTTTAAAAAATAGATAAGCGAAGGATTTTCCACCAATATTTAATTAATTAAGAACATAAAACATATTGGTGGCGAGACGAGGGCAATGACCCCATTGGCTAGAGATAATGAGTAGAAAGATAACAAAAAGGTATATAACTGGGAACTTAGGATAGTGAAGTCAGAACGGACAGCTGACCGTTCTCATGTGGTTTGTTGGTGCTCAATAAACTATAACTGGAACTTGGGACTCCGAGAGTTTTCTTACAACTTAGAGAGAATCATCGTGAATATTCCAAGACACATGTTTCATACACCAAGTGTTGAGGTCTACATAGCTACAGCTATGTAACTTTTTTCTATTGCCAGTAATGCAAAATGCCCTTTCTGTCACTCACTCGACATTGTGTTGATGTAGTGACACTAGGGGTCACTCTTGGGAGCCCCAAACACCTCTGATCTTGAGAAAAGACCAATGTGAATAGGCGAGAGGAATTTGCATGCCACTCCCCCGGACATACGGGTATAAAAGGAGCTGGCTAGCAACCACTCATTCAGATTTTTTCTTTGGAGCCGAGCGGTGTTGAATCAGCGAGTTCCACTTCTGTTCCATTCACCTTGCGATTTTTATGCTGTTGGATATACGGAGCATTACAGCGGTTTTTCCCTCTCGTGCACGACAAGTGCAGAGTACTCCCCTGGGTGCTTTGACACTGATAAAAGAGTATATTTTCCTCTGACAGAGGAATATATAACTGACAGAGAGCGTCTTTTCAAAGATCCCTTTCTGTCTGTGTATAGTTCTTGTTGTGGTAGTTACCTCTCTGCCTCTGACGGCCATGATCACTGCCTCACGTGTCTGACCACGGCTTTCCTTCATAAGGGGAAAAGACACTCCAGCCGCTTCCCGCCCCAGTCCTTCTACCTATGGTTATGAGGCTGCAACGGATAGCACTAGGGGATAATTTGGGGACACCAATGTGAGAGGTTCCGCCAGGTAATCCCCCACGGACCTCCCATTCTCCAGTACACTCGTTTGCCCCGGTCGAGTTCTGGGATGAGACAGGCGGCTCGCCCCAGGGCGAGTTTGATGTCTCATTCAAATCAAAATCAAATCAAATCAAATCACTTTATTGTCACACTACTGTGTACACGAGTGCAACAGCAGGTGAAATTCTTGTGTGCAGTTCCGAGCAACATTGCAGTAATGACAGTGACGAGACATAAACCACTTTACAATAACAACATATTTACACAACACAATTTACATAACAAATGTACACATACCTACACAACAATTTACATATCAAATGTACACAATACACACAATGTAGAATACACATACACTAGATAAGGGTATAAATATATATATATATATATATATATATATATATATATATATATATATATATATATATATATATACACACACTAACTGAATTGGGAGCGAGAATATATTGACAGAATGAGGATTAATAAAGTGCAGTGCTGATTGTAGATCGTGAGAGATCATGTGTTCAAAAGTCTTATTGCTTGTGGGAAGAAGCTGTCATGTAGTCGGGTGGTGCGGGTCCTGATGCTGCGATACCGCCTGCCTGATGGAAGCAGTGAGAGCAGCCCATGACTCGGGTGGCTGGAGTCTTTGATAATCCTCCGAGCTTTATTCACACACCGTCTGTTATATATATCCTGGAGGGAGGGAAGCTCACCTCCGATGATGTTTCTGGCCGTTCGCACCACCCTTTGCAGGTCTTTGCGGTTGTGGGCGGTGCTATTGCCGTACCAGGCGGTGATGCAGCCAGTCAGGATGCTCTCTACAGTACTAGTGTAGAACCGTGTGAGGATGTGTTGGTTCATTCCAAACTTCCTCAGCCGTCTCAGGAAGAAGAGGCGCTGGTGAGCCTTCTTCAGAACGGCCTCAGTGTGGACGGACCATGTGAGTTCCTCAGTAATGTGGACACCGAGGAACTTGAAGCTGCTGACTCTCTCCACCGGTGCTCCATTAATGGTGATGGGGCTGTGTTCTCTGTCTTTCTTCCTGAAGTCCACCACAAGCTCCTTGGTTTTACTGACGTTGAGGGAGAGGTTGTGCTCCTGACATCAGCATGTCAGAGTGTGCACCTCCTCTCTGTAGGCTGTTTCATCATTGTCAGTGATCAGACCTACAACCGTCGTATCGTCAGCAAACTTAATGATGGCATTGGAGCTATGTGTCGCCACACAGTCATGTGTGTAAAGGGAATACAGGAGTGGGCTGAGAACACAGCCCTGCGGGGCTCCAGTGTTGAGGGTTAGTGATGAGGAGATGTTGCTGCCCATTCTAACCACCTGACGTCTGCCTGACAGGAAATCCAGGATCCAGCTGCACAGCGAGCTGTTTAAGCCCAGAGCCCGGAGTTTCTCATCAAGCTTGGAGGGCATTATGGTGTTATGCTGAGCTGTAGTCTACAAACAGCATTCTCACATACGTGTTCCTTTTTTCCAGGTGGGATAGAGCATTGTGTATTGTAGATGCAATAGCATCATCAGTGGAGCGGTTGTTACGGTAGGCAAACTGCAATGGGTCCAAAGAGGTGGGCAGAACAGAGCAGATGTGATCTCTGATCAACCTCTCAAAGCATTTGCTGATGATGGGGGTGAGGGCAACAGGACGCCAGTCATTTAAGCAAGTGATTTTGGCTTGCTTCGGTACAGGCACAATGGTTGATGTTTTGAAGCATGTGGGGACTACAGACAGGGAGAGGGACAGGTTGAAAATGTCCGTAAAAACACCAGCCAGTTGGTTCGCGCATGCTCTGATGACGCGGCCCGGAATGCCGTCTGGACCCGCGGCTTTGCGAATGTTCACCCGTCGAAAGGATCGGGTTACATCCGCAACAGAGACGGAGAGTGAACCATCATCTGTAGTATCGGCCGCGAGTGCTCTCTCCGCGAGGGCGGTGTTGTTGTTATCCTCGAAACGAGCATAAAAAGTATTAAGCTCGTCCGGGAGAGAGGCAGCAGTGTTCATGGCAGAGTTTTTATTCTGTTTATAGTCCGTGATGGTGTTAATTCCCTGCCACATACTTCTGGAGTCAGTGGTGTTGAACTGTCCTTCAATTTTGTGCCTGTACTGGCGTTTGGCTATACTGATGGAGTTAAGGAGGGCATAACTGGCTTGTTTACGCTCCTCCGCATTTCCGGAATTAAAAGCGGTGGTCCGCGCAGTAAGTGCCGCGCGAACATCGCCATTAACCCATAGTTTCTGGTTGGGGTAGATCTGTATAGTTTTCGTCGGAACAACGTCCTCTACGCACTTCCTGATGAAACACGTTACGCTATCAGCGTAAACCTCGATGTCGCCATCGGAGGCAGACCGGAACATCTCCCAGTCCGCGTGATCAAAACAGTCCTGTAGTGCAGAGTCTGATTGGTCCGACCAGCACTGGATCATTCTGAGGGCGGGTGCCTGTAAGCGGGCAGAAGCAGAACGGAAGAGTGGTCGGATTTGCCAAATGGTGGGCGGGGGAGGGATTTGTAGCCATCCCGGAAAGGAGAATAGCAATGATCCAAAACCCGGTCCCCTCGTGTGTTGAAGCTGATATGTTGGTGGTATTTTGGTGCTATTGTTTTAAAGTTGGCTTTGTTGAAGTCCCCGGCAACAATGAACGCAGCCTCAGGGTGCGCGGTTTCCTGCTCACTTATACTGCCATACAGTTCCCTAAGTGCCCGGTCTGTGTTGGCTTGTGGGGGGATGTACACAGCAGTGATAATGACCGCTGTGAATTCCCTCGGTAGCCAGAATGGTCGACACAGAAGCATGAGATATTCCAAATCAGGAGAGCAGAAAGACCTGATAAAATGTACATTCCTCTGATCACACCATGATTTGTTGATCATAAAACATACACCTCCACCTCTGCTTTTACCTGAGAGGTCTTTCGCTCTGTCCGCTCGGTGCACGGAGAAACCCGTGGGTTCGATGGCCGAGTCTGGAATCTCTGCGGACATCCAGGTTTCCGTAAGACAGATAACGCAGCATTCTCTCGTCTCTCGTTGGAAGGAGATCCGCGCTCTCAGCTCGTAGAGCTTGTTGTCCAGAGACTGAACATTTGCCAGTAGTATACTGGGTAGCGGGGGGCGATTTGCACGACGTCTTAATCTGATGAGAACGCCGGCTCTTTTTCCTCTTTTCCTTCTGCGTTTCCGCGGCCGGGCAGCCCAAACAAAGGGCTCCGCTGGCGTGTTTGTAAACCGCGGGTCGGCATTGAGGAATGTGAAGTCCGGTTTTCGGTGTGTGATTGCCGAACCAATGTCCAAAAGCGTTTGTCTGTCGTACACAATAAGGCAGACAACATCCAAGACAAAAAAACACAGAACTGTAAACAAAACAAACAATAAACTGCAGTGTTTTGACGGAGCTCGCGACGCAGCAGCCATACTCGGCGCCATCTTGAGGTATAACTCAAGTTATAATTCAGGGCTCGAGAGCAGGATTAGCTCTCAATGACAGCATTGGAGAGCAGGCTGATCCTGATCCTGAGGCCGATGCGGAGCTGGCGGTCATGTTTGCCCGGGCTGCCTCGAGTGTCGTACTAGGCCCAGGATGTGCCGCCCCCTTTGGGACTACAAGCACACTCTACTAGGAGTGTGGCAGCCTCCTGGGCCTTGATTAATGGCGCCTCTCAAGCAGACATTTGTAGAGCAGCGGGCAGGGCAACACCCAATATCTTATATTTTATAATCTCCGGGTTGAGCCAGTTTTGTCCCGTGTGTTGTCAGGTACAAACAGAATGCAGGGCAGCTGGCCGGGTGTACCGCTTGCATACTGCACCTTTCCCCTCCTTTCCCCCCATGCGAGTTCACGAGTCTGTGAACCCTGGATGTCTGTCCTCCTCAGCCCTGTGGCAGGTGAATTCGGCGGAGAAATTTGATGCCAGCTCAGTACTTGTGCTGGTATGCCCTGTACTGGGGTTGGTGATCCACATGTGCAGGTTACCCATGAGTAACCCCTTGTGATGTATTTTCTGCAGTATAGTTTCCCTGTTGGTAAATCCATATCTTCTTGGGCAGAGCTCCCTCTGCCACTGGTTGCCGTGCCAGATGGAGGGAACAAGATGTTGTGTTCCTCTTGCCACAACGCTGAGCTACCTGCTGAAATGGCCTGGACCCTGATCCTCAGCACAAAACCTGAATGAGTGGTTGCGAGCCAGCTACTTTTATAACCATATGTCCGGGAAGTGGCATGCAAATTCAACTCGCCAATTCTCACTAGCCTTTTCTCAAAGATCGGAGGTGTTTGGAGCTCCCAAGTGTGACCCCTAGTGTCACTACATCGACACAATGTCTCGTTCCCTCCATCAGGGAATGGAGGTTATGACAGTAACAAAGACGTTAAGTAGTCTTATAGACTAAATAGCATGCATTAAGATTTCCTGTGGAAGACTTCTGTATGTAATGTGGTACATGATTAAACGTGAAATATTCTTAAATAATCATGTCAAACATACACAACAATAATGATGGAAACAGTGAATCATCCCAGTACTGTTATGCCAGAAATCAGGGGGAGAGGCTTTGGTTATACTCGATATCAGCACTATTGTCCGGAACACTTGTATAATGTTTGTATTTTAGTAGTTCCTGTAATTTTTTGTGTTCATTGCAAAATGTGTAATTTTGAATAATATAGAACCACAATAATATGGCATTACTCATACCACAAGCGTGCAAACCCTAAACATTTTCACAAAGAAGTAACAGTTGTTGAAAAAGAGATAATCGTTTGTTACACCCAAATTTCGGTATGATTACACTGACAAAGAAAATGTGAGTATGCAAAGAATCCAAGTGAGTTTCATCAAATGTGCCACACTATGACCTCAATAATATATCTTCTCTTAAAAATATGGTGAGGGGAATATTTTGTCATCTTGCAGGTGATATCTTGAACACCCAGATCCTCTGGATCTATGACATACTCACACTCATCAACATGAGACTTCTCTTTTATTGATTATTGCCCTGTTTCAGATATGACATTTCTGATAATTTGATGTTTATGGTGACCTGACTGGCTGATTATGAGTCTCTAATCTTTTTGTTAAGGATAGACTGCAAAATCACATGGCCTTTTACTGCTGAAATACAACTTGAGTTGTTTTTATTTTAGCCTATACAGGATACACACAATGACATGACCCATCTGAGATGTAAGAATGAACTGTTGTCATTGAACCTTAAAACCTGTTGATGAGACTATATTAAGAATATAAATGCTTTTGTTTTGCCATCAGGCTGCCAAGCTTCCCATGTCCATCATTATTGTCGGAGTTGGTCAGGCTGAATTTGATGGTAAGTTTACAATATTTTCTATATTTATTTTGAAGAGAATGAAATCCATCTTTTAATCCTACTTCATGTTGTATGGCTCCATTTTGAAGAATTTGGGGTAAAATAGAGCAGTCCGGAATATTATGTGTTCTTGCATTATGATCCCAATTTTTTTAATTTATTTATTTATATAAGTAAATTAATTACATTTAAAGAAATGAAAAAACAATAATGTATACAGTATAACATATACTGTATACAACTTTTTTTTATTTCATTTTAAATATAAAATACATAAAAATTACAAAATTTCAAACATTGCTTTTTAATATTGTCTAATATTTCTGGAAATAGCCCATATGTTTGTATGATAACATGTTTCTGGGTAATTCATATTGAAAAAATGAAATGTATAAAAAAATAAAAACACCACTTACAGCATTATATATATATATATATATATATATATATATATAAATTCATTTCTACTACTTTTGATTCAAATTGGACTTGAATTTAAAATGCTTTTCCATTTCAATTCTGAATGTTCCATCCATCCATTTTTGTGGGGAGAACTGGAGCGTATCCCAGCTACCTTGCACTGTAGGCATATAAAACATCCTGAACAGGTAGCCAGTAATTCTAAAAAAAAATTAATAAATACAAAAATAAATATGCTTTTGCTTTAACATTTACTCCAACCATAATTAACAAAGAAACCCCAAGATGTTTGGACAAATGGAGAGCAAATCAGTAATTCACATCTTTAATATTAACTAAATCCAGGTGAATGCCCCTGAAGTTGTTTACAGTAATTAGTCATACAAATGATCCAATAACAATTAACAAGATTGTTTTTCTTGGTCAGAGCTGTGCATGGAGTAAATGTAGTTATCTGGGGATCTTTTAAATAGACCCAGAATGGGCTAATCACACTGCAAGATGTAATTATCAACCATATTGCATTGCGTAATAAGCACATACCATCATGTTGGTGCATGTAGTGAGCAGTCAGTCCACTTGGAAAGTCAAGAAGTTGAGAGAGAGTCTTTGATCAATATTGAAATAGAGTGTCCAATAATAACAACATACCCTATGCATGCAGAGGTGGAAGATGAGCTGCTACTGGATGTGGTTAGCAGGTCATGTGGAGAGGGCTTATTGTTTGAGAAGTTGGTAATGGAATTTTCTGTGTGTACTCTTGTTACAGAGAACAATTACTTGATAACTGCAAAAGCATTGAGAGATGATTAAGGAAATTATGGCCTTGAGTAGATTTGAGACACCCAAAAACACCTTTATTAAAGTTACATCGTAATGATGAATACAATTAAAGTAATAATTCACCCAACAATTACATTTTCCATACAATGACAGTTAGATAGTGACAAAAAAATAAAAAGAATAATCATAAATAGTCCATATAACTGCATGAAGATTTCTTGCTTTGTGTGAGGAGCAGAAAGACATTTTAACCTAAAGTGTTTAACTTTTTAACTTAATTTATATCAGCTAAAAATATGCAGAAACAGCCTGAAGTAAGCCATTCATAGGTTGATTTCCACAGTCTGGACATAACATAATGAGCTCTATTTTCGTGAGTACATAAAGTACAGCGCGCTACACACTAAGAATGTGCGCAACATCTTATTACATTTTCTTGAGAGTGCTAATTCTAAGAGTAATTTTCGTGCCAGTGGAAGTGGGTGTGGGTGGGATTGTTTGCACTATCTTCAGGTGTTTGCGCGCAAACTGCAGGTGTATTTTGATGTAAATTAAGTGGCACAAAGTGCAATTTGCTATTTTCCTGAGAAATTTTTAATTCTCCTACATTTTTCAAAAGAACTTCTTATCTCAAGTCTAAAATCAATTCCTGCATTTGCAATTTCGAGATTCTACCAGCAGATGATAAAGTTAATGTCCAAATTCTGAAAATATAGTGGAACATCAAATTATGCCCCTGACAAAAGCTGTTTTATGAAACATTTGTTTGTATTATTTGTGTTAAACTATCTATAGGTCATGGTTTATTTTTCAATTATTATTATATTAAAGAGGAAAATACATATTTCTATTATACTAATTCATTGCACACAGTCTATTTACACTACCAACTTCTTATGAATGTGCTGTCTTTGTTTATATCGCTGGTGCTTGACAAGGAATGGACTATATAATAAGATGCAGACGGTTGTGGAGAAGAATTAAATTGCACTTGACCCAGCCCATCAGTGCGTTGTGTGCTTAATTGGACAAAAACCCAGTTGCGAATGCTTGCACGAAAGCACCAAAACTTCATGGCCATGCCCGTTGACTTCGCGCTTATTACTGAAAGCATAAGCACTGCGCTTAGCGGTAGCGCTCTTAAAATAGGGCCCCAAAAGTCATTGCTTCTCAATTGTCTCTTAATTAAACATCATGATGTCAAACCTTCTCTGTAGGCAGCATATTTGATTTGAGAGCTGCTCCTGAGGTTAAGATTTTAAATTAACATTTAAGCATAATTTTGTCTGTTCATCACACATATCTACTTTTATAGTGTCTTTTAATTTTTATTTTGGAGATTTACAGCCCATTGTGACTATATTAACTTGTTGTATGGAGATCTATGTGAAGATTCTTTAAAAATGTGTGTGTGTGTGTGTGTGTGTGTGTGTGTGTGTGTGTGTGTGTGTGTGTGTGTGTGTGTGTGTGTGTTAAATGGGAAAATACAGCATGCAGGTTTGGAATGACATGAGAGTAAATAATAATAAAAAAATGTAATTGTGCATTGTGTGTAACAGTGTAATATTGAATTATTATTCAGATAAATGAAATGTATGAGGTCACAAATCAGTTCTTGAAATGACTGAGATTGTTTTGTTAACTTCCTGTCCTTTCCCACAGCTATGGTCGAGTTGGATGGTGATGACATAAGAATCTCCTCTCGAGGGAAACTAGCAGAGCGAGACATTGTTCAGGTGACACCAGCAGTACTCTACTTCTTTTATTAACAATACTCTTTGAAAGTTTGTTTAAATCTACATGCATGTTATGTTAACCTTTTGGTTTTAAATAGTTGTAACATGTAGCTCCATTTCTCTTTTTTCAGCAATCAAATCTAGTATGCATGAGAATTTTAATTGCTAATCCAGTCACTGTGGAATTGAGCCCTTGTGTAACAGCTCCACGCCATAACCCACATTATTATAATACAATTTATTATGAAGGTCCCCTGTGCATGCAACCTGTCATTAGTAATAGTAAGAATATATCAGTCTATTGAGTCAATGCCTTGAAAAATACTAAGAGCATTTGAAGATAATTCTCTCTTGATGAATTCTTAACTTGTTTTATTCTGGAAAATAAGGAAATATAATGTATCTAATCCTTAATTTGTGATACGATTGTCTGAATAAATGAATCAATTAATTAATTAATTCATGAATGGATATATGAATGAATGAATCACCACTACTCCCTCATTAATTTATCAATCCATTCATAAATCTTTGTATGGTTGTATGTATGGATGGATGGATGGTGATTGAATGGAGGATGGATGGATGGATGGATGGATGGATGGATGGATGGATGGATGGATAGATGGATGATTGATTGGGAAAGAATGAAAGGACAGATGAAAGGATGAATAGGGGAATGATGGATGGATGGTGACTGAATGGGAGATGGATGGATGGATGGATGATGGGGAAAGAATGAAAGGTCAGATGAAAGAATGAATAGGGGAATGATGGATGAATGGATGGATGGATGGAAGGATAATGGGGAAGAATGAAAGGTCAGATGAAAGATTTAATGGGGGATGGATGGATGATGATGGGGCAAGAATTAATTCTTTGAAAGTGCAGATCAAAGAATTAATAGGGAGATGGGTGGATGGATGGATGGATGGATATGCAAGAATGAAAGGAATAATGAATGAATGAATGGGGGAGTGCTGGATAGATTGTTTAAAACTATATGCATAATGTTAACCTTTTGGTTTTGAATAGCTGTAACTTTTAGCCCCATATCTCTTTTTTTCAGCAATCAAATCTAGTATGCATGAGAATTTTAATTACTAATTCAGTCACTGTGGAATTGAGCCCTTGTTTAACAGCTCCACACCATAACCCACATTATTATAATACAATTTATTATGTAGGTCCCCTGTGCATGCAACCTGTCATTAGTAATAGTAAGAATATATCAGTCTATTGAGTCACTGCCTTAAAAAAGACTTAGAGCAAAGTGAAGGTAATGAAAGGACAGATGAATGAATGATGGATTGATGGATGGATGTTGGGATAGGAATGAAAGGGCAGATAAAATAATGAATAAGGAAATTATGAATGGATGGATGGATGGATGGATGGATATGCAAGAATAGGTGGAATTATGGATGAATAATTGAATGGGAGAGAGGATAGATAGATGGATGACTGAGGAAAGGATGGATGACTAAATGGGGTAAGAATAGATGTATATATGAAAGAATGGATGAATTAGTCAATAACTGAAAACAATGCTTCCTTACTCTCACAGTTTGTGCCATTTCGTGATTACATGGACCGGACAGGAAACCATGTGTTGAGTATGGCAAGGCTAGCCAAAGACGTTTTGGCTGAGATTCCTGACCAGTTCATTTCTTACATGAAGAGTCGGGGAATAAAACCCAATCCAGCACCACCTCCTTACACACCCCCTGGACACACACACCACACTCAGATCTGAGCCCACCCATGGGCTGGAAGCTAGTTCAAGACAATGGCTCTCTTTCTCTCTGGAATTCTGGGATAGCTGTACTGGAGCTGTTAGGGTTTAGCTCCCAGTGTTACAGTGTGTTTCAACTATCCGAGACATGCAGTGAAGTTTCTGTTTGTGCATTTTATGTTTTCTGCCTGTTTTCCTTGGGTAGGACCAAGAATCAGTCCCAGTGGCAAATGTATTTATTTATTTATTTTAAATATAGATATTGGCCTGTGACTGTTTCTTATTTCGTGGATTGGTTGACAAGAGAGGACGAGGACGAAGAGAAGGAGGAATGAGATGATGTTTGTGGTTTCAACTTGTGCCTGTCTGTGGCTGTCGCAGTGTAACAGGACAAGTGTGCCCTATTCTGAATGTTAAACCCTTTTCCACAGTGGTATAATAGAAGTGTGTGTGATATGGTAAGGTTTTTAGATCTGTATTGCTTTAATTTTGTATTAAGTCATGCCTGTGTAAATTTGATTTATTACATTAAGCATTGCTTGTGGAAAATGTTTATGTTTTCTGATTATCTGTTTGTATCCATTTTGGTTTATGAAAGTATGCATGAGAGTGGAAAGGGCAACAGTTTATTTTCTATCAATTTAGTTTCTATTAATGAAAGGTATGAGTGGCAATGAGAGATGTAAAAATCTGGATTTTTTCCCCCCATAATTCCAAACAGGACACCTGCCTATGGTGACTAGAGAAGCACAACTGCAAAAAGCATTCTTTGGCTTGCGATGCATCAAGAATCAGCATGACTGGTCAGTCAGTAATACGCACATGAACCAATTCAAACTTAGCTCATACATATGCTTTTGTTGGAATGAAAAACACTACCCTGCAGCCCCAGTGGCCTTTTGCATAGGGAACCCTGATGTAATTCTGAATAATTTTAACAAAGCAAGGCATATATATGAATGTGTCGGCATAGATGCATTTACACAGGAATCATAATTGTGGCCTTGCTGTAACATGCACTCCAATGTAAGATTGTCAATTCTTGTGCATAACAGACATAAAACAATATGTGAACTCAATGTCATGCAGAGAGGCAGTGCATAAGTCAACTCCTAAATGCAGTACAGCTAGTTTCCATTCTCTCTCTCTCTCTCTCTCTCTCTCTCTCTCTCTCTCTCTCTCTTTGTCTCTCTCTCTCTCTCTCTCTCTCTCTCTCTCTCTCTCTCTCTCTCTCTCTCTCTCTCTCTCTCTCTCTCTCTCTCTGGCAGGAATGAGGACTGGAGTGTGCTCAGAATGTTTTCACCCACTCAACTGTAGTTCATTCACCAATTCAATTTTGTCGAGAGGCTTTTAATCAAATAAGAGTGTCTGATGTATCTTCGCACTCTGCCAGTAGAGGACTGAATGGAGCAGCTTGTGTAATGGAGCACATTACAGTCATGTCTGGGTATAATAATATGCATTTAGCCCTGTGACTGTGTATGGGACATTAAATATCTACAGGCTGTTCAAAGGTGAGATGTAATTCTGCCAAATCACAAGGCTTTGTGTTACATAGAGAGTTTGCTCAAGTCCTCACAACATCAAAGCATGGTGGTCCTTTTCCAAGTGTCATTAATGCATCATATTTCTGGTATTTTTCAGCCTAATATAAAATTTTAAATGAATGTGCTTATTTACACTATAATTTAAGTCAAATGTTTCTTAATTTCCTTTAATCATTTTTTTTTTTTTTTTTTTGGTCATATTTAATGCATAAATAAGTTTGAAACACATTCTCACACACACACACACACACACACACACACACATATTTACTTAGCTATTGTAAGGGGGACTCCTATTTTTTATATAAAGCCAAAAATAGTACTAAAGACTAACCCTAAATCTAAAAGAATGTTGTTGTTTTTTTGCATTTGAATGAATGAATGAATGAACCGTTTTTTAGCTAGCATACACATACAGACACAATATTATTGTTTTTTTAAAGTCTTCATTTTTGTAAATGAATGAATTGTACACTGCATGTCTGGTTTGGGGTACAAATACTCTCTTTATTTTTATTTAAATGTGCGCAGTACATTTTTTAATTTGTCATCTTAGATTTACACTGATACTTAGCCATGTGGATGCAGCATCATTCAAACACAATATTTTCCATTATCAGTGCCATTTTAGAAATTCAGTATTCAAATTCCATGGCTAATTTAATCCATAGGTGTTGAATAACAGTCCAAATACTAAGATTATTCGAGTAGTATTCACCTGGTCATGTGATACTGACATGGCAGCCCCCATGAGGGGACCCTCTCCATGTAGAATAAAACAGCTTTTATAAGATTAGTGATATGACTAGAGTCCTCATCTCATGTAAATGGTCATGATTTTATACATATGTTTCAAAATTACAATTAATTTCTTTAGGAGTTAAACTTTTTAAAATTAGGAAAAAATTACTGAGTGCAGTAGAACAAAAAATAGATTGCTGACTGCCACATTCATGAATATTCTACCCTTAAGATCATCATTAAAAAGATTTTTACTTTTAATGAAAAAAAGTTCAAAACCAGCTGCTAAACCTTAAAAAAACATGTATCAAATGAAACTGCCAGTGAGATAATTGAAACCATCTTAACTATGCATACAGTATCAGCTGATGATTTCAATACACAGAGGCTAGGAAAACTTTCAGAACACAGAAGTCAAGCAGTATAATCAATCCAATTTTGGCTAACATTTTATAAATGTTTTATTATATTTTAATGCAAACACACAACTTTGTAATGTAACTTTGCACACTTCATACAGAGTCTAACTGCTCTACTCATCTTGGTTTTTTAATACTATAATATATAACTCATGGAGTTATAAAAGCTTTGGTGTTTACACAGCTGAATTTCTCCAAAGAGGGTCCATATACATGTATCATCTAGAGATCTATTGATGTATCTAAATTGGATGTTTCTCTGATCCAGGCACCAGCTGAGACAGTAATTGTATTGTAATCATCTTTTGCAATGATTTCAAATGAATGACCTTTATTCAGTAACAACCCCATACTATTTAAACTGTTCATCTGTTCTTCAGCTCGTTGTAATTTGCAAAGTCAGTGACATCAATTCCTTTTTTCTGGCAGTCAAGCCATTGTGTGTGTAATATCTGAATTAGAACAGATAAGATTTGTCTGTGTGTTTATTTAGAAAAGCGCACAATGGAGATTCAAGCTTTTAGCATATTCCTCCAAAGCCCTCACAGTGCTTCATGACACCAATGTAGGCATCATATTTGTGAAGTCCAAAGATAGCTTATGATGAACAATTCATAAAAATTACCTGTATTTCACCCATTCCCTTAGTTATTGAACTCTGCAGCAGTGAATTCACAAAGTGTTCACTGAGAGTATAAAAACAGAATTATGGAAATTACTTGTGTCATTTTTTTCCCTCTTTTTGTCATGGCCCTACAGAGTTTACAGTTTACTATTTTTCACGAGCAATTATTTCTTTAAAAATATACAGTATGCATCTGTACGTTTCACTTTATTGAGATGATGTTATAAGAAAATATATTTATTTTTGTTCCTGCTCGGAAAGTACAAAAAGCCATTAATTACAATCCTCAGCAGAGAATATGATCAGCATCTATGAGGATTGAATCACTTCAAAAAGACAGCAGATCATGTGCAGTGGATATGTGTGTATTCCTGTGTTACAGGAGCACTGCCCATATGTAACATACTGTAGAGACTGATTTTATTGTAATACCTGTGCATGTATGGCCTGAATTTTAGTGGACTGATTGGGTTTGCTTTTCTCTTGTTATTTCTGTAGTTGCGTTGGGATATTTTTTTATGATTTATGTTCACCAGAGGAATGGGCAGCCATGTCCATTATTTATTATTATTTTTAGAATTGTTAGAATATTATTTATATCAATATTATTTACATTTAATATAATTTTTGTTAAATATAATTACAATTATTTCTTAAATCTAATTATGTTTCATTATTATGTTTTAGAATAGTTATTTACTGTTAGGATTATTATTTTATTTATTATTTATTTAATTTAATTAATAATTTATTTATTTATTTATTTTTTTGCATGTTTGCTCCCAACAAATTCTATTGTACATGATCTTTGTCATACGGTGGGTTGTGAAATGCTTTCACATATGCTTGTGAAATGCTTTGTATTGAAATGCCTTAACTAAATATTAATAAAAGAAATTAAGTCTTTTACAAACTCTTACCTAATTGATTCTCTAGAGTTCATAGGTAGATCTCCGATTCTCTAGAGCACTGCTGGTGAACTAGTATAAATTGGTTTGTATATTGAGAGGTTCAGCAGCAGGATTATCACAGGTTCGCTGGGGCACCGTGACCCTAAATGGGCTTACTTGCTATTCCGCACTGCTGTTGAGTCATGCAGGAAACCTGTGCATATTTAACACTTCTTCACAGAAAATTAATAGTACAAGGTAAATCAGACTTTTAAGATGCGCCAAGAGCTGCATTCAGAAGGGCTAATAACCATCAGACTATTTTAAGGGCAATAATGAGTGAATCATATTTTCAAGGTTCTTTCTTTTCTCTGAGTCATTTTAATTAAAAGGAGATGCTGTTGACTAAATTAAAATTGTGAAGAAATAAGTTAGATGGAAAAAAAGTAGGATTAATTAAAACTTTATAAAATGCAATGTTATAGTGCACTGAAGAGATTCAGTCTTTGCTAATCCAATGCAAGACATCTCAAGCATTCACATCCTCAAATTTCCCAAGACAAAAATTTGACTAGAATTAAAATGACATTGCTAATGTAAAGATTTACTTCATGTCACAATGTCACAACAGGACATTACTAACCAGTAGCGGTTGTACAAAGCATTAATATCTCATAATGTCCAATCAGTCAGCATCTAGCTTTAGTTATTATCCAGAGCAATGAGTGTCATGATGTCTAGGAATCTGAAAATATATTTTAAGTGAATTGCCCCCACAAAATAAGGTGCCAAATTCTGATCTGGTTCAATCTGTTGGATATTTCAAATGTGTTGTTCCTACACCACTTGTAACTGTTCATTATTACCCAATTTGAAAAAAAGAACTGATTTTAAATTTAGATCATGAGGATCACAACCACAGCGTATTTGCCACTGATTAAAGTTAAAGAGCAGGATCGCATGCAAATGCAAACCATAACCCGTCCTTATGACTGGTTTCTAATTGACACCTGAATCATTGAGTCTGTGAGCTCTCAATGAATGCGTTGTCATTTCTTTATACTCCTCTGTCACTCTCGTGCATAGACACATTTACTTTCCATAATGAGAGGCTTTGCCTCCATGCCATCTGTGAGTCGTGCAGCTGTCAGAGCCTCAAATCAGATCTAAGACCATGCACCTGGCGGCCTCCTCTGCCCCAACACAATTAGAAACTCATTCTCATAAGGACTCTGAGTGAACTGATGGTGGTGGCATGGGGCTGTGTCTAAGCTGACAGATGGATCCAGATCACTGCTGCAATAACCATGTGTGCTCCAATTAGATTAGATAGTGCTATATCGTACATTCGTCCTACTAAACTTGTTGAGGGATGACAGGGGCTAATGGGTGTATTTCTTTTACTTTATTGCAGATAATGTTGATTACTGCCATTTATTTTTAGCTATCCAGAAATTAATAACCAGGGTTGTGATTACATATTGAGAGTGCTCATTTTTCTAGAGCTTTTTTTTTTCTAGAAACTTTTTTTGGATGATTTTATTTTATGGTTGGAAGGGTTACAAATACTGATTACTTAATCCAGTTACCTCAATAATAAAATAATGCAATAGATTACTTTTAGTTACTTTTTGATTGCCTCAAGTTCGCATATGTGAATTAAGTCAAAAGAAAAGCGATATGTTCTCGAAATCTTGAATGAATGCAATTCTGAATGAAAACAAACAGTTTTTGAGTAATGTAGCATTTATTATACATAAGAAGAAAAAAAACAGGGACAGTGCCTCATTAGGAAAACAGAATATATGAATGTGTGAAGCAACTCAGCATTTTTAACCAAATCAGGTGAGTCCTCCATCTTTTACATAAAATGGTTTATTTTCTCATCAACAAATAGTTAGAGCAGATGCACTGAATATATTTCTGATTCAAGCGCCCATGCCTGCCACGGTCAATGGGCCAGCGCCCATGCCTGCCATGGTTCACGAGTCAGTGGCCACACTTGCCACGGTCTACGAGCCAGTGGCCACGCCTGCAAAAGTCCACAAGCCAGAGGCCACGCCTGCCACAGTCCAAGAGCCAGTGACCACACCTGCCATGGTCCACGAGCCAGGGGCCATGCCCTCGACCTTCCCAGATCCAGCATCTGAGGCTCCAGATTCCTCCTGTGTCTCCATCTTCTAGGCCTCCTTGGTCTCCGGGCCATCCACCTGATCAGCCCTGGTCTCCTTGGTCTTCTGGCCATTCACCTGATCTGCCCTGGCCTGCATGGTCTCCTGGTTCTCGTTGGCATTTGGACTCCCTGTTTGCTCCACTTTGGCCACCTGGTCGGTTTTGCCCTCTCATTTCCCATTTGCTTTCTTGGACTGCAGGTTCCATGATGTCCTGCTCCACCCATGAATATTTGTTTTGTGTATTTGTGTTAAGGAGCTTCATGGTGACCACTTGGGGTCGCCATGTATGTTTATTGTTCCCTGCCTGTCACGTGTTTTCATTATGGGTTTTGTAGTTCTTGTCATTGTCTTTGTTTTATTAGTCCCAGGTATTCCTTGTTTCCTCATTTGCCCCTTGTGTATTTAATCCCTTGGTTTTCCTGTGTTCTTTGACAGTTATTTACCATTCATGGATGTAATGGTTTGTTCTGTTCTGTTTTGTATGTATGTGTGACACTTTACTGGACTGGGGAAGCAGGACACGATGACAGGAGGGTGAACTCAAAGGTAAGGGTTTTAATCTCCAAAACAAAAAGTACAACACTGAACATAAACTGTTTATAATTAACAAAGGAACGATCTCTCTTGGGCTTCGCTTGGCAACGCTAGACTGCCCCCTCACTGGCGTTGTTGTGGCTCTTATACGCCGCTCTCCCCGTGCTCACTGAAATTAGAGACAGGTGTTAGACATATTTTAGCTCAGGTGCAAGCGCCCTTACCGCTCCCTCCCTCCGAACGGGCGCTTGACCACGCCCCCGCTGCCACAGTATGTTTTAGTTTCCTGTGTTTATTTTTATTAAATAAGCCTGCATTTAGATCCTCTTTTCCCCCTTTCTCTCGACTCCTTTCTGCAAACCTTTACAAATCTACGCACCAGAAGGATGTACAAAGCAGTTAGCATGTAGACTAATTGTCACTGACCATTCATTAACTTCAGACTGCAATAGGTAGATCACAGTCTATCTTCGCCATCATCATCATCATCATCATCATCATTATTATTAATACAGTGCCTCCAGTGTCTGTCCTATACTTGATCATGATCCACAGTCAAGCATCACCAGCTAACATTTATGTGTGATCCTATGTTTATGTTTAAGGAAGCAAAAAATAATAATATAAATAAAATATTGTTTTTAACAATAGATTTATAATAAGTATCAAAATCATATAAATTATCCATTTCACTTTTCCCCTAATAACTTAATGACATTTAAAATTAATTTGGTATTCATGTGTACAATATGTATTTTAACAAAGAAAAAAAAATGCTGTCCCAATTACAGTTGTCATTACAACATGAACACATTTCGGAGAACAATTTTAGAGTTTCAACTGATGTTAAGATGGAAATGAGAATTCACAAAGTTTTGACAGTAGCCGTCCCGTGTACCGGAATACTGGCGGTTCACTGTGGGAGTGGTTGTTCCTTTGCTTCCATTCCATCTCCTGCTTAATCAATCTATAGACCAGGGGTGAGCAACTATTTTGGTTAAGGGGCCACATCGGGCTTTAAGTAGTGCATGGGGGGCCACATTGTATTACCATGGTGCCCCGGGTTGATCAGTTCATTGGGGCCTCAGATATCATAAACCTGCTCCTGCTTCCAAATTACAATATTACTGAACTGTAATATTGTTTCACTTTTCTCAATTGAAGAGATAAGAATGTCGGAATTTTCTCAAAACAAATCACATTTCTCCATTGGCCATTGTGATGAAACAGCACAGTGTTAATGTGAAACAGATGTTATTTGACCATGCGACAGTTAGTGGCGCCAGATTCATGAGAGAGAAACAGAAGAGATCTCAAGTGTACATCTAATCATATCTGTATTCTATACTAAAGCAAGCAGCGGCCTTATCTTTATGTCAGGAGGATCTTTTGTTGTGTTTTTAAAAAAATAGAAATTAAAAAATTTTAGTCCTGTTAGTAATCCCAATTTTTTAACAAACAACTGTAATCCCTTTTATGTAACTGTAACGGATCTCAGGTGGATCCTTACTGCTTTTTCTCTCCCCAGACAGGTGCTCAACAATGCCCTCACCTCCACAGACATTGTTACCAGTCATTTGAAGTTAAAGTTATGCAATGTTTTTAATTGTAATAGCTGGAGTTTGTCTTCATGTCACATATTTTAAAAACTCAATTTAGTGTGCGATTAATCTTCACAGGGCCATCGCCAGAACATATGGTATAGGAAGCACTGTTAACTTACAGGTAAGCTAGTGATATTCTATCAAAGCAATAACCACACCAATATATCTTAATTAAACCCACTGCTATTTAATTTGTAGTGGTTGAGATTATTGAGTTTAAAAAGCTGACATTTAACATTTTCACCATACTTTCCATAAAAAGCAGTTTCACACTATAATGTGTTATTATCATATCGTATGATAAAATACAATATAACATTTCTTTTACAGCCCTTAAATATATACACAGTACATAGGGCCAGTGCTAGCTAGAGGCAGAATAGGCAGCTGCCTACATTTGCCGGGGGCCTCCAAAAGACAATAGGCTTGTTTGAGCTGCCAAACGCCTTGAAAAGTAGACAAGAGTAGGCGGCTGCAGTCAGAGGAGGTGTGAAATAAGTGCTGTCAAGTCAGAGAGATCTTTTTGTGGTGGATCAGTTACCAACTAGACCAAAGACAGATATTGCGTGATTCGCATTCATTTACTTTGTTGCTGACAAAGAGTATGCCATTTAAAGTAAGTTTATTTAATATAATGTTTAATTATAAATTAATATAATGAACAAATCAACCAATGTACCTGTTATTTAATTCACTGCAAAAGTCGTGTCTTTTACATCCATTTTTAGTTTAATATAGACACTTATTTTAAATATTTTAGTAATATGATGACAATCATATATGCATACAGAGATCGCATTGATCTCAGTTACAGAAATACTCAAACCAACCCATCACCCATGCAATTATCCATTCAGCAATCATGTGACAGCAGTGCAGTGCATAAAATCAGGCAGATATGGGTCAGGAGCTTCAGTTAATGTTCACATCAACCATCAGAATGGGGAAAAATGTGATCTCAGTGATTTCGACCATGGCATGATTGTTGGTTCGAGTATTTCTGTAACTGCAGATCTTTGGGATTTTCACAAACAAGAGTCTCTAGAATTAACTCAGAACGGTGCCAAAAACAAACAAAAAAACATCTAGAGAGTGGAAGATCTTGTTGATGAGAGAATGAACAGAGAATGGCCAGACTGGTTCGAACTGACAAAGTCTATGTAAATCAGATCAAATTCACTTCGGGGGCCCGGAGTGAATTTCATGGGGAAACGGCATTCCAGTTCAAACTGGTTACATTTTGGGGTATGAAGTGTATTTCTATCTCCACTAAATAGCCTACGAAAGCTTTGGGGGTTCTGCACATAAATGCGTGAGATCTTCTGTGTCTTTGGTTGCACAATGTTGACTATTGTGAGTGGCCGGAACACATTCATGCAGCAGATCGACAAATGCAAACAGGAATCCAAAGGCAATTGATTCACGCATGCATGTAACAGATCCACTCACACTCAATTTACAAATCTACGCACCAGAAGGATGTAAAAATACACGGTTTTCTTTGCTCAGAATATCATCAACCACATGTGTATGTGTAATTTATACAAATAAATGTTGAGCCATTTGTTTTGGTATTCTTCTCCGTGAATGACTGTTCTGCAGTCATGACATACAAACACACGCACTGCTGGGAGCGTGTTTTAGCATGGCTGACAGCAATTGCCCATTCGTTAAAATGAAGAGAAATATCGAGTAGATTTAGCTATTATTTTTTAAAGAACAAAAAAGAAAAAAAATATGTTCAGAATGTTCAGTTTCGACCAGGAATTGTCATTTCTCAAGTGTAATGTGGTTATAGATTACAGAGATGTAATTTCTATAATCTGACATTTTTCATATTTTATTTATAATAAAATAAATATTTTATCCATGATGACAAAACCCCATTTTCAGTTGCCATTACTCCAGTCTAGAAAATAATTTAATTAATATGTTAATTTAGTACTAAATTAATGTTTATTTTTGTTATAACGGTTAAAATGGTTGTGCTACTTAATGAAGTGTGGAAATATTGAGGAAGGTATTGATTTTATTAGTTACTTTACAGTAAAGTTACTTTACACTCAAATTTCAGTTTTAAAAATAGCCAAAAAGACATATTTCTCATCAAATTTATCAATCTATTGTTCTTTTAAGAGATGAAGGCAATATCATACACATCTGTTTGACAACCCAGATGCAAATCAACAAGAATACAAGTACAGTCTCTAATTTAAGAAAAGACTCCTCACATATCCTAAACTAGCATCTTAAATTAACAATATATGCCAAACAGTATTCTTGGATGAACAGAAAGTTTGGAGAAGACATAATTTATTAAAAAAATAAAAAATTTAATTGTAACATAGAGTCCCCCTAGTCAAGCTCGGCCATATCCACCACTGTGTGGAAAAATATATAAATATATATAGGGTCAGGGAATTATGAAATACATGTAACAGGATTACGTATTTAAAATAGAAACTATTAGTAACTATATTCCACTACAGTTACAATTTAAATAGTTGATAATCAGAATACGGTTACATTAAATTATTTTGATTACTGAAGAGATTACTTTGCATTTTATTGTGATTTGTTTCATGTAGTATTTAGTCTATTCAGTTGGAAATAATTGATCTGTATGTGATCTGTGTAGGGTTTGAAGTAAGTTTGGCGCATCAGAGAGTTAACCTTGTGTAAATTGTAATGCAAACATTTAGCTTTGTGAAAAGCTAAAATGCTATTTCTATTTCTAGCCCTATTACTTGCACCTGTTACCAAGCACGATCATATTTGATATTAGGGCAATGATGTACTGCAAAAATCTTATTCTTTATGAGACGTTTAGTTGTTTTTTTTCCTGTTAAAATATCTGCAAATACTTCAAACAATATAATTTTGCTCTATCTTGTTTTAGAAGCAAAACTACATAAGATGTTTTGGCTTTTTTTAGAGAATGTATTTTAATATGTATCCTACTGTACAGTCATTTTTTGTTTTTTACTTGTTATTTACTTATTTATTGTCAAAACAAGTTGTATCATGGTACTTTTTTACATATTTTTTATTTATTTTTTGTGCCAACTGTCCAGCCCACCTTAAGTGGCAGGAGCCAACTACAAAAGACCTTTCCAATTTCTTTTTTTGGAATGGTGCACGTCGTTTATCCATTAATGGGTTTCTGCAACTACAGGCATTTTTAATTCCCAGCAGTGAAATTTTAGATTTATGTTCAAATTTCTCATATGATGCTTGATAAATATAAACACTGTGTCATTACACACCTTGACATAAAAAATGAATTACTGATTAATGTTATTTAACACAAAAATATAAAGCATTTATAGGTCCAAACACCATTTTTGTTCATGTCCCACAACTGTGGTCTCAATATTGAGTTACGTACTACAATATGACATTATTTAAAATGAAATTGTTTAATATAAATGTTACTTTACACAATCTTAAAGTATTTTTTTTGTTGTTGTTGTTTACAGATCATTTATATATTTTTTTCATCTAAATGCACCGGCTGCACTCTTTTGAGTCCTTACAGCAACACTAAACAAATGTCATAGTAAAAGTTGTTTTCAAAGCCAAACAAATCTATTGTAGTTTCTATGGAAACAGATGTTTGCACATGAGCACATGGTTAACAGGCTGGGCCACCCACACTAGGTCACACACAAGATCCAGAAAAATAAGGTAAAGATCATATTTTACCCTGAAGTATTTATTGTGTGTCCTTATCAAACAGATTATTAATTGTGTATTTTGAAATGCATTAAAATTTTTTATTTATATTACTGTTGAATGTATGTATATCCGATGCTGAGTCAAAACAAATGTAGCAGAACTAGTTAGCTGCCAATTATCTGCAATATTAGAAACAAAATAATTTCAGCAACCTGTCTTTACTGCAGCACCTTTAGGTGTCACGATACAGACCTTGTATCGAGGTAGAGACAAATTCAAGGTTTATACTGTATATTATATTGTAAATATTAAGTCTAATGTAAACTAAATATAAACATGCAATTTTTTGCAACCCTAGATGAGACCAAATTCATCTACAGTAAGATCACAGAAATGCAGAGAGGAAATGAGAAAAGACACAGACAGATATGAAGAGTATCTCCAGAAGGAAAAAGAGCGCTACAAAAAGAAAGGAAAATAAGCATTTAAAAAGTGTCTCCCAACTGACAAAAAGAGAGAACAATCTGAAAAATCTGAAAAGAAAACATTGGAGGATAAATAAAAGAAGCCAGAGGGCAAAACCCAAAATACTGCAGAAACCCAGATCAATACACCTGCTTCAGCGCACCTTTGCTTGTGCATCAAAGCCTTCCACAGGAGCCCTCAATCAGCATCCTCTGACATTCTAGGAAATCAAGGCGATACAAACCATTTCTGATGTCGATGAGGTGCTGATCGGTAAATGGTGTGTCATTCTGTATGACAATGACCCTTATCCAGCATCATCCAAGATGTTGATACAGAGAGTTGTGATTTGGCCAATACAATGCACATGGTTAGGTTTTATTGGACAATGAAGGATTATGTGATCTGGTACACACATGAGAGTGTGGTTGCACATGATGCTTACTGACTCAGTGTGGAAGGAACTCTGTTCTCATTTTAATTAGTTACCTGTACATAAACCAAAAGCCTCAAAGTTGCAATGAGATTACTCCTGCAGTCTGAAATGAGAAATAGTTGGATTTGGTACACAAATGTAATGTTGTGGTGAGATGCTGTTAGTGTTATGGGTTTGTGTAAGTGTAGTATCAATGTTCGTGCCACATCAACTTTAGGCCATTATGTTTTTGAAACATGAAAATCAGTTTGACCCAGTCTTTACTGCAATACCGCTACTATCGTTGACACTTTTTTTTTTTGTCTGTTACTGTTATTCTACTATTGTAGCCAATTATTAAGGTTACATTATTAACATGTACCATTAACATTGTGTCCTTACCAACACAAGATGTCATTAACGCAGCAATGATTTATTTGAATTATTATTCAGATTTTTATTAGCAAAAATTATTTTAACACTGAAGTAGAGATGATTTACACATATGTCTCTCATAAAAAGCTAAATGTTTTATCTCTTGTGTGTATGATAACAATTGACAAGTAAGGTTACTGTCTATATTTTACATGGCGTAGAGAAAACCATGAAATCACCTATTTTAAAATTATTATTTTAATATCAGTATTTAAAAATATGCACAAAGCTTAAAAAAAAACAAAACAATCTTTTAGAGAAATAAAAAAGAAAAATGCCTAAAATGAACGTTATTGTAATGTTGAGGTAAGGAACATTTAAGGGTAGATTTAAATAAAAATTATAATAATTTGTTATTTTGCTATTCTAAAGCTTCAACCGCTCCTCCATTATTCTTGTCTTTATTTCAAATACAAGGGTGTGGTTTCCAATGGTAGCAAAACTAGCAATAATCTACTCTAATACTCTAGCGTCCTCTGCTGATCATTTAAATAATATGACGTATGAAGAGTATGACGACACTATTCAATATTTCCGCTGCTCGGCAACTTACACGAGTAGCCCCAGATTGCAGTCTGGACGACAGCTCATTGTCATTTACAGCAAATATGAAGCACCATAATGTCTTATCAGAGACAGAACGTAGGCAGCAGGAGGTATATTTTAAGATGGTTTTCAATAAATTGGCAGCTATATTAAATTGATTAAACTCACAGTGGTTGTAGGAAGTGATACGCTTTCTTTCTTTCTTTCTTTCTTTCTTTCTTGCTAAAGCAGCAAGAGTCATATTAGTAGATGTCCACTACATTTCAAACCAAATAAAATGATAATGTTCACTTGCATTGCAGAATATTGAAGTGCTAATAAAATTTTAGAGATTGCTGTCCGCACACTGAAAAATTATACACTAGTTATACAATTATAGTGTTCACCTTTTTTCACAGTGGAATTTTGTATATAATAAAGATGCATAATGTCGATAGACTTGACTAGTCTGGATAATCCTTCAGGGTGCGGACAGGCAACAATCTCTAAAATTTGTAAAAAAAAAAAATTACACTTAAATTTCATAAGCTTTTGATGTTAAATAACATTATGACACTTATTTGCTATGCATATCTGTGACCTAAGGCATTAAAAATCCAATTAAAGTATTTTAGCTGCATAATAATATTCAGCTGGACCTGTGACAATTCTGTGCTGTCCACTTCGAACACTGCAGCTGAGCGCTGCGTAACAAAACAAGAGTTTACGATTTGACGTTTATGTGAGGATATAAAAGGGAAATAACATTTTAAAAAGCAATATGCTCTGCTGTATCCACCATATTTGGCAATGTGAAAGTAATGTGGGAAAGTTCAGCTGGTATTGACCACAAGCGTAAATAACAATAATAAGAAGGCTATAATACCAGAATTTAGTGATCTGGTCTTATAAAATATCACATAACCACAGGATGTGCATTAGAATTATGTGGCAAAGTCAGATAATTTTCTAACGTCAGCATTTAGGCTATATTAAAAAAGTAAATCACACTTGTTGCTGTGTGTTGTTGTATTAAAGAGACTCTAATAAAATCTGCTTCTTTATTTGCTGAGATTGTGATGATGCAGACTTTCTTGTCTCCATGACAGTAAACCTCCGTTCATATGTACCTGCATAACCTCTGATGATGGCTTTATTTATTTCCAAAGGCGATGTTTCATAAGCCATGCTGAACGCTGATCTGCATGTCTGTTTACTATACACCGCTAAGAAAGAGAGAATGCATAAAATGCATTTATTATTTTGCCAAGATGAAACATGATGCAGTTTTGGTGCAAAGAAAGTTGAAGCAGAAATTTCTCGGCATCTTAAAATTTGTGGAGGCCTGTCAGGCGGGGCCAAGGACTGTCCGTGTCAGTGCCTGATTTCATTCATTCTGCCTGTGCAACAGCGTGTGATTAAGTGATGACACTGTATTAAGCAACACAGCATAATGTTTCTGATTATTTTGTGTAAATTCAAGCACCTGTCTATCTGAATCACATTTCGCCTGCAAACATCGCGTGATCTTCTGTAACTGGTATAGATTGGTTTAGTAGACAACGGGAAGAGCCGTTCAACTCCTGAAAAAACATCAGTGATGGTATGAAAGCATAGAACTGAATCAATCAATCTCTCAATCAATCAGTCAGGTTATGTTTATTAGATTGTGCTGTTATTTTGTATCACTGAGAGCTCGAAGAAACAGAGAGAGATAGAAATGGCTTTTTTTTTTCTTTTTTTTTGGTCATGCCGGTCTGTTCATATATGCAATCAGAAGTTATCTTATGGTTGGTTATTTATAGTAAAATATTGTCTGTCACAGGCGCGGCCTATGCATTTAAATGAAGGTGACAGCACCACGTGGAGAGCTTTCCCGGTAAACACGGTTGCCCCCCGATGACATCCAGAAACAAACGTGACATTGTACACTTCCTCTTACAAAATGGACGAGATTACAATATGATAGAGCATGATGGCCCTGAAGATGGTAAGTATCATCTTGAATTGGGAAAATAGGTGAGGACTTCCACTGATCAATAAACAAACAGCAAAATTGTCTTATTGTATTTTCAAGATTTGTTATATTAGTTTTAGAATTTACTTTATGAAGAGATATCTCAACTTGGCTTGTAATTTTAGGCATGAGTGAAATATCTTCACTTTTACAGTAATATTTCTCTATTACACATTAATGCAGGACTCTACCCCTCAATATTCAGAATAGTGGTCATCCACAATGGGACTTTTAATGATTGATTTTTGAATTATTTAATCCCTGCTTACACTACTAATAATAATCAAATAATTTGTTCTCCAGAAAACTCCAGAATTTGACCCAGTAACAATAGCTTCTAAACTCAGAGAACTTGGTGATGACTATTATGAGAAAGTGATTCAGCCACTGATCAAGAACGTTCAGACCATACGTACAGATCTTCAGACATCTTCTACCCAAATATGCCCCTTAAGTGTTCGTTCATCCAGAAATTAAAATTACGAATTTTGATGCTGCTTTCATTTCATACAATGAAAGTGAATGAGGACAGAGGCTTAATATTCTCCCTAACATCTCTTTTTGTGTTCCATGGAAGAAAAAAGTAAATTTGGGTTTGGCAACAACATTGGGGTGAGTAAATGATGAAAAGTTTTCATTTTTTGTAGAATTAAACCATTATTTTCCTGTAAAGAGTAAGATTTAGACAATTAAGACAATTTGTAATACTTTGTGATCCTGAGAAAACAATCAGACTATATTTTGCTACCTAATGTTTAATTACAAGAATCTATAGGCCTCTGGAAGCAGTACATATGCATTTGGTTCCTTCCTTGAAACTAGTTAAAGTGAAACTTCTTAAACAGCCAGTGTATGCTTTATTTCCTGCCTAGATGTAATAATTATACTTCATATCATTTACGTGTTGACCACATGACTAAGTGTGAATTGTCAACACAGATTTGTCAGCATTTATTGTTTGAGAATCCAAGTGCATACTCCACACTTTTGATGCCTGTTCATACTTTAGGTCAGTGGTTCTCAACTGGTTTTGCTACAGGACCTAGATTTTACATTGGACATCAAGTGGCGACCCACCATAATAAAAATTTAACCTGTATTTAATGTATCCTGGGTCACATTTAATTTTATCTTGCATAGTATTGTTTATGGTTTTCAAGTATATAGGCATGCATCAATTCCATATTTTTGTTGTTAACAAAAGCTACAGGAAGTTTAAATAAGAGCCTATTTATTTAAATGAGCCCATTTGTTTTCTAATTTCAAAAATAATTCTAAATGAACATACATATTACACAGGAGGAAAGGCTCCTTATTACCATTGTTAGGTCAATGTTGCTAGTCTATAATAATATATAATAATGATAAACTATAGTATATATGAAAAAAAAAATTACTAGCCTTTGAACATTGAAACTTTAACTACAACTGCCACCGTTGATATAAAAATGATGTGTAAAAGATTCTACCTATAGATTTATTTCATATGAAACTATAAAATTGTATAAAAATATATCAGTTACCTATACTCATATAAAATCATAAAACAATTTTGTAAAGGTGATGTGTAATTTAAAAAAAAAATGTAGAGAATAGCACAGTGTTGCTCTTTTCCTCAGTGCTGTTTGGCATGTCAGGGCAACCTACTGTTTGAGAGGTTTGACTTGAGCTTCTCCGTAACACTTTAAACTATAAAAGTCTCACTAGAATTGAAATTGATCTCATCAGTTTGAGGTCTGTGCACCGCAATATCGAGAGAAGTAAGGTTGTAGCGCGAGTGCCAGAGAGCAGAGCAGATCATAAGCGCGAGCTGGTTACATTACACTCACACTAAAGCTATAAATCGCACCTCGAAAATATCGCAGCGCAGATGAAAAGCCTTTAGCTGCGAGATTATCATTAAACTTGCCTCGGCAGTCCTAAATAGGCTATCACTTGGGCAGCCACTGAAAAATCTTCAAGGGAGAACCATGGCATTGTTCTTTCCCTGCTGTCCGCGACCCAGTCCGAATAGACCTGCGACTCACTTTTGGGTCGTGACCCACCAGTTAGAAACACTGCTTTAGGTGGTGACTGCATTCACTGGTAGTGTATATGACGTGGGTTGTGGAGAGAGCAGAAGTGGCCTCAGAGCAGAAGTGGCCTCAGAGAAGCAACACCTCAAGGCTGCTATCACACTGGGACTCTCAATGAAAAAAAAAACGGCCCTGAAATGACAAGCGTGATTCAGGTGGCAATGGCGGGATTTCTCAGATTCGTCTGACCAACTGGTTGAGCAGGGTGGCTGAGTAAGGACAGTTTTATCAGATGTGCACTGACAGATGAAAAAGTATATTTAAACTAGGGCTGGGCGTTTTTTCCGATTTCTTTTTCTTTCTTTTTTTTCAAATTAATTTGAATTTACATTTTGACACAATTTTTTTTTTAAATCGAGGAATACATTTTATTGCATAAAAATAGTAGCAAACACTATAGTTAGATGTGTTGTCAATCCACCAAAGGCTGATTAAGGAAGATATATATATTTTTTTACAGCAATTGGCTTGATGCCTCTCCCAATCTGATCAGCTGCACCTATGCATAAGCTCCAAATGAATGTAACAGGTTAACAACATGGAGACTGATATTAAAGACACCAGTAATATTTTCCAGTATGATTTTACAGTGTGATTGTATCTCAACTTCATCCATCATGCGTGTATACACCGGCTTAAGACCATAACTGGCCACAGTGTTGTGCGAATGTTGATGAACGGTCTCCTTTCTTTAAAAACCCATAATAAAGCATTAGTTTTGTGACAGTTATGGGCACTTCATATAAAATCATATGGATTGGCTATAAATGGGATAATCTAACATTAACCACTCCTTTTCAGATTCAGATTGATCGCTAATTGCTTTGTTCTGTGATGTGTTTCAAGTGTACTGCATCTATAGCCAACATTTTCTCAACTGGTACGTCGCAGGTCTATTCGGACAGGATCGTGGACAGCAGGGAAATAACAATGCCATGATTCTTGGAGATATTTTGGCAGCCGCTCATGTTAATTAATTAATTTAATTGCCCAATTGTCACACATTATACATACATTTCTGCATATATACAGTGAAATTATTTATTTTTCACATATCCCAGCTATGCTGGGGTCAGAGTGCAGGGTCAGCCATGATTCGGCGCCCCTGGAGCAGATAGGATCAAGGGCCTTGCTCAAGGGCCACACAGTGGTGTCTTGGCGGTGCTGGGGCTTGAACCCCCAACCTTCTGGTCAGTAATCCAGAGCCTTAACCGCTGAACCGCTGAGCCGCTGAGCCACCACTGCCCCTCATGTGATAGCCTATTTAGGACTGCCGAGATAGATTTGATGATAATCTCGCAATCAGCTAAAGGCTTCTCATCTGCACTTTCGCATGAGTGTAACGAAACCAGCTTGAGATCATGATCTACTCTGCTCTCCGGTGCACGCATGCAACAACCGGGCTTCCCTCGATATTGCAGACCTCAAAACTGATGTGACCAATTTCAATTCTAGTGAGACTTTTCTAGTTTAAAGCGTTACGGAGGAAGTCAAGTCAAACCTCTCAAACAGTAGGCAGCCCTGACATACCAAACAGCACTGAGGAAAAGAGCAACACTATGTTATGCTCTAATTGTTTTTCATTATACATCATCACCTTTACAAAATTATTTCACGATTGTACATGAGTAAAAGTAACTGTTATATCTTGACAAAATGTTATAGTTTCATATGAAATAATCTAAAGGTAGAATCTTTTAGACCTCATTTTATATCAACAGTGGCAGTTGTAGTTAAAGTTTCAAGATGTGTTTCAGCTAGTATTTATGTTTTCATAAATACTATAATTTGTTGTTATTATGATTACTATTATTTAAGATTAGCTAAACTGACCTAACCATGGTAATGAGGAGCCTTTCCTCTTGTGTAATATGTATGTTCTGTTTGAATTGTTTGAAATTAGGAAACAAACAGGATAATAATGGGCTCATATAAGTAAATAAGTTCTTCAATTTTTAAAAGGAGGGAGAGAAAACTTCCTGTCGCTTTTGCTGTTGATGTCAACAACCAAATTTATGTCACTTGATGCATGTAATTAATATACTTGAAAACCATGAACAAAACTATGCAAAAAAAAAGGAAATGTGACACAGGATACATTAAATACAGGTTACGTTTTTACAATGGTGTGTCGCCACTTGATTTCCAATGTAAAATCTGTCCTGAAGCAAAACCAGTTGAGAACCACTGAGTTTGACAAATTTTGTGAGTTGAATTGTAAGCGCTGCTCTGTGTGTACCACTATAGGGTGCCACATGGCCTGCACTCTATCTGCAGGGGTTTATGATTATGCATACAAATTGTTTGATTTACAATGAGTAGGCCTACTCATTTGGTTTGGATAAAAATGAATACCTATTTTGGCTAAGAGGAATGTTTCATTTTTTTTTTTAAATTCAATTATTTATAAAAATCTGGGTTTATTACATTTTAATTAGGTTGATTCCATTCTAATAAGGAAAATGTTAAATTAATCATATTTGACTACATTTAAAAGTTGAAAGATCTAATCATGAATCATTTTTTTACCATATTGCTCAGCCCTAATTTAAACCATAGATTTGCAATTAAATGTTTTTCTGAGCAAAAACTGAATGTTTACATGCCAGCTCCAGGGATCCATGACCTTTCTAAATGGGTAACCATTATAAATGAAATAAAATAACGGTTAATAAAATTATTTTTAAAATGTGCATACATTGTGCTAATAAGCTTTAAAATGACATATGACATCAAATCAATCGCTGCTGAATGTATCAGAAAATTAGAAACAAATGCAATTGTTACCTAAACAATTTGTAAATTTAACTTTTTTTATTAGTCGAATAACCCAGAAAAAACAGGCTAAATGCGATCTGTCAAGTCTACTTGAAAATAGTCTAAAGTTTGTTTAGCTATTTTCTTTTTTTTGACATTATGTATTGCTTGTTCTGCCTGTATTTACTGTTTCAATTCTTTGTTTGTGGTACTAATGATAATATCTTGGAATATAAAGTGTCCTTAAAATTGGGAAAGGAGCTATAAAAATAAAACATACTTTTTATTATTTCTCAGGAGAAGTGTTCTTTTATCACATGGCGAATGATAAAATGGATGAAAAATATTTCATATGCTTACTTTAGAGTGACCCAATCCATATTTCAAAACCAGAATATCATAAACACTTGGAGGTGGGCTCTTTTGATTTGGGCTAGTAAGCGTCCACCCAGAACACCCTAAAAAGTACATAGCAATGCCTTTGGCATTCTCCCAAAATACCTCAGTATCATGGCAAGTATCATACGAGTTTTGTATATGGACAAGCACAACCCACATTTTCTTCGTAAAATATTAAAATGGTTGTTTTTATGTTGATATTAGTATCTGGTAGCATATGAACATTTTAAATAAATGACAAAAGACAAAAATCATTGTTGTTTTCTTTCGCTTTACCAGATCTCTGTCACTAAGAGCCTCACATATTGACTGCACATCATTCTCTCTCATTCTCTTCCAAATACAGGTTGAACTGTAAATTTTAATTCCCAGGATTGTGTAAGACAATCACAAATCCAGCAATCTGAAGGGCCATTTTTGTAGCTCTTTTACTTTTTAGAATTATACTACAATTACTCGGAAAGGTGTTTGCATGTTTTTTGCTGAGATACACTCACAAAAATATTTGAGCCTGTTTTTAAGATGTATCCATTTCAATTTAATAACAAATTTCCATCAAATTGAATAGACTTGAAGAAAATTTAATTAATAAAACTTTTTGTTAAAGATTAGGCAATTCAATTAGATGGAAATTTGTTATTAAATTGAAATGGATACATCTTAAAAATAGGCTTAAATATTTTTGTGAGTGTACACTAAAAAAAATTAAAATTACATTGTAACATTTTGAGGAAATCAAGAGTCTTTGCAATAGAAATTGATCTTGTAACCCATCCTGGTTAGTGGTGACAGTGCTTGTGTTATAACCAAAGGATGTGAATTGACTATGGTTTTTTAAAAATGTTATTTAAAACAATAAAGCCTGTTGAACAACTTTTACATGTAATATATTAAGCCATGTCCACACTAATAAATGTTTTGGTTGAGAAGTCAGTTTTTTGTTTCCTAATGTCATTGTTTTCCTAAGTATGTGATACTACAGTGTGTTTTCCATTTTGAGTGGAGGAAATCATCATTCCATTGTGGAGGAGAGGTGTCAATTTTTATAATTTTTTTCCCAAAAAGATAGTAGTGTGGACATGGCCTTATAGAAAACACTTGAGTTTTTGTTGGACTTCCTGCACTAAACTAGGTAATGGTTGATACAAATAGAAAATGAAAATGTATTAAATGCTTTGACATGTTCTGTTATCTTTGTGCTTTATGGTTATATTGTGTTTCTTTTCTCTTTTGTCCCCTCCCATCATTATTTCCACACGTCAATAAATTATGTGGAAATAACAAGATCACTCATTTATGGTCTTATCATTCCCAACCAAGTCACTTTAAAACTGATTTACCAAATCAAGTTCCTGTTTAAGTAAATTAAAAGTTGCTTGCTTGATGTTTATCTTGATTATTTCTTAAGAACCTTAGGATTAATTTGTTACATATCCTATTGCTTTTTTGTCATACCACCACAAGGGGGTACCATCATACTGAGTTACCTTCCTGTAATGGTTGTTATTATTGTTGAAGCCGAATTGAAGCATTGCTTCTTCAGACTTTGATATCAGTAAACAGAATTACACATCAATTAGTTAGTGCATTTTTGACACTGCTGTTCAAACTAAACTATTTTCAGTGAGGATGTGGGATAGTGTTAAGATTATGAATACAGAGTGTTTATGCCCTTAAGCCCCATGCTGATGCTCTGTACCATAACTTTGTGTTAAATGCAAAAATTAGTTAAAGGTGCACTCAGCAGTGTTTTATAATGTCTTGGAATTACACGGACACATAGTGGCAAGGATGCGTCATCATTCAAAAGCAATAGATTTGTTCAGCTTATATTCCAAAAAGCCAGAAGATAATTCGTGAGGAGTTCCCTCTGGATTTTCTTAGTAATTTTTATAATGGGGTTTTTCAGCTTATGAGTAAAATAAGGTCTGTGATAAACATTACTTGGCAATACGTTGACATTTTGTTCTACAACACAATTTAGTCTTTCATACCTAAAGTGTAAATATTTAAGCCATGCATATCTTTTTGTCTTTTTTTTTTTAAACACATTTGAGGTATAAAAGTGTGTTATTTATGTTGTAGAATATATATCTAAATATCATCAATTAATTTTAATCACAGACCTTATTTTACTCATAAGTTGAAAAACCCCATTATTAAAACCCCTAAGAAAATCCAGAGGGAACTCATGGCGAATTCTCTTGTGGCTTTTTGGACTACAAGCTGAACAAATCTATTGCGTTTGAATTGCATTTCGGAAAATCCAGAGAGAACCCATGGTGATTTCTCTTCCAGATTTGTGGAAACAGAACAGCTCTATAGTTCATCACCCACACTCTGTGCACATCTTATGCATATAGCACACATAATTGTAAAAAAAAAAAAACAACATCTTAGCACAAATTTGATAAGCTGGCTTAATGGAACTTCCATGATTAGACGCACACAGGACTGTTCATCAGTCCATCTGGAAACAGAATCCTGTTAACAAGGTTCTGCGTTGAGAAAATGAGTGCTTTTAGAGGACAAGATAATCACCAGATTTGTCCAAGTTTGACAGGTTAGTGGCATAAAATCTGTTAAAGATATAAGGAGTTCCCTTACGACTCAGTAAACTTGACATAGCATTTATTAACTCATATGGGGAGTGCGTTCTTACACAACCTAGTTGAAACCTCTCTACAATAATGCCAATATTCTAATATTGACTATGATGTTTGAGCCCCGCCTGTCCACTGTAAAAACAAGTACTCAAACACCATTTCCTCAGAATTTCATCCTTCAAGACAGCAATCATCTCTCGTCTAGAAGCCCTCTACCTTTGCCGTTGATATAACCTAGTCAGCGGGCGGAAACTTCACGGCACAGGGCCCCCCTTTGAGCCTTTGGACTCTGTTGATTTGCGCATGCTCTCTTTCAAGACCGCACTACTGCTGACTCTGGTCTCAGTAAAGTAGATCGGTGACCTGCATGCACTTTCAATTGACAATTCATGTCTCGAGATTGGCCCCGGTCTTTCAAAAGCCACGGTCAAACCCAGAAAAGGCTATGTGACTAAGGTCCTAAGCATGCCCTTTAGAGCACAGGTGGTTCACCTTCAAGCATTCTTCCCTCCTCCATTTAATTCGGATGAGGAACAATCATTGCATTTGTTATGTAATGTGCAGGCACTACAAGCATACGGTGAGCGTCCACGCCAGTTCAGACTGTCAGATCTGCTCTTTGCTATGGAGCATGCATGAAAGGATTGTCCATCTCCAAGTAAAGACTTTCTCACTGGATTGTCGATACAAGTGCCTTGGCTTATGAGTCGCAGGGTAAGACTTGCCCAATTGGTGTTAAACTACACTCAACTAGAGGCATGGCCTCCTCATGGGTATGGACGAATGGTGTGTCTTTACAAGACACATGTTTGAGGTGGTGGTGGCGTAGTGGCTAGAGCACAGGGCTGCTAATCAGAAGGTCGCTGGTTCGAACCCACGGCCACCAACATTGTGCCCTTGAGCAAGGCACTTAACTCCAGGTTGCTCCGGGGGGATTGTCCCTGTAATAAGGGCACTGTAATTCGCTTTGAATAAAAGCGTCTGCCAAATGCATAAATGTAAATGTTTTGCACTAGGATGGTCCTCTCATAACACATTTGAAAGGTTTCACCGCCTAGATGTTTTGTCTCCCTCTTCACAATTCCTTTCTGTTTAGATCACTTCCTATTCATTGTTCAAATATATATACTCGTGCTCCATCTTTTAAGGATGAGCTCCCCATCTTTTACATAACTGCATGCATTCAGGCTCTTGTAATTTACCATAAGTCACAAGCACTTACATTATAAATAAACTCAATTCCTGACAGGGTTCGTAAAGGAGTTAATTCATACTATATGACTATAGTCCATTCTGAATGCTCCCCTTCCTGGCCCAACATGAGGGTCATTCACTGCCGCATACTCAAGTCGGTCGCCATCCCACGAGACTGCAGCATCATGCTTCCTTTCTGGGAGGTTATGTAGTGTAGTGCGGCGTGATGGGATTCTGTTCCCCTTTTGTGTTAATAAATGCAATGACAAATGTACTGAGGCGTAAGGGAATGTCTGGGTTATGTACGTAACCTCGGTTCCCTGAGATGAAGGGAACGAGACATTTTAAATGCTAGCTGCACTACAAGTCTCAGAGTTTTTGAGGCACGACCAATGCGCTCCTTTTGGAAATTCAGAGGAAATGGTGTTTGTGCACCTGTTTTTATAGCAGACAGTTTCACACCAAAACAGGTGGGGTGCAAACACCATAGCCAATATTAGAATATTGGCATTATTGTCCATTATTGTATTATTGAGTTTTCAACTAGGTCGTGTAAGAAGGCACTCCCCATATGCATTAATAAATGCAATGTCTTGTTCCCTTCGTCTCAGGGAACCGAGTTTACATATGTAACGAGATGTTTCGTTTGAGGCACGTAACAGAAAGTAAAGCAGAAATTCATGAGCAGATCTGAATACTTTGTAATCTGTGATGGGGATTTCTGTGTTTTACTAAGTGTTTATACATATTTCCCACTATGTTCCCATGTGTAGTCTGTGCAATTGCTAATGGAGACTTGTGCAACATTATATACTGTAAATTATATCTTTCCCCATGATGATCTTTTATTATGGAATGAAACATCTCTGATAACCCCGGAATTGCATGTGATGACTAAATCAACTGTGATTGATCACTTTACATGTCACTTAAAGGGCTTTTCCTGTCTAACTGTGCAGTCCTTGTTCAATTAATGCTACTATATAACCCAGACCTGTGCCGTTTTAGTCAAAGGTCTGGCTATGCGAGACTAGTTTTTAGTTACAGATGCCATTTTAGAAATTTGCTATTCAAAGTCAGCCATGATTAATCCATGAATTAAGTGTCCAATAATAGGGTGGTAGTTTAATAACTAAGTAGTTTTGTGATTCTAACATGGCAGCCCCCATGAGGGGACCCTCTCCAGCTTATAAAACAGCTTTTATAAGGTTGCTGATATGACTGCACATGATTTTAAACATTTCATAATTACAATTAATTTCTTTAAGAGTAAAACTTAATGAGAACTAACTTTCATTAATGAGAAAAAAAAAGACTGACTTCACCTTTAAATGCTGCAGTCAGATTGGCACATACATAGGGGCGTCATGGAAACAGGGTTAAGCTGTTTAGTCTGAAGACATTTAAAGGTGCGGAATTTATGGAGGTCACATAAGCTTTGATTCCAACCTCAAGACCAACCCAGGAAATTTGGGAATGGTTATTTAACAGGAAGCAACACAAAAGACCACCTCCTTGCAAAAGGTGTAATTAACTGATTTGATCTTGAATACGATCTATGATTGAGCAGTCCTTGCTAATCTGAAAAGGTCAAGCAACTCAACAGATTAACAACCTTGTTGAGAGTATACATTAGGAACCGTCATTTCAAGGACACAGATTCAAAATTACTGTGAAATCAGCAGTAATCCATTTGGACCAAAGTCCATTTGAAATGAAGCACAAATTATTTATAATCAAGTTTTTAGGTGTTACAGCACCAATTGGTGACAACATGGCAAATTCAGTTCCTCTTCAAATACACTCAGAAAAAGTTACTATTTTAGTGAAAGCTCTGAATGTCTTTTCTATATTACAATTTGAAGGGATAGATCACCCAAAAATGAAAATTATGACTTATACTAAAGGAGTTTTAAGTCGGTATGTCTTCCTCTTTACTTTTGTGTTCAATGGGGAAAAGTCATATCAGTTTGAGGGGGAGTAAATGAGAGAATTGTCATTTTTAGGTGCACTATTCCTTTAAAGGGACATTTGAGAGATCCAACTGCGATTGTCCTCACTCACAGGATATGCATCATTTATGATAACAATGTACCTTAAAATTAAGCAGAAAAGCACATCAGACCTACAGCAGTATCATTCAATCTAGATTTATTCAAGGTTCCTTCCTGTGTGTCAGTGCACAGCTTTCTCAGGCCCCTAAATATTAAGTGCGAAAGAAACCAGTCTACATTTTTGTTTCATTATAGCATTATTCAGTGAGATCCAAGGCATGAAAATATCTAACAATACTCACAAAAACATTATTAAAATGTAACACTCATCAAGTTTTTCCAAAGTCATCTTCCAGTGGGTATTGTGTTACACCTACAACAAAGTAGAGATGAGTATAACATCACTGGACCTATTAATTCAGAACATAACATTGACAAATAAAACAAATCTAACACAGAAAACTTTCCCTGTCATTTTGATGAGACTGTACCAATAAGTCAACCAAGGTTCTCCTTAAGGCATAGTAGGCCCACTTGCATGGGGACTTGCCCCAATCTTGCAAAGCAACAAACAAGAACAACTAATTGTCCTTTCTCAAGGTTCCTAGTCTGCAGACAGACACTGCTATGCTCTTGACTTAGCAAAAGAGTGGTGGTTCAGATGTTTGTCATACCAAGCCAGGTTTGACTGCACTTTTGCTGTCAATACATAAAGCCTTTTTCTGTCAGAGCTCAATGAACATAATAAATATTTTCCCACAGATCGAATTGCCAGTTGGACTGTGTTGCTATTTCTCTGAAAGAGGCCATTTTCTATCATTTTATGGTCCCCCATCCAATTTATTCTATGCACCATTGATTGGAAAACTGAATATTTCAAGGAAATGTTTCCACTAAAGTTTTATCTGGTTTTCTCCAATTCTGTGGCAAATATCTTCTAACAACTGACAGCATTCATTTCAGACTGCATATCCACTGAAATGTTCATCCAATATAATATATTAAAAAAAGTTATCATATAGAACCCCTGTTTTGTGTTTAGTCAGATGTCATTGTGCTGCAGTCTTCTCTCTTTGCCATCTCTACGAAGGCTGGGCTGATCATCCAGACGTGTAACCTCGGTGCAGCACACATACTGTTTCCAGATCTTAACGAAAGCATTCTGGAATTTTGTAATGCGAAATGCATAAACAATGGGATTGACGGCAGAGTTGCCATGACTGAGTAAGATAGCAATATAGAGGAGGTACTTGGAATTGTCACAATCAGGGCAGAAGAGAGTGATGCAATTCAGGATATGCAAAGGCAACCAACTAACAGCGAACAAAAAGAGTACAAGCACGAGCGATTTTGCGAGCTTTAGTTCTTTTCCATAATATCGGGTAGGGTCGGTCTGGTTGGTAGTGACTTTCTTATTAAGCTGCTTGTGGATCATGTAGAATATCTCAGCGTAGATGAGCAACATGAGGACGAGAGGTGGTAGAACCCAGCCGAAGAAGTTGAAGTAGACCATGTACTCCATACTGATGACGTTCTCAAACTCACAGGTTACAAGAAGGTCAGCTCCCACAGTGCCGTTGGTCTGCCGTAGCTTCTCCAGATTGTTCCAGCCCAACATGGGCGTTAGGCCAACTACAATGGCCACCATCCAGCACACTACCACTGCTGTCCCTGCACGCTTTGGAGTCACCACTCTTTTATAGCTATGGGGAAAAAATGTGTTTTCAGAATTGACAATTCAGAAAAATGCCAGCAATATAATACTGAGGGGAAAGAGAAAGCATTGGATTACAAATTACAAAAATTAGGCCTATTTTTTGTTTAAGGAAGTGCAAAAATTTCCTTTCTAAGGTAAGTATTAACATAACATAACCAACAAAAAAATTGTTCTGGAACTACAAATGCACTAAATGCATCACTATATCTAGAGTAAATCATTAAGATCCCTGTGAAGAATCATTTGAAAATTGAAATTAAAGGGCTGTGATCCACTAAACAAATTTTGCCAGGACGGATTACATTCTTATTCAGTTACAATCCCTTCTCTGTAAAGAGAGCAGCAGGTCTTTTCAGACAACACAAATGAGGTTAGTGAAGCATGCCATCCACTCAGCTGGCAAATTGGCACTAGTCAAACAAGCAACTAACTATGCCCTTTTCCAGTTTAATTACAACACACAAACTCAAACCAGGTAAAGAATGCTATAATCCTTTTCTACCATTAAAATTAATTAAGTGAACTTTTAAGTTTTCCTCTGTGACACGGCACATGTTCTTTGTTTTGAGTCATCTATACATATTTGAATATTGTTTGGTTTTACAATTTATGAAACAATGCTTGAAATCAAACCCTGTAAAACATGAAACTACAGCTTTAGCAAGTGCTACACATATTATTGAAAGAGACCATAGCCAGAACAGTTAATTAGGGACTGTGGGTGTTAGTTTTGAATGCAATTTTGAAATTTAAAGAGCCATGAAGCCCACAACAAACCCACCAGGTCAAACTTCATTCTTCAGTCAGGGATTATGTAGAAAAGTATATAATCCGTTCCAGCTATGCTTCCCTGCCCCACTCTCTAGATCTACAAAGATATCCACCTCAATATTTCTCATTGAAATGCATTAAACTGTGCTCACTATGGAATAGGGGTGCCCTATATTAAAATCAAAGTTCTCATATGGGATGTTTGGAACCATTATTTAAGTATAGTTTTAAAAACCAAATCATCAATTTTGTGTAAATCTGTTTTATATTCCAGGTTCAATACAAGTTAAACTCAATCGACAGCATTTGTGGCATCATGTTGATTACAGGTCCGTCCTTTTCTTTAAAAAAATGAATTAATAAAATCAAGGTAACAGTGTGGCACTTACAATGGAAGTGAATGGGGAACTTTAAAGGCAGAAAAGTGAAGTTTATAATTGAATATATAATATAAAAACAATTAATATAAAAACACAAATAAATCTTCTTTTAAAACTCATGTATTATTTGAGCTATAAATTAGTTTAAATCGTCATTTTTTTGTTTTTTTAAAGCTTGTTTACATTACATCAAAGTTGAAAATTGGCTATACACTCACCTAAAGGATTAATAGGAACACCTGTTCAATTTCTCATTAATGCAATTATCTAATCAACCAATCACATGGCAGTTGCTTCAATGCATTTAGGGGTGTGGTCCTGGTCAAGACAATCTCCTGAACTACAAACTGAATGTCAGAATGGGAAAGAAAGGTGATTTAAGCAATTTTGAGCGTGGCATGGTTGTTGGTGCCAGACGGGCCGGTCTGAGTATTTCACAATCTGCTCAGTTACTGGGATTTTCACGCACAAACATTTCTAGGGTTTACAAAGAATGGTGTGAAAAGGGAAAAACATCCAGTATGCGGCAGTCCTGTGGGCAAAAATGCCTTGTTGATGCTAGAGGTCAGAGGAGAATGGGCCGACTGATTCAAGCTGATAGAAGAGCAACTTTGACTGAAATAACCACTCGTTACAACCGAGGTATGCAGCAAAGCATTTGTGAAGCCACAACACGCACAACCTTGAGGCGGATGGGCTACAACAGCAGAAGACCCCACTGGGTACCACTCATCTCCACTACAAATAGGAAAAAGAGGCTACAATTTGCAAGAGCTCACCAAAATTGGACAGTTGAAGACTGGAAAAATGTTGCCTGGTCTGATGAGTCTCGATTTCTGTTGAGACATTCAGATGGTAGAGTCAGAATTTGGCGTAAACAGAATGAGAACATGGATCCATCATGCCTTGTTACCACTGTGCAGGCTGGTGGTGGTGGTGTAATGGTGTGGGGATGTTTTCTTGGCACACTTTAGGCCCCTTAGTGCCAATTGGGCATCATTTAAATGCCACGGCCTACCTGAGCATTGTTTCTGACCATGTCCATCCCTTTATGGCCACCATGTACCCATCCTCTGATGGCTACTTCCAGCAGGATAATGCACCATGTCACAAAGCTCGAATCATTTCAAATTGGTTTCTTGAACATGACAATGAGTTCACTGTACTAAAATGGCCCCCACAGTCACCAGATCTCAACCCAATAGAGCATCTTTGGGATGTGGTGGAACGGGAGCTTCGTGCCCTGGATGTGCATCCCACAAATCTCCATCAACTGCAAGATGCTATCCTATCAATATGGGCCAACATTTCTAAAGAATGCTTTCAGCACCTTGTTGAATCAATGCCACGTAGAATTAAGGCAGTTCTGAAGGCGAAAGGGGGTCAAACACAGTATTAGTACAGTGTTCCTAATAATCCTTTAGGTGAGTGTACATTTACATAGAAAAGTTTACAAAGTGGCTGTATCACATAAAAATCATGTTAATATGCATATTGTTTATATTGTGTGGCTATACTTTTGAAACAGTGAGTGCTTTAAAGTCAGCATGAAATTAAAATTCAACCTGGCTATTTTCTAAATGCATGTTATTGATCTTATTGTGAATGAATCACCATTGCATACGTTTTATTTGTAAAAAAAAAAAAAAAAAACCTCGTAATCTTTAATCAAAATGTAATATTCCGATCTTCCGGTGAAACAACTGACTTCACTCTGGTGACGTATGCAGGACTTAATTTAGTCCACTTAATCCCTGCACCTTTCTTATAAATACCACAACCTTGCGTAGAGTTAAACAAAGCATCAATCACATGTTGTTGAAGATGGCAAGGTGTATTTTTGTCTGTTTTCCTTCGAAACTATCGTTCCTTGACCCAAACTTCCTTGGTTATGGGTCAGCTGGCTTGAATTTACATTTTGAATGTAATAACGGCAAATTTGCGGTTGTGTTCGAGACATTTCACACCCGAATTGCTGCGGTGATCACTAATGAATACAATGCTTCAGATGACTCTGGAGATTATTTATATTTTTGAATGCAGTTATCTTGGGATGCACAGCACTAAGCACTTCTAGTAAGCACTTCTTTCCTTTATATTTAGTGTATTGTGATTCAGAGCATTCAAGTATGGTTATCTTTTATGGTGCGATCACATACAACGCTAAGAAAATTTTCAGCTGGATTATAAATGTGTTTAAACTTGTGTTTGTGCGAGTAATGAGAGCCCACGAGTATTCCCCCTTCTCTTCAGGAAAAGGACAGGAGGAGGAGGAGGTTCTACGACTTGGTACATAGTAAAGTACAACCAATAGCTAGAATCAAGCAGACACGCATATTTTCAACTTACCAGGTAGTCCAACTTCCTTGCTCACTTTCCTCAATGTCTTTTTGCATCCGGTCTCTGTACATATATGACGTTATGTCATACAATTTCGGGTGCCCACACACCGCTACAACAATTTTTACATTAATTTTTCCAGATTTCTTCTGCTACTACGTTAGTGACATCCAGACAATCTCAATGCTGATAGGCTTTTGCGACAACGCATCATGCAGATTTTTCACTCAAGTTGAGAAAAGCGATTTCACGTATTCGAGTTGCGCCATTCGCTTCATCCAGCCAATTTGCATCTATTCGCAACTTTGCATTGACTTTCTATGTAATCGCGCTGCGCAAAATGCTCGCTTTGAGTTGTAGGTGAACGCACCATTACTCACTAATTTTTCAATGACTAAAACATCTTCGTAAGCAAAGGCCTCTACGTACTCGTTAGTTTGATCATAAATCAGTTGAGATCACTGCTCAATTTCACCGAAATTTCACTCTGAATCAAGCAGCACGTGGTAGGTTTCTGTGTGTAGTCTGCAAACTCGCATTAAGATCTTCCTCCTTTCCGCTATGCAACACCCATTTTTACAATCCAATCAACCAATGGATAAACTCAAATCCTCACCCTACATTTTTTTCTCGTTAGATGTGCTGTTTCACTCGGAAACACTTCACAATACAGAAGTTAGAAACAACTTCCGGTTTATGCCGACTATTTACATTTACGGATTGGCCCCTTTCACTTCCATTGTAACTGTAACCCTGATTTTTGCTTTTTTTTTTTTTTTTTAAATAAAAGTCTAATTTTGTGGTAATCAATATAATGCCACAAATGCTGTTGATTGAGCTTAACTTGTATTAAACCTGGAATATTCCTTTAAGATGTCCACTTTATTTTGTGAAACTGTGAAATAGTTCTTTAAAATTAACTTAACTACAAAACAAAACAAAAAAATCCTCACATTAATAAAAGAAAAAAAACAGCTGTTATTTAATTTTCTTGTAAAACAGACCTGAGAATATAAACAATTTAAAAAAAGAAAGAAAAAAAAAAGACCCTCGTAAAATAAATTAAGAACTGGCATCTTGATGTTACCTCATTGGTATCTTGACCCTCAGATAGCGGTCAAGAGCAATAGCCAGGAGGGCAAGTATTGAACTTTGAGTAAGAACCAGTACAGTACATGCCACAAGCAGACAGCTGTAAAAATGAGTCTTAAATCCGATGCTTATGGTTATAGCCAGAGGAATGACAAGTGCTCCGACCGCAATGTCCGCCAGAGCCAGACTGACGATGAAGTAAATGGTCGTGTCCCGTAAAGATCGGTTAATTCTTACAGCCCAGACCACCATCACATTCCCAATGACAGAGGAAAGAGCAGTGAGCACTTCCATGGCAATGTAAAGAGACAATACATCTGGCATCCTTGCGAGGAATACGAGAGCGTCTGTTTAACAGGATAAAAGATCCCCCCCAGGCTTTTAATATGTGTTTGATCCTCGAGTTCGACGTTTGAAAAGACAGAGCATTCTTTCAAATCTGGCCAATTATTTCTGGTTTACATCTCGGTTTCAGTTACATTGTGATGGATGAAAACAGAAGTTTTAGAAACCGAATCTGAGAGCAAGCGTCCTCTCCGAAATTCCTCAGCGGCAGTATCATCATGTGCGGGTGTCTAAAAGTCCAGTTCAACAGTGAACCATAATGAGTCACTTCAGACTTTTTGCGAGCACACATTCCCAGCGCATTAGATTCAGTCACAGATAAGCAGAACAGTGTTACTCAACACCTGTGCAGAAGAGTCAGTCAAGACAGCCTCCAAAAGATTAAAAAAATTCTAGACAAATATCAGTCGATGTTATGAGGTTTCACGTCCGATGCCGACGTCCTATCGCCATGGCAAGACAAGACGTACGTAATATCACCTGATCAGCTTTAATACGTTGCAGTGGTTAATCACATCTATAATTTTGATGAATATAGGCAGCGTCCAAAATCCTAAAAAGTTTGCGAAATTACAATTAATGTCCCAAATCCAAGTACGTTGAAAATAGTTTAAGAAAGAGGCCCGGATGGCGTAATTTTTCGTTGGATTGTTCATTTATGCATCCATTAATGCACAACCTCTTACGCAGCATTAGCGGATATATATATATATATATATATATATATATATATATATATATATATATATATATATATATAATTATTATTATTATTATATTATTTTGCTATAAGTTTGCTATATGTTCATGAATTTAGCAATTCAGCATTATGCAAATTATTATATGCAAATAAAAACAGTAAAAAAAATACATACAAAAGCTAAATGAAAGTTTAATAAAATCTAAAATTCTTGAAAAAAGAGATGTTGGAAGAAATCATTTGAAATAATCGTTTATTATTATTATTTCCTTTTTTTCATTCGTTTTCATTTTTTTTTTTTTTTTTTTTTTTTTTTAAGCGGAGAAACAGTTTTAAAATTTAGTTTTAAAATAATATTCATATTTAAAAAAGTTTTGTCTGTTGTGTAACCAGTATGCAGCCAGCCATTTTGTTGTCATAAAATAACAATAAAAAAACAAACAGAAAAGATCCCTGGATCTTCATGACTGTGTAAGGTGTTTAAAACATATCAGATTTATTTACATTTTGATGAAAAGGCAAATTTGTTTAGGAGTCACCCTAAGAACCTTACATACCTTACCTTAACTTGCATTACTTTAACCTATAAATATGATTGACTTTTTTTTAAATACATATCAATGATAAAGTTGTGCATACTAAAGTGTATTGAAGGTGCAAGGAAAGTATTTTAGATGTCATTAAATATTATTATTATTATTATTATTTTTTTTAAGAAATAGCTATAAATGTTTTTCAAAAATGAAACCAGCATGGACACAAATCGTACATTTCTTCAAAGATGTCATTTTATACAGTAAATTACATATACACTCATTGAGCACTTTATTACAAAGACCTGTACATCTACTTACAGTATTCATGCCATAATCTAATCAGCCAGTTGTGTGGCAGCAGTGCAATGCATAAAACCATATAGCCACGGGTCAGGAGCTTCAGTTAATGTTCACATCAACCATCAGAATGGGGATTTTTTTTAAAAATCTCAGTGATGTCGACAGTGGCATGATTGTTGGTGCCAGATGGGCTAGTTTGAGTATTTCTGTAACTGCTGATCTCCTGGGATTTTCATGCACAACAGTCTCTAGAGTTTAATCAGAATGGTGCCAAAAAAAACTAAAAATATCCAGTGAGTGGCAGTTCTGCTGACAGAGACACCTTGTTGATGAGAGAGGTCAATGGAGAATGGCCAGACTGGTTCAAGTTTACAGAAAGGCTACCGTAACTCAGATACCCACTCTGTACAATTGTAGTGAGCAGAATAGCATCTCAGAATGCACAACACGTCGAACCATGTGCAGAAGACCACAGAGGGCACTTTATTAGGACCAAAGTGTCCGTAATAAAGTGTTCAGTGAGTGTATATGTTAGTGAACTGCATTTTATCCGTACATTTGTGTATACATTTTACAATTCATATGTTAACTCATTTAGGCCAAAATGTTGGATTGAGAAAAATACACTCCTGGTGCAGTTAGAAAAGAATGCCTGGATAAGCTTTAGAAAATGAGTCTAAAGGACAATGGCATAGAGAAAAACACATTTATCAATTTCTGGTTGTGTTTGTTCTGTATAAAGGGCATGAAAATACCAGTCTTTCCTCATGCATTTATTTTCTCTCCATCAGTTCTCCAACTGAAAAGAAAGAAAGAAAATAAACCTAGAGTGACATCAATCACCGGCACACTCTGCTACAGATTTCATGAATGTTGTACAGAATTGATTGGATAAGCAAAGTGCTTTCACAGATGACAGTAGCTTCTGCCCACATGGTGGTCTTTCAATAAAACTCTCTCAAAAGCCTCTATCACAAACAGACAGCCTGGTGCATGCTTCTGAATCTATTGTGCCCACTGAGAATAAGATGTGTTGAGCCACATTCCCCTTTGAGTAGTTATGGGTTAGGTTCCTAAGCAGGGTATAGATGAGGCACAGCATGGTTGCTTGTAAACAGACCAACACAGAACACATGAATCTATAACAGGATTTTTTTCTCACCACTCATTATTACAAAATAAGATAAGGTGATTCACTGGGGCAACAGTAAGCTACTACCTTGTCGCTAATATTTTCTCACCCTTTTGTTGGCCATTTCAGCTGAGCTGCTTTTTATGCCAATGCACTGTAAAAAAAAAAGTAATGTTGGAAAGAAAATACAAATCAGGGTAACATGATGCAAAGATTCACCAAATTTGAGTCAAAATTTGTATTTTTTTAAAATTTTAGAATATTAGGGCTGTCGATTTAACACGTTAAATCAGTGCGATTAATTTGACTAAAAATAACATGTTAAAAAAATGAACACCATTAATCGCAATGCCCCCGGACCGTCATATTCCTGAGAAATACAAGCTTGTAGTACCACCTGTTTACTCCAGAGGGCAGTAAGTGAAACCTCAGCTGTATGGCAATGCACAGTTTATACAGTGAAGAAAAACACCCTTGAGCAGCAGAACAACACATTCATGCATTACGTTCTTGAATTCAAAACAACTGATGGAGCGCAAATCCGAACTAAGGGATCTCAATATGTGTTCTAAGTATTAAACTATATACTTGACACATTGGCCTAAAAATGTTATGTTTATGATGCTACAGAAGCATGTCTGACGCAGGTGTACATTGACAGGTCCTTAAACAAGCCCTCATAATAAATCTCCAACTGATTGACAATTTCACTTGTGAAATGGATTGCTGTGAACTGTATGCCAATGATTGTCTTATGTTCAATAATATGGTAGTAGACAATACATTGTATTCTAAAGTCGCTTTTTGAATTGTCTTATTAATGATTAACTCTTCTGCCACAAGAATGTAATGCATTTTAATTATCTGAATATTTTTTTATTTTATATATATATATAATTTAAAAATATTTAAAGATAACTATGTATCATTATTTCATCATTATATATTGAATTATATTTAAATGAGGGGCATTCTCAGCAAATATTTCTATATGCGATTAAGTTATCGGGACACTAATTAATTTGATTACAAATCGATTGACAGCCCTATAGACTATATAAACAGACAGGCTCATGACAAATGTTTCAATTAGTCAATACATCTAACATTCTGTTTTTACAAACTTTAAGCCATGTTTCCATGCTTTTCTTTATAATAACTAATTGTAATTTTTTGAGGGGAAACACAAGAGCAGGATCAAGGTGCGGCTTAACCTGTTGATATGCAATTTCACCGCACTCGGGAGTGACGTCACTCTGTTTGCATTTAATAAATAAATTACCGTCTATAAATGTAATTAATGTTAACAAACTATACATCTTTTCAAAGGTCTAAGGGTTCAACATTGATATCCGATCTCTGTTTCACAAAGGCAATGCTCCAGAAGCAGCAATTCAGTTATTTGGGCCAGGAGTACAAATGAAAACATGTAATATCAAAACGGGACTTCATACCTTTGTTATGAAAATGCGATTGCCAGATGAATCCAGTTCGCCACACTTGGGTCAATTGTCCATGTCAAGCGTTCATTGAAAAACATGCAATAGCACTTTTTGTCCATAAAAGTGATACATCTGAGAAATATTGATATATTCTCCATTGTTTACATGCAATCTCGCCTGAAAGAATTACCCTTTGTCATCGTTCTTCAATAAACTATGCAATATGAGCAGCATTCATGTTGTAAAACTGTATGTTATCTTATATATTAGAGTCCTGTAAACAAAATGAGCCTGTCTCCAATGTCTATTTTTACAAATGTGGTGTAGTTTTATTCATAATAGCCAGGAAGTGCGGTCAGATTTTATGCCATCTTGAAAGGCGGAACCTTAATTTTACTCTGTATACTGGCACTGATTTTCAGAGAAAAGAGCTTGCAGGAAACTAATTTTTTGTTAGATCATCTTCAAATGCCCCAAACACCCATGAAGCTCAAGGAAGGCTGGTCAGGGAGACAGGGCCAAGATGGATCCAGAGACCAAAGAGGCCAGAGCAGATCAGGCAGAAGGCCAAGGGACCAATGAGACCAGAGCAGATCAGGTGGATGGCCAGGGGACCCAGGAGACCAGAGTAGATCAGATCAGGCGGATGTCCATGAGACAAAGGCAGATCAGGCAGATGGCCAGGAGACCCAGGAGACCAGAGCAGATCAGGAAGATGGCCAGGAGACCAAGGAGACCAGAGCAGATCATGCAGATGGCCATGAGACCAAGGAGACCAGAGCAGATCAGACGGATGGCCATGAGACCAAGGAGACCAGAGCAGATCTGGCGGATGGCCATGAGACCAAGGAGACCAGAGCAGATATGGGGACGGGCAGCTGTGGGCTTGGGTGGAGACTCTGGAATGACCTCTGTGGTTGTGAACACCGGCGGAGACTCGGAAACGACCTCTGTGGTCATAAACACTGTCTGAGACTCAGGAACAGAAGCCATTCTGCTCCTCCTCCAGACGACTGAAGTTGGCAACGTGGTCTCTGGGACGGACGAGTCTGGCAACGCTGGCTCTGGGACAGACGAGGCTTCCAGCTCGTTGGCCGTGGCAGGCGTGTCAGTTGGTTCATTGGCGATTGCAGGTGTGGCTATTGGCTTGTTTTTGTGGCAGGTGTGGCCGTTGGCTCATTGCCGTGGCAGGCATGGGCACTGACAATTTGTGAGGTAGGGACTTCATGGCCCTATGCAACGAAATCAATGGCAGATTATACAAAACTACAGGGGCCATGAAAAGCTTCGAGACAGGGGCCGCGGGAGGCTTGGAGCAAGGAGTCACAGCAAGGAGAGACATGATATAGAGCAGACTCAGGCATGGCTGTGACATGGCGTACTGGAGTACTGGATGACTGGTAAATTACCTCTGTGGTTGTGAACATGGCAAGAGACTCATGAACAACCTCTGTGGTTGTGGGCATGGGCAGAGACTCTGGAAATACCTCTGTGGTCATGGGCACAGGCAGAGACTCAGGAATGACCACTGTGGTCGTGAACACTGGCAGAGACTCGGGAACGACCTCTGTGGTCGTGAGCATGGGCAAAGACTCTGGAATGACCTCTGTGGTCGTGAACACGGGCAGAGACTCAGGAACGACCTCTGTGGTCATGAGCATGGGCGGAGTCTCGGGAATGACCTCTGTGGTCGTGAGCATGGGCGGAGACTCGGGAACGACCTCTGTGTTCGTGAGCAAGGGCGGAGACTCGGGAACGACCTCTGTGGTCGTGAGCATGGGCAGAGACTTGGGAATGACCTCTGTGGTCATAAACACTGGCTGAGACTCAGAAACTACCTCTGTGGTCGTGAGCATGGGCAGAGACTCTGGAACAACCTCTGTGGTCATGAGCATGGGCGGAGACTCAGGATTGATCTCTGTGGTCATGAGCATGGGCGGAGTCTCGGGAACGACCTCTGTGGTCGTGAGCATGGGCGGAGCCTCGGGAATGACCTCTGTGGTCGTGAGCATGGGCGGAGACTCGGGAACGACCTCTGTGGTCGTGAGCATGGGCGGAGACTCGGGAACGACCTCTGTGGTCGTGAGCATGGGCGGAGACTCAGGAACGACCTCTGTGGTTGTGAGCAGAGACTCAGGAATGACCTCTGTGGTCGTGGGCATGGGCGGGGACTCGGAATGACCTCTGTGGTCGTGGGCATGGACGGAGACTCGGGAACGACCTCTGTGTTCGTGGGCATGGGATGAGACTCAGGAATGCCCTCTGTGGTTGTGGGCACAGGCAGAGACTCGGGAACGACGTATGTGGTCGTAAACACTGGCTGAGACTCAGAGACGACCTCGGTGGTCCTGAACACGGGCAGAGAATCAGAGATGACCTCTGTGGTCGTGAGCATGGGCAGAGACTCGGGAATGACCTCTGTGGTCGTAAACACTGGCTGAGACTCGGAAACGACCTCTGTGGTCGTGAGCATGGGCGGAGACTCAGAGAGGACCTCTGTGATCGTGAGCATGGGCGGAGACTCAGAGAGGACCTCTGTGGTTGTGAAAACTGGCTGAGACTCTGAAACGACTTTTGTGGTCATGAACACTGGCTGAGACTCTGGAATAGAAGCCTTTCTGCTCCTCCTCCTCCTCCTTCTCCGGATGGCCAAAGTTGGCAATTCTGTCTCTGGGACGGACGACTCAGAAGGCTTGGCTGTGATGATATGGCATGGAGTAGATTCAGGCGCAGACTTGGTCTTGTCTCTGTTTCATTACACTCTGGTCTTGACTTGGTCTCGTTTTAGGTGGTCTTGACTACAAAACTGTGCCTCTTATTAGAGAATGTGGTTGCTAATAGACTATTAAGCTCAAGTCTCCATTATTGAGCACATGTGTGCCTCTACCTTGTGATTTTGTATGCTGGGTGTTAAGTATTTGATTGATAAATGGTGTTCATAAAGAGGACGTTGTGTTTGATAGCTTCCCTGTAAACTATTTAGCGCTTTTCTTGCATTTCGTTTCCCTTACAAAAATTAAGAGATCATTACAAATTTGCCACAAACTCACCACAGATAATTTTCACATGCAAATGAGCTTTGCAGTAAACTCTCCATTATTGCCAATGGTTTGCCAGAGGTTCACCACTGCAAACTTCTGGCAAACAAATCAAAACAAAAGAGCAGCAAACTTCTGGCAAACATTTGCGGCAAATCACAAGCTGATTAGATTTTTTATGTAATGGTTGCAAGAGAAGCAGCAGGATCAGCTCTGACACTCTGTTCTCTCTCTCCTGATTAGTTGTGTGTTTGCTTTTTATTCTTGTGCTTGCACCCAACAGTACCAATATTAATCAGTATAGGCTATATTAGGTTGAAGTGTGTTGATGTGGTGAACTTAGTGTATAAGAGCCTTTCTCACTGCATTTATTTGGCCTTTTGTGTGATGGTTTATAAGGGTTCCAATTGTATGTTTTTAAGTGTATTCAGAATAAATTTGTTGTCTAAATGTTGTTTCTTCATATCTGGTTCTTCACATCTGTTTCATCAGTCGCTTCATAGTTTGTTTCACCAAACTTGCTGCACTACATTTGTTTCCGCATTCTACAGTGCAAAACATTAAATTATAGACAGTGGAAAATAATACCTCATTATAAATAACATAAGTGTGTACTTTATGTTGTTCCAAAAATGAAAACCCAACAGATACACATACAAAAAACTATCTTTAATGGATTCTTGCCAAATAAGTTTGATCTCTAATAAGTTGGGCTCAGGTGCATTCAATAAGGCAGAAAATCAGATCCAGATCAGATTTTCTGATAATAACATGGAATTAATTGCGCTAAAAGCGTAACTTAACTCACACTTATACCAGCATGCATAATCCACATTAAGTAGCACTGAAAATGGAGCTGGCAGGTCCAAAGATGCAAAACTAATGCTGAACTTCTACCTTATCTCCAGGTTTTGTTGGCTCATTATTCGTTTCACATTGACACAGGGGCACTGCCCCAGCTCCTGAGACCCGAGCGCAACTGCTGTGGGCATTTTTCACTTCCGTTTTTGATTTGTAACTAGTAGCCCCCAATAATCATGCAAAAAAATAAAATAAAAGATGTTTCAATTGCAAATACAGTTTTCCTAAAAATTGCGGGACATTTTGACATTTTATTTTTATTTTTATCAAATTGTTTATAATGTTTCCAGGAGTGTTGGTTATTCATGTTTTTGTGACTGTACATACATTACAGCTGATTTTCTGTAAAGCTGATTTGGAACAATGTGTATTGGGAAAAGCACAAATAAAAACCATACAAAAAATTATTTGACTCAATTTTACTTTTATGTTACAAAGTTTTTTCAACTTTGTTTCCAAAATCTCAGAGTTCTCTCTTTGCACTGTCTAACAAATAAGTGATAGCCAGTACTGAATCAGTTTACCAATCAGAAATTATCATAATTAATTCTGAGTATAGTATTGGTCAGCATCGTCCAACCACTGCCAATCATATTAAAATAAAATGAAACATTATACATTCTGTATCCAAGTACTGATTACAATTGTCCCATGTCTGCCAACCATGTTGAGTGGTCCAAACATCATGGTCGGATGTTATGCATTTGGGGGCCTGGGTAGTTCAGTGGTAAAGACGCTAGTTCGCATCACAGGGCATACTGAGTGACACCAGCCAGGTCTCCTACGCAACCAAATTGGCCCGGTTGCTAGGGAGGGTAGAGTCACATGGGGTAACCTCCTTGTGGTCACTATAATGTGGTTCGTTCTCGGTGGGGTGCGTGGTGAGTTGAGTGAGGATGCTGTGGTCAGTAGCGGTTCTAGCTTGCTTGGCACCCTGGTCTTCAACATGCCCCCAAACTTGTTGACCGCAAGATGCCACCCTGTGCGACTGCCCATGGTGTGAAGCCTCCACACGTGCTATGTCTCTGTGGAAACGCACTCAACAAGCCACGTGATGAGATGTGCAGGTTTTTTTGTCTTAGACGTGGAGGCAGCTGGGATTCATCCTCCACCACCTGGATTGAGGTGAATGACTAGCGCCCACAAGGACTTAAAAGCACATTGGGAATTGAGCTTGCCAAATTGGGAGAAAAGGGGGGAAAAAAAGAGTGAACGCTCTTGGCTGCATAGGAAAGCTATAGGATGTTCCTTTGCTCCCTATTTTGTGAATTACTTTAACCTCTCAGAACAGAACATTTTGAAATGCACCTTATTTTCATTCTAACTCCGAATACAGCAACATTTTTCAGCTTTTGTATCCGCCCATTTATTCTCAATATGATTATACACAGTAAATATAGGATTTCTAAGGGAAAAATAGACCTATAGTCTTCATAAGTAGTCATTGTGTGCTGTTTTGTGGTAGATTGCTCAAATTTTCTAAATGGCATATCGGATAAAACTAGAGACTAATCTATTAGTCTTTTTGTCATGTGTAAGGGCATTGCCGTTCACACAATTTTGTATGTTTTTACAAACTGAGGGACTAGTCAAAATTCCTGTGGCATGTCAGCACAAAGATACTGTTGGCAGAACTTAAGTATTGAACCTGTAACATACATTTAAGTGATTTGGGGGTATTAGGGCAACAGATTTCATAAAAAAAAATGTTTGAAGAAATTATCATGGCCCATTGATTGTATAAATAAAGGTCAGGGAATATATTGCCTTTTTTCTCATATACAATATATGAGAAATATATAGACAGATTTAAAAAAAAAGAAAGCAATCAATCCTCACTGTTCTATGCAACATATATGGGATAGATAAGAAATGTTCATGTGTTAATTTCCTGCAATGGCTTCTTCCAGTTGACATCTGTTATTTTATTGTATTCTGCATGTAACTCCATCCAGTGCTGATTACAATCTTCAGTGAAAAAAAGCCATTTTCATAATCCATTTTTTTTTTTTCCCAGTAAAAATATCTAAATATCTTAAAACAAGTTAAATGTACTTGATATACAAAATTACAAGATATTAAGACTTGTTTTCAAAGAATTAAGTTTTTTTTTCATACCCCATTGGCACATTGCTTTTTCTTGTTTTAAGTTTACTTGCTCAAAAATAAATATTAAGATATATTTGCTGCATATTTAGAACTGTTCATAACGATGCACTTTACTGTTGGCAAATATCATATTTTAAAATATATTAATTTTTTTTTTTTCTTCGATAAATCAGCTGCGAGTCCCACAAGCTGACAGCCATGTGGCGAGCCTGAGTTGCATTTCTGTCAGTTTTATAAATGGAATGTGCAAATGAACATAATTCATGATGGGAGGCATGGGCCAAATGTCCCATACACTAAACACACCTCAGCAGGGATCTTTTTGTTTCAGTGTCTGCATGGATGGACCTGCTGGGGCTGTCAGTTATCTCACATCCTCCTGTCGGGCTTAGATTAAATATAATACCATGAGTTGCCTCCGTGTTTAATAAAGTCAGCTTATGGCTGTTTACTTTTGGCTGAGACCTCTTACACAGCCACATTTCCTTTGGCTGGTTTATTCCAAGGTCAGAGCTCTCACAGAATGCATTTTCCTCTAAGCTACCACACCAGGTGAATGCTGAGAGACACAAGAATTTTGAACATTTGTATTAATTTCAATATTGATTCACTAGAGCTGACAAAAAGAGAAAGCACTCTAACAATTAAAAACGTATATATCCATACCTGTCAACATTTGGGTTCCAAAATGGGGGTAATGGCAGAGGCAGGCTAAATGCATACAAATTGGGCCATTGTGATTTAATGTGCTGAGTAATGTCATTTTTCCCACCATGTCCGATATTAAAATCAGTGCAACATACTTTGTAAAAGGCGTGGGCATTGTCGATATGGCTTCGAGATATGAAATACAATTTTTCCGTCCAGCTGTTGTTAAATTTACATGCATATTTTGTTTTTTTTTTCGCCGGAACACCACCTGAGAATTCTCCTCCAATCTACAAGTGATGCTTCATTCAACTTCCCGCGTCTACTACCTGTGCAGATATCAACAGCGCATCTGGGTTGTAGGTTGCCAGGTTGAGGACACAAATGGTTTGAAATTTGTATTATGTGTCGATTGGGTGAGTAGGATGTGTTTCATACAAGATCTGGCAACTGGACAACCTTGGAATAATATATTGATGTGATTATTCATACAAATTACGAGAGTTTCCTGGGAGAAATAACAAAACTGGAGGTCGGCGGGAGATCGGTTTGAAATACGTGAGACTCCCAGGAAAAACGGGAGTGTTGACAGGTTTGTATATATCTGATAAGGTGATTTGACAGTCCTATTAGAGTGTAACAAGCTCTTGGTTTCATCATGAGAATGAGGAAGCAGAAGCCAGGTAATCAGTCCATGTTCTCTCCTTTTTATTTTGGCTTACACTTTTAAGTGCAGACAGAAATTCACACACTACAACACAGAAAGTCATGTGTCACTCCTCTCTCCTGTGTGGCTCTCAGTTGCCCTTTATCTCTGTCACCTCTCACTGCAACACAGAACAACTGTTAAAGGGTTATTTCACCCAAAAATGAAAATTATTCCATAATTTACTTACCCTTGAGCCATCATAGTTGAATATGACTTTCTTCTTTCAGCAAAACATAATCAGAGTTATATTAAAAAATATCCTGGCTCTTCCAAGCTTTATAATCGGAATGAATGGTACCTTAGATTTGAAGCCCAAATAAGTGCATTCATCCATTTTGGGCTTCAAAATCTAAGGTACCATATACTCCGGGGCTGCACAAGTACACATTTCCCCCTGTGAGCCTTCTAATCAGGCTAATCAAGACTCAGAGAGGGATAAAGGATGACTGGAAGTGTGACAGATAGAGAGATTTACGGACAGCTGTCCGACACATTTGTGTGTTTGTCTTTTTGTTTAATTTTTATATTCAACTATTATTTATATTCTCAAGCCGGTTCTCGCCTCCTCCTTTCCATTAATCCCTTTTCACGTCTTCTTAAAACTTCAAAGTAAACGCCCACTCCTATGATTGGTTAACATCATGCAGCCCCTCAACTGCCATACTTGAAACTCAGTCAGAAGAGAATGAACAAAGCTCCATAATATAATAAAAATACATTTTAGGGTTGACACATTCAATATTTATGAATTAAATGGTTTACTTACATTTTTGATCAGGTCCAAGTGTTTTTAACTGCCCCATCCTTCAATAAAGTTCCTTTGCAAAGCTTGAATTGTTTTATGACTGGATCACAAACAATCCATGCTGACATGCCGAAAAGAACGCACACAGTTCAATAGATGGTGAAATTACGCACACATATTCTATAGGTGCACTGAGGTGTACATCGCAAAAAACACATCGAAATGGTCAAAGACATCCAACTAGTTCACATTTACATACACCAACAATATCAATAGTAAAATATCGCAGAAGAGAAAAAGAATGCGTCCATAATGAGTTTGTGCTCAACAGCAGCTACTGAATGAAAGAGAATGTGGTCTCCTCTTTGGAGTTGTAACTTGACGCATCTTTTAAAAACAGACATGACAGTGGTCAAAGACGTCTTTGTAGTGCAAGTTTATGTTCAACAATATTTAAAAATAGTCCAGATAGGTCCCCTTTGGTGTTCAGGAATAGTTAGATAGGCCTGTCTGTATAGCTCTTTTGAACTGAGCGCATGTGGGTGAGGCCAATGGTGTGATGACTCATGTTTTGTATGATGTGTAAATACATGTTAGCAATGTCTTGTGATGTCACAAACACACAGATTTCAAAACAAGATTATTCATCAGTGTGGTAACTATACATAATCTTTTTAGACTGGGGAGGAAGTTTTGAGTTCTGAAATTAACAGTATGTGTTTATAGTATAGTTACCTGCATATGGCTCTATTTTCCAAATATTCTGGAGCAATGCAATGGTTATTTGTGAAGAATTAAACAAAACTGAAGTTTATTTGTCAAGAAATCTTCCCTGCATAGTAGCACTGAAATGTAATTCATGCTACTACATGAGGGTGAGGAAGTTTAACACTATTCTTTAACATTTTGTTAACTATTTAAAAAGTGCCATACTAATTGTTTTATTTATTTATTATTATTATTATTTGAAATTTCCAACAATTATTTTGGTCAACCATCTAAAATATAGATTATTTTTTTTTATTAGAGTATTAGGATTATTTAAATGTTTATGATGTACTGCCAACAGCAAATAACTTGTGTTCCATGGTCTTTACTTGATATAGTAGTGGCCAGATTTATGGCGCTGTTTTCAAATACATAAGGTTTCCAACAGCTCAAATGACTGCCATCAGTTATTGGGCAGTTTTTATTATAATCAGTTGGAGGATATTAATCTTTTTGTTACAGAGACTTGAACTATATTACCTTCCCAAATTATATCTTCCATTATCCTATGCAATCTATTACATTGATCTTTTGTTTGTTAGATCTCTATTAACCCTTAAATGCATGGTAATTTTCCCAAACAATCTTACATATTTGGGTCTTTTGAAACCCGGCACTTATATCTATAAAAAAATGGATGAATGCCCAGATAGTGTCAAATTTTCAAAATATTTTCAAGAATATAGAAAATAATAAAATCTGCTTTATTTTCATAAATCAAAGAGATATTGCAACAAATCAGAACAAATCTAGAGCAGGATTCATTATATTCACACTGAAATTTCATGAGATGCAAAATATTATAATATACACATAAGATGCACATCAGCTACACCTAATTTACACATACGTTACACATATGTATTTTCTAAGGCAATTATTGAGTCTTAATAGATTAATTTCTTACATTATTACAACAGTACTGTAACGAGGCAGGCAAGGCTGGATGATCTAAATGCAGCTTTTAATAAAACAAAGATAAACAAAGTAACTCAGAACATTAAGAAACAAAACACAGGGAACAAAGCACCAAGCATAGCGAAATACACGTGAAGAGGGATGAAGAGCCAGGGCAACACTGCAGGCTCGGAGGGCCAAGCTGGAACCAGAGGTTCAGAGGGCTGAGGTGGAGCTGGGGGCTCAGAAGACTGAGGCAGAGCCGTTGGAAGTGAGGACCAAGGTGGAGCCAGAGACCAAAGAGGGCAGAGCAGATCTGGCACATGGCCAGGAGACGAAGGAGACCAAAGCAGAGCAGGCGGATGGCCAGGAGACCAGAGCAGATCAGGCGGACAGCCAGGAGACCAAGGAGACAGAACAGATCAGGTGGATGGCCAGGAAACCAAGGAGACCAGATCAGATCAGGCAGATGGCCAGGAGACTAAGGACACCAGAGCAGATCAGGCAGATGCCTTGGAGACTAAGGAGACCAGAGCAGATCAGGTGGATGGCCAGGAGACCACAGTAGGGATTGGGGTAGGAGTCCTGGTAGGCGGCCACAGGGTTGAGACAGGGTAAGGAGGTCTGGGAGGCAGGGACTGGGCCAGGAGGTCTATAAGACAGCTACAGGGCAGGGACTGGGTCAGGCAATGGAGCCACTGGAGGAGGGGTGGGCAGAGTCGTCTTCCCACAGAGATCCTGGTGCTATCACTTCCCCAGGTAAACTGTGCACACATACACCGCCGTCCGCATGATGTAAAAGAAAATGTGACTCATCAGACCAGGCGACTTTCTACTTCTCCAAGGTCCAGTTCAGATGCTCGTGTGCCCATTGTAGGCGCTTTTGATGGTGGACAGGGGTCATCATATGCACTCTGACCGAACTGTGTTTACGCAGCCCCATATGCAACAGGGTGCGAATTCCAATCAAAAGTGTTCATCCGAAAGCCCTACTCACTACGAAAGACTGAGCACTTTATGTGGGCACTCTGAAGGGCAGGTACATTTTTTCACTTCTGCCAGTACAGTAAGTATAAAATACACATATAAAATACACATCTCAACTCTTTCGTGTTTGTTTACACACAGGTCAGTGGCAGCAGCAGAATGAGACGCATTTTTGAAAGTTGTGTTTGTACTGCTCTTAAAACGCAGTGCACATGACGAAAACACATCAAAACGATCAAAGATGTCCAATGAGTGCATGTTTACAAAAGACCAACAATTAAAAATTGTTCAACGGTCCAGGACACTTTCAAAACGGCACAACAGCAAGACAATGTAGATGAATGAAACACAATGGGGGTCTCCATTTTAGAGTTAAAACATGACATTGTATCTTTTAAAAACAGTGCGAGATGTGTGATAATGGTCAAAGCCGTGCATGTAGGAAAAACGTTAAAATCTAGACATGAAGTTGTCCAGTATAAATCCACTTAGGATGAATCTCCCATGACAGGCCCAATCTCTCCCCTCTTCTGTGTGACTGACTGTGCACCAGTGGGTTTGGTCAAGGGTGCAATGATGGAAAAATGTGCATTGCATATGCAGATGTATTTGGTCCTTGTGACATCACAAGTCCCACAAATTCTAAACGAGCCGTTTTTACTGCTTGGTATAAATAAATGCTCATTTTCTATAAAGGAGGAAGTTTTCAATTCTAAAACTTACAGAATGTTTTTATAGTACAATGACCTCTTATATGTCAATTAATTCCTTATGACCCCTTTAAGAAAGTGTTTCACTACTGTTAAAACGGTCTTTGGATCGCATCATTTATATGGATAAATATTTTCTAACTAAAAAGACTAAGTATTAAATGGAACAAATGATGGTAAAATGCAAAGTAATCTCTTCAGTTATCAAAATACTTTTTGAATGTAACAGTATTCTGATTACTGTAACTGTAGTGGAATACAGTAGTCCAATATTTTGTATTATAAATGCTTAATCCCATTACATGTATTCCGTTAATCCCCAACCCTAAAACACACAAACTAAACACACACACACACACACACACACACACACAAACATATATACAGTATATACACACATGTGTCAACAGCATGGTCCAACAACATTTCAGTAGCCACAATAAAAAATATATATGTTTTCATTCAGTGGTAAGTAGATGCTTGCGAAAACATAGGTTGCATTCCTCCACCTCGCTGAGGCGGTAACCATAGCAACAGTATTCCACTTTAGTGCTATTTGTCAGGTTAGCAGTAAACTGAGAAAACATAACTGCCATTTATTTATTTACTTTATTTTTAAATATACAACAGTTAGTTCCGGTCCTCAAATCTGTTTGGACAAGAGACTTTCCATGAGCACTTATGGTCTGACAGGATCAGCACTCGGACACTTCACTGTGTGTATCACTCCGCATGTGTTCGTGCCATTCTAAAATAAAGCTTAAAAGCAGTGCATATCTGTTAGGAGTTACTGCCTTTATTTTTGAAATTACATATGTTAGCCAGCAGGTGGTGGCAAAAGATAATTTTTGTGTGCAATATGAGCCAATTGGTGACGTAAAGTGAATCCATTAGTCATTGTTTACATAGAATAGGGCTCTGTAATCACTTGTATTACCACTACATTACTTAAGCTAGGACATTGTTTTTTGAACGGCTTTAAATTAACATTTCAGGATTAAGTCTCATTGCAGCTGAGAGACACGAAGGACTGTTTGATTACAGAACTCGAGGAGCTTACCGAGTTTCCACATTGGATACACACTGTTTAAAAATAGCGGAGGACATCGCTGTTTCTATAGTGATCGACTCTTGGCGCCGCAGATGGCTGCCTCTGGATTACGCTCCGTAGTGCTTTTAGTGTTTTTGTTTATTAACGCTGTTTTCTGGTGTCCCTCTCTGGTAACATTTACCAGAGATGAGCTCTTAAATATTGGACTTTCAACTGCTCATAATATTCCACCGCTCCTTATCGAACCCGGAACTTTCCCGGAGTTATTAGTTGGAGGAGCATCAACTCTGTTTGGGATCCTGCGGAGACGCCGAAGGAGAAAATGTGCAGGCGCACTGGTTAAGCTGAGACAGTGGGGTTTTCGCGCTGCACTCCCATCTATCCACCTGGCAAATGTCCGCTCTCTGGCCAACAAAATGGATGAACTGCTTCTCCTCAACAGAACTAACTTGGACTTTTGCAGATCTGTTTTACCTTATCCTGGCTCACCCCGCACATCCCGGACAGCGCACTTCACCTACCGGGCTTTGATCTCATCCGCGCGGATCACAGGAAAAACTAGGGGAGGCGGATTCTGTTTCTATATAAACGAAGGTTGGTGCACAGATGTCACAGTGTTGAAAAAATCATGCAGCCCACACTTAGATACATTATTTATAAACTGTAAACCTTTTTATTCACCGCGGGAGTTTTCCTCGTTTGTTCTGGTCGCTGTTTACATTCCACCTCAGGCCTGTGTTAGTGAGGCATTACTACACCTGGCCAACCAGATAACTAACGTGGAGAAAAAACATCCAGACTCCCTGCTCATTGTTCTTGGGGACTTCAACAGAGCAAACCTCAGCCATGAACTCCCAAAGTACAGACGGCATATTAAGTGTCCCACCAGAGACACTAACACACTGGACCACTGCTACACTACATTAAAGGATGCCTATCGCTCTGCTCCCTGTGCAGCCCTGGGACTCTCTGATCACTTTCTTGTTCTTCTTATCCCGTCACACAGGCAAAAACTGAAATCTGCTAAACCTGTTTTAAAGACTGTGAAAAGATGGACCAACGTGTCAAAGCTGGAGTTACAGGCCTGCTTTGACTGTACTGACTGGAGTGTTTTTGAGGCTGCAGCCACTGACCTGGACGAACTAACCGACACTGTGACATCTTACATCAGTTTTTGTGAGGACATGTGTATGCCGACTACAATCTTCCGCACATACACCAACCAAAAACCCTGGTTCACAGCAAAACTCCTTAGTCACACTGACTAAAGAGATCGAAGCTGCAAAGAGGAGCTACGCCGAAAAGCTAAATAACAGCTTTGCCGCCAACGATCCTGCATCAGTGTGGAGAGGCCTGCGGACACTCACTAACTACAGGAGACCATCCCCCAACATTGCTGGTACTCAAAAACTGGCAGATGAGCTGAATGGCTTTTATTGTAGGTTTGAAAAGCCCACAGTCACACCTCTCCCCCACTCCACAACCATCTTCAAACAACCACCTTCCCCCTCTGACACGCTGTCACCCCCCCTCTCTGACCCCTCACCTGCACTCAAGATCTGTGAAGAGGATGTGAGCCACCTCTTCCAAAGGCAGAATATCAGGAAGGCTCCTGGCCCTGATGGTGTGTCACCATCCTGCCTAAAAATCTGTGCAGACCAGCTGGCCCCCATCTTCACAAGGATCTTTAACAGATCACTGGAGCAGTGTGAAGTTCCCTCCTGCTTCAAATGCTCCATAATCATCCTGGTTCCCAAAAAAACCCTCCATCTCTGGACTAAATGACTACAGGCCTGTCGCCCTGACATCTATAGTCATGAAATCCTTTGAAAGACTGGTTTTGGCCCACCTGAAGGACATTACAGGCCCCTTGCTGGACCCCCTGCAGTTTGCCTACAGGGCTAACAGGTCAGTAGATGATACAGTCAACTTGGGACTGCATTACATCCTGCAAGTTTGTGGACTTCAGCTCGCGTTCAACACCATCATCCCAGTCATCCTCAGCACCAAACTCACCCAGCTCACTGTGCCAGCCTCCACCTGTCAGTGGATCACAAACTTCCTGACTGACAGGAGTCAGCAGGTGAGACAGCGGAACATCACATCCAGCACCCGGACTATCAGCACTGGCGCCCCCCAAGGGGTGTGTGCTCTCCCCACTGCTCTTCTCCCTCTACACCAACGACTGCACCTCAGGAGACCCATTTGTCAAACTCCTTAAGTTCGTTGATGACACAACGTTCATCGGCCTCATCCGGGATGGTGATGAGTCAGCCTACAGACGGGAGGTTGATCAGCTGGCTCTCTGGTGCGGTGAGAACAACCTGGAGCTCAAAACTGTGGAGATGACCATGGACTTCAGGAGGAGCCCCCCCCCCCCCACTCTGCCCCCCATCACCATACTCAACAGCCCTGTGTCTGCTGTGGAATCCTTCAGGTTTCTGGGTTCCACTATATCCCAGGATCTGAAGTGGGAGCCCAACACTGACACCATCATCAAGAAGGCCAAGCAGAGGATGTACTTCCTGCGCCAGGTTAGGAAGCTCAACCTACCTAAGGAGCTGCTGATCCACTTTTACACAGCCATCATCCAGTCTGTTCTCTGCACCTCCATCACTGTCTGGTTTGGATCTGACTACAACGGACAGTCAGGACTGCAGAAAAGATCATTGGTGCCAACCTGCCCTCCATTCAGGACTTATACATTTCCAGAGTCAGGAAACGGGCACAAAACATCACTGCAGATCCATCTCACCCCGGACACAACCTGTTCCAGCTTCTCCCCTCTGGTAGGCGCTACAGAGCAACATATGCCAAAACCAACAGACACAGAAACAGTTTTTTCCTTGCAGTGTCAGGAACAATTTCCTATGCAATAACCCAATAACTCTGTCTCTAATCAGCCACCTATTTACTGGTTACTACTTATTATTTATTCACCATTCTCTATTTCAGAGCTGTTCATACTGTTCATATTATTTATTGTCATATTGTATATACTGTATACCAATTCCACCTACCTCAAGTCACAACTCCTGCACAAAATACTTTTACTATTATTCCAGCATACTTTGCACTATGCTTCATCGCACTGTGTACATGTATGCATGTATGTGTACCTGTATATCACATCCACCTCCGACATGTACATAAAAATGATAATTACAATTTTACTCCTGCATCATTTGCACACTGGTCACTGCACTATTTGTCAATATGTCTATATTGTTTTTGTTCATAGTGTGTATGTGTTGTCTACACTGTAGCCTGTGTCTGATTTTATTATTGTGTTATTGTATTTTTGTATGTGTAAGCACATCGTGAGCAATGTACAATCCTGAGTCAAATTCCTTGTATGTGTACACATACCTGGCAATAAAGCTGATTCTGATTCTCTTGCGCGGCTACCACGAAATAGGGACAAATACCCCCGCTTGGACGCTATTTTTCCACTGAGAAAGCTGATCTTCAGAACGCTGACAGCATATCTGATTGGGAGTGGCAACAGGTGATCGCACTCACTCACTCACTCTCTCTCTCACTCTCTCTCTCTCTCTCTCTCTCTCTCTCTCTCTCTCTCTAACACACATACACACACAGACACATCTATAGACACGCACACACCCACCCATTAATTCATCCTTGTTTATCTAAGGAAACAGCACAAGCCGTGTGTGGCACGGTGGAGGGCGGGGCGGGGCGGGTCGTGACTCAACACGCCCGGTCCCGTATTATGCTAATCAAGCCTCCGAGAGGGTTAAAGGCCGACCATGGAGGACGTGCGTGAGAGAGAGATTGTTCACGGACATGTCCGTTGTCTTATGTGTTTGTCTTTTGAGTTTTACATTAAACCTTTATTTGTATGTCAAGCCAGTTTCTCGCCTCTTCGTTGCCCGTGAGCGTGAACTGTTTTACACCTTGATACTATTTCTGAAATGAACTCTTTGAATTACTAATGGAGGCTTGGAGGCTTGGAGGCTTCATTTGTTTTGAACCAGCAACGGCAGATTCTGATCTGTAGCGTAATAAAGTAGTTCCATGCACAAATGCGTTTTTATGACCTTACTCGGTTTTTCCGAATTTTTTAAAATCTAATTGTTCATTGAACTGTTGTATATAAGCAATATCACAAAATGATCACAAAAAACTAACCACTTTATATGAAGTTAATTAAATAAATAAAATATAAATTATATCCAATTATACTGTTGATCCTATCCCTACCCTTTAGCCAAATGCAACCTTGGTAGAGTTTTCCAAACAACATTTACAAAATAAATACATTGTATCAAATGTTTAATATTGTAATGTAAGTATATGGCACTTAAAGGAATATTCCTGGTTCATTTCAAGTTAAGGTTAATCCAGCATTTGTAGCAGAATAGAAAGGAAAAATAGAGGTTATAGTGAAGCACTAACAATGGAAATTAATTAGGCCAATTTTTGGAAGGTTTGTTGCCAGAAATGTGAAGCTTCTAATTTTACAAAAGCACTTTAATTAATTTTTCTGTTAAAAATCATGTATTATTAGAGCTATACAGATAGTAAAGTAGTCTTTTTTGGATTTATGGCATTGTGTCGTCATGTCAACAAAGTTTTTAAATTGTATGTAACTTATTATAACTAATGGTTAGTAAATCATTTTAATCACACTAAACTCATTTTAACATGCATATTGTTTATATCTTGTGGCTATACTTTTGAAACTGTGAGTATATTAACATTTACTGATTGGCCCAATTCACTTCCATTAAAAGTGCCTCACTGTAGCCCACGTTTTTGCTTATTTTAAAGAAATTAATTGACACACTGTTTAGATCCTATGCACTATTCTGTTATTTAGTATTTAGGATGCTTGACAACTAATTTTCTGTTTCAGTCTCTTTTTGTAGTTTAACCTGCTATTGCACTGATGGTATGGACAATTTCACCAGGTTAGAACATCAATCACGTGACCCATTAAGTAATGATGTGCAGACCTCTTGTTTGTTAAAGTTTGTTTTTCTCCACACTGAATACAGATAATGGCCCTCACATACTCAAGAAAATTCACTCTTGATAAGAGATGTGACATGTAGAACATGGTTAGGTAATGGCAGCTTTTCAAGTCATCAAAAATAGATGGGCACATTAGCGCTTATTGTCTATTTTCCAGCTGTTAGTGTCTCACTTTGTTACTTTATCATTTTCGAAAAACTGCACATCAGACAAAACAAGTTTCAAACTTTTACTTCAGAGTTATCCAAATTCACCCTTAACCCATGCATTGATACTGTTAGTTTCTACAAATGTTGTTTTGGAAAAATTATATTTTATTTATTTATTTATTTATTTTTGACAAATGATCTAATTGCTATATCAGTTTGTTTACAAAAATAATGTGGTGTATAAGCAGTTTGGAAAGGATTTCTTTGATAAGCTCATAAGAGCATACGTACAGTATGTACACTGTACACAATGTACACTGTTTTCCTCAGAATCTTCTTGGTATTCTTTGAATACTGCAAAGATAGTGAGTTGAATTTGCTCTTACTTATAAATGCATAGTCCCAAGTCAATGAAAATAGGGAGGCCAACAGGAAGTGGTGTGTTCCGAAGATTTAATGTAATAAAGCATTTAGATTTTATGATTTATTAGATTTAGGTTCATGAAAAATTATTAACCAGTTATCAACATTTAAAAATAAAGTTTTCTCTCCGGAACAATTGAAGTGCACTTCATTCCCGTTTTTGCTTACATTCAGCAAAATATTTAGTTTGTTTTGAGTTTTTGTTCCTTTGAATGTTTTCAGTCCCAGGTTTTTACTGTTAAACATTCAAACTAATATGCAACTACTGTATTTGTCTAAAAAAAGTTTTTAAATTCCATAAACAGGTACAATGCCACAATCCATTCAGATTATATATAATCATATATTATATATAATATATAATATCAATTTATGAATTTGCCCAAATGCCTATACTTACTGAACTATTTCCCTGTTCCTTGAAATCACAACAGGTAAATAGTTTTAATCTCAAATGCATTTACTTAGTATGTGGCTTCAAAATTTTAGAACACATTTTGTCTTTGAGAGAAACGGATGCTTCTGTTAACCAAGGATGCATTAAATTGATGAAGAATTAAAGTAGTAATTATTCACGTTTAAAATTACTATTTAAAATATAGCTGCAAAGCAGCCATTACCGGGGCCAAGCGCAAAGAAGATGACAAGACATGCCAACATGGCTGGAATGATCAGACCAACTGCAGCAAGTAGCAATTAAAGACATGTAAAGATGAATTTAGGCAAATGGGTGAAAAATCATACATTAACTAAAAATATGATTTAATTATCACTTTTGACAAATAGGTGGTGCAGTTATGAAATGTATGTGGTGTGGTCAGAGTGAGGTGACAATGAGACATATAAAGTTTGGTGTCAATATATCAAGGCAATGCAGAGATAAAGCCTGAATGGTAATTTTGGCAGCATGCGTAAGCTTTGATCTGGCAGTTTACAAAAACAGTTTTGTCTATCGTCACAAAATCCATAAATTGTAGTTGGCATGTTCTGGAGATGATACGATTTGATTTTGGTGAAAACCATAACCCTAACAGTCTAGGAGGAGTTTGAAAAAGTAGGCATTGAATGAAAATCAAGATGGCGGACAGGAAGTTTGGCTGATTATGGGAAAAATGTTATCTATGTTTTTGGCAAAACCCAAAGAATCAATTGAGAACAGTGTGATTACAATAGGTAAATTTATACAAATGTTATTAGCATTTTGGGACATTTAGTTATAACTTTTGACCAAAAGGTGGCGCTGTCTCAAAATATTTTGAGTACCTTCAGGACATGCTGCTGATGGCACATTCTGAGTTTCAAAATGTTACACCAATGCATTCGTTAAGTATAGCATTTTTATCACAATACTGTATTTAAGTCAATGGTAATTTCATGTTTTGTTCTTTTATAGCGCCACCAAGTGGCACAATACCACAATTTCCATATGTGTCCTCTGAGTGAGCTCATACATGTGTATGTCAATTTTGGTGAAAATATCTCAATTTGCTTCGGAGTTATAGACATTTATGTGAAAAAACAGGTCAAAAATAACTGACACGTGATTTTGATTGGATTTTACTACCCCTTACTATCAATATTTTGAGATTTGGGCATTGGCATGTTGCCAGCGACATGTTTCCAAACATCTGATGGTGGTTTCGTCTCGATCGGACAAGCGGTTTCGAAGATATTTGCAAATGTTTTTTAAGCGCTAAATTACAACGCTGCACAAACCATATGCCGAAACCTGGCAAGTCTGGTATCGTTGGACTCGGCAAGGATTCAGGAATCTAATAATATGACTCCCGTGAAAATAAGTCAACCCCAGCCAGAGTTATAAGCATTTAAAAATGTAATTTTAGCACTAGGTGGCGCTGTTTCAAAAGTTCTCTGGCTCCTTCAGGGCATCGTACTGATGACCCATACTGAGTTTTGTAACAATTCATTCATGCGTTCAAAAAATACAGTATTTTAGCACATAATTCAAAATGGCCGACAGCCAAAATGGCCGATCTGAGAAAATTGGATATCAGTTGACTCGGCATGATGCCCTGAATCTAACGAGACCACTTTTATGATTTTTGGACAAACCGTTCAGAAGTTAAAAACAAAAATATCCATTTTTTATCTCCGGATCAGTAGGTGGCGCTGTGCCGAAACGCAGCATGTAGCCTCAGGTCATATTTGTGATAACATGTACCAAGTTTGGTCTGAATACAATTAAGCGTTGCGGAGATACAGCCTTACGTTTGTTTTTGCAAGCTCTACGTAAAATTTGATTGTGCGTTTTTCGAAAACGGTTTGACGAATCAACTTGATTTCCATAACTTTTTGTTGGCACTGCTTGAAGATGATCTGGTGCAATTTTGGTGAAAATCGGACAAACCGTCTAGGACGAGTTCGCAAAAGTAGGTGTATGGTTTCTGTAGGGTTTTTTGTTTACAATGAGAAATGAGGTATGTTCACCAGGTTTCAGAAAAACGAAATAAATGGGGTGGAAATACAATCACTTTGAAAAAATGACATTTGGGCATGGCCTGTAGCGCCCCCTAAGGGCGAATGTGAGCCATTCTTGGTTTGTAGGTTCCTGTTGGCCTGTAGTATTAATGTACCAAATAAGAAAGTATTTGACAAAAAAATGTGCAATTTGGGAATGGCCTTTAGCACCCCCTAAGGGCGAATGTGAGACATTCTTGGTTTGTGGATTTCTGTTGGCCTGTAGTGTCAATATACCAAATTAGAAAATTTTTGACCATAAAATGGGAATTTTGGGCATACCCTGTAGCGCCCCCTAATGGCGAATATGGGCAATTCTTTGTTTGTGGGTTCCTGTTGGCCTGTAGTATCAATGTACCAAATTAGAACATTTTTGACCAGCAAATGGGAATTTAGGGCGTGGCCTGTAGCGCCCCCTAAGGGCGAATGTGGGCCATTCTTGGTTTGTGGATTCCTGTTGGCCTGTAGTATCAATGTACAAAATTAGAACATTTTTGACCAGAAAATGGGAATTTTGGGCATGGCCTGTAGCGCCCCCTAAGGGCGAATGTGGGATATTCTTTACGCAGTACTTCAGAGTGATGTCATCTTGAAGTATATATAGGTCTGTTTCTAACCCACACCTATAATATCACTTCTGAAGGCATGGATTAAACCACTGGAGTGGTATGGATTACTTTTATGCTGCATTTATGTGATTTTTGTAGCTTCTGAGTTCTGATCACCATTCAAGTCATTGAAAGGTCCAACAGGGTTGAGATAATCTTCTAAAAAGCTTAATTTGTGTTCACTAGAAGAAAGAAAATAATACACATCTGGGATGGAATGAGGGTGAGTATACGATGAGAGAAATTTATTTTGGGGGTGAAAACCATTTGTAGGCCTACTTTTTATTTACTTGGAAAATTGTTACTGTCTCTTTAAGAGGATTTTAAACGCATTTCATTCAAGGCACAGTCTGTGCAGCTTGCTTTATTGAGTTTAATCTTTTGAGAACTGTGAAGTCTCATTATTTTCATGCTGTTACATCTGTATTCATTTCAGAGATTAATTGATTGAGATTGTGAAACTACATACAACCGACAAACCTCCATGAAGATGCGAGTAAAAATGAGATGCCTCGCGCTGTCAGACACAACGCTGATAATCATTCTCGGAAGTGTTGATACTAGATTTAGATTCGCGATTTCTTCATCAACTGTTTATGTTCACTTGAGACAAAACAGACAATATATCATGTATTTTGACATTTTGTTGTATGAAATTGTCCGTTCAAACGCAAGAAGAAGCGAATGCGATCTCTCATCGGGGCTCGTGAGTTAGACGTGACGCTGCTCGCTGTTTCACACAAATATTTATTTGAGTTGTTTTGCCATTTGTTGAGTTGAATGGTGTAAAATCGCTTGAAAGTTCAAACAGGAAAGTGTTAAAAACACATACAACAGACAAACATTGCTCGCATTGATGATGCGAGTAAAAATGAGATCGCCTCACTATCGCATGCTGTCAGTGAACACGCAGATGAAACACCATTCTCGGAAGTATTGATACTTTAGGATCGATCCGTCCATCCCTTCTTTCTTTAGACATATGTTTCATGTTTGTGTGATAAGTGTTCGCGGAGTTTCACTTGATTTTTCTGACGTGTATCAGACAGATGATCGCTAAGACAGATTCGGCGCACCCTGTTTATTTTCGTTATTTTACAAAAGTTCAAGGTTTTGTTGTTATTGTAAGTGTACACAAATAAAAGTAGACCTTTTATAGTTTGTAATGATCTCTTCCATGTATCTGAATGGGCAAAAATGACGCAGTATTTTGTTTAAGTTTTTTCCGCTGTTTAGAACAATGCATCTGAAAGGACATTACAGCGCCATTGTTGACCCCCGTAATAATGCCAGAATTCAATAATGGTTCCCGATTTCAGATTCCACGCAAACATTTATTTGAGTTGTAATGCCATTTGTTGAGTTGAATAGTGTAAAATCACTTGAATATTCAAACTGGGAAGTAGTAAAATACATCTCACTGACCTTTGTGCAGTAACTCTCATCGGGGCTCGTGCGTTAGACGCGACGCATCTCGCGGTTTCACACAAAACTGCTCACAAACATTTATTTGAGTTGTTTCGTCATTTTTTTCCCAGAAATAACTAGCAATACTCCTACAAATAAATGCTTCGTAACTAAAACGTTTTGACTTTCAATAGAAAATATAGACAACACATGTTAAATGACGTTCTTACCTTGCAAAAATCGCCTCAGTATTTAATTTGAAGCAGTAAATCCAACACTGGAGTAAATCTCTCGTGATATCACCTTCCCATTGAAATGAAGGAAGACGGTGATGACGATACAGTTATTATTCTTGCCCAGTAACCCCTTAACCAATCACATGTGCCTTTAGCTTGTATTGTCATGAGTATCTGGGCAGATTTCAGAAATAAAATCGGTGATTGGACGACGATGACACTGAGACAGGAACCATGGGAATAATTGTTCCCAAATTTGAACGCTCTGGCTGTAAATGGTTAAAGGTTGTTAAAAATTGTATCCGCCACTCAGTTGATGTATATAGTGAGTGGGGACACATTGTTTGCCTTTTTTCTGGGATTCGACTGCAAAAGAGCTCAAGCAACTGTTGAACTCAGTCCCTGCCCATTCTGGACTCAGACCTGTTGTAAATCATTGAACAATGAGGCTTGGATGCCCTCTATTGGACATTTCTTGTAATTGCCACTCCGAGAATGAACAGACAGTGGATTAAACATGGGTTTTCTTGTACTTTTCCATTTCAGTTGATATTTTGACTGTATTTTATTGATCTAAAATGTACTAAATATTTAAGATATCAAGGATACCTTCGGAATTGAAAATGTGCAATGCATTGACATTAGTCTGTATTTTTCGACCATGTTCAGGGTGAAGGCGCTGGCGAAAATTTGTCACTCTGCCAGCTAGATGCATGATTGTTTCAACAAGGTCCGGTACCCGAACTGGGTGAGGCGGGGCTTTAGTTCTTTGTTGTATTCACCTGCAACGGCGTGTGTAACATTTTTCTGTCAACTCTGCATACAGGTGAAACTCGAAAAATTAGAATATCGTGCAAAAGTTAATGAAAATCATACTATGTTGAACACAAGAGGGCAGTATAGCCCTATGTATTACTTCACAAGACCCCCCTCCCTTCCTCCTCCTCACACACAAAGACTCAGAGAGTGACTGGAAAATTCTGACATTTTCTCCACATTCAAACCAAAATATCTGACTTTCTGTTGGTCGGAGCTAATGACTGTAAATTAGAAAGTTGTCCAGCTTGAGGAAAACTATATCAATACCAATTTTTGTACCTGTAGATGAAACTAACACCCCACTTTTTTGTCAAAAGGTGGCGCTACTGAGCCCCTCACCACACCCATTTCTGAAACTTTGCACGTCTACTGGCTAATAAATGTGACGTGTCTGTCGAGTTTCATGCAATTTCAATTATGTTAAGAGTCTCAAAAGCATCAATAAAGAATAGTAAAGTTTGAAGCATTGCCACGGCAACAGTATCTAAGATATCAATAATCCTTTCACAGGTCTAAATCTGCCGTGTGTTTACATTATACACGTAAAGTTTGAAGCAAATCGGGTAAAAACAAGAGGGTGATTTCAAAGCATTTTGAAAGTGACACACTTCCTGCTGCCAGTTGGTGGCGCTATAACTTTGACTCACAACAGTCACATCCATGTGATCGGCCTCTTACAACGAACACTGCTGAAGTTTCATCAAGATCTGTTAATTTATGCAGAAGTTATAACACACTTCCTGTCTCACTTTTCTCGCCATAAATTTGTTTCCTCGCCACGGCCAAACCGTTCGAGATATCAAAAATCCGCTGGCAATTTTTCATCCTCAATGTCTTGACTTCATGCTGACTGAGATTCGTGGCGATTAAATGATTTCTCTAGGAGGAGTATTTCAAATTCCAATTCCAAAAGTTATTAGCATAATATTTTTGAAACTTTGGACAGGTGGTGGCGCTAGAGGGAATGAGTTAGAGACACCAAAATTGGTGTATTTGATGTTGGGACTGTCCTTTATCAGAATGTCAGACCGTTACAACTTTCCCGCATACGCTTCTATGGGCTGCCATAGATGCCCAGTCAGAAGAAGAATAACAATAATAACTAGGTGGCGCTGTTTCGAAACTTCTCTGGCTCCTTCAGGGCATCGTACTGATGACCCATACCGAGTTTTGTAACAATTCATTCATGCGTTCAAAAAATACAACATTTTAGCACTTAATTCAAATTGGCCGACAGCCAAAATGGCCGATCTGAGAAAATTGGATATCAGTCGACTCGGCATGATGCCCTGAATGTAACAAGACCACTTTTATGATTTTTGGACAAACCGTTCAGAAGTTATAAACAAAAATAGCTATTTTTTGTATCTCCGGACCAGTAGGTGGCGCTGCGCCGAAACGCAGCATGTAGCCTCAGGTCATGCTTGTGATGACATGTACCAAGTTTGGTCTGAATACAATTAAGCGTTGCGGAGATACAGACTTACGTTTGTTTTTGCAAGCTCTACGTAAAATTTGATTGTGCGTTTTTCGAGAACGGTTTGACGAATCAACTTGATTTCCATAACTTTTTGTTGGCACTGCTTGAAGATGATGTGGTGCAATTTTGGTGAAAATCGGACAAACCGTCTAGGACGAGTTCGCAAAAGTATGTTTTTTGGACAATTCAAAATGGCGGAAAATTTTTTATGACGGAAAATGACGTCATAGGGTGCAATCGAATCGTCATGAGCTCAGGAATCAGAGGAAAAAAGAATTTTGTTGATAGGCCTTACGGTTCAAAAGTTATTAGCATAAAATTTTTGAAACTTTGGACAGGTGGTGGCGCTAGAGGGAATGAGTTAGAGACACCAAAATTGGTGTATTTGATGTTGGGACTGTCCTCTATCAGAATGTCAAACCGTTACAACTTTCCCGCATACGCTTCTATGGGCTGCCATAGACGCCCAGTCGGAAGAAGAAGAAGAAGAAGAAATATAGCTGCAAAGCAGCCATTACCGGGGCCAAGCGCAAAGAAGATGACAAGACATGCCAACATGGCTGGAATGGTCAGACCAACTGCAGCAAGTAGCAATTAAAGACATGTAAAGATGAATTTAGGCAAATGGGTGAAAAATCATACATTAACTAAAAATATGATTTAATTATCACTTTTGACAAATAGGTGGTGCAGTTATGAAATGTATGTGGTGTGGTCAGAGTGAGGTGACAATGAGACATATAAAGTTTGGTGTCAATATATCAAGGCAATGCAGAGATAAAGCCTGAATGGTAATTTTGGCAGCATGCGTAATCTTTGATCTGGCAGTTTACAAAAACAGTTTTGTCTATCGTCACAAAATCCATAAATTGTAGTTGGCATGTTCTGGAGATGATACGATTTGATTTTGGTGAAAACCATAACCCTAACAGTCTAGGAGGAGTTTGAAAAAGTAGGCATTGAATGAAAATCAAGATGGCGGACATGAAGTTTGGCTGATTATGGGAAAAATGTTATCTATGTTTTTGGCAAAACCCAAAGAATCAATTGAGAACAGTGTGATTACAATAGGTAAATTTATACAAATGTTATTAGCATTTTGGGACATTTAGTTATAACTTTTGACCAAAAGGTGGCGCTGTCTCAAAATATTTTGAGTACCTTCAGGACATGCTGCTGATGGCACATTCTGAGTTTCAAAAAATGTTACACCAATGCATTCGTTAAGTATAGCATTTTTATCACAATACTGTATTTAAGTTAATGGTAATTTCATGTTTTGTTCTTTTATAGCGCCACCAAGTGGCACAATACCACAATTTCCATATGTGTCCTCTGAGTGAGCTCATACATGTGTATGTCAATTTTGGTGAAAATATCTCAATTTGCTTCGGAGTTATAGACATTTATGTGAAAAAACAGGTCAAAAATAACTGACACGTGATTTTGATTGGATTTTACTACCCCTTACTATCAATATTTTGAGATTTGGGCATTGGCATATTGCCAGCGACCTGTTTCCAAACATCTGATGGTGGTTTCGTCTCGATCGGACAAGCGGTTTCGAAGATATTCGCAAATGTTTTTTAAGCGCTAAATTACAACGCTGCACAAACCATATGCCGAAACCTGGCAAGTCTGGTATCGTTGGACTCGGCAAGGATTCAGGAATCTAATAATATGACTCCCGTGAAAATAAGTCAACCCCAGCCAGAGTTATAAGCATTTAAAAATGTAATTTTACCACTAGGTGGCGCTGTTTCGAAACTTCTCTGGCTCCTTCAGGGCATCGTACTGATGACCCATACTGAGTTTTGTAACAATTCATTCATGCGTTCAAAAAATACAGCATTTTAGCACATAATTCAAAATGGCCGACAGCCAAAATGGCCGATCTGAGAAAATTGGATATCAGTTGACTCGGCATGATGCCCTGAATCTAACGAGACCACTTTTATGATTTTTGGACAAACCGTTCATAAGTTAAAAACAAAAATATCCATTTTTTATATCTCCGGATCAGTAGGTGGCGCTGCGCCGAAACGCAGCATGTAGCCTCAGGTCATACTTGTGATGACATGTACCAAGTTTGGTCTGAATACAATTAAGCGTTGCGGAGATACAGCCTTACGTTTGTTTTTGCAAGCTCTACGTAAAATTTGATTGTGCGTTTTTCGAAAACGGTTTGACGAATCAACTTGATTTCCATAACTTTTTGTTGGCACTGCTTGAAGATGATCTGCTGCAATTTTGGTGAAAATCGGACAAACCGTCTAGGACGAGTTCACAAAAGTAGGTTTTTTGGACAATTCAAAATGGCGGAAAATTTTTTATGACGGAAAATGACGTCATAGGGTGCAGTCGAATTGTCATGAGCTCAGGAATCAGAGGAAAAAAGAATTTTGTTGATAGGCCTTACGGTTCAAAAGTTATTAGCATAATATTTTTGAAACTTTGGACAGGTGGTGGCGCTAGAGGGAATGAGTTAGAGACACCAAAATTGGTCAATTTTATGTTGGGACTGTCCTCTATCAGAATGTCAAACCGTTACAACTTTCCCGCATACGCTTCTATGGGCTGCCATAGACGCCCAGTCGGAAGAAGAAGAAGAAGAATAAGAACCGGAACAGACACAATAGGTGCCTCCGCACCTTCGGTGCTTGGCCCCTAATAATAATAAGAACCGGAACAGACACAATAGGTGCCTCCGCACCTTCGGTGCTTGGCCCCTAATAAATGCTGTATTCTTCAAACCTACTGTTCAACCAAGTCTTACTTACAGGAATGCAAGTATACTCATCATTGAAGCTGCTAGATTCGAACATGTAAGGAGTCTGTTTCTCAAACTATAGAGTATGGTGTACTTGTACTCTTGTTCCCCGTCTGTCGCTTACTTCGATGTTGTGTCGAAGAAGTGACACTAGGGGTCTCTCTTGAGAGCCTCACGCATCTCTGAACTTGAGAAAAGGTCAATTAGAAATTGGCAGACAGAATTTGCATGTCCCGCCCCTGGACATACGGGTATAAATGGAGGGAAATGCGTCTGTCCATTCAGATTTTTCCTTCGGAGCTGAGCGGTTGTGTGAACAGCAGACCTGCCAACCTGTACGCATTTTGCGTAGTGGGTACGCAATTTGACCTCAAAATACGCTGGTACGTTTTGTCACTCTAAACTGCGCAAAAACCTGGTGATGCATCTTTGCACGCGCAGTACTCGAATCAAGCAACCGCAAAAGAGGAAGAGTTCGACCAATCATAGCGCTGGGTTCATTCATCAAATAGCAAGCGGAGATGGTTGACAAATGCGCATATCATTAAAAAGAGACAGCAAATCGACAGCAACACAAAATCCTGCTCGATCCCCCTTCCACAACCGCCATTTCACTGATTTCGATGATAGTACAGTAGTCACTGTACTTCTAACTCCTTAAGGTAAACAGGTTGGGTTGGATATGTAAAGTTTAAATATTGAACTTAATATTGAACTTAATCATCTGGAGTCGACGTGATCGAATGGATTAATTTAAAATACTCTGTCATTCAAGATCACTCAGATAAGAGGAAGACATCATTCAGCCATGCAAATGATAAAATGCTCAAGTAATGCTGAACAATAAATCTATATAAAATTGAAATTGCTATATGGCTTATGAAAGTGCTGTGATTTAAATAAATGCGCAAACATTTCCCCTGATTTGAAATCGTTTATAAATCAACTTTACGAAAATGTACCTTGTACTGTACATTTTTTTTTTTTTGGCAGAATGAAGAAATTAAAGAGATATATACAGTAAATATTAGTAATATTAGTATTGTCCTAGTTTTGGTTAGATCGTGACCAGTTTTTACTCTAAAATCTGCCTTAACAGGAATAGCACAAATTTGTGTGTGTTACTGAGTGCAGACCTGCTAATATTTGGAAACTATTTAACATTAATAACGTTATCCTAATGCTACGTAATTTGCAAGCTAGCTTGCTTGTTCTCCAGGCATTTAAGTTGGAAAAGTAATGTAAAGTTATATAATCAGGGGCCATGTCTAGCAAATAGTTAAACGTGATTTTTTATTTGCATTCATAATTATTATTATTATTAAAGCAGATTATGGCAGGATGGGAAAAAGTGAGACCTAGAAAGTTACCGAGTTAGTTAGTTAGTGTGTGTGTGTGTGTGTGTGTGTGTGTGTTTGTGCGCCTTGCAGCTAAAAAAACATGACATCAGATGAGGACGCTGACAGGAAGAGCTAGAGCAGCAGGCCTAAATAGAAACAAGTCCATGCCCCACAGCACTTCCTCACAAAGTATCAGGAGCATGGTTGTTCCTCCGCCCATCAAAACTGCTAAACCATGCATTTTGCACATTGTGCAATTACGATTTTGACATTAGCCATCAAGGAGCTTCAGGTAATAATGTGGCTTTTTAGGAAGGCCTACATTTCTAGATATTTTTTTAATTGAATAGGCTACATTTTTCATTTAGCCTATTTCAGGATGTGTGCCTATACATTTTAAACTGATTTAGTTATTAAACAAAATGGAAATCCTGAACACAAACTTGGGTTTTATCCATATCTCATTGACAGTGTTTTCATCACAACATACTTTTTTCATTAGTGTTATTTTTAAATATGTAAATTAGGGATGTACGAGACTAGTCGACTAAATGGTACACCTGCTGCAGTCGGCATTGGAAATGATAGTCGACTAGTCTGTTACTATTGAATTCCCAAAACATTTTATTTACACTTTGCGTTATATTGTTTTTATCATTGCTTAAAAAATAATAACACAATTATGTAATAAGCATTTATCTGGAGGATGATTTCATGCTTCTCCCTTTCACACGCGGTGTGCACAGAACAATGTCCTGATGACCAAAACATGGTATGTTATTCATGCTTCGTTCTTCATTATTATTCGGCCATAATTTAGACCTATATCACTTTCCAGTCATAGACTTATACACTTTAGCGCAACATATTGTGCAGGTTAGCAAAGATTTAAAAACTGAAATCATGGATGACTGACAAGCGTGAGTCTGGAGAAACAGGTGTTTATTTATTAATTCTCAGTGTTGAGAAAACGTAGCCTACATGTGTTACGTTATTGTGTTAATAATAACTAAAGTACCTAATTATGCTACATATTTATTTTGTATGAAAACTTATGTAGTTTTGGATTAAAAAGTACTGTTGTCTCAGTGCTGTGTGAGCTGTCTCTTATGGAAAGCCAATATAGTCAGAATTCACATCTTTTGTATCGCCGTATTAAGCTTTGAAATGCCATTTTCTAAACACCATAAAGTGTTAAAGGGTTGGTTCACCCCAAAATTTAAATGATCCCATAATTTACTAACCCTCATGCCATCCTAGGTGTATATGACTTTCTTCTTTCAGCCAAACACAGTCAGAGTTATATTAAAAAACATCCTGGCACTTCCAAACTTTCTAATGGGAGTGAATGGTACCTTAGATTTTGAAGCCCAAAAAAAGCACATCCATTCATCAAAAAAGTAATCCATGTGGCTCCAGGAGGCGTTCTGAAGCAAAGCAATGCATTTTTGGAAGAAAAATATCCATATTTAGAACTTTATAAACTATAATCACTGGCTTCCGGTAACATCGTCCACGTGTTCACAAGAGAGTCGAGTTCCGGCATATGACGTAGGCGTAGTGTAAGCTCTGGTGAGAAGTGACGAAAGTGGAAGCGCAGAGGATAGAGGAAGCCAGTGATTATAGTTTATAAAGTTATAAATACAGATCTTTTTCTTGGCTTTCCATAGTCTCTCATAAACACAAATGTACGCACACAGAGAGAGAGAAGATAATTGTAAAATTAAACTTGCTAGGTTTAAATTTTGTTCTTGCTTGTGTTTTTTTCTGTCAAAATGTCAGAAAGCATTTTGTATTATCCATCCATATTTTTAAAATTCATTAAATGTCGGACGCTTTACCATTAAACACAACCCCTCATTACATGTCGGACTTATACTTTATATTCTTTTTAGAATATGTTATTCATTTTGCTCTTATTGGTCCTGTCTATTCATTGTTAACTGTTTTCTATAAATAGGTTTGTAATGGCTAACTTTTATTCAGCTAATGCTTGTCATGTTTATAATGTGCAATGATCAAATGCAAAGACAGCACGTCACAAATATAAACCCTTTTTTCTGTGGGATTTAGTATCATATTTGGATATTGGAATAATAAATAAAGTATTTTAAATTAAACACATTACACACAATGTTCCTATTTTTACTGTTTTCCAGGAGTTTCTTAATTTTAGACTAGTTGACTAGTCAGTACAAAACCTCAGTTTAAACTGCTCAAATTAGTCATAGCGCACATCCCAAATGTAAATACTTGAAATTGCATACAAAATTTTTTTTTCCATTTAAATGAAATAATTAAATGTGATTCACTTGTGGTTCATCAAATTGTATAAGCACACATTATGGAATGCAATATTAATCATGCAATGGTTTTAAGCAGGTGTATTGAAACTTATGTCTTTCACATAAAAAAAAACTTTAAGTCAAAGCAAGAATTATGAAGATGTGCATGTGTGTGTGTGTTTGTGTGTTTCTTGCAGACTGTCGACGTCACATAGAGGCGAAAAAACATTTAAAAATTGTGGCTGTTACAGATTCAACCCCTAGAATTAACTAATTCTTCCTAAAATCACAAGATTTGAGACCAGTTCGGGCAGAAACACTTTTCAGTAAGTTCATTGTAGAACACAACTTGCCGTTAGCTGCTGCAGACCATGCCGGACCACGGTTTAGGAAGATGTTTCCTGATAGTGAGATAGCCAGACAGTATGGCTGTGCCAGAACCAAGATGGCCTCCGTAGTAAAAATCCTGGCCAGGAATGATGATGAGCACATTAAAGAAGCAATGAAGCAGTCTCCATACAGCCTTGCTACAGATGAAAGCACAGATATGGAGGACATAAAAATGTACCCCATTGTTGTTAGGATTTTTGATCAAGAGAGTCTACTGGGAGAGCAATATTTGAATTCCTTTATGGTGAACTGAAGAAGTCAAGTCAAGTCAAGTGGTTTTTATTGTCGTTTCAACCATATACAGTTAGTACAGTACACAGTGAAACGAGACAATGTTCCTCCAGGACCATGGTGCTACATAAAACAACATAGGACAAATACAGAACCACATGACATTACACAGACTAAATAAAAATACCTAGATAAAATACCTATATAACGTGCAAAAACGTGTGCAAAAGTACGGGACAGTACAATACATTTCTAACAATGAACATTACAATAGGCACAGTGATAGACAGTGCAGCGCCGACCAGTACACAGTAGCGCAAAAGAGAGGCATGAAGAGAAGCTGAAAAGAGGCATACCATGGTCAAATTGGGTCAGCTTTGCATCTGATAATGCTGCAGTCATGCAAGGTTTGAGGAAAGGCGTAGCTGCATTTCTGAAGGCACAAAATCCACAAATATACCTAGTTGGTTGTGACTGCCACCTGATACATCTAGCTGGCATCTAGGCAGCTTAGTGTGAACATTGAAGACTTCCTTATCACGATTTATTACTGCAAAGCAGTTCAATGGAAAGGAGGAGGTGAGAACCGGCTTGACAATATAAATAATAGTTTACTTATAAACTTAAACAAAAGACGAACAAACACACACATGACGGACATGTCTGTAAACAATCTCTCTCTCCCGCACCATCCTCTGCAGTCAGCCTTTATCCCTCTCGGAGGCTTGATTAGCCTAATAAGGGACCTGGTGTGTAGACTCATGACCCGGCCCTGCCCTCCGCCCTGCCACAATTACTATCTGGACAAAAGCAGCAAGAGAAAGTCATGTCTACGTGACATAAAGATCATGTGTGATGCAGAGGTCAGGAAGATCCTCAAGCTGGTCTCCACAAGATGGCTGTCTCTTGGGAAGTGTGTGAACTGTCTACTGCAACAGTGGGATCCTCTTACTGTTTTCTTTCAAAATGAAGTGGATGCAGGAAAGAAAAAGAAGACAGAGCCCTCTGGTTCCTCAAAGTTGCAATAGCCTCCATCTGGTCTTGCCCAGAAGCCTAAAGCTTCACCCTCCACCAGCGTACCAGCTACAAAGCTGGCCCCATCAAAGCTGCCCAAACCTCTGTATGGTTCTACCCAGAAGCCTAAAGCCACACCACTTACCAATCTACCAGATGTTAAAGCACCTGGACACCTTGCTACAGAGTTTTACAAAGCCAGATTCCTCTTCAAGCAAAATTAAATTGGAAAGAGAGCTCTAAAAGAAAAAACTAAACCTGAAAGAACTAAGAAAGAAGAGAAAAGGGATCTGACAATACCTGATAATACACTTCAGTTTCTCACCAATCCCATATCAAAGGTGTATTCACTCTTTCTGAAGAGAGACATACCTATTTTTGACATCGGCAACCAAATACTTCAAAAAGAAGAGCCATGCATACATATCTTGCTTCCAACTTTGGAGCTGCAACTAGAAAATATGTTGCTTTCATTCTGTAAGCCTGAGCATGTGATCACTATGATGAATGAAATTGGTAGAGGTATCAAGCCAACCAGCACAAGGGAAAATCAGCTACCTGATGAGGAACTCTCAGTTGGCCATGCCACTCAAACCTTTATTCAAAGCCAAGATAGCCTAGAGTTGAAGTCATTCTTCAGAGATGTTAGGAAGTTATTTTCATCTGCAGCTGACTACATGGTTTCCAAATATCCATTTGGGGATGAGCTGATTATGCATGCTGTTGTGGCAGACATAGCAAAGAGGCAATTTCTGAAATTCTGTTCTCTCCGATTCTTTATCTGTCGCTTTCCTTCTATTCTGCCTGAAAAGATGACTGTGGATCAAGTGGAAGATGAGTTCTGGATGTATCAAACCACCAGCTTTGATGACAGCATCCTCAGCAAGCGCATTGATGAGGCCTGGCAGACATTGGCCTGTTGAAAAGGTGAGGCAAGGAGGTCTTCTCCAACCTTTCAGTCTTCGATAGCAATGCTGATTGTGAGCGGGTTTTCAGCCTTGTTACAAAAAACAAGACCCAATACAGAGCCAGCCTCAGCACTGACATGATAAGTGGCTTGGTGACAAGAAAGGTGAGCATGGCTGCAAAGGGGACTGTCTGTCACATGGAAAGCTTTAGATGCTCTGCTCAGAAAGGCTAAGTCAGCAAGCTATGAGACAAAGCAGACAAGAGCAAATGCCACTGCAAGTAGAGGTGATGAATGATGCAAAATGGCATCTCAACAATCAGTCAGATTATTCACACATGCGCACAAATGGCTGTCACTTTCTAAATGTAAATATGCCTTTTCATTAAAAGAGTTGTTCTGAAAAATATGTGACTGCATTGTTTTCTTCACAACCAATTTATATGTTGAAAATTTTGAGATGTACCCCTCTCACCTCAACCCTGTGTCCCGTCCTGTCACTGATGGTACTCAAAAAAAATTTCCAAGGTTGGCAGGTCTGGATCAGTGAGCTGCATTCACTGACTGTTCACTTCATCTCTACAGAGTGTATGCTGTTGGATCTATGCCGCATATCAGCGGCTTTCTCCTTCTCTGCACAACAGTGCGGCTTTGCCCCTGGGCGCTTCAACAGTACTTCTAAAGAGAATATTTTACTAAAAGAGTTTATTTCTCTAAAAGAGCAATACACAGCGGCATTGAACATCCTTTTCAGGACACATCTTTATAAAAATGCCCTTCCGCCGCTGTGTAGTTCCTGGAAGCGGTCGTGTTCTCTCCGCTTCTAATGGTCACAGACGCTGCCTTGTGTGTCTGGGCAGTGATCACCAAGGCTGCGTTTGTGGATGGTTCATGTTCTCACTGAGAGAACCTTTCCATGGCAATGTTGCGGTCCGCGCTTTCTTTCCTAAAAAGGAATGCCACTCCAGCCACCCCCCGCATCGCTCCTTTTTCCCACAGGATTGAGGATGACCTGGCTGGCGATGGAGGTGATTTGGGGATGGCAGTGGGCTCGGTTTCGCCGGGTACATCCCCACCAACCACCCACCCCACCTTTTACTGCCCGCAACCGACCCCCTCGCTCATCCGCTCTCACTACCCTCGATGGCAGAGTGGTCCATGGGTACTCGGCGGTCCCCCAGGTGGACAGAGCGGTTGCGATCCACCTGTGTCCCAAGAACGCGCAACCTGGCGGGATCGCCTGGTGCTCCCCTCCAAAGCCTGTAAGATGACATCGTCACTGACCTCCAAAGCCTATAGTGCCGCCGGACAGGCCACTTCCTCCTTGCATGCGATGGTCCTCCTGCAAGTTCACCTGGTCAAGCCACTCAATGATCTGTACTTGGGTAGTCATGACCCAGACGTGTTGCAGGAACTCAGTGCAATGAAGGTCACAGCACGGACACTCGGTCAGGCGATGGCCACCCCCGTGGTTCAGGAACGACACCTGTGGCTGAACCTGATCGAGCTGTGGGATGTGGACAAGGCATGCTTCCTCAACGCCCCCGTCTCCCAGTTCGGCCTCTTTGGCGGCACTGTCGAGGAATTCACCAAGCAGAAACAGACGGACGCCATCTCTCACATCATGCCCGCCTCACCACTAGCATGGGCCGTGCTCCATCTGCTCGCCAAGGGCGGCTTCCAGAAAACGCACTGCTCCACCTCAACCTGGGCCCAGCTCTCAGCCCCAGCATTGAGTGCCCTGCAGGATGTGCACGCCCCCTGTCTCTCGAATGTCCTCCAGGACCCGGAAGGCTCCCAAGCGTTCCTGATACAGATGACCCAGGAAACAAGACGCTTGCTCTGGAGCTGGTAATCAGACCACTCCGTCCCAGGAGGGGAGGAGAATCCAAGGTTCAGTTTGTTTTCTTTGCCGCACCCCCTTTGGGCTGCGGTACCCACATTCTCAATAAAAGAGCAATTTCCACTTTCTCTGGGTCACCTGGCCCGAAAATTCCATTCTCACGGCATCATGGTGCCATACCTCAACAGTCCCGGCACACCGAACACGGACTCCCCTGCCTTTGGACCCACGACTGCTGCCCCCCGCCCGGCCAGTTCTGGGACCTCCTCCTCAGTCACTAACCCGCCCCCTGCCAGGTTTTCGGAGCAAGGTAAGTGCTTTGAGTCTTCTCTCAGCACCACAGCCTCGGGACGTGCTTTTGCCTCGCGATGCTACATTGCCTGCTCCGCCCCACTGCGAAGCCCTGCCGGGTACGTCAAAAATGATTGTCCCCTTAGTGCCCCTCGCACAGAGCTTGGACGTGTGGCTTTCACTTCCCAACCCGTCACACTGGTTGGCCAAGACCATCCAACTCATCTCTGCGATCCAGTTCGGCAGGCCCCGCCTGTTTTTAACATAAAAAATGTATTTGCAATTGTACTGCAACTTGTAATACCACTTCACCATAATAAAATGTCTTGTTGTCATGTGTAAAAAGTTAGAGCTATTGGGCAATCTATTATTTTAATATATAGAAAACCAGAAACCTTGTTTTAACCTTTAATTTAGAGCTAATTTCTTTATAGTTTGAGCTGAAACTAAACTGAAAGTGAAAATTGGTTTTATTGCATTAAACTCCTTGTCTTTGTGTATTTTCATTATAAAATTCAACTCAAACTAAATGCACAAGGGAGGGGAGATAGTGTTTTGCTATGTTACACTGTAACTCCCCTGAAATAACAGCCAATTAGATGAGAATAAGAGGAGATGCCTTCTATATTATTTTTATTTACTTTGTTCCCAGGATAGACGTAATATATGAAACAAAACAAAACAGCTTTTGATTTTAGGTATAATGGCTTTATGTATCTCTCAATTAAGCATGATTCCCTTGAGAACATTACTGCCAATCTTATTACTGAGAACATATTGTTCAACCAGTTGTCACCTATTCATGCTTCACAATATTATGTTTGAGCTGCCTTTAAAAAACAAGTTACTTGCAAATACAGCAAGCAATTGTGATACCTTGACACTTTTAGTAATGGATTAGTACCTGTTTAAGAACTTGATACTCGCTTCATGGATTACTCATATATTAATATGCATTCATATTTTTCCCTAAAACTTGTTTCTTAAATGTTTCCTTGTAATAGAGTATCGTAACTAGCATGGGACTAGGCCACGCCAGTCGCAGCATTTTCTCATAAACGGGGAGCTACACCCAAAGGTACGCAACAAATCCACTCAACCTGGATGGCACACAACACCACAGTGTCAGTGGCACAGTGGCAGTGTCTGGATGACCACAGGATTGCACTTCAGAACCTGGATGGAGATTTGATCAAAAAATCCAACAATAACACAGCAAAGACACAAAAACATGGGGATGAGCCCCACGCACAGAGCATACTACAGTCAGACTGTGACAATTTAAAAGTGCTCCAAGATACAGGATCTAAGGACGATTTCTGGGAAAAAAGCCAAGGGTCCCAAGATAACAACAACATACATCAGCCTCCAGAAACACCAAAGCCACAGTCTCTGTCACCACACACCTTCTTCCTCTTGGCAACATCCCCACTACTGAGCTTCTCTTAGAAATTGGAGAAACTAATGTAAGCTGGTGAAAGCTCTCCACTCATTGTAAAGCCCCCAGATACAAACAAAAAACAGCAGGCCCCTCTACCACCAAAGCCTACAGGCCCAGCTCACCCTTCATATGAGAGAACTAGCAAATTAACAAGATTATATCTCTGAAACCGAGTAAATCTGCAGACTGTGTTGATAATCTCCTCAATAGCTTTAACTCAAAAGTTAAAAATGCAATTGATGGCATTGCTGCTGTAAAAGTCTGGACGATCACTGACAGGTGTAAAGCACCTTGGAGAAACACAACAGCAGCGAAAACATGAAAAGAAAATGCAGGAAAGCAGAATGAATGTGGCGGAAAACACAACTTGAAGTCCATAATAATATCTACAAAGACAGCCTTCATGCTTTCAATTTGGAATTAGGCACAGCTAGGCAGAACTTCTCAAACATTATTAACAGCAATATAAACAACACCCACACTCTTTTTGGCCAAACAGCACCCACAACAAACACTTCAGAAATTAGTCACAATGTCAGATTTTGAGGAAATAGCACAGTATCTTAAAACTTCAAACTTGCTGAAATTTTTCAAAAACGTGTTTAACTGTCTGGAAAAAGATCTGTTAGAAATAGTAAATGCATCACATCTTTCAGGAACATTTCTGAAGTCCCTCAAAACTGCAGATGTCAAGTTCCTTCTTAAAAAGAACAATCTAGATACCTCAATATTGAATAATTACAGACCATTTTTAAATCTTCCTTTCATAGGCAAAATCATTGAATATTTTGTTTTCAATCAGCTGAACAAATTCTTAATCTCTAATGGCTACATGGACAATTTACTGTCTGGTTTCCAACCGCATCATTGCACAGAAACAGTGCTCATAAAGATTATATTGGCTAAATTCTGATTCAGGCAAAATATCAGTGCTGGTATTACTAGATCTCAGTGCTGCTTTTGACACTGTTGACCACAGCATTCTCCTAGACAGTTTGGAAAACTGAGTTGGGCTCTCTGGTTCTCAGCTGGTTCAGGTCATATCTAGAAAGTAGGCTTTACTCTGTGAACAAAAGCAACTATAAATCTGAGTGGACCTCCATGACATGTGACCTGTATATGCTCCCACTAGAACAAATTATGAAAAAGAAACAAATTGCATACCATAGCTATGCAGATGATACCTTGGATCTATCTAGCCCTATCACCAAATGACTACAGCCCCATATACTCTCTGTGCCAGTGCATTGATTAAATTAACAGTTGGATTGCCAAAACTTCCTTCAGTTAAACAATGACAAGACAGAGTTCATTGTATTTGGCAACAACTAAAAAATCTGAGCATATTACTCCAGTCCTCAGGTCTTTACTCTGGCTTCCAGTTACATTTAGAATTGATTTGGATTTACTATTACTCATTTATAAATTGCTCAATAGCCTAAGACCTAAATACATTTCAGATATGCTTGTTGAAAATAAACATAACAGACCTCTCAGATAATTAGGATAATTAAGTCAGTTAGACATACGGGTGAGACAGCGTTTCGCTATTATGCCACCCGCAGCTGGACCCAGCTTCCAGAAGAGGTTAGATGTGCCCCAACAGTAGCCACGCTTAAATCCAGACTGAAAACACTTCTGTTTAGCAGTGCATTTTCTGACTGAGCATTGTGCTGCACTTATTCATTTCACTGAATCGTTTTGCTTTTGTCTTTCTTTCATTTTCATTGTTTTGTATTTCATTGACTTGTGGTGCCTATTGAGCCTACAGAGAACAATAAGCAAACTCTCATTTGATCATTGCAAAACCTGACTGAGTTTTTATTCTTCAATATCCATATTGAGGACCCAGTTGTCGCCCCCTACAGCTTATGGTGGAAGAATGCAGGCAATTTTATTGGTGTTAACTTGAGAGATGAGTGAGGTTCTGCTGATAGTACCTGAATAAAAGAGGCCTAAGACACCCCGCACTCTGTTCTAAGAGTGGGCAGGAGTGGATCTGACAGTCCACGCTCATGTTCTAGTCCTCACTAAGAATCTTGCAGTGGCTAGATATCACACCAGGATGTAGAGGTATCTTGATTAGAATATGAGGATGTCCTTGTGACATCGGAGACATCCACGGAAGGATGGTGCAAATAATAGTCTTCAAACTTTGAATTTGAAAACCTCGTCTCTCTTGGTGTCTCCACTCAGACAGGGGCACCCCGAGTTTAGGAAAAGATAGATAGCAGATTCTTGTAGTTCAGATTAGATATTCATTTTTATTTTATTTTCTTGTTTTCTATACACAGTGTAGGCATTGTTGCTCATGGGTACACTGAGATCTGCCTTTGAGACTAAAATGAAAGTAAAAGTATTTCAAAAATGATTTGGATAATTTCATGTTTTCTGCTTTTTCAATTCGCTGAAGTCGTTTTCTTACTACTTGTTCTCCAGAATTTTATGCTATTTCATTATTTTTATTTTATTTTTATGTAACTTTTTCTTAATATGTGTATTGCCAAATGTGCTATATAAATAAACTTGCCTTGCCTTGCCTTCCTTTTCAATTTGTATTTTTATAGTTTTTTTGCAACTGCTAATTTTTGGATCTTTTGGAGTGCATTGTGAGTATAATTATCCTGTACAGACATATCACATGCATATTACACTCATTTAGTGATTTAAAGAGTTGATTTTGTAGAGATTGTATACTATAAGTTAATACCGAATGAGTGCAGAATGTCAGCTTTGTAGGTCATTGACAGTACAAAAGTACTGTCCTTACAGTACTGGCCTTACATCAGAGGAATATTCCATCAAATGATATAGCAGCTGTGAAGACTTCCTGTAGATTCAGTCCCCCAGAGAACGTACCATATCCCAATATAAAACATGACAAAATTTATTTGAATGCTGCCTATTCACAAGGACAAGGAGGATTTGCATGACATTTACATGATGTTAAATTTTCCTCTTCTAAAGAACAGAACAATATATAATACAGACAAATGCAAATAATGTTGTGTACCTCTCTGTGTTTGCATTTAACTGCACCTAGCAATATTTTAGGAGTAATACAGGATAATACATATGTTGTCTACCAAAAGCATGGGGCAGTAATATTGTAATTGGGTCATTTGCATCCAGGCACGTGCAGAGGGTGTGGCTCTAGAGCCTCGAGCCTCTGCCCTTTTGCTGAGGTGCAGTGGCCTAGTGGAAGTGTGATGATAATCAATATGAGATGGAAAAGTAGGAGTTGACTGACTGTCAATTTAGTGTTCACCTATGGTTGGACAAGCATGTCACTGGCTGGCTGGAGTGTGTATCATTGAATAGTTTCGTTAATATCTCGTTCTTTAATGCTGTAGTTATGTCAAAGAGCGAGTCTGACCTATACAGGAGAATTTTATTTAGTAGAGCTTTTTTTTTAAATTTTTTTATTTAATATAATTTTTTAAATATTTTTATTAACTTGATGTTTTTGAGATTTCATTTCTTGGAGGGAGTGTGTGCATCAGCAAGAAATACGTAGGATACTGTCACGGTTCCTGTTTACAAACTTGGTAATATTAATGGTCCTTGGGAGGGGGGTGAGGGGAGTTGTTGTTTTTCCAGTCCCATAATTGTTCAAATATTAAACAGCGCTTATGGCACACTGGTTAATAGTCTGGTCTCTAACTCTCCACAGAATGCGTTAGTGTCGGCTGTGTATCCTCCTCTTCTAGAAGCTACACAAAAGAGACTGGCACTTTACATACTCTGGGAAAATTAGTTATCTATTGACAAAATTGATTAGGATGCTGTATGGGATAACATTTTCTGTGCCTCAAAAAGCCATAATCACCAACTGATCCATTTTAAATTCTGTCATAATTATATTGGACACCGCAGAAGTGTTCACTCATCAACATAATTTCAAACCCCTTCTATACAATGTGTCTTATCAAAATGTATTGGAACATTTCTCTATATGGTGTGGGAATGTGAGAAGGTTTATGATTTTGGGAAAGGATTACTTCTATATTGTCAAAATTGATTGGAAAAGAAATACCTGTAGAGCCAGCTGTTTTATTGCTTAATGATGCTTCGAAATTAGGATTAACTGAAAAATTTCGAAAGAAATGGTTGGGGGATTAACAGTTGCTAAAACATGTATTGCTCAGAGATGTCTCTCCCCACATAATTTAAATGCATTTCAGTTTCATGACTATAATGTTAGTAATTGTCATCTGTTAGAATTAATAAGGCCAGAGCTTGTACTCTTGAGGAATGGAAGTCTGCTGCAGAGGAATTGTTGAAAAGACTCAATGGTATGACTACCTAAATGTTATAGGACTCTTAAGAGGAGTAGGGAAACATTTTTCTCTGTTCTGTAAATCCATTTTTGAACCATGTGCCAATTGTCTTTTTGTTGTCAAAAGCAATCAATATAAAAAAATGGATCTAAAAAAAAAATGATGCTGAAACTTTGACGCATCGATTATGGAATATTATAATCAATTATAATAACTATAATATTACCCAATGTGCTGCAGAGGTCATTTCAGATTATCGCAACAAACATGGGGTACGTGACTGAGGAAACAAACGTGCACTTTAAATTATGAAACATCACACTTATTTTTGTTTTTACTTTTTTTGTTAAATATGCATAGAAAATCATACAATATATGATGAACATGTTTTCAATTTTGTAATTAAAATTAGTTTAGATGTTTTATTGCAGTGCCTAAAAATGTGTAGGTGGTGTAACCATCCAGAGAGAGTAATTAAGAAAAAACTGTCTCATTAAAAGACTAAGATTATTTAACAAAAAAAAAAAACAGTTTGCATAATATTTTCTTAGTAGTAGTTTAAAAAACCAAGTAGTGAAGCAGTTTTGTTTTCAAAAATTCTTAATATTTTAAAAACCTTGTGAAAAAATCAAAGTCTGGGTGGACACAACATGCAGGAATCCATTTTTTTGTAATTTAATAAGAATCACAATGAGGACTTGTATATACAGTGGCGGTTCTTTGTGCCCATCGAGTTTCACACTTTACTGTTCCAAGTGACCAGACAGTTGAAAGTTTTGCATTTGTCTATGAGTCCTCTGAAGTATGTTACGTTTGTCTGAGGAAAGAAAAACATTTGCACGCAGAGTAACAAAACAAAAACTTCTGTACTAATTAGTGTTCTGAGGCTGTTTTGCATCAAGCACCGCGTAGAAGCTTGGAAGCAGAGAGCAAATCTTTTGTGATTTAATGGTCGCTTGAATGAGGCATTCAGTCGCTGTTCACGGTCAGCCTTTTAAAAGTTTACACACTTTCTGCTTCATTTGCATCAAAGCTGTATACTGTTCTTTTTTGATCTCATGCTCTAATGAGGGTGAATGACTGGATGGTCTGTCACCTACCTCTCATTTTAACTTACATTCTTTTATTTGAGTGAAATCTTGTTCTTCATTTCCATTTAGTATCTTATGTTTTCTATCTGGCTGGCCTCTGAGGGAAGAGTATTTGTGTGTAAGCATATTTGATTTACAATGAATACACATACACAAATTTTATACAGTTATTGGAAAATCCATGCATTTATACATTAAGAGAGAAGTTGTAGAGCAGAGGTTATGTAACACTGTCATTACCTAAAGTGTTTGCAAAAAACAATATGCTTAATTTATAGCTCAGCCCATTTTTGGCTAGAAAGCACTTTTAAAATTGGAGTTTGGAATGAGACACATTTATATGTCTCGATCCAACATTCCTTGGCCATGTGCCAATACAGTTGGTGGCAACTTTTTCTGAAACTCTGTGCTTGAAATGAAAACAACCCCTGATTGTAGGATTGTTGACATTGTATTGGACTATTTGTTTGTGGAACCAGCATTTTCATCCGTGAAAAAAACAATGACCACTTATTACATGGTGTTGCTTGGTGATTACTAGGTTGTTGCAATGTGGTCACCTGAGGTGGAGAAGTGTTCAGGTCACAGCAGCTAAGCACTGGTGTTCCTCAGGGATCAATGCTTGGACCCTTCCTTTTCTTTATCTACACTACATCACTCGAATCTCTAATTAAGGCACACTGTTTCTCCTACCACAGCTACGCAGATGATACAAAGTTTTACCTGTTGTTCCAGCCTGACAATGCTACCATTTGAGTGCGTATCTCTGCCTGCCTCTCTGAGATCTTGGCCTGGATGAAGAAACGTCACTTTCAGCTCAGCCTAGCCAAGACAGAACATCTTGCGGTCTCAGCCAACCCATCTGTCAACAACAACCTCACTACTTATCTTGTTTCAATGACACTTACACCATCCAGGACAGCTTGGAACCTGGTAGTAGTGGTTGATGACCAACTTAACTGCTCCCATCTCATTAACCGCCCAAGCTTGCAAGTTTGCACTTTACAGCATCAGGAAAATCAGACCTTTCTGAATATGCTACACAGCTCCTGGTTCAAGCTCTGGTCATTTCAAGACTGGATTAAGACTGCACAATTAAGCCACAATAGATGGTCCAGAACACAGCAGTGTGTCTGATCTTCAATCACCCAAAGAGGGCTCATAACACCCCCACTCTTGATTTCACTCTACTGGGTACCTGTAGCTGCCTTGTCTGTCTCTTTCTTCAGTGCTAGCTTCTTTACTACTCCAGCCACCTTGAGAACGTGGCAGTGCGATACTGCAAATATTGTTGAATTTTGTTTGCCAAATTGCTTGCCAAAGCATCTGCTAAATTACTTAATGGAAATGTATTTTCTGGCCCAAGTCCAAAAAGTACACCACCACCTAGTCTCTTTAACATTTTTGTCCCATATGGCTCGTGTTTCTAGATCAAGGATTTAAGGATTGTTTTGTCTTTTATATACTGTAATTGGCAAGGCTAATATCATAACTCTAATTGCCTTAAAAATGAATAGAATGACTCTCCTTAACAAGCAGCATGATTTGAGGTATCATTCACGTCTTAAGCACAAGTGCATGAAGAGTTATTCACCAATATTTAATACTTAGGGCAACATTATTGTTTTTTTAATTATTATTAGCCATAATTAAAGATCCATTGCACACCACTGTGTTACTGTACACACCATTAATAAACTAAAACCATTCCCCACATTAAAATAATTATTATGCTATTTGGAAGCAGCAGTATTTTATGACCAATGTCCTGACCTCTGTTGTTACCTCTCTGACCTTGGCAGAGCATTTGGTCTCAACAAACTATGCTTTCTGAAGTCAGCTGGAAAACAGGACTTGCCAAGAACAACAGTTCACTGTTCTATTGAGTGGACCTCTATCAGAAGCTGAGAAGGCCCATTGTTTCATCACCATAAATAAAGAAAGGTTTATTTCTGAGAGTTCCGTGGAAATGGTGAAAGCCCAGAGGGGTCAGTACTTTTTGCTGACAAATACTGTATATGTTAGATTAAGATGTTCTGGGTTCAATCAGTTTAAGATTTTTTGACAGCATCTGTGACATGATGCAACAGTTGTGTTTACAGGACAGCACTTGCAATATAAATCTAAGGGGCAAGACATTCTGAATGTTTAGAAAGCAGAAATGTAAAGATCCTATATTTGTCAAAGCTCATATATGAATTCTTCAATAAAACAAATGTGTGTTATTTGAGTTGTAAAGTTTTCTGATTCATTATTTTAGTTGTGGGACTATTGTTGTAATCGGGTAAATTTCTGGTTTTGTATGATGACCTGTGGGTGTAGTTTCATAAATAGTAGGCTCCTTTGCAGAAAGCAACATTCTGTTATCCTTGCATGATTTATGCGAAAGTTATTCTAAACATTTATTCCAGAGTTTTAAAAAAAGAGTTCATGTTGTTTATTACCTAAATATAATCAGATTTTATTCATCTATTTAGTCATTATTTTATTAGTAATCCAAAAATTGTAGCAGATTACTGCAGTGCTCATAGTCTGTTAACTGCAGTAAAAATGTTTTTCCTTCTTAAAGAATAACTTTTATCTATGCAGTTAAGAAGGCACCAGAGCCTGACAAAGCAAAAATAAAACATAATAATGTCTGGCCTGTTTAACACACATTGCTTTTTAGGAAATCTTAATTACATGTTAAAAGCTTGCTATAAATGAAGTTTGAGTGTCAACATGGATTTAATCATCTTAAAAGTGCATCTAAATGTAATGCTTTTGAGGATGACAGGCCTTTTTTATTTAACAACTTAATTTTTTTTCCATTTTTAGCAGCAAAGCAGTTTTGAGGTTTACAGCCTGCTCCAGTCTTAATCTTTTATTGCTTTTAGCAGCTACATCAATGGATGGTTGGAGTTTATCTCACCTTTGAGAAAAAGATTACTGTTATATAAAAAGAGTACAAAAAAGGGCTGTCTTCTTAGACCATTTTGAAAATAATTAATGGCAATTCCTTATTTGCTGCGTAACATGGGAATGTATCTCACAAAAGAGAAAGATGTCAATTATAGAGCTAATTAAATACAGCTGACAAGGAGATCAAGAAAAATAATTTGGTTGTGTGCCTTTTTTGCTCTGCATGTACAATGTACATATTAAGACTATTCCTAATGTGTCTAGATGAAAGAATTTGGCTTAGATAGAGCTGTACATAAGAGCTGATAAATCTAAATTGAACTACACAAACAACTAATCAACACACACAGCAAAACTGTTACCAGTAGTGGAAAAGGGAAAAGAGATTTGTTTATTGTAGGCGAGACTTATACTGTTATACTGATATGCTTTTCATAAGCTGTTGAAATATTTTAGGCTGCTGAAACTTTTTTCCCCAGACATCATATCTTAGTTTAGTGCAGTAAAGCCACTATGAATGAAATCAATGATTAAAAAAACACTGTGTCACATCAACATATTTGTGGATTATGCTGAGTTTTAGAAAGTAGTATTTTCAGTAGACAATAGAAAGTATTTCAAATGCCATTTGTTTTGAAAGCAACAGCATAAATATGTAAGGTATACTGTATAACTATGTTATGCCCAGACAATGGTATGAACCCAAATGCTGAACTCAAACACAGAGACAGTGAGAGTGTATAATTAAATGGTATTTATTCACAAACTGGCAAATAGATGAAAGATGAGCAGACATGTGGTTGATCTATCGCTGGAGGCTGAGGTAGGCAGGAGTTGGTCAGAGGTGGAAATTAATGAATTACATTAACTCGCATTACTGTAATTGAGTAGATTTTTTTTGTGTGTATTTCTACTTTTTAAAGTAGATTTTAAAATCTGTAACTTTTACTTAAGTGTGTTTTGTTTGAAGTATTGTACTTCGCTACATTTTAATCACATCCGTTACTGAGTAAAAAATTGTAAATAAAAAATGCAAGGAATAAATCACACCCTGGAAACTTCTGTAGTGAATGATGGGCAGGAGAACAAACTGGCGCTAAAATCACAAGAAGGATGGAGATGGATAAGTCAGACACCAGTGGTGCATACCCAGCTGAAACCCCATTAAATTCTGCTGTAGTTGAACTCGAAGGAAATTAAGTGAACGCCTGTCCATATTTAAGCGACCAGTTGTTAATTATTAATCTCAGTTCTGTTTCTACTCAAAACAATGTCATAAGAGCAATAATATGAGTCTTTCTACACAGTTGTAGTTATTGTATTTTCTGCATTATGATGAACTCTTGTTGCCACATTAATCAAAGCTTAATTGTCAGAAATATTCAGTATGCATTGTTGTGTGTTTGTCTCTCAACAGGTCTGGTCTATGTGAGACAACACCTTGACCGGATGGCAGAGGCTGCGGTGGAGCAAGTCGGGCAACATTCGTCATCTCAATGAAGTCCAAAAGGTCACAAGGTACAGGGGATAAGGATGGGTACCTTCCCTGTGTCTCAAACAAGATGGATCTGCTAAACTAATTTCCACACACAAAAAACTTTCTCTAAAACTCAACACTGGCCTGCCTGCCTCAGCCATCTGTGAGTGTCTCTTCAGCTGTGCTGAACTGCCGTTCTTTGCGATTAGAGCAAGGATGAACTCTACTAACTTTGAAAAACAACTGCTGCTCTAACTTAACAGGAATTTCAGAGAGTAATGTTCTAAAGATGGACACACAAATAAAGGTACTGTAATCTATATATACAGTAGGGCAGGGCAATTTTAAACGTTTTTATAGCAGCTGCTATGCGGTTCATTTGACATGTTGTTTTGTTATTCGACAGGTAGAGCACTGTCTGATATCAAATAATGGCATAGTTTTGTCTTAAAAACATCTTGAAGGTCCCTGATATTAGAGTTTGGTCTTCTTAGGGTCATTTAGGGTAAGCCACAATACTTGTGACCTTGACCCGTTTTGACTTATAGTTTACCTGTTTGTTGGTGAAGAAAAGAAGAATGGTCTACAGAATCCACAATTTAAGCCACCTTCAATGTTGTATTGCTGACACATAAATGACACATTATACCTCCCTAAATGTTTAAAATGTTGTGTGTTGACATGTTTTATTTTGTTATGCACTTTAATATGTAAAGGTGTTCCTTTAATTAAAAACAACTATTTTGAGATTTATATGCCCTTGTCCTCTTTGCACTACACAGGTGAGACACCTGTGCTACTTTTTACTTTAACAGATTTTTACATTGGCAAATTTACTTGTACTTAAGTAAAAGCTCATCAAAGTAATAGTACTTTTACTTAGGTAGAATATTTTTGTACTCTTTCGACCTCTGGTAATGGTAGAGCGGAGCGGTGAGCTGGATGGATTGGCATTGCAGGCTTGATGGGGTATGAACCCCCTTTACAAATTGTTACCTTCATGTGTTTATTAATTTGTTAAAAAATTCTGCCTAACAAATCACCAAATTTTGACAGAGTATGAAGACTCTCACGAGCCGTCAGACATTCGCGAGCTTACAGCGGGAAACTCTTGAGGAAAACCACATATGTATATCAGTGGGTAAAACATAATGATAAATGTCCTTCATCTGCCACCGTAGTACCGTAGTTCTTGCTCACAAGTCACTATTTGATGCATCCTCGTTATTCTGCTTGATCAAGAACACATTCTGGTAATTTTATGCATTCTAGGTGCATTCTTGAGTATTGTAATTGAACTTCGGCTGTGGATGATGATGTTAAATGAGTCCATGAGAACGTAAGAACACAAAAGAACGCACATTGAGAAACACCCATGGTGTTGTATTGATTACTTTAATGCTGCGTTTGTGTGTGTTTTTTTTTTTTTTTGGACCTTCCATTTTGGTCACCATTCACATTGTTCGGACCTATATAGAGCTGAAATGTTCTTCTAAAAATCTTCGTTTTTATTAGGCAGAAAAAAGTCAGACGCATCTGGGATGGCATAAGGGTGTGAATGATGAGACAATTTTAATTTTTGGTGAACTATTCCTTTAAAGTTAAGCACAAAAAGTACCCAGCATCTTACACCTGTTACTTGACCAAGATTTCAGCCAGGATGATATGTAAACTAGTTTGGAAAAATAAAAAAATGTTCTTATTGAAATTGACTGGCTTTACTTTTCTAAGAAAATAGGAAATCTTGGAGATTGGAAATTAATCAGTAAAATGAAAAAAGTATATTACCCTCTCTGCATTAAGGACAAATGACTCATTCCCTCTGTATTGCATTGAAGTCACATTTGATTTATTTATATAACTGAAGGAGCTGAGAGTATAGCAACCATAATGGAGGTATAAACTTTGGGTATGACAAATCTCTTTGTAACAAACTTTAAAACTCTCACAGGAAATTACCAGGCAACATGTTTCTTGTAAAGGCCACAGAAGGGTTATGTGTTACAAGCTCCTCTATGCAATGCTTTGTTATTGTTGTGATCCCTCTTTAAGCTCTGTGAAGATGATAAACATCTCAAGGAAAATTCATATGTCCCACAAATAATTGGTGTCCGTTACACAGTGCACTCAAGAGATGAGGCTGTCAGGAAGATTAGGAATGGCATTGCACAGGTCCACCCTGATTTATGAGCCCACTGAGTCTTTTGCAGAAGACACTCTTAAAAACCCATGCAGAAGCAGAACATCCTGCTGCTTTTATGGCATGTTTTGTTAAAGTCGCCTCTGAAACACGAGTAGGAAGTTGGAAGGTGGAAGGTGTTTTCATAGCCTGATAATGACTTATATAGGTCATATTTCACTCATAAGTAGTGTAAAGAATTTATTTTATCCACTGAGGGAGGTTTTGTCTACTCCTTTTTATTTATATGTAAATGGTTTAAGGGTTTTTTTTTTTTTTTGTATTATACCTCTTTATTATCTGTTAGCTTTGTTGAAAATGTAATTTCAGCTATGCTCAAACCTGTCTTTATGTAACATAATATCCATTAAATTAAATTCAAAAGTTTTAAAAACAATAGCCCACACAAAACATCTAGATTACTAGTGTAACCCCCGTTCCCTGATGGAGGGAACGAGATGTTATGTCGATTGCAGTGACACAAGGGGCTTTTTTCGAGAGCCTCGGCTACTTCTAAATATGAAAAAGGCCAATGCCAAATTGGCAAACAGAATTTGCATGTCCCGCCCCCCGGACATACAGGTATAAAAGGCAGGGATCGTGCGTCTGTTCCGTCAGGTTCTGCACTGAGGAGCCAAGAATAAGGTTCGGTCATCACAGCGGCTTGGTACAGTGTTGTGGCAAGGGGGATACAATGTCTCGTTCCCTCCATCAGGGAATGGGGGTTACACTAGTAATCTAGACGTTCCCCTTCTGTCACTCACTCGACGTGTGTCGATTGTAGTAACACAAGGGGTCCCAGTTCAATAGTGCCTCCTACACTGAACCATGTTACGTGATCTGCTGATGCTGCTGCAGCAAGCTATAGTGTGCCAACAAGCATGAGCATCAGACTGTACGTAACCCTCCCCGACGCCCCACTAAGACATCATATTGTTTTTCATCATATTGGTTCCCGGCATCCGACCAAGGATTCTCTTGGGGGTGGGAACAAGCGACGTGGCAAGCATGGTAGCATCTGAAGGGCCATTTACGCTATAACATGCATCGGGGAAGGCGTTCTTTTCCAAATCCTATTCATTCAGGGGGAAAAAACCCTGTGGAGACCACATCCTGCCCAGACTGGGGGGAGGTTAAATGTGGTGAATACATCACATGGGCCTTCAGGCTCCATGTGGAAGAGGTGCAGTGGTAGGTCCTACCTAGCGAGGGAGGAGTTACTACAGACACAGCGACCGGGGGGCAGAGGGGGCTCCCCAAGGGAGACTGGATCCACCGGCAGGGGGACCATTCCATGGAAAATACACACAGGGGGATTAATCCGTGAAGGCCAAACCCTGTGGAGCACCTATTCCAGTACAGAGTAGTTAGTGCCCGTAGTGGGTCTGGTCGGGAATTTCTCTGCTGAATTCGCGGACCAGAGGGCTAGGGAGGAAAGACATCCAGGGAGCATGAGTTTAGTGGATTCACCTGGGATAAAAAGCGCACGTGTTTGCCTTAGTGGTGGGGAAAGGTGCCAGCGCAAGTGGTACTACTGGTCAGTTGAAACCGACTCAACCCGGAGATTGTAGAATCTTGCAAAGGTATTGGGTGTCGCCAAGCCTTATGCTCTACAGATGTCTGCTAGAGAGGTGCCGTTGGACAGTGCCCACGAGGATGTCACACTTCTTGTAGAGTGTGCTCGAACCTGCAAGGGGGCAGGCACGGCCTGGGTCTGATAGGTCAATGCGATGGCGTCGACTACCCATTGGGCAAGCCTTTGTTTGGAGACAGCGTTCCCTTTCCACTGTCCACCAAAGCAAACAAAGAGCTGCTCAGAGTGCAGTCCAAATAAAGCTCTGCGTGCGGTCCAAATAGGTACACAATACATGTACCGGACACAGCAATGATAAGGCTGGGACTGCCTCCTCCAGGGGCAGTGCTTGTAGGTTCACTACCTGGTCCCTGAAACATGAGCATCTGTCGAAATGAACTCCAGGCAAGGGGCGCTAATAGAGAATGCTTGCATGCTTGATGGAAGCGAGTGCAATCAGGAGGGCCTGCAGGGACCACGGAAAGATACCATGAGGGGAACAGGCATGGCCTGGGAGGGTTCAACCTCCGGGTGCCTCTTAGAGACCTGATAATCAGGTCATGCTTTCCTAGGGACTTAACGTCCACCGCATTATGGTGGGCCTCTATAGCGGCAACATATACCTTTAAAGTGGAGGGGGACAGCTGCCCCTCCAGCTTTCCCTGTAGGAATGAGAGCACTGACCCGACTGCACACCTCTGTGGGTCTTCAGATTGGGAAGAACACCAATTTGTGAACAGGCGCCACTTTAGGGCGTAAAGCTGTCTGGTGGAGGGATCTCTGGCTTGGTTGATGGTGTCTACGACAGCTGGTGATATACCACTCAGATCTTCCACACCCCATCCAGGGGCCAGACATGGAGGTTCCAGATGTTTGAGCACGGATGCCAGTTCCCTGTCCCTGAGAAAGAAGGTCTTTCCTCAGGGGGATCTGTCAGGGAGGTGCTGTCGCAAGGAGCGTGAGATCTTAGAAGCAAGTCCAGGTGGGCCAGTAAGGGGCCACTAGAGTGACTTGTTCCCCGTCCTCCCTTATCTTGTCCAGCACCTGTGCAAGTAGGCTCACTGGGGGAAATGCATACTTGTGCAGCCCCTGGGACCAGCTGTGTGCCAACCCATCTGTCCAAGGGGACTTGCCTCAAACCTGAGGGAGTACCAGAGCGGGCAATGGGAGTTCTCCTGGGAAGCGAACAGGTCTACCGGTGCTTTGTCATAATGGTCCCAGATCACATGAACCACCTGGGGGTTCACATCCACTGTTGTGTTGAGGCTGCCCAGGATATGAGTGTTGTGCAGCGACCTCAGTCGGTGCTGACTCCAAAGAAGGAGATGGCGGGCGATTTGTGACATATGACGAGAGCGCACGTCGCCTTGGCGATTTATGTACTCTACCATCACGGTGCTTTCTGAATAAATCAAGATGTTCTTGCCTCGGATCAGCGGGAGAAACGTCCGCAGGGCAAGAAATACAGCCAGCAACTTTAGGCAGTTGATGTGCCACCGCAGCCACAGGCCCAACCAGGAACCGGCGGCTGCGTCCCCATTGCACACGGTGCCCCAACCCTGTTTGGAGCCATCTGTGGTGAGCAAGATGCATCTAGACACCTGCTGCAGAGGGACTCCTGTCCGCAGGAAGCAGAGGTCTGTCCAGGTGTTGAATAGCTGACGGCATATGGGGTGAAGATAACACGATACGTGCAATGGCACCATGCCCATCTGGTGACTCTAGTCTGAAGTCAGTGCTGAAGCAGTCTCATATGCATCAACCCTAGTGGCGTAACCGTGGCTGAGGATACCATATGCCCCATGAGCCTCTGGAACTGTTTTAGAGGGACAGCAGTGCCTATTTTGAATGATGAGAGGCAATTCAGCACTGACTGCACATGCTTGTTTGTGAGGCACGCTACTATTGAGACTGAGTCTAACTCCATGCAGAGAAAAGAGATGCACTGAACTGGGAAGAGCTTGCTCTTTTCCCAGGCGCATAGTGCCTCTCGAGAGTGAGCTAGGATCAGCCAGTCATCGAGGTAGTTGAGTATGTGGATGCCAGCTTCCCTTAGTGGGGCAATGGCAGCCTCTGCGACCTTTGTGAAGACGCGAGGCGACAGGAACTGGCCGAAGGGGAGGATTTTGTACTAGTTCGCTTGGTCCTCGAACACGAATCATAGAAAGGGTCGGTGTCGGGGCAAGATCGAAACGTGAAAGTACATGTCCTTCAGGTCTACCGCTGCAAACCAATCTTGATGCCGAACGCATGTTAGAATGTGTTTTTAAGTGAGCATCTTGAACGGGAGTTTGTGCAGAGCCCGGTTGAGAGCTCGCAGGTCCAAGATTGGCCTCAACCCACCTCCCTTTTTGGATACGATGAAGTAAGGGCTGTGGAAACCCTTCTCCAGCTTGGCTGGAGGGACAGGCTCTATTACATCATTTTTCAAAAGGGTAGCATTCCCACACGCAGGGTGCTTGCTTTTTCTCCGTGCACTGAAGTTGGGCGAATTCTGCTGAAACTGAATGGTGTAGCTGAGTCGGATTGTCCTGGCCAACCAGCAGGACGGCTTGGAAAACATAAGCCATGCGTCCAAGCTCTGTGCAAGGGGCACTAAAGGGACGATCATTTTTGACATACCCGGTGGGGCTTTTGCAGTGGTGGGGAGCAGGTAGTGTTGCATCAGGAGGCAAAGTTGTGACCTGAGGCATGTGTGCTGAGAGAGAACTCAAGGCACTTACATTGCTCTGCGTAACCTGTTAGGGGGCGGGTTAGTGACTGAGGAGAAGGTCCTAGTGAGGCGTCCTCTGGACTCGTCAGAACCAGCCAGCTGGGATTGTGAACACTGTACAGATGTGGACGAGGAGGTGAAGTTTCTATGTCCAGAGTGTCACTTCGCCTGCAAGGGGGGCATGGCTTTGAGCGGTGCCCAGACCGGAGGTTCCAATCGTCTAGCCGTGAGGGTTGAGGGGAGGACGTAGGGTTCCAGTTCAGCCACACGCTCACGGTGGCCCGGGCAAGCATATTGGACATCTGAGCATCAGCCTCGAACTGGGCATGCAAGCCCGAAGGCGGCAGCCTAGCTGAGTCCTCTGCGTCAGACGCCGTGATGCTCTCCAATGCAGTGGCGACGTCATCATCCTGCTACATGGCACCTACTGAGACATAAGACTGGCCTTGAGGTGAGCCGGTCTCACGTCGAGCCTGGACGGAAGCAATCGAGCGTGCTGGTGGGCGGGTGATTCGTGGAGATATACCCAGCGAAACCGTGCCCACTGAACTCCCCAAATCACCTCAATTACCAGCCGGGTCGTCCTCAATTCCGTTGGAAGAATGAGCAACGTGGGGTGCGGCTGGACTGCCATTTCCTTTGAGAAAAGAAAGCAGTGACAGCAACAATGCCATGGTCAGGTTCTCACAATGAGTACATGAACCATCCACAAATGCTGCCTTGGTGTGATCGCGACCTAGACACACAAGGCTGCACCTATTGCCATCAGAAGTGGAGAGATATCTGCCGCATCCAGGAACAATGCAAAGGCGGAAGGGCATCTTCAAAAAGACACGTCTTTAAAAAGACGTTCGATGCCAAGCGTTAACTCTTTTATTGTTTTTGTAAATAGTACTCTTTTAGAGGAGTTTTTCTCTTTTAGAGGACAAATGTAGAAGCGCCCAGGGGCATGGACTGCTCTGGTGTGCAGAGGAGGGAGAAAGCTGCTGGCAATGTGCTGTAGATTCAACAGGAAAGCTTTCTTAGAGGTGAGTGGAAGAGAGCGAGGTTTCAGCTTGCGGAACACACACAACCGCTCAACAGAAGCACGATCTCTGCCTTTTATACCCGTATATCTGGGGGCAGGACATGCCAATTCTGTTTGCCAATTTAGCATTGGCCTTTTTCATATTCAGAGGTATCCGAGGCTCCCAAAAGAAGAAACTTGTGTCACTACAATCGACACAACGTTGAGTGAGTGACAGAAGGGAACTGATCATTCAGTCACCACCCACATCCTCATGTCATTAAATCTGTATGATTTTTTATTTTTGTGGAACACAATTGAAGATTTAAAGGGATACTTCACCCAAAGATGAACATTCTCTAATCATTTACTCACTCTCGTGCCATCCCAGATGCATATGAGTTGTTTTTTTAAAGTTTTTTTTCCTGAACACAAATTAAGATTTTTAGAAGTGTATCTCAGCTCTGTAGGTGCATACAATGCAAGTAACTGGTGACCAGGCCTTTGAAGCTCCAAAATGTATTATAAAAGTAATCCATACTACTCCAGTTGATTAATCCATGTCTTCTGAAGTGATCCAATTTGTTTTAGGCAAGAATAGACCACAATATAATTAATTTTTCAGAGATAAGCTAACACAATCATGATTTCAAGCTCAATTACACTTCCTAGTGCTTTATGCATATGTAGAGCACTAGATAGCACAGTAGGAAGCACAATCAAGCTTAAAATCATGATTGTGTTAGCTTATCTGTTAGCTTTGTTGGAAATGTAATTTCAGCTATGCTCAAACCTGTCTTTATTTAACTAACATAATAGCCATTTTCTTAACCATTTTTCAATATGTACAGTGAAAAAGGAAATCTATTTTGGTGTGTTCTCACCCAAAACCAACTGGATCACTTCAGAAGACAATGATTAAACCACTGGAGTCTGATGTATTATGTTTATGCTGTCTTTTATCTCCTTTTTTGAGCTTCAAACTTTTGATCACCGTTGACTTGTATTGTATGGACCTACAGAGCTGAAACATTCTGTTTCAACAATATAGCAACAATATACAGGAAAATTCTATCAGCACGATGGCTTGTGTGTCAGTTCCGCGTCTGTCGCTCACTTCGACGTCGTGTCGAAGAAGCGACACTAGGGGTCTCTCTTGAGCGCCGAAAGATGCCTCTGATCTATGAAAAAAGGCCAGTGAGAGTTGGCAAACAGTATTTGTATACCCCGCCTCCGGATACGGATATAAAGGCCAGGGAAATACGCTCGTTCATTCAGTAATTTTCTTCGGAGCCGATGGTCGTGTGTATGCTGTCAGCTGCGTGTAACACAACGGATCCTGCTTCTGATCCTCTGACGCTCTGCTGCTGTTGGATTTACGGCACACTTCAGCGGCTTTTTCTCTTCTCTGCCGGCGTGCAGTTTGCCCCTGGGCGCTTCGACAGCGCAGAGTTAAATGAGTTCCATTTTAAAAGAGTAATATTTCTCCATAAAGAGTTTATTTCTCTGAAAGAGCAATACACAGTGGTGTTGAACGCCCTTTTCAGGGCGCGTCTTTATAAATATGCCATTCAACCCCTGTGTAGTTCCTGGATGCGGTAGAGTGCTCTCCGCTTCTGACGGCCACAGGTGCTGTCTCATGTGTCTGGGCGCCGATCACACCGAGGCAGCGTTCGTGGATGGTTCATGTTCTCACTGCGAGAACATGAACATGGTAACGTTGCGGTCGCGTCTTGCTTTCAATAGAAAGCACGCCACTCCAGCCACCCCCCGTATCGCTCCTTCTTCCCACGGGATTGAGGACGATGCGGCTGGCGATGGAGGCGATTTGGGGAGGGCAGCGGGTGCGGTTCCGCCGGGCACGTCCCCTCGGACCACTCGCCCCCCGACACGCTCGTTAACCTCCGTCCAGCCTCGAGGTAACGGCGACTCGTCTCCGGGCCGGTCTGGTCCGCCTATCCTCTGGAGCTTGAAGCCGATGAGTCGGAGAGCGCGGCATCTGATGCTGACTCCTCCCCTGGGCTGCCGCCTTCGGGCCAGCACGCCCAGGCTGAGGCGGATGCGCAGATGTCCAACATGCTTGCCCGGGCCGCCGTCGGGGTGGGGTTGGACTGGAAACCTCCACCCTCCCCACACCCGTCACGGTTGTGTGACTGGTTCCTGGGGTCTGGGCGCCGCTCACAGCCACGCCCCCCACCCTCCACCCCCCACGGTCCTGTTTTTCCCGGAGGTGAATGACGAGCTGACGTCTTCAAGGAGAGCGCCACTCTCCATTCGTCAAAAGCCCTGCTCGTCCGCTCTCGCTACCCTCGACGGTGGAGAGGCCCCAGGTGGATAAGGCAGTTGCACTCCATCTTTGTCCCGGTGACCCTACCACCTGGCGCGGACGCCCTGTACCCCCTTCCAAGGCCTGTAGGACTTCATCCTCGTTGAACAACAAAGCCTACAGCGCCACGGGACAGGCCGCCTCCGCCTTGCATGCCATGGCCATCCTGCAAGTCCACCAGGCCAAGGCGCTCAGAGATTTGCACGAGGGTAGCCCTGACCCCGATGTGCTGCAGGAACCCTTGTGGTCCAGGAATGTCATCTTTGGCTCAACCTGGTCGAGATGCGTGAGGCCGACAAAGTTCGCTTCCTCGACGCCCCTGTCTCCCAGCTTGGCCTCTTTGGCGACACCGTCGAGGACTTCGCCCAGCAGTTCTCCGCGGTGAGAAAACAGACGGAGGCTATATCTCACATCCTGCCTCGCCGCAAACCTGCCGCCAAGGCCACTGCCCCATCTGCTCACCGAGGGCGTCCCCCTGCGGCTAAGAATCCTGCTCCGCCTCAACCCGGGCCCAGCTCTCAGCCCCTTCGTCGAGCACACCGCAGGAAGCAGACGCCCCCCGTCTCCCGGACTCCCTCGAGGACCCGGAAGGCTCCCAGGCGGTCCTGAGACGGACAACCCAGCGACACAGACGTAAGCTCCGGAGGTGGTAAGACCGCTCCGTCCCCCGGTGGAGGGCCGGGAGGAGAATCTTTTGTTTCTAAACAATTTAATTTGTCGCCCCCCCTTAGATGGGGTTGCGGTACCCACATTCTCAATAAAAGAGCTATTTCCTATGTCTCTGGGTCACCTGGCCCGCAAATGCCGTTCTCACGGCACTTTGCCCTCAGATCTCAACAGTCCTGGCTTCCTGGACACGGACCACCCGTCTTCAGCCCCACAACTGTCCCCCGGCCGCCCGGTTCCGACGAGTCTAGAGGACGCCTACCCAGGACCTCCTCCTCAGTCGCCAACCCGCCCCCTGCCGGGTGTGCGGAGCAAGGTAAGTGCTTTGAGTCTTTTCTCAGCACCTCAGCCGCGGGTCGCCCCGTCGCCGCCCAACGCTGCCCTACCTGCTCCGCCCCGCTGCGAAGCCCCGCCGGGTACGTCCAAATTGATCGTCCCTTTGGTGCCCCTAGCGCAGAGGTTGGACGCGTGGCTTTCACTTCCCAACCCGTCTCGCTGGCTGGCCCGGACCATCCGACTCGGTTACGCAATTCAGTTTGCCAGGCCCCCGCCCCCCTTCATGGGCGTCCGCTTTTCCGCAGTACACGGCGAACACGCCCAGTCCCTGCACGCGGAAATCGCGACTCTTCTGGCCAAAGACGCGATAGAGCCTGTCCCTCCAACTGAGATTAAGAAGGGTTTCTACAGCCCTTACTTCATCGTACCCAAGAAAAGCGGTGGCTTACGACCAATCTTGGACCTGCAAGTTCTCAACCGAGCGTTGCACAAACTCCCGTTCAAAATGCTCACGCAGAAGCACATCTTAACCTGCGTCCGGCATCTAGATTGGTTCGCAGCGATAGACCTGAAGGACGCGTACTTCCACGTCTCCATCCTGCCCCGACACCGCCCCTACCTGCGGTTTGCGTTTGAGGGCCAGGCGTACCAGTACAAAGTCCTCCCCTTCGGCCTGTCTCTGTCCCCTCGCATCATCACGAAAGTCGCAGAGGCAGCTCTTGCCCCGCTCCGAGAAGCCGGCATCCGCATACTCAACTACCACGACGACTGGCTCATCCTGGCCCACTCGTGAGAGTTACTATGCGCCCACAGAGACCAGGTGCTCAGGCACCTCAGCCGTCTGGGGCTTCAGCTCAACTGGGAAAAGAGCAAGCTCACTCCAGTTCAGAGCATCTCTTTTCTCAGGATGGAGTTAGACTCGGTCTCAATGTCGGCACGTCTCACCAATGAGCGTGCCCAGTCAGTGTTGAACTGCCTCGCCACCTTCAGGCCAGGCACAGCGGTCCCCTTAAAACTTTTCCAGAGGCTCCTGGGGCATATGGCGTCCTCCGCGGCAGTCGCGCCGCTGGGGTTGATGCATATGAGACCACTCCAACACTGGCTCCAGACCCGAGTCCCGAGATGAGCATGGCACCACGGCACGCACCGGGTAACAATCACCCCCGCCTGCCATCAAACATTCAACCCCTGGACAGACCTCTGTTTCTTACAGGCTGAAGTACCCCTACAGCAGGTGTCCAGACGCGTCCTGGTCACGACCGATGCCTCCAGATTGGGTTGGGGCGCCGTTTGCAACGGGCACGCAGCCTCAGGCCGTTGGAAAGGGGCCCAGCTGCATTGGCACATCAACTGCCTCGAGTTGTTGACCATCCTTTTGGCCCTGCGGAAGTTTCTCCCGTTAATTCGGGAAGAACATATCCTAGTCAGGTCGGACAGCACCACTGCGGTCGCGTACATAAATTGCCAAGGCGGCGTACGCTCCCGCCACATGTCACAACTCGCCCGTCGTCTCCTCCGTTGGAGCCAGCACCGACTCAAGTCGCTGCGTGCCACTCACATCCCCGGCAACCTCAATGTGATAGCGGACGCGCTGCCACGACAACGCTTGCCTGGCGGAGAGTGGAGGCTTCACCCCCACTCGGTTCAGCTGATTTGGGAACGGTTCGGCAAGGCCCAGGTAGACCTGTTTGCCTCCCGAGAGACCTCCCACTGCCCGCTCTGGTACGCTCGTTCAGTGGCTCCCCTCGGGGCAGATGCACTGGCACACAGCTGGCAGGTGGGGCTGCACAAGTACGCATTCCCCCCAGTGAGCCTTCTTGCACAGGTGCTGTGCAAGGTCAGGGAGGACGAGGAGCAAGTCACTCTCGTGGCTCCTTACTGGCCCACCCGGGCCTGGTTCTCGGACCTCGTACTCCTCGCGACAGCCCCTCCCTGGCGAATTCCCCTGAGGAAGGACCTTCTTTCTCAGGGACGGGGCACGCTCTGGCATCCGCACCCAGACCTCTGGAAACTCCATGTCTGGCCCCTGGACAGGACGCAGAAGATCTAGCTGGTCTACCACCCACGGTCATAGCCACGATCAACCAAGCCAGAGCCCCTTCTACCAGGCAACTCTACGCCCTGAAGTGGCGTCTGTTCGTCAATTGGTGTTCTTCCTGGGCAGAAGACCCATAGAGGTGCGCAGTTAGGTCGGTGCTCCTGTTCCTACAGGAGAGGTTGGAGGGGAGGCTGTCCCCGTCCACCTTGAAGGTGTATGTTGCCGCTATCGCAGCTCACCATGACCCAGTAGACGGCAAGTCTCTGGGTAAGCACGACTTAATCGCCAGGTTCCTAAGAGGCGCCCGGAGGTTAAACCGCTCCCGGCCAAACCTGTTCCCCTCCTGGGATCTCTCGGTGGTCCTCGCCGGTCTTCAGAGATCCCCTTTCGAGCCGATAGAATCAGCTGGACTCAGGGCCCTCTCTCTAAAAACGGCCCTGCTGATCGCGCTCGCCTCCATCAAGAGGGTCGGGGACCTGCAAGCATTCTCTACTAATGACACTTGCCTGGAGTTTGGTCCGGCAGACACTCATGTGATCCTAAGACCTCGACCGGGCTATGTGCCCAAGGTTCCTACCACACCCTTCAGAGATCAGGTAGTGAACCTACAAGCGCTGCCCCGGGAGGAGGCAGACCCAGCCCTCTCAATATTGGAGTTTCAATATTTCTCGGCGTGGAGTTTAGAAGTGGACCCCTAGTGTCGCTTCTTCGACACGACGTCGAAGTGAGCGACAGATGGGGAACGTCTTGGTTACGTATGTAACCTCCGTTCCCTGATGGAGGGAACGAGACGTCGTGTCTTCCCGGCCACGTCGCTGAGCCGAGCCGCTTAGGTGCCCGGAACACTCCCGGCTCCTCAGAAAAATCCTGAATGAACGAGCGTATTTCCCTCGCCTTTATATCCGTATCCGGAGGCGGGGTATGCAAATACTGTTCGCCAACTCTCATTGGCCTTTTTTCATAGATCAGAGGCATCTTTCGGCACTCAAGAGAGACCCCTAGTGTCGCTTCTTCGACACAACGTCTCGTTCCCTCCATCAGGGAACGGAGGTTACATACGTAACCGAGACATTCTCCTTGCCTGAAAATGTCAGAAGAAGAAAAAATTCCCTTCACAAAACAAAGGCTCTTTCTCACAGAAAGGGGTGTACATGACTGAGCAATGAGAAGACTTCTGATGTGTTATATGAGAACATAGAGACAGTATTGTTAACATTTCTGTTCTTAATCAAAACTATTTGTGGTCATGGACTTAGTCTAAATGACTTAATTGCAGATTGATGTGTAACAGACATATTCATCTAATTTTCTTAATTTGGCTAAGAATGAAATACATAAATAAATAAATAAATAAATAAATAATGGTTTGGATGCAAAGAATTTTGTGAATGTTTTGCTTTGTTTCCCATTTTATTTAATTATAAAATGGGCTACTCACAAAAATTCTAATTTGCAATCAAGTGTTTCACCCATAGCAGTATAGCATGTTAATTGCTGTTTAACATTTTGATGCTCATTAAGTGCACCAGCACCTCCCTATGAGACAGTTATAGTTGCCAAATGGTTGTGAATCAGATCATTAAAAGATCACATTTACAGAAAGAGAAGTTTACTGAGGGAGTATCAAGTTGCTTTAGTACAACTTTTTCTTTATAATGATTTCTGTGGATGTGTCAGATAAAAGCCATCAAAGTGAATTGAAAGGCTAAGCAATAACATTAAACACAAGATAAAAAAAAAAAAAACAATTGTAAAAAGTAGTGTTGATTTTGGTACACTTCTATTGAAAGTTAAACTGTGCTGCCCTCCAGTGTTACCTAAGTAAAATAGCAAGTATGGAACTGCATGTACCTAAACCATAGACTTAGAAATTATATTTCATTATTTATATCATAAAATAAAATATGTTTTTGTTTCAAATAAAGCAAAAGGATATATTTCTATGCCAGAAGGACTATTCTGTATAGATACACTCTATATCATCTTATGTATGTACAGGGATGGGAGGGTTACTTTTGAAATGTATTCCACTACAGATTACAGAATACATAATGTAAAATGTAATTTGTAACATATTCCATTAGGTTACTCAAGGTCAGTAACGTATTCTAAATACTTTGGATTACCTCTTCAGCACTGGTAGATTTTTTTCACTTATTTTGACTATAAAAACTCAGTACAGTAAGACAAAATACACATGTTAAAAATACATTCTCTGAAAAACCTAAATATCTTATGCAGTGTTGCTTCTAAAACAAGATCAATTAAACTGATATTGTTTTAAAGGATTTGTAGATATTTTTACAGGAAAACAATACAAAAATGATCAAGAATATGACTTTGCCCTAATATCAAAGATCTTACTTGAAAAAATAAATTATGATCCAATGTGAATTTTCATGATAAAAAAAAAATAAATATATGATCATGCACATCTTTTATGCATGTAAAATGGCTAGAAATAGCATTCTAGCTTAGCGTAAAGCTGACAATACACACAAGGTTTATTTCTATTTCTTCTGCTCCAAACTTACCCCAAACTTACTTCTCTGTCTGCTCATGAATGTAACGCATCATATGAAAGTGTTTCACTGCTGTTCATATGCACATTGGATCACATCATTTATATGTATAAATGTTTTCCATCTGAAAGCACTAAATATTAAATTAAACAAATGACAATAAAATGCAAAGTAATCTCTTCAGTAATCAAAATACTTGCATGTAACTGTATTCTAAATACCAATGATTTAAATGTAGTGGTTACGGTTACTTAGATTTTGTATTTTAAATGCGTAATCCCGTTACTCCCCAACCCTGTGTACTGTATGTGTATAGCACGACTTTTGGCCTGAAACACGAAAAACTTAAACAAAAGACATTTCTAAATTCAAATCGCACTTTAAATTAAACGAAAAAAAGCGATTAAAATAACAAAGTGATTAAAGAATCTTATATAACCACCTCCCCAAATACAAACATTTCCCATCTCCATTGGCCCCATTTGCCATCATGCAAGTATCTGTGAACAACACCAGCTGAAAAATTACTATTAGCTACAAATTAAGAACTAAAGACAATTATATCTTTAAAGATAATTATAATAATCATCATAATAAATAAGCCTTGTAAATTCCCTTATGTTCCCAAAAATGCTGCCAAATGTGTGTTATTATCGAATGTGTTTGTATTGCATTTGTTTATACAGTTAATGCTGCCTAAAGAAAATAAAATAGAGCTACATTTTAGGTTCAAGGAGAACGTGTATTGTATTACTTTATGATGTAATCATTTTCGTCTTTAATAGAAAGACACCTGTATATATTACTGATAGGCCTGTCAATCTAATACAGTTTTTAATCGAATTAATTACATGGTGTCCCAATTAATTAATTGTGATTAAACGCATATACAAATATTTGCTGAGAAAGCCCCTCATATAACAATAATTCAATAATGATTATACATATTTATATCAATATATAATTATACATAGTTATCTTTAAATATTTAAAAATGATATATATATATATATATATATATATATATATATATATATATATATACAAAAATATTCAGATAATTAAAATGCATTACATTCTTGTGGCAGAAGAGTTAATTATTGATAAGACAATACAAAAAGCAGCTTTAGAATTAAATGTATTGTTTACTACCATATTATTGATCATAAGCCAATCATTGGCATACAGTTCACAGCAATCAGTGAATTTGTCAATCAGTTGGAGATTTATTATGAGGGCTTGTTTAAGGACCCGTCAATTTACACCTGCGTCAGACTTTTTTTTAAAATTAATGATTACAAAACTTTTACATCTAGAGCCGAGGTATATTAAAACAAACAACAACAAAAAGGAAAATAATTAAATAAACAGTTTAATAAAAATATAAACTTGTTTACATATTTCAATACACTTTACAGCTTTCTTGTTACTCAAATTGGAAATTGTTCTTAGGTATTGCTGAACCTCTGAATTAAAAATTAAAACTAATGGTTTATAACCAGTTATCAATCATTATTGCACTATATTTCACACGCTTTACAGCTATGTAAGATTACCTGTCCAATAAGAAGAATGCCAATTCAGGGTCGGTTTTGATCCCCAAAACCGAATGAAAGTCCCTCCAAGAATCAAATGCTCTGCTGATGTTCACTCTAGTTTTCGCTCATCCATGATCATGTTCCCGCTTAGCCAGACTTGATTCATTAGATAAATGTTTTTTTTATTTTTTATATTTTTGGCTTACTCTGAGTTTGTGTAGGAGTTGGTGTTGTGCTGGGAGCCGGACGCTTGCTGGATTCCATCTCTAAGATAACGTTACCTTTATTGTTGCTGTTGAATAGCGGAAGAGAAGCACTGAGGCAAGGCTTTCGGGAGTTTGCATAAACGTCACATCCTTTGGATTTTCCCAGCAAAAGCGACCCACTCCCTTCACATGAAAATCAGTCTACAGGCTTTAATAGGCAACCTAGGAAGTCCGGGAAAGGCTCATTTTTTAAGTTGCGTTACAAGCCGTTCACATATTGGCAAAAAAAAGGGTAAATATTACATGAAAATTGTTACATATTGCACCTTTGTTTAAAGGATAGCAGAAACAGCGCTTGTCAAAGCATTGGGCTTTTCACTTTATCTCAAGAATAATCTGGGGAATATATAGATATATATACAGATATAAAGATGCAAAAAAATAACAAAGAGTGAAAATATGAGCAATTAATCTGCAAAATATCTTCAAAGAGCTACAGAGGTATGTTTATTATTTTATTTCATACATTATATTTATATTTGTTTATATTTATATATGTACATATTCTAGCTTGTTTTCATAATTTGTTTTAACTAAACATTTACACATTGTTATATGAGTAATTGACATGAAATGTTAAGCATTGTTATTTGCACTTTTATAAAAAAGTTGAAAGGTGATTATGATCTTTAAAAACTTTGAATAAATGCTGACTTGCCACAGCACATAATATACACATTTTCCCTTAAACTTTCATTTACACCTTAACCTAACATCTGTATGTTGGGGAAAAAAAGTTTTCAGAAGTGTTATTTGTCTGAGCTTTCTCTAAAAAATAAATAAAATAAAAAAAATTATATATATTTTTTTTTACACAAAAATGTTTAATTGAGCCAGAAAATTAAATCAATGAGCTGGTGTGGTGTGGGCCGCTCTGGACCAGAAATTCCAGGACCAATTTTTAGTCCCAGTCCACCCCTGCAGATACACTTGGCAACACAACCAAGTGCTGAGGTGCTTGGCAGCTGAACTTGAGCGCTAGAGATTAACCATCAGTGTCATGCCTCTCAATGCCCAGACAACAGTCCCAATACCATCCTTTATCTTGGAAGGCAAGAAACCAAGGGCTAACACCTCGCCTACCATCTCATGCCCACTGAATGCAGCCAGGGACTGGGAAACGCATGCTGGCCTAGGCCAGAGACTCCCCTTCCCCTCCAAAATTGCAACAATCAACCTTCGACTGGATCTGTTCATTTTGTCCAACTTCTGCCAGTGTGTCTTCATCATCGAACGGACAGTCCCCTGGGAGGATGCTGTGGATGAGGCATATGAATGGAAAAGGCTGTGATACGCCAACCTTAAAGATGAAGCAGAGGAGCGAGGCTGGAAAGTCAAGGTGTATCCAGTTGATGTGGGGTGTAGGGGATTTGTAGCCAGTTCCACTGAAAGGAGTAAGAAAGCAGGCCCATGAGGCAATCAAAGCACTTGTCAATCAATCAATAAATCAATCAATCAATCAATATATATATATATATATATATATATATATATATATATATATATATATATATATATATATATATATGCTCCATCAGTATTAAATAAAAAGAAATAAATTTTTTCGATCTTGATACATTTTGTGACCAGAAAAAAGCTAGCTTTCCTTAAGGTGTGACTTTAGCCCTGTTGTACCCATAAATGTTTACAAAACAGGTAGTTCCTGTCCTGGAAGCTGATTGGTCAACAGCCCTGCTTTATTCATGACAAAGCACAACTCTGACCACTTCACAGAATTTATATTTGTGTCACTCTGCAGCACCCATAGCTGACAGTTATTCTTGTTACAAAACAACATTCTGCTTACTGTTTATATATTACTGATTCTGTTTATATTTTCTGGCAGATGGATGGCATTTATTTCTTAAATAATATCCACTTTGCTTCATGCCTAACAATGCCCATAAGTGTGTGTGTGTGTGTGGCCAATTTTTTAGGTTACAAACTGGTAATTACAAGGGTATTATGCTATAAATGTGGTTTATGAGGACATTTCTAGTGTCCCCATAATTTAAATAGCTTAAAAACATATTATACGATGTTTTATTGAAAATGTAAAAATACAGAAAGTTTTTTGTGAGGGTTAGGTTTAGGGGATAGAATCGTCTAGGTTATGTATGTTACCTCCATTCCCTGATTGAGGGAATGAGACGTTGTGTCGAAGAAACGACACTAGGGGTCTCTCTTGAGCACCGAATATGCCTCTGATCTATGAAAAAAGACCAATGAGAAGTTGGCAGACAGTATTTGCATACCCCGCCCCCGGACATGCGGGTATAAATGCGGCCACAACAGTGGCTTGGCTCAGCGACGTGGCCGGGAGGACACAACGTCTCGCTCCCTCCATCAGGGAACGGAGGTTACATAGGTAACCTAGACATTCCCTGTCTGTTGCTCACTTCGGCATTGTTAGGCACACTAGGGGTCCAATTTAAATTACACCATGCGCTGAGCCATGTACGTGTACTGCTGACACAGGAGCGGGCAGGTAATTTACGTGCACAAGCGACCAGCTGTGTCAGACTGCGCGTACCCTTCCCCAATGCCACAAAAAAGTCGTCGGAATCCTTCTGGTTACCCTAGTCAGGAGATCAAGGCGACGCTTGCCAACCTGGGAACGGGCCAAGCCTGGCTGGGCCTCTTTTCACTCTATGATTCTCCACATAGAGCAAGAACGGCCAGGGCCCTTACCGCATTGAGGGAAGGGGGTCTTACCCAGTTTCCTATTCTTTCAGGGGGAAAAGACCCTGTGGAGGCCACAGCTGCCCGAAAGGGGGAGGTAAAGGTGGCGAATACATCACATGGGTTTTTAGGCAACATGTGGAACGTGGCGCAGTGGTAGATCCAGCCTCAAGAAGGGAGGAGTTGCTACAACATAGCGACTGGAGGGCAGCTGGGACTGCCTAAGGGAGACACGGGTCCACTTCGTAAGGGGACCGTACCGCAGAAAATACACACGGGGGAGTCCCTGTAGGAGTCCTGACCTGTGGGGCACCTATTCCAGTACAGGGTAGATTGAGTACCCGCAGTGGATTGGGTCGGCGAGTTCCTCCGCTGAACTGTGGACCCAAAGGGCTAGGGAGGAATCATCCAGGGACCTGGGTGGGTGGGCTCTCCTGGGAGAGAAAGCGCACAGTTTTACCTCAGCTGAGGGAAAGGGCGCCAGGTGCAAGCGATCCACCCGGCCAGTCCGCCAGCGTGTTACCGAGTTCTACCGGCTCGGACCTGAGAAAACATGGGACGATACTGTCTCAACCCTTAGATTGTAAAATCTCGCAAAGGAATTAGTTGTTGCCCAACCCGCTGTTCTACATATGTCTGCTAGGGAGGTACCTCTGGCCAGTGCCCACGAGGATGCAATACTCCTTGTTGAGTGCGCTCGAGGGGGGGTTAGGACCCTCTGATCGGGCATACCAGAGCGGGCAGTGGGAGGTCTCTCGGGAGGCAAACAGGTCTACCTGGGCCTTGCCGAACTGTTCCCAAATCAGCTGGACCGACTGGGGGTGAAGCCTCCACTCTCCACTGGCATTGCCAGGGATGTGAGTGGCACACAGCAACTTGAGTCGCTGCTGACTCCAAAGGAGGAGACAACAGGCGAGTCGTGACATATGGCTGGAGCGTACGGCGCCCTGGCGATTTATGTACGCTACTGCGGTGGTGCTGTCTGACCTGATCAGGACATGTTTGTCTCAAACTAATGGGAGAAACTTCCGCAGGGCAAAGAAAACCGTCAGCAACTTCAGGCAGTTGATGTGCCAGCGCAGCAGGGCCCCTTTCCAACGGCCCGCCACTGCATGCCCATTGCACACGACACCCCAAACCAATCTGAAGGCATCGGTCGTGACCAAAATGCGTCGGGACACCTACTGCAAGGGTACTCCTGCCCATAAAAAGCAGAGGTCTGTCCAGGGTTTGAACGTTTGGCGGCAGGCGGATGTGACCATCACACGGTGCGTGCCACGGTGCCATGCTCGTCTTGGGACTCGAGTCTGAAGCCAGTGCTGAAGCAGTCTCATATACATCAACCCCAGCTGCGCGACGGAGGATGCCATATGCCCCAGGAGCCTCTGAAAAAGTTTTAAGGGGACCACTGTGCCCGGCCTGAAGGTGGCGAGGCATTCCAGCACCGACTGTGCATGCTCGTTGGTGAGACATGCTGACATTGAGACCGAGAAATTAGATGCTCTGGACCGGGGTGAGCTTGCTCTTTTACCAGTTGACCTGAGTCTGAGGTGCCTGAGTCTCTGTGAGCGCATAGTAACTCTCGGAAGTGGGCTAAGATAAGCCAGTCGTTGAGGTAATTGAGTAAGCGAATGCCAGCTTTCAGAGCGAGGCAAGGGCTGCCTCTGCAACTTTCGTGAAGACACGAGGGTACAGAGACATGCCGAAGGGGAGGACTTTGTACAGATACGCCTGGCCATCGAACACAAACCGTAGGAAGGGTCGGTGTCGAGGCAGAAATGAGACGTGGAAGTACGCGTCCTTCAGGTCTACCGCTGTGAACCAATCTAGATGCCAGACGCAAGTTAAGATGTGTTTTTGTGTGAGCATTTTGAACGGGAGTTTGTGCAAAGCTTGGTTGAAAACTCGCACGTCCAAGAACGGTCGTAAGCCGCCACCTTTCTTGGATACGATGAAGTAAGGGCTGTAGAAACCTGTCTTCAACTCGGTTGGAGGGACAGGCTCTATCGTGTCTTTGAGTAAGAGAGTAACGATTTCCACGTGCAGGGATTTGGCATGCTCGCAGTGTACTGCAGGAAAGAGGACGCCCGCGAAAGGGGGCGGAGGCCTGGCAAACAGAATTGTGTAACCGAGTCGGATTGTCCAGGCCAGCCAGCAAGACAGGTTGGGAAGTGAAAGCCACGCATCCAAAAGATTATTTTTGACGTATCCGGCGGGGCGGTGAAGTCTCAGAAAAGACTCAAAGCACTTACCTTTGCTCCGCACTGACTGAAGAGGAGGTCCACTGGAGGCATCTTCTTGACTCATCAGGACCGGCCGGCCGGGGAACAGTCGTGGGGATGAAGGTGGGGGGTCCGCGTCCAGCATGCTGGGACTGTTGATATCTGGTGGCATAGTGCCGTGAGAATGGCATTTGCGGGCCAGGTGACCCAGAGACAAAGGAAATAGTTCTTTTACTGAGAATGTGGGTATCGCAGCCCCGAGGGGGTGTTTTTTAGCCACAGGAGGACAACCTTGGCGGGCAGACGGGGCATGGCCCATGGCGGCAGACTTGTGGCGGGGCAGGATGTGCGAGATGGCCTCCGTCTGCTTCTTCACCACGGAGAACTGCTGGGCAAAGTCCTCGAAGGTGTTGCCGAAGAGGCTGAACTGGGAGACAGGGGCGTTGAGAAAGCGAACCTTGTCGGTCTCACGCATCTCGACCAAGTTCACAGATGACATTCCTGGACCATGAGGCCATCGCCTGCCCGAGTGACTGTGCTGTGACCTTCGTGGATCTGAGGGCGAGGTCGGTTCCTGCAACACATCGGGATCAGGGCTACCCCCGTGAAGATCTTTAAGCGCCTTGGCTTGGTGGACCTGCAGGAGGGCCATGGTGTGCAGGGCGGAAGAGGCATGTCCGGCGGCGCTGTAGGCTTTGGCAGTGAATGACGATGTTGTCCTACAGGCCTTAGAAGGGAGCACAGGGCGACCCCGCCAGGTGGTAGGGTTTCAGGGGCATAGGTGTAGCGCAACAGCCCTATCGACGAAGACGTCAGCTCATCGTGCACTTCCGGGAAAAATGGGACCGGGGGGGGAGGGTGAGGCTTTGAGCGGCGCGCAGACCCCAGGAACCAGTCATCCAACCGTGATGGCTGTGGGGAGGACATAGGGTTCAGCCCCACGTTAGTGGCGGCCCAGGAAAGCATGTCGGTCATCTGTGCATCAGCCTCAGCCTGGGCATGCTGGCCCGAAGGAGTCAGCCCAGGGGAGTCATCAGCGTCAGACGCCGCGCTCTCCAATGCAGTAGCGAGCTCATCCACCTCGAGCTCTAGAGGATAGGCAGGCTGGCCACTGTTGCCTCAAGCATGGGTGGGAGTCAATGAGAGTGCTGGGGGGCGGGTGGTCCAAGGGGTATACCCGGCAGAGCTGCACCCGCTGCCATTCCCAGATCACCTCCAGCGCCAGCCGCATCATCCTCAATCCCGTGGGAAGAAGGAGCAATGCGGGGGGTGGCTGGAGTGGTGTGCTTTCTATTGAAAGCAAGCCACGATCGCAATGTTGCCATGGTCATGCCCTCGCAGTGAGAGCATGAACCATCCACAAATGCTGTCTCGGTGTGAACGCTGCCCAGACACACGAGATGACACAAGACAATGCCTGTGGCCGTCTGAAGCGGAGAGCACTCTACCGCATCCAGGAACTACACAGGGGCGGAATGGCATCTTTATAAAGATGCATCCTGAAAAGGACGCTCAACGCTGCTGTGTAAAGCTCTTTTAGAGGAAAATACTCTTTTATAAAGAAAACCACTCTTTTACAATAAACTCTTCTAAGCTTTCTGCGCTGTCGATGTGCCCAGGGGAAAGCTGCACTGCCGTGCAGAGAAGGAGGAAAGCCGCTGAAGTGCGCCATAGATCCAACAGCAGGCAGAGCATCAGAGGAAAAGAAGCAGGAACAGGTGTGTGACTCGCAGCTGACTGCATACACGACCATTGGCTCCGAAGAAAATTTCTGAAAGAACTCAACGTATTTCCCCACTTTTATACCCGTATGTCCTGGGGCGGGTTATGCAAATACTGTCTGCCAACTTCTCATTGGCCTTTTTTCATAGATCAGAGGCATATTCGGCGTTCAAGAGAGACCCCTAGTGTCGCGTCTTCGACACAACGTCGAAGTGAGCGACAGACGGGGAACTATAGTTTGTACAGTATAAAAATCATTATGTCTATGGAAACTCCTCATAATGATTGGTAGACCAACGTGTGTGTGTGTGTGTGTGTGTGTGTGTGTGTGTGTGTGTGTAACAGAACTATGCCTGAAGCGACCTCCACTAAAACAGTTGGTAGGTGTAACATTTTCAAGTGAGATGCTGGCTTCAATCTAATGTTATCAGCATCATTTTGGACTAGCGCCAGTTCATAACAAAAGGGGTTACTCAATGCAAAGTTAAATATAGAAACAAAGTGATCGACAAAGTGTCTCGTTGCTTGTCGCAGCTGCTTAATACAAAAACTCTGATTAACATAGAAAATATATTTATTCTTATTATATTTATTTATATATTTTGTGTGTTGTGTGCTTTGTATGGGAATAGGAAATTAACAGTATACTAACAGGCAAGAAACTCATCACATGTATAAACAAAACAGCATCATACTATTTTTTTATGACCTTTGTTGTTTATATTATATATTTTGAAGCATTTTATAATTTATATGTTTTCCTATTTCTGTTATGCTAGCACAGCAAATAAAGTATTTTTTCCCCACCACTTTGTCTCATACCTTCTGTAAATCATTAAAAAGTACTCACAGTAATTTGCAGTTGGTTTGACATCTTTATGTCAAACTGTCTTCGAGTTTAATGCATTTAAAGGGACCAAATATTTTACTTAAAAACTGTCAAAGAAAAACTCCCAATAAGCCTTGTGGAACAGATGGAATAATATTCTGAGTAATTTACTGTTGGTTTGACATCATCATGTCAAGTGGTCTTGAGGTATGAACCTGAATATTCAACAAATGTGAAATGTGTCTCTAAATTTCCGGGGGGGTTTCTGAAAAACTGAGGTAAATTGGAGCTGCAGTTAACATTCAGACAGCTATGACACACTGCACTTTTTCATAATACAAGCATTTAATTGTTATAGGAGTAATTCTCCTTAAATCTTAGGTTTCAACTTGTTAATAATTTGTGTTAAAATGTGTAGTTAATAGGAAATTTACAATTGTACTTTTTAAAATGACATTTTTAGAGGCTTAAATGTGATTAAAATAGTTGTAAATGGAATATAAAATAAAACATACACTTTTGTGTGTGCGTGTGTGTGTGTGTGTGTGTGTGTGTGTGCGCGTGTGTGTGTGTGCGCGTGTGTGTGTGTGTGTGTGTGTGTGTGTGTATCAATATAATTGCACACCTCCCCCTGTCCTGGTTTAATGCTCAAAAAAATACAAACCTTAACTTTAAGTAATGGGTGAATGGCATGAGAAGATGGTCAGAGGTGTTGAACAGAGGTACTTTTAATTACTTTGTGTTGTCTCTTGGAGTTTCATGAGCACAGAGCCACATCAGTATGTCCACAGCTTAAAGGTAGGATCTTGTGTATTTATAAATTAAGTGAGCTACTCGTGATTTAAAATCTCTCTACTCTTCTTCCAGTTGTTATTCCATCCCCTGAACACTTTAACATATTCATGATAGCTTTTGACAACTCTCCATCCATCCATCTTCAACCGCTTATCCGAAGTCGGGTCGCGGGGGAAGCAGCTCCAGCAGGGGGCCCCAAACTTCCCTATCCCGAGCCACATTAACCAGCTCTGTCTGGGGGACCCCGAGGCATTCCCAGGCCAGTGTGGAGATGTAATCTCTCCACCTAGTCCTGGGTCTTCCCCGAGGCCTCCTCCCAGCTGGACGTGCCTGAAACACCTCCCTAGGGAGGCGCCCAGGGGGCATCCTTACCAGATGCCCAAACCACCTCAACTGACTCCTTTCCACGCAAAGGAGCAGCGGCTCTACTCCGAGTTCCTCACGGATGACTGAGCTCCTCACCCTATCTCTAAGGGAGAAGCCCGCCACCCTTCTGAGGAAGCCCATTTCGGCCGCTTGTACTCGCGACCTAGTTCTTTCGGTCATGACCCAACCTTCATGACCATAGGTGAGGGTAGGAACAAAAATTGACCGGTAGATCGAGAGCTTTGCCTTCCGGCTCAGCTCTCTCTTCGTGACAACGGTGCGATAGAGCGAGTGCAATACCGCCCCCGCTGCCCCGATTCTCCGGCCAACCTCTCGCTCCATTGTCCCCTCACTCGTTAACAAGACCCCAAGGTACTTGAACTCCTTCACTTGGGGCAATACCTCCTTCCCTACCCGGAGTACGCACTACATCAGTTTCCTGCTGAGAACCATGGCCTCAGATTTAGAGGTGCTAATCCTCAAATATATTTGACAACTCTATATGTTTTAAATTCACTTCACATAATTACACTTTGACATCATCAGCACAGATATATAGAACAGCTAGAACGGAAGTTCTGCGGCAACATTTTCAAAATGGCTGCGCTCTAGATTCTCTGGCTCATAAAGTTAAAAAGATTCAAAAATGTCTGTTCCCTTACTACTCAGTACACTTGACATTGCGTTTGCTACCGTATATGGGGAGTGTCCTTCCTTACGACCTAGTTGAAACCTCTCTACAATAACGGCAATGTTCTAATATTGGCTATGGTGTTTGAGCCCCGCCTTTATAGGCACGAAGCTGTATATTGTATATGCTCTGTCTATCTATCTATCTATCTATCTATCTATCTATCTATCTATCTATATCTGAAAGAGTCATTATGCCTCCTACACACTGCACGACTCAAAGATGTCAGATCGTGGTACATTCATATTACACAACTGTCTGTCTCGTCATGGAAGTCGTGGCGTTTTCAAATTACACAAAGAATCTGCGAAGGGAGTGAACACATTACAAGACATTTCACTATTGATGAATCACCGACGACTCTGCCTGGACTCTGGTGGTTTAACAATGGTTTCACAACAGAGTACATGCGAGAAGTGATACAAGATACGAAAACAAATGCAGATCATACGTTATGCATTTCAGAATATGATGTGTATGTTTTTAATTATATATTTTATTGGTTACAATATGAAAAAGTACCTCCTTTAAAAATCGACCTATTTGCTTACCTGACTGTCCAAGATAATTGAGAATTTCTCGTCAACTATTCTCTTTCTCCACCCAGTTGTGGTACAGTTCAGATGAAACATCAAAAAGCCACTGGTGCTCCAGCCAATTGTCCACTAATTTTTCCTCCATTTCTTTGGTCCAATGAGACTTTCTTGATACCACAGCCATGCTAGTTGATGTTCTGTTGCAGGTACATCAGGACTCCTCCCACTGAAAATTCCTGTGCCCTGTTTCTTGCTCTCTCATTGGTTGCAGTTGTATTCAGACAAAATATATTTCACATTGCACGATTTGGAATCGCAGACAGGTCCTGACATCGGCGACATGTTGCCGCTTCTCTCAAATCGCGTCTTTGATAGTTCACACATTGTGTTCGTCGCTCATGGGAGTGAGCTCCGATTTGCCTATGAGTTCAGGCTTTTGTCGGCGATCTCCACAAAACTGTCAGTGAGCGAAAATCATTCACTCATGAACATTGTGTGTTCACGTCTTTTTAAAGATGTTGTTCTGTAAGTGTTCCTTGTGCGAGAGGCAAATCCCACTGTCAGATTAGCATGAGAGCTGCATTCTCTGTCTGGGCTGTTCCCACGCAGAGTGAGCTCTCATGGAGACAAACTGCAAGGGCAGCTTCGCTCGCAAATCGCCCTTGCTCTGAAATACGATTCAGCCTCCTGTACCATGGCCTCGTCTCGTTCAGCGGTTCTGACGCTGGAGATGATGACGATGTCATGTCTCTCACTGCATCAGGCGAGTGGTCAGTGGATGAACACAATGTCTTGTTCCCTTCGTCTTGGGGAACCGAGGTTATGTACATAACCTAGACATTCTCTAAAACTTTTAAAGTTACATTTTAACTCATTTGACACATTCAGAGAAAACTTCAACACTATACTTTGAGAGACATAATACAGGTAAACACATATCAATAAGTTATTCAAATTAATGAAAGTTCTTCATTATAGCCATAAAAAAAAATATTTTATGGCAAGACAGACAGTTGTGTAATATGAATGTACCACGATCTGACGTCTTTGAAAGTCGTGCAGTGTGTAAGAGGCTGACTGTTTCAGATATAGAAAATATTTTATTTTTTTGGACAAATTCTGTTAAGAGTGTAGGTTTGGTAAGACATGTTGTTGCTATGACTATGCACCTATGGATGCCCCTGCTATGCCCTTGCTGGACGGTGGTAGTGGCAGTCTAAAGGTTAAAGATATGAGATAGATACCTTGCCTTGATACTAATGTTTTCAAACTTTACACACGCACACGCACGCGCGCGCGCATTTACCCAGTCGTGTCGTCACGCCGTTTACGTCACGCCAATGAATCGCCAGCCAGCAGCAACACTCTACTGGATTCCTGAGAGGAGACAACTGGTGAGTGTGAAAACAAATCACACTATTAATCGATTATATCCAACCAAATAGCATTCAGTATGCGTGTTTATTATATTATTGACAACTAGTCTACTTTCGATCATTTTTGGTGTTTTTATTTTAAATTAAATGAGCGAAGTAATGCTAATGCTAACTGATTTAGCACACATTGTAAACCAATGGGAGACTGTTAGCATGAGCTCACTGCTAGTGTTTGCTAGAATATTCCGCCTCTCTTGAATAACTTCTTTTGACTCTGTGGATTTGAACATATTCAGATGTAAGCTCCTTACTTGCACACAGTTGCTCACTAGCTCGCCACGCTGTTTACATTGTTAACTGTAGATTATTTGTGTTACAGTGTCTTACATTGTAGCTTTTAAAGCTAAGCTCTTCTGTTTCAAGAGTTGGCAACTAAATAGAGGGCGTCGTGCAAAATCATTTAATCCAGAAAATAGCTGCTAATTTTTCTTTATACCGTACGAAATCTGGAAGGAATATCCCACGAAAATTAAAATGAGCTCATCGTTAATCTAATGTTCTGCCTTATCAAAGTGAGGTTTCTGGATTTGCAAATCATTGTCATACTATTTCACTATAATACTGTATTTGGTAATAATAACATTGATCATGCCTGTCTCTTAGGTTTCCTTAACATATTTATTTGTTGAGGTTTAAACCTCAAATCAGAATGGCAGACAACAAGCGTCTTGCATTCTCCATCGTCCAGTTTCTCCATGATCAGCTCTCCTCTGGGGGTCTGTCATCAGATGCTCAAGAAAGTTTAGAAGGTAAGATCATGGTGTTAGAATCACTGCTGTATACTATTAGATTACTGATTTGTAATTAATAGGTCGCAATCTACCCCTTTTCTAGTTGCGCTCCAGTGCCTGGAGACAGCATTTGGTGTGTCTGTGGAGGATAAGGACTTAGCAGTCAGTCAAACTCTGCCAGAAATATTTGCATCTGCAACAAAGCAGGTAAATGTGGTTTCTTTTTTCAGGTGACTGGTTGTCCAGGTTGTACTTCTAAATGTGCTTTCACACTTCGTTTGATTGCTTGGACCAACTCGACTTAATTTCCTCCCCCTTCCGATGCCCGTACTGGTCTGTGTTCACATCATGTTATTTGTCTCTGAACTGCGGTGCGACTACGTCATCAACATGAGTACAAGCGGCAGCTGTTTACCACTGTTACTAGGTAACAACTTGAGAAGATGTCACTGAGTTAGGTGAAGCATTAATGTTTGTCTCTTTTGGATTTATCATGACAACTTGCCATGCACAGAAAACACTTGTGTTTTTCTCCCGCGGATGCATTAAATGTGCAGTGATGTGTTGAATATTAGTAATTGACTGCCAAAGCCCACGGATGCTTAGCAAGAGATGTCAAGAATGTGAGCTGCTCTCTGAAGGCGATTTATTTGTACACAAGCAAGTAGGAGAAATGCATTATACCATAATAATTGTGATCGTGAGCCTGCAAAGATGCAAATTATAAGAAATTACAAGTGGTTCACTTCTGCGATTTGATATGATTGCATTCATATCAGCAAGAAACCGAGTTTACATGAACCGTACTCCAGCCCAGCTTTGCAAGCTGACCCAGGTGCGGTTTGTGGGTGCACACCAGAGTTCGGAAAACAGCGTTCACATTATCCAAACGAACCGAACTTTGATGTCATTAGACCCTGGGTGAGCACCAAAAGTGCTAGTGTGAAAGCACCCTAAATCAGTGTTTTTTCTTCAGGACCCAGATTTCACATTGGAAATCAAGTGGTGACCCAACAGAGTACTAAGATTGTGTATCATATAAAATTAAACTGAAATGTCCTTAAAATCTATTAATATTACCAAGATTATTAACAAGACATTGGCTGAATATGAAAATGTTCTTTTTAGTTTAACTTTGTTTTTACAGTTTTAATGTTCGGTTTATACATTTCTTTTGAATTTCAATGGTTTCATGCTCTTGGCAGCCAGTAAGTAACAGTAGAGGAAACGCATTGTGGTCGCGCAAACCAGGTTTTTCCTAATTTCTTCCTAGTGAACCTGTATTTAATATTGTCTTTCCAACATTTCTTAAGTGTTGAGTCATTTTTAATTATGGCGTTATGTGTAACAGGAAGATGCACTAGAAGATAAGACCAATTCATACAGTGATTCACCTACAGAGGAGCAGTTGGCAGAGGCAGAACATCTTAAAACCGATGGTTGGACTATAATGCCTCAACACATTTATCATTTAAGCCAGATCAAATTATACTCTCAATCATAGATGTGCATATGTTTTTCCACAGGCAATGACCAGATGAAAGTAGAGAACTTCAGTGCAGCTGTAGAGTTTTACTCTAAAGCCATCCAGCTTAATCCTCAAAATGCAGTCTACTATTGCAACAGGTAAATACATGATCTCACTGGCTTGAAAACAATTTAAACCCGGCAACCTTTGTCAAGCACTATTTGTTTTAGAATTGCTATTAGAATCAGTGGTGGCTGAAGGATCGATGTTTCATTTAATGGTTAAAAATCATATGTTTTATTGATTTTAGAGCTGCAGCTTACAGCAAACTTGGGAACTATGCTGGAGCTGTTCAAGACTGTGAACATGCCATTGGAATTGATCCAAACTACAGTAAAGCATATGGACGGATGGGGTAAATTTAACACCAACCATAATAATAATAATAATAATAATAATAATAATAATGTGTGTCCTAGGTTAAGATTTGTGTTACTCCTTTTTGGGGGTAAAAGTATTGAAAAAAAAACAGCATATTCAAGGATTTGTCATTGAATTTGGATTTGTACAGTGTCAGAAAACTATTTAAGGCTATCAGCAGCTCAACTAGCATTAAATTTCTTTTAGGTCACCGTCATGTCAGTGGAAATTCAGAGTTCTCTCCACTTCATAGATTATCTTCCTCTTGCTTAAAGTGGTGTTGACTTCACATTTACATTTTAAATTATGTTTTGCTTACAAACAAGGCTTGCTCTTGCAAGTTTGAACAAATACACAGAGGCTGTGAGCTACTACAACAAAGCATTGGAGTTGGACCCTGACAATGACACTTACAAAGCCAACTTGCAAATAGCAGAACAGAAGATGAAGGAGTCCAGCCCAGTGAGTCCACAGAACCACTCTGATTTTTCTCATTCTGAAAATGGATAAGTTTGTAGTGTTACGGCATTTCTGTTTATGTGTCCAGGCAGGGGGTTTGGGTGGAGTTGACTTGGCTGGTTTTCTAAGTAATCCAGGTTTCATGAATATGGTGAGTAAAGGAGAGCAAGAAATAAAGCTAAACGATCCACATCATGCATTCAGCCATGGCATATATCTATAGTACTAACTCACTGTCTCACTCTTTAGGCATCTAATTTAATGAACAACCCACAAATGCAGCAAATGTGAGTAGATGTCATTTGAAAAAATATTTACTAATATATATATATATATATATATATATATATATATATTTTTTTTTTTATATGCTCACTGAGCACTTTATTAGGAACACGTGTGCACCTACTTATTCATGCAATTATCTAATCAGCCAGTTGTGTGGCAGCAGTGCAATGCATAAAATCATACAGATAATGGGTCAGAAGTTTCAGTTAATGTTCACATCAACTGACAGAATGGGGGGAAAAAAGTGATCTCATGGATTTGGCCGTGGTATAATTGTTGGTGCCAGACAGGCTGGTTTGAGGATTTCTGTAACTGATGATCTCCTGGGATTTTCCCGCACAACAGTATCTAGAGTTTACTCCGAATGGTGCCAAATCAACAGTGTTAAACTGTTAAGGCCATAGTGTTCCTTACAAAGTGCTCAGTGAGTGTGTGTGTGTGTGTGTGTGTATGTGTATATATATATATATATATATATATATATTAACCATGTTTGTTTGTTCCAGATTCTTTTTGAGAAGTAATTGCACACTTTTAATATATAATTTTTACCATAAAACCCTTTTAATGGATCATTGGCGAATTTTTCTTTTGACATGTAGCTGCTTAAAGCAGGTAATACTCATCAGCAGCAGACATTGAACAGCTATTTCTGTGCCCGTGTAGGATGTCAGGTATGATGTCTGGAGCCTATAGTCCTATGGGTGGTGCCACCTCCCCAGGAGCACAAACTGGAGCAGGAGGAGGTGCCAATGACCTTTCTGGCCTCATACAGGCGTAAGTTCACACACTTGCAACACCACTACCCTCTTTCAAGGTCCTAATTGAATGTTAAAGAGTATATTTGCAAGAGGGGGGATTTTCACTGCTAACCTTGTGTTTTCCTGTCATGTGCCAGTGGTCAACAGTTTGCACAGCAAATGCAGCAGCAGAACCCGGAGCTTATTGAGCAGCTAAGGAGTCAAATACGCAGTCGACCGCCAAGTAGTGCTGGCAACGAGGAACCCTGACACTCCCCATGGTATTGCACATAATACAGTTAAATTATTTGTTTGAATTAGTATATCTGATACATATTTTATCGATTTCATCTAAAGAGAAGTAGTGTTTTTATTTTTTAAATGCATTCAAAAGAAGTGTGGTTTGTTTAAAGAGCCTGTCAGTTTACGCATTTCCAAATGCATAATATGCTGTATATATGTTCTGTACTAACATCTCGTCTTCCTCTTTTTTGCTGTAGATTTGCTTATCAATGACCTGGTGGACCTATGGAAAATGGGCCATGTTTTTATTTTTAAGATACACCTTGTTCCTACAATTCAAGTGACGAGATCAAGTTTATTCATCACAATAAAAACTGCATGTGTGCCCACTGCCCCACATTGCTCTACCTGTTGGGAGAGGTTGTCAGTGCAAATGTACACAACATGAATATGGGCACTGGACTCTGACAATTTTTGCTCAAATGTACTGAAACATCACACTGGGTAAATGCTATATTCCCTGGTAATAATCCACTTTACTGGATTCTGATTGTAAACAAATCACTGCTACATGGACATTATGCAGATTTGCTGTGTTAACACCTCAGTGATTCCCTTGTTCAACAACAAGTTTCTGTCAGAACTTATTGGGGTTGACAAATGAACATGTGCAAACATTGATCATTAAATATCAGATTTAAAATAGGATTTGTTGTTCTGTTCTCTCCCATGTCATGCTTGCAACTATAAAACCAACACAATTTGTTGAAATTGCCATTACTAACTTGTTTATAACCTTGAATCATATTATATTGTGATGAATTGGATTAAAGGATGTGATTTTTTTTTTTCAGGAAATGTTGGTGTTGGTTTGTAGGACTGTTTTGTATACCTCATAGTTGATTAAATTGATTTAATTCTGTCATATTATCGGACACAAGGATGTGTCCCAAGTTGCCTACCTAGTTAGCATCATTGGCATCGACGGAATGAGTAACGTAGGATCTCGATAAGCTTTATAAAAGGTCAAGTGGTCTTCAAAAAGCAGCGCTTACTTTCTCGCGATACTACTACGGCCAAAGATGCACAATTACATTTACACAAAAACATAAATTAAAAACGGCCAATATGTAAAACAAGAACGCGTTCTGTGTGAACACTTGTATTGTCAAGGTAGGACGCTCATTCGGTTTTGAGACGCAGCCACTGAACAGGCGCACCAGCTGCAGGAAGTAACAAACTCGGGTAAAACGCCGATTTTCATTAAAGCCGGTACGAATTACTTAACGCTTATATGTCACTGTTTTTTTTTAAATCTTCGAAAATGCTCTTTTAAAGCAAGTCCTTTGTGAAACCCTATTTAATGCGCGTGAAATGTTTGATAGCTTAGCATTTGAGGTAAGAAATACATTTCAGCTAACGAGGACAGTCCTTTTGTCTTCGTTAAACAGGTGTTTTGTGGCTGGCAAAGGTGTTTTTCGCAATCTATGCACCATACAAAGGGTTTAATCTACTTCTTCGATATTAGCTAATCGGAGTTAGCATGCTAATATGTACGTCGCTGACATCTCCAGTGACCTCCATTGTTTATTTAACCAAATTATAAACAACATATCGCCATATAAATTAAACCGTTTGTAAGAGTTAAAATTAATGTTCTGTACATGCATGACAACAGTTGCCAAAGTGTTTGTTTGCCTATCATTTTTTTTCTTTATATTTCATGCCCTTTATTGTTTACCTAATTGCAATTTATAGTGACTAATTTGTGTGGCACTGTACGTTTAAACAATGCCATAGAATGACATTTGTCAAATTCTTACAGGCTGTATTAGGGATGCTGTCCAAAACGTAACCTCAAGCTGCCTGTGCTCCAGTAAAGTGGGAGGAGGTTTGGATTCAAGCTAAGCTTCGGTGTTTATTTTAGATATACATGTTGTGCTGACCTGGGATCACAGTCCGTCTCCTCAGGATGGAGATAACTGTAGCCAAAATCCTCTGCCTGTTGGGGGTCTTTGCCCTCATGTTGGGGGGGATCCTTATTCCTGTACGGGTGATGCAGGCAGAGTTTGATAAAGTCACAAGGTACAGAAAAGTGGTTGCATTCAGCAATTCTTTTGGTGGAGGTGTATTCTTGGCTACCTGCTTCAATGCCCTTCTACCAACGGTTAGAGATAAGGTATGTTATGAATCTTTAAACCCATAAGTATATTTTAATGCATTTAGTTTGTCACTGTGCAGGAAATATATTTCATACATCTTAAGATTAGTCATACTACAATATTTACTTTCAGGAAGTTAACTGGGCCCTCAAGGTGTCATATTACTGTTTGTCCATGTGATCTCCTACTCCGGTTCATTCTTTGTTTGCTTTCAGGTTGAGGAAGTTCTGCAAATGGTAAACGTCACCACAGACTACCCACTGGCAGAGACAATGATGATGCTTGGGTTTTTTCTCACAGTATTCGTCGAACAAGCTGTACTGACTTTCCGCAAAGAGAAGCCCTCATTTATTGACTTGGAGACATTTAACGCTGGTGGCTCAGAGGCAGGGAGTGACTCTGAGTACGATACTCCTTTCATTGACCCGCCTCGAGGTACAGCTGGAGCCCACCAGCACCATTCTCATCACCATGGAAACTTTAGCCCTACAGAACTGACACGTGCTGGGCCGTTGAGGTTGGCTAGCCTGGTGCTGGCACTTTCTGCTCACTCTGTCTTTGAGGGTCTCGCTCTAGGCCTTCAGGAAGATGGAGCTAAGCTCGGAAGCCTCTTCATTGGAGTGGCCATCCACGAGACGCTGGCAGCTGTGGCACTAGGGGTTAGTGTAGCCAACGCAGGAGTGCCCCTACGGGATGCCAGTAAGCTGGGCATAACAGTAAGCCTAATGATCCCTCTGGGCATTGGTATTGGCATGGGTATTGAGACTGCCCAGAACTTGGCAGGAAGTATTATCTCTGTTGTGCTTCAGGGCCTGGCAGCTGGCACATTCCTCTTCATAACGTTCTTTGAGATCCTCTCACGAGAGCTGGAGGATAAACATGACAGGCTTCTGAAGGTGCTGTTCCTGATCATGGGCTACGGTATACTAGCAGGTCTCATCTTTATCAAATGGTGAAAGGGTTCAGAATTATATGGAGTTAAACATGCCAACCATTATAAACAACAGGTTCAGGAAATCTACTGTTAAATGAATAATATTTATAATGCCTCAATTACCATTTAATCCCAAACTCTTGGAGAAAACTGTAGTAGAATTTGTAAAAGATGTAACATAATTTTTTTTACCCATCTTTTGTGTAAATATTACATTTTTAATTATTTGCTTTTAGATAATGTTAGCTGAATATAATGTATTATGAGCGTAAGCAAAAATATAAAAGATAAGATGCAGCCAGATGAGAAACATATTGAGAACTTTGTGTTGAAGTTGGTTGCAATTGTTTAATAATTGAATTCAATGTAGATGATTCTTCAGAATTCAGTACAACTCCCAGAGATTAGTTACTTAACAGAATATCTTATCTGTGGAAAAATACTAATAAAATTGAGTTGCCATTAAACTTTAAAGGGGTCATGTCATGAGGAATAAATTTGATATTTTTGCATACAAGGTAGTTTTACTATAGAAACATACTGCAAGTTTCAGAACTTTAAACTTCCTCTCCAGTCCGAGAGTGTTTCTACTCTGTAAAATCGACTCATTTTGAAATTGGCTACATTATGAGGTCACAGAGCAGTGTTATTTGAATAGCCCCACCTCCACAACATGTGTGATTGTCTCAATGAACTGATGTACTTCAACTCTAAAGGTGGTGATATTTTTGTTGTAGTTTGCTATTAACCAACAAAAATATTAAGATGTCAAAAAAGGTACTCCGATGTTGTGTTCCTGTTTGTGGAAAAACTGCATCTCTCCATTGCCTTAAGGAACTCAATGTTAGGAATGAGTAGGTTATTTAGTTCCTGAATGCATTAATGTGTGACCAGATGTTTTGTCAAGCACATTTCTCTGGGGATTCGTTAAAGAAATTTTATGGTTCAGAATTTGCAAAGAAATTTCTTTTGAAAGATGGAGCTGTGCCCACTAGAACCGTGTCGATGTAATCAAATATAGATATATCACCATTAGGGTTGGGAACTGAGAACCGGTTCTATTCTTTACAAAATACCATAATCGTATGATCTACATGACTTTCAGTTCTGTTAACAGTTCCCCTGTGTGAATTTTCCACTGATGTGGATGTAAAACCATGCTAAAATAATCTGATAAGTGTTTCCTGCAGTGCAATTCAGCAGCAGCGTGCATGCAACGTTCTACATGGTCTACAGCTTAAAACACAAAAATGCATTTTTCTTATGAGTCGGCTCTGTTAAATCTACAACACAAAACATACAACACTTCCAGTATAGTCAGATTCCCAATAGAAGCACTTGTATAAGCTGGTTCCTCTGAATCTACAGTACAAAACATACAGCGCTTATAGTATTAATCTTACACTGATTGCAAATTATGAATGTCCAACTCGAAATTAAATTAGAACTCTAGAAGTCTTACAATCTTAAAGTACAACATTAAACAACAGAATGGTCTAAACTGTCTCTGGAACTGTTAATGTCATGTCATGTTACTTTAGACCTCTGAGACTTTAATCAAGCAGTCTTCTTTCTTTATTTATTTTGCCTAGTTAGGATAAATTGTTGGATTTGTTTTATGTCTTTAATAAGTCTTTTACGAGAATTGTCTGAAATGTATTTCTAATTGGTTATATTTGCTCTGTAGAAATCTTAAAGTGTCTCATCATTTTCAAATGATTCTTCCTAAAAAGTTCTAAAATAATTACTGGAACCGTTATGGAACCAGAATCAATAAATTCCTTACGATTCCCATCCCATGCTATACTTTTTCTCTCGATATTGTATCGAAACTTTAGATCCATGTTTCAATATTTATATTCAGCTATTTGTGTATTCATATCATGTACAGTATATCGCATATGCGACTACAAATGTCTGTGATTAGCCACTGCCTGGTCATTTTTTAGATTTCATGCACCAGTGTTTGAGTAGTGTAGTGGCAAAGAAATTCAGCACAGAGATCTTTTTACAGCGTGATGGAGTAAAAGTTTGGTTTGACCAAGCTCTTTCTTTGTAATACATATCCAAAGATGAGATCTACACAATTCAGTTGTCTTTGAATAATATCTTTTTTTTAAATTAAATTTTATGTTCTTTAGAGTCAGTTATTGATCAAAATCAACAAAAGAAACATTTGAACGTAATCACAAATTCCATGGATGCTGTAAAAAAGACAATTCACCAAAACACTTTTATCAAAGTCCCAGCCACCAGTCTTAAAAACAAAGTACTGTTTTAACACTTGTTCTACAAATCAATGTAAATACTTGTAAATAGAATAAATTAGGCATGTAAAAAAAAAACTTTAACAATATATACATGCAATATAATATAAGCAATTTCAAGACAAAATATTTATTGATGGAATACATGAAATTCCTATATTAAAAAAATAACAGCATTAGCTGAAGTTAATTTATTTCATACTTTGTATAACCATATCGCTGTTCTTTTCTGCATATCGTTGCCCCCTTCTGAATATCACGGCACCGTTTTGTGGCCCGTTCTGCATAACACAGCGGCTCAATTCAGCTAATCACGGCCCCCCTTAACCGACCCGCCTGGTTCTCCCGATGGCCAGCCTGATCGGCCCTAAAGTGCGACAGCCCACCGGGAAATTGCCTGGTATGCCAGATTACCGATCCAGCCCTGTATATGACTATATTGTATACAACAGTAATTCCACTGAGTGACAAAATTAATACTACAGTTTCTGTCTGTGTTTGTTTGACATGTAAGGAATTGTATAGTCAGCCATTTTTATGACAATATAAACCATGATCTGGACTCCAACATGGAGCAGATTGTGCTTATTACACCGTTACACCAAAGAAATAATTTCTCACGAAATTTGTTGTGATATTAAATTATTTATTATATAAGAATGTGGAGTGCAAAGAAAGACAGTGGTGAAGTTAGTGGCTGTCATCTCATCTGCCTTATATTAGCCAGGATGTCCTGTATTTTAGCTGAAATGAATGCCCATTATCCGGTATTTAAGCAACGAACAGTCAAGGGCAATCCCCTCCCCTGGTCAACCAGCTAGTATCCCATATTTCCCATTACGAGGTGTGTGTTGATGCAGCCACACTACAGAGGCGAATGCCCAGGTAGACTGTCCATTACAGTTTGGTACACATTTATTAACCCTTCATTCTCAGCTTGTATTAGTCTGGACTATTTTCACCCAGCTTTATAAAGCATTATTGTAACAACATGTCTCGGATGCCTAATAATATAAGTATTCAGGAGCCACAGTATGCCGACTTTGTTCAGTTTCAATTGTTATTTCAGTTGGAACCAGGGTCAGAAATTAACTTTTTCATAAGGGGACGATATTTTAATTAGTTTCCAGGGGCATTTTTTGCCTTCGTAAAGGCAATTTTTTTTATAAACGTATAAAATTACTTTATCATTTAATTGTATACCAATTAAGTGAGACTGGCCGATGAGCAGTGAAGTATAGCACAGTGACCAACAGTGTTCCTCCCTAGAACAGTTTATTTTGAATGAGAGGAATGAACGATTGCACAATTTAACACAGGAGCATGTCACTGAACTGATGCAGAGTGCCTGTCTGTGCGTGACTATGGTACTATGAATTGCCACTCAGCATTTGTATGACGGATGGTGCATCAATGGATCAACTAATGTTCTGCGAAAATTCAAATAAAGATTGCGATTTATGTATTTGTAACTATATCAGATGTTATTAATTAAATAACAGGAACTTTTTTGCTCCCTTTTTTTGCATTTCGAGTAAATTTTCATTAATTTTCAACCCTGGTCAGAACAACTGTCCTTGTTTGATTTTGTGCTTTCACGGGATTTTGTAAATCTCTTGCACATTTTCATTCTTATATTCTTGGAAAAAAAAAAAAAAAAAAAAAAAACAGTTCTGCAAGTGTGGCTTGGACTTCAAAGATGTTAACCAATCATAACACAGGATCCTTAAAGGGGACAGCACAAAACTGAGTGTTTCAGACAGAGGGCCAGAGACAGTGTGGAAAAATGTTATTTTAATATATGAATATTAAATATATATTGTGCAAAAACCTTTGCTAACATTATAAGTGAACCTCAATTAAAATAAATAAAAGGAGGAAAATGCATGACATGACCCCTTTACACTGTGTGCACAATTATTAGGCAAATTGTATTCCTCAGGATTAATTTGTTTGTTGAACAAACACAATGCTCTCAGTCAATCCAAAATGTTATTGATCCTCAAACCTGAATGTTTAACAAAGAAAAAGTGAGTTTTGTCTTTCTCATGGGAATATATAAGTGTGCGCAATTGTTAGGCAACTAGTGTGCACAATTATTAGGCAACTAAATAAAAAATATATGTAATAACTCAATTGGTTTTTCACATTTTTTAGAGAAAGTGCAACAAATAAGTTACACAAAATGACAATTAAATACAAATTTTGGCCTTTCAAAAATATTCAGTGACCAATATATCCACCCTTCTTTACAATAAATGCTATGAGCCTTCCATCCATGGAGTCTGTCAGTTTCTTGATCTGTTCACGATCAACTTTTGCTGAAGTAGCAACCACAGCCTCCCAAATGCTGTTCAAAGTGGTGTATTGTCTTCCCTCACTGCAAATCTTACATTTGAGAAGGGCCCACAAGTTCTCAGTAGGATTTAAGTCAGGTGAGGAAGGGGCCAAGTCATTATTTGGGCATATTTGAGGCAGTGGAGTACTTGGATGCATGTGATGGAGCATTGTCCTGCATAAAGATCATGTCTTTCTTGAATGCTGAGGACTTCTTCCTGTACCACTGTTTGAAGAAAGTACTTTCAAAAAACTGGCAGTAGGTTTAGGAGTTGAGTTTCAGTCCATTTTCAACTTGAAAAGGTCCAACTACTTCATCTTTAATGATAGCAGCACATACCAGTACCCCTCCTCCACCTTGCTGGCACCTGACTCAAAGTGGTGCCCTGTGTCCATTAGTGATCCAACCAAGGGCCCATCCATCAAGAGTCACTCTCTTCATCTGTCCATAAAACCTTTGAAAAATCTGTACTCATGTATTGCTTTTCCCAATCTTTTCTTTTGATTGTATAGTGGTCACGCCTCAATAGTTTAGCTATTTCAAGAGTGTTGCATCCTTCTGAAAGCCATTTTACAATATTTGACTTTTAAGTGTCAGTTAAATCTATTTTTTTTGGCCAATTTTACCTGATGTAATGAAGCTGCCTAATAATTATGAACATCTTGATATAAGGTGTTAGTCACTTTCACCACACCCTCCCTCATAACACAAATACAGATCACCTGAAAATGATTGAATCCAATAAGCATTCAAGTTTATATGGTTTGCAGTTGGAAAATGTGCATGGAAATAATACGATCAGAATACTCACTTGCCTAATAATTTTACACACAGTGGAAGCTCTTATCCATAGCAGTTTTGGTTGTTTCATGTGACTGCTGGGGGCACTACACAGACAAATGCTGGTTACACATTACGATAAGGTTTTATTTGTTAACATTTGTAAATATATTAACCAAATGCTGTTTTGTTTAGGTCCTTATTGTCCTTGGATTTACTTTTTAAGGAAACTGTTCAGTTTAAATTCATTTTGTTAATTGTCTCATTAAGGCTGTATTTGATCTAATTGTTGTTGTTTTTATCAGTTGCTATCTTCCATACTAGCACCATTTAGAGGCTTAAATTGTGATGTATAGCAGGAAGTGTTTCATTAGTGAATTCATGAAAACTTTGTTTTGAAAATGACTCAAAAAACCCAAAGTAACACTCAGGAAAGTGAAACGTACAACTTTTTATCCCTGTGTTTTTAACAACTTTAAACTGTTTTGTATTAAACTTTTTACTTTTTCATACTTGTTACATTAGTTACATACAGCTACAGTCTATGGGTTTAAAGTCATTGCTTTTTTACAAGTGACAAATATATATATATATATATATATATATATATATATATATATATAGTATTTCATTGGTGCAAAGCCAATTATTAACCAACTTGTGATTTAATAAACATTATTCTCCTGATTGTGCATTCGTATTTCAGCAATCAGTATACTCTGATATTTTTTTATTTGTATTTTCTTTGTCATCAAAATAGTTCTAGATCACTCTACATCAGTGGTTCTCAACTGTTGGTTCACGACCAAAAATGGGTTACTAGACTGTTTTGATAGGGTCATTGATAAGAGGAAAATCAATACTATAAAATCCAAATAATAAATGCAACTAACTATATAATTGTGCATAGGACTTAATCAGGCTTATCAACTTTTACAAGGGTGGAGAAAATGCTTCACATTTGGTTAACGTCATATCGCAGGCATCCAATTTAATCCAATTTTGGTGTTTTGGTTCATCTGGTCTTCTGTCACTTGGTATAATATGGCTAAGGCCTAGACACAATCTGCGTGTGCAGAAATCTGCAGAAGATTTCTACAGAATTGCAACATCTGTCATTCACAAAATTTTAACAAGTCCCCCACCCCTTGCATGTTAGTTTAGTGTTAGTTAGTTTATTAAATATTTTGGCAAATGTTTGTATGCTTTCAGCTACCTATAAGAGTATAGTACTCATACAGTAGCTCCATTTAACACATTTTACCATCTTTAAATCCTTTCTGGAGATTTCACCTCAAAATTCATGGAGAAAATGTGTAAAAGTAAGCTGATTCCATCTGTGCCTGCAAGGCCTTAATAATACAGTATTTAGCCGTGTTTTTGTTCGATATGTAAATCCCAATTCTGCTTTATATGCATGTCCAAAATTATACATTTTCCTATTAATCATAATTTGCATATCGTTGGGCCTTCATGGTCATATTAACCCTAACCCTACCAACCCTACCCCTCAATGTCTTGTTTTAAGGACATTTTTGTCCAACTGTTTTGTTAATGTATCTCCACTTAGTCCAATGTAATATATTTGCTGTGAACCAAAACCATTTAAGACCCACTGCTCTAGATAATCACCTGATTGGAAAAGTTCCAGATACCATGTAACCAGTCTGACCCTTTGTCTCACACTGTCACAAAGCCAATATCTGACGCACAGAGTTCCTGATCTATCAGAATCTTAACACAGGCTAACTGCAGTAAACATTATTCTCACATCAAACTGCCATTAGTCATGATAGGATTAAGGTTTGATTGGATTACTGTGATATCATTAAACTAGCACACTGTCTCCACAACATGGCCTTGTTTACGAAAAAATAATGAGATTGCTCATGGCAGGGACAGCTGCCCTCCTTGTTTTTATACAGTGGCCCCCAGTAGTGGCTCGTGACCACAGATATAGGTGGGGCAGGATCTTGCATTATTCCATCACAAGGCAGTACCCTAAGAACATAGTGTTGATTCTAATATTCTGAATAAGAATGCTTTATCTTAAAATGTTGACTTGTTGCAGATCTAAATTAAAATGTTATTTTATCATTTTAAGTGTTGTTGAAGAACACCATGAAGGAGAGTGAGAGAAAAATAATCTACATGCCATTAACATGTTTCCACAGTACTAAAAAAATAAATGTTTTATAATGATAATAATGTAGTTACAGTAAATTTAAAACAGAAATATTCAAGAGCCGAGGCTTTTTGACAGTTTGTCATCATACAAAACACAATGTCTTATCACCTACCTTTATCTTTTGATTGCCAAACAATTAGTTTTTGTTTTTTTTTAATGTCTGGCTCTTCAGGAAGAAAGTGTTTGATGGTCAGTTCAACCCAATCGCATGAAAAGTCGTACATAATTTACGAGGTGGCTATTTCGTGTGATGTCGCACGATTTTGTTCATATAAACTCATACGACTTCTTCACGTGCAGATTCCCAGTTTTGCTTCGAGGCGTTAAGGACATGCTTATTAGTATTATGCCCTAACTCCTTATCTAAACTTAACCGACCAGTAGAGTGTGTAAACATATGAAGCTGTTGTGTGTGACAGAAGCAAGTAATTGTCGCGTATTATGGAAACGATGTCCAGCAATGTCATTGGCTGTAGTGAAAGTCATAGGAATTCAAACGAGTGCAGTCGCACAATATTATACAAATTAGTAAAAGTCCAAATTTAGAAAAGTCATACGAATACAGACGATTTTGTAGTGAGAGTGTGTTGGTCAATTTGCCTTTAATTTACCATAGAAACGACACACTGTTATACACGTTAATTGATAGTGCTTGCCATATTCGCGATCTGTCACACTGCTGGCACACATTCATTCTAAAATTACCTTTTGGTTTGTTACTACGTTAATAGGCAGATTTACTCCTGGTCAAATGGGTCTCAATGAGGGCTCGTTGCAGTACCCTATTTGACCACAGGTTTCCATTGGGAAAACTGAGAGGCGCTGTGGAGGTCGGGAGGGAAGCATTTCTTTCCCACATGCTTGAATATCTTTATCAAACACTGTTTAACAGAGCTTTCAAACGCTTTTCGGATTAAAAATAGGATAAAATCTTATAGGCCTACTAGGTCTGCTTTTAAATACACATGTCAGCATTTTTTTCACATTTACGGGAAAACCAATTACATTATACGGCTTTAAACTTATATTCCATTATTTCTGTGATTATTTGATTGTTGGAAACATAAAAATAAAGATATTTTAACGTTGAAAAATTAAGATAAAGCATTTAGGTTAAAAGTGGCACTAACCCGTGTGTAGCCTATTCCGCAAAAGCAGTGGGATGTGTATGAAGGTTTCTGGTGTTTCCCCCATTGGATTTAAATCTCTGTAGGCATTCATGGCAATGGGCTTTCTCGGTCTCATCGAGCAAAACCCAAAATAATTCATCTCCTACATGAATTGTGTTGTGTAAAAAGCATCTCACTCTACAAATTTGTATTTTAATCCATATTATCCATTAGGAGACCTGATCACCAAATTAACACACTGGGATTCAGACATGTGTTTGAAGCATGGGACCACTCAAACAATACCATATAAAGGGCAGAATTTTGCGCTCTTAAAGGGCACTGCATGAAGGGGACGTCACTCGAAAATACTTTATTTTTTTAATGTTATTGGAGACAGGTCTGATTCAAATTAAGGTTTTAGCAAAAATATTATTTATTTTTACAGCATATACAAAATAACTTGTGGTACTACCGTATTGACGGCACCATTTAAAAAATACTGTGGCACCCCCAGTATGTTGAAGCTTTAGTATTGCGATACTACAGTAGTACGAGTCTACCATGCAACCCTAGTTTTTAGTATGAATCCATGTTTTCAAATGGATAAATATTTAGGCGGTGCTATGACCTACCTGCCCTTGTAAATAAGCAGCACCTGGTGGCCCAGAAGAAGTAATTGGAGTGGAAACATAAGCCAACTTAAAATATATGTAATTGCATTAGATAGCAAAATATTAAGTGGCATCTTCATACATATGATGCTTTATCATTTATTTTAGAACTGACTCTTAGTTCACATATAGACTTGCTCCACTCACGTTTAACAATTAAAAGTGTTCAGATTTGGAGCTTATTGTCTTTGCCAATTTTTAATAAATAAATACAATGGTAAAAATGTAATTGAAAACCCTATTAACCATTTCATTTCACAAACTGTCTGCAAAGTATGTGCCAAAATAACTTAATTAATTAAATTATACAATTTTCATTTTCACAGTGACAATGCATTGTTCCTGTCAAATTAAAAAACTAAAATGCAATTGAACATTTGACTTATATATATTTATAATATAATATATTATATATTTATATTTATAATATATTATATATATTTTATATCAAACCCAGTAACGAGGAACTGACTAGCACCATTACCTGGCCCACTGTAAAAAAAACTGTAATTTTAATGTAAAAGAACCTAAAAATGTTACAAGAAAAAAAAAAATTTGTTAAAGGTGCAAGATTCAGAAACCCTTGTTAATAATGACACCTGTGAAATTATGTGAACTGCAGACTGTTGCTAGTGTTTTCGCACACACTCCATAGGGTCAAAACATTGATTTAACGCACAAAGAGACTGAACGTGATCCACCAGCATCATGCTGACAGATGAGGTATCATAATTAAAATTGCAGTTATGATTGCTTTACTACAAACTTTGAGACTAAACTAAAAATACTTATCAGCTAACATAGCTAACTGATAAACAAATACAGCTACAGTACATACTACCAAACTATACCAGAAAGTTTACTGTTGCACTGCACTGTTATGTTGCACTATTGTATGTTTTGTATGTCATATGTTGTACTATGATAAAGAAACCAGCGTATTTGTGATGTTCAAAGGACGGGACTATGTTTCATTAAATGTCTGAGATTTTATTCAGAACAACTTGCTCTACACGAGGTGACATGTAACTCTCTAGTTTAACGCCTAGCCGTCTCTACAACTAGTTGAGCACCACAGCTCCCCCCATAGGGTTACTTACTCATTACATGACAGTATTTGCTTACATTTATCCTGTATACCTGACTATTGGTATAAAGAGAAGATCGTTTAAATTATTTGAAAGTTACGAAGGTAGCTTGCAATTCATCAGCGTTAGTAGGCAAGATCAAGTTAGCTAAAATTATGCAGATAAATGCTTATGGCACTATATTTCACATGCTTTACAGTTATGTAAGCTTTTCTGTCCAATAAGAAGAACGACAATTCAGAGTCCTTCCAGGAATCGAGTGCCCTGCCGATGTTCACTTAGTTTTCGCTCAACCACAATCATGTTCCCGCTTAGGCAGACAGGATTCAGTAGAAGGCTCTCGGAAGCGTGCATAAACATCACATCCTTTGGATTTTCCTGACAAAACTGACCCACTCCCTTCGCATGAAAATCAGTCTACAGGCTTTAATAGGCAACCCAGGAAGTCCTGGAAGGGCTCTTGTTTTAAGTTACGTTACAAGCCGTTCACACAATGGCAAAAAAGGAGACGATTAAATTAAAATTGTTACCTACTGCATCTTTAACAGTTAAAGTATATGTAACATATCCCTTAACATATATGGTAAAAATTATAACACATTTAACAATATTATTATTTAGATGTAAAAAATATTTTTATACTTTAATTAACAGTAAAAAAAATATATTTATTATTTTTAACAAAAGAATACATTTACTTTTATGGTAAACTATTGTTAAAATTTGATTAAAAAAACAAACAAAAAACAAACAAACAACAACAAAAAATAATAATTGGATGTTCCCAGAAGTCCCTGCATGACCCATTCCATTTCATTATATTTTTTGGAAATAGATATGTTTCTTCTTATTTTTATATAACTTATTTTTTATATAAATTATTTTTTATATAACTTGTGAACACCTCGATGTACAATAACAATGTACATTGAGGTGTTCAGTGTTATATTTTCTGTAGTTTCGTTATTGTTTATTGCATTATTTTTAATGTCACGTGTGTTACCCTGATTGTCTTTTGTGTGTGTGTGGGTAACACTGTTTACTGTCTCCACATATTTCAAGTCAAGTCATTTTTATTCGTACAGTGCTTTTCATAATTTCAAAGCAGATTTACAGAAAATTATGCTTTAACAGAAATGGCTGTAATATAGTAATGTCTTCAAGTCATACTAGTGCAGTTTATTAAAAAAAGAAGAAAAAAAACACAATTGCAAATTACAACTTAAAATAATTATATTTTTATTTAGACCTCCAGAGATCAAGCTTAAGGAGACTGTGACAAGGAACACAAAACTCCATTAGATGTTGGTTAATGGAGAAAAATATCCTTGGGGGAAACCAGACTCACTGTGGGTGCCAGAAACCAGCTGACTAACAACATGAATATAATGCCAATATTATTTATTTATGTGTAGTACAAGCCAAGATTTAAAATTTAAAAAGTGTTAGGGGCCCATTTTTAAACAAATCTTTTGTATTAACTGTAAGATTAATGACTAAAGTCTAAGAATTTACATTCTTAATTATCTGCATTAAGTGCAAACAGATGCATTGTCTTTTGTTATTTGGCTGATAAAGGCTGCAATTAATTTATTATCTATATATTCCATTTTAAGAGTGTAGTGCACTAGTTTGACTGTAAGCTTGTGGCAATTCAATTCCAGGGGAGTCTTAAGTCCAAGTTTCAGGCAGTGTCCAGTTGACCTTCTGTTGTTATTATGGTGATTAACAATACATTTTACAGTGAAAAGCAGATTTTATATTTATATATAATGGTTAATATGGTGTATATAATTAAATAATATAAATGGTAGTGGACTGTATACAGCACCATAATGACATCCTGTTATTTCTGAATCATGGTCACTGTATTTATTTTTATTTTTTACGGTAAATGTCTTCCATAGCTCAATTTCAGAGCATATGACAAACTTCCTACAAAAAAAAAAAAAAAAAAAAAAAAGAGAGAAAAACTTAGCAGAGATTTGAGCACATTTGAGTACACAGGGTAGTGTATGGTGATATGACAAAAAAGTGCACACAGAACATTAAAGTGAGACACAGAATATAAAACAATGTAAGAGTATAAAAAGACAAAGAAATAATAGGATATATAACAGAATGGCATATGTACATGTGCAATTGCTAATGTATGTGCAAGGTAGGGGTACAGTTATTTAATTAAATATGTGAATTGACATATGTACATGAGATATGTATTTACATTATTGCACTATGAGGGAGTCCTGTGGCATTTTAACTGTTCGTGAGGAAAATAGCCTGAGGGTAAAAACTGGATGTCCAGGCGCTCAGTGCTCTGTAGCGCCGGCCAGAAGGCAAGAGTTCAAAGAGGGAGTGTGCAGGGTTTGTGGGGTCCAGAGTGATTCTACCTGCACGTTTCCTCACTCTGGAGACATACAGGTCTTGGAGGGTGGGTAGGGGGCACCAATAATACTCTCAGCATTTCTGACTGTCCATTGTAGTTTTGGCTGAACCAAACCAGACAGTTATAGATGTACACAGGACAGACTCAATGACGGCCGAGTAGAACTGTGTCAGCAGCTCCTGTGGCAGGTTGAACTTGCGAAGGAAGTACAACCTCTGCTGAAAACTGTTCAGCTTTTCAAAGTAGCTTCTTTTAGCCACTCTAATTTCCTTTGTAAGTGTGTTCCTGGCCTGGTTCTATAATATTTTATCCCCAATTCTGTAAGCATCCTCTTTGGCATTAGTGGTAACAAGATCATGTTAAGGCATGTGCTGACTTTCCCTGTGGGTTTAGAGACACAGATAATTTACTGCCCTCACTATAGATCAGGTTCACATACTACACAATGCCCTTTTGTCCCTTTGTACCTCTGCTGGTAGTAAATACGCAAAAACCGGGGGTTATTGACATCATTTTCCGTCATGCCAGAAATAAAATAGTAGGGCATCAGGCCACTGTCAACAGGGTAGTGTTAGATTTTATTACTGCGTCCTAATCCTCTTAGCCTCCTAATTCCATTTGACCATGGTCTTGAGTTGCTCGATGAATGCATGATGGCTTAATCCCTCGCTAGAAAAGGTTACCACCACTTTGGCTCTCTGCGTTACTCGCAGTGTCTCGCCATGGAGGAGCTACTGATACCCACAGATGCCGAGGAGGTGCCCCCCGAGCCTCCCCAATTCTTCTCTCCAGCAGGACCTGCTAAAACCCCACTGGAGAGAGTGAAGGGCTGTGTGAAGAGCAAGTTCTCGGTCAATGTCATGGAGTATGTGAAGGAGTACATTAGGCGAAATGGACTTCTGACTCTATCAGTGCTGGCTGTGATCACAGGATGCATCCTGGGCTTCATGCTGAGGGGTCTGGCCCTCTCCACACAGGTAATTCACTCAGATTTGAATGAAGTAAATCATTATGAAAGTGTAAATGAAAATGAACACAAGGCAGTAATATTCAAAAGGTATAATGATGCAGTTTGGGTGATTACCATGGTAGGTACACCCTGTTTGTGGACACATTTTATGAAGGGTATTATTCTTAGATTTAATCTCAGTCCATTGTGTGTTTTGTGACCCATTAACTGGCTCATATTTTTCCCAAAAAGGGATCTTAGTTAAATCTGAGAATTTTGCCAAGATTGTTTGATTCAAATAAACAGCACCACATAGTCTCACTATCAAATTTGTTGCAACATCTCTCTAGCCTTTAACTATATTCTTGCTTCAAGCCAATTCTATAATTTCATAGTGTGGTTTTTAGTAGGAAAATTAGCTCAGTCTACATGTGCTTTTAAGGGGGCATTTTATTAACTATGGTTAGGTGATTTAAGACCAGCAAACATTCACTTAAACAGATTTTAGAGGGCACACATTGAATTCACTCCTCATGTTTCAGGATTTAATCAATCTTCACGACATAACAAAAGATGACATGGGAACAACATTTTTGACCTTTGATGTGATTGATGGTTGGAGGTATGTAGGGGAGAATGTTAGTGAGAATTTAAATGAGAACATTCTATGCTCAGTTGACTTAATCCCAGACATAGAGCAGTCTGCCAAGGCAACTGGAGGTTGACGTGGGAGAGACAGTCACACAGAGTGTGACGTTTGAGCCTTTTAATGTCAACAGTCAGGAGAAACATACGAGGAATATAACTCAGAGGGGCTGTGTGGGAGATGAACTTGGACACTGAAAGCTATAAGCTCATGAACCCTACTTGGTCTAAATTGTAACTAAATTACAATTTAAATAGTGCTGTCAGTCGCTATAAATGTTATTTCACTCTATATATTTTCATAATGCACTTCTTTTCTATTAAGAAAGAAAACAAAACAATATGTAACAATAATATTTTACTAACATTTTCCAAACAAAGCCTTCTACAATATAAAGATAGAAATGCACTAAAATATCACCAATTCAAGTGTTTCACTAAGTTTTAGTACGAGGTTGACTAATTGAAAAAATAGACCCCACATAGGTTGCATATTTATTGCAATAGGCATTAAATCTCATAAAATTTCATCCTTCACAAGGTTATTCAGCCAGTAAACTGTGCTTTGCTGCAGCAATCGTGAGCTGCTTTCATGATTCGTGTCAGGGCGTCAACGCCAATAGAATTAAGAGGTGTTTTCCACATAATTTGATCACTGACATGGCTGTTGAGTGTGGCTGAGTTCGGAATGGCATACTAGTCATACTACTTCTGCCAAATATGTTTATGGCAGAAATAGGAAAAGTAGTATGGTAGTATGCAATTCCAAATTTGACCACGTGTTTGTGGTGTGTGTTTCAGTGTAATGACTCTGGGCGGACACATCGTTCAAGGTTTCGACCTGCTCCGACCAGTGTTTATGCTGATTTATGCTTTATTAATGGTAAATGTGTTCTTAATCACAATTAAGAAAAATTAATGCATTCAGCTTTTAAAATGAATCGCACAAATGAATGTGTTAACTTTGACAGCTCTAACTTTAAATGGTGAGGGCAAAAACATGAAAGAGAATTGCAAAGGCTTTCAGTCATTATCACAAAATAGTCTCTGACACAAAAGGGTCTCGTATCATCCTGAAGAGGGATTACTTACTCATTACATGTCAACCTAGAAAATGCATAAATATTTAGACATTAAATATTGATTTGAGGCTATTCTGGGAGTTGAAACAGAAATCGGAGTGAAGATTTGCAGTGGTTCTCACAGGATTTTGTGAGACTGTGGTGGGTGGACCTCGGATCCTCTAGGTGTGTCTTGAGGCATGCTCCCCCGGAAGAACATTTTGCATATTTTAAAGTTAAATGCATCAATCTGGTGCACTTTGAGAGCAATATTATGAGGCTAGATCCATGAAGAACTTTGTGCTCTTATATATAATGTTGTGCTCTAGTAGTAATTTAATAAAAAACACATTGCTTGTATAGATATGAATGGTGATGACACGGCAAAAAAAGTCACACCCACAAAGCATAAACGAGACGCAGAGTTTAACGCAGTTCACAAATGGTCAAAACAAAAAAATGACTAGAGCATATACACTCACCTAAAGGATTACTAGGAACACCATACTAATACTGTGTTTGACCCCCTTTCGCCTTCAGAACTGCCTTAATTCTACATGGCATTGATTCAACAAGGTGCTGAAAGCATTCTTTAGAAATGTTGGCCCATATTGATAGGATAGCATCTTGCAGTTGATGGAGATTTGTGGGATGCACATCCAGGGCACGAAGCTCCCGTTCCACCACATCCCAAAGATGCTCTATTGGGTTGAGATCTGGTGACTGTGGGGGCCATTTTAGTACAGTGAACTCATTGTCATGTTCAAGAAACCAATTTGAAATGATTCGAGCTTTGTGACATGGTGCATTATCCTGCTGGAAGTAGCCATCAGAGGATGGGTACATGGTGGCCATAAAGGGATGGACATGGTCAGAAACAATGCTCAGGTAGGCCGTGGCATTTAAATGATGCCCAATTGGCACTAAGGGGCCTAAAGTGTGCCAAGAAAACATCCCCCACACCATTACACCACCACCACCAGCCTGCACAGTGGTAACAAGGCATGATGGATCCATGTTCTCATTCTGTTTACGCCAAATTCTGACTCTACCATCTGAATGTCTCAACAGCAATCGAGACTCATCAGACCAGGCAACATTTTTCCAGTCTTCAACTGTCCAATTTTGGTGAGCTCTTGCAAATTGTAGCCTCTTTTTCCTATTTGTAGTGGAGATGAGTGGTACCCGGTGGGGTCTTCTGCTGTTGTAGCCCATCCGCCTCAAGGTTGTGCGTGTTGTGGCCTCACAAATGCTTTGCTGCATACCTCGGTTGTAACGAGTGGTTATTTCAGTCAAAGTTGCTCTTCTATCAGCTTGAATCAGTCGGCCCATTCTCCTCTGACCTCTAGCATCAACAAGGCATTTTCGCCCACAGGACTGCCGCATACTGGATGTTTTTCCCTTTTCACACCATTCTTTGTAAACCCTAGAAATGGTTGTGCGTGAAAATCCCAGTAACTGAGCAGATTGTGAAATACTCAGACCGGCCCGTCTGGCACCAACAACCATGCCACGCTCAAAATTGCTTAAATCACCTTTCTTTCCCATTCTGACATTCAGTTTGTAGTTCAGGAGATTGTCTTGACCAGGACCACACCCCTAAATGCATTGAAGCAACTGCCATGTGATTGGTTGATTAGATAATTGCATTAATGAGAAATTGAACAGGTGTTCCTAATAATCCTTTAGGTGAGTGTATTTGAGCCACCAAATAAATGAAGCAAAAGTGGTTACCTGTGTTGAACTTTCTCCTCAGATGATGAAAATAGTAAAATTTTCAGAGCTGCTTCCAATAACGTTAGCATTTGATAATTGGTTCCAGTGCGTGAGTATGCGCTCGTACAGCAGGGGGAAGTGGTGGGGGTGGCTGACTGACTGGGAGTGAGAGATGCATTGCAGCAACAACGGTGCAAAACAAGACGTTAGAAATCTTTTATGTTATTATGAGAAGTGTAAAAAAAAAATGTTTTCTCTCTCCCCAATTTTCAATGAGCTCAAAGTCCTCATGATGGCTTAGTGACTCGCCTCAATCCGGGTGGTGGAGGACGAATCTCAGTTGCCTCTGTTTCTGAGACCGTCAATCCACAAATTAAATCACGTGGCTTGTTGAGCACGTTAACGAGGAGACATAGACGTGTGGAGGCTTCACGACATCGACCGTGGCATCCATGCACAACTCACCACACGCCTCACTGAAAGTGAACCACATTAAAGGAGGTTACCCCATGTGACTCTACCCTCCCTAGCAACTGGGCCAATTTGGTTGCTTAGGAGACCTGGCTGGAGTCACTCAGCACACCCGCAAACTCCAGATGTGGTAGTCAGCTTCTTTACTCGCTGAGCTACCCGGGCCCCCTTAAAAATATTTGTAATTACAGTCTAGGTAATTAATGGGAAACACTGATTTGTTTAAACTAGCACAGCTTTGTAGGAAGTAAGTGAACTGGGAAAACAGTCAAATATGGTTATTACACAAAAACATTGATTTGAATCAAGTATCCCAGAGAGCCATTTAATTAAAAAAAAAATTGCATACATATTGCAGTTATGAATAACATATTTTATAAACAAGAAATGAAAATAAAATACCTATGACAGTGGTTGTAAAATGTTGTACCTTTTTAGCCTATGTTACAGCATCCTTAACATTCATTCTTTTTTATCTATAAACTGATAATAAAAAGTTACATACTACTGTATATGACATTTTGACATTTTATTAAAGTCTTTAATACCTCTAAAATACAGATATTTGTTTTTCTAAACAGGCAAAAATCTATTTATCCTTCCCTGGAGAGCTGCTTATGCGAATTCTTAAAATGCTGATTCTCCCTTTAATCACCTCCAGGTGACACTTTTACTCACTTTGTATATTTAATAAATTTACAATCAGACAAAAATATATTTTTTTCATAAATAAAGACTCTGTAGACATCTCCTCATATCAGCTCTTACTGTCTACCTGTAGTTTGATGTCTGGACTGTCGTCTATGGAGTCAAAGGCCTGCTGCAGGATGGGGGTGCTGACAGTAACCTATTACCTTTGGACCACGTTCATTGCCGTAGTGGTTGGCATTATACTTGTTCTGATCATCAAACCTGGCTATGGAACAGACATGGAGAGCCATAGGCTGGGGGGTGGACAGGTCATGACATCTGCAGATGCACTGCTAGATCTGGTCAGGTATGACTGTCGAGAATAGACTATGAGAAACTCAGTTTAATATCAGGGTGACTGTGAGATTGCCAAATAGGGTATGTTCCTGGACTGACATCTTTTGTTGGTCCTGCAACATCATAACTAAAACCCTATAAACATAGCCTGAAACCTAACCCAAACCAATCCTAACTCTTACCATTAAATACCCCTAAAATCAAATGTAAATGATTGGTTGAGATCAATGTTGTTGTCGACAAGTAGGCCAAATTGCTGGATCAACATCCTTGTTAGTCCTGGATCAATATTCCCATCAACTAAAGGGGCTTTTCCATTGCACGGTACAACTCAACTCAACTTGACTCTGCTCACTTTTTTGGGGTTCTCCACTGGATAGTACCTGGTACCTGATACTTTTTTTAGTACCACCTCGGTCGAGGTTCCAAGCGAGTCGAGCCGATACTAAATGTAACGTCAAAATCCTGCAGATCACTAAATGGTTAGGGAGAATTATCACTACCAGCGTCACTGTATTTCCAACACGGGACATCATCCCGCTAGTTTTAAAGTTAGCAACAGCGATAACAGTATAATTTGTTCATGCATCTTTCGAATTGTGAAAAAGAAATGGCTGTGCGCAAAACCACGCTGTGGTCAATAAACGAGGTGCAGATGGTCCACTAGTTAGCGATGAGCGAAACGAGAAAATCTCTCTCAGGAAGTGTCTCAGCTGTTGGCTGTACACGGCTACCACAGGACCTACCAACAGTGTAGGGAATAGTTAAGAAAAGCATAAAAGTGACTACAGATCCATCAAGGAAATGTGGAAGTGTTTCAACCAAATGGACTCTATCTAAACCGGCGAGGAATGGGAGGGAGAGTGCCCTGGACTCAGCCACGATGGAGGATGGTACATTTTGTTACGTTAACACTATATTCTGTTTGAAAGCTTCACTTTATTTAGTTGACCAGCTAATGGAAGCATAGTTCTGAAACAACCAGGCCAATTTAACTGTTACACTTGTGTAAAATCACTATGCAACAACTGCTTTATGCAGCACAATGAGCTAGTAGCTAACAGATAGTGGTCATGTTATTGTTTTGGTCAGTTTGTGTCATGTTTAAGATGATGTCATGGAAGAAGAGGTGGCGCAACTATGACGACCAGCCTATGATCCCACCCACGTTGAGATGGCACTAAACTGCAGTGGAAATGCAAGCTCAGAAACGTAAAGCAAGTAGAATTGAGATGAGTCGAACCGTAACGTGCAGTGGAAAAGTTCCATATATCAGGGTTTGGTTTAGGGTTTGCTTAGGGCTGGAATTAGGGGCTTGAACAACATTATAATCAACCAATCATTGCTCGCTGATTTTAGGAGTAGTTAATTGTAAGGGTTAGAATAGGTTTTGGTAAGGTTTAGGGTTAGGGCTATGTTGTTAAGGTTAAGGCTATGTTGCATTTCAGTTACATTATTGCAGGACCAACAAAAGATGTCAGTCCAGGAACAAGTCCAACTTGGCAAACTCACTGTCACCTTTATATCAGCCTCACCAGCTACAGAAAAGATGGAAGGGTTTTGGGGTAAAATTCACCTCATTCTGATAATCTAGGGAACCCAACATAATCCATCCCCTCCATTTATTAATTTTCCAAAAAATTATCGAAAACATGTCTACGAGACACCCTGTGGCTGCCGTACGATAGAGCTGGCCATGTCTGGGGAGTTTAGGCCATTACAGTGCAATCCTATTAAAGCAGAGGGATGATTAAGATATTTTTAGTAATCCATGGGCCATGTTTTCAGTGGTTGGGTCCACAGCATGTATGACAGGGGATAGATGGATTGTGTTTTACAGTAAATTGTGCTTTAAACGCTTAAGACACATGGCAATTTATTCCGTGTTATCTCTATTCACAGAAATATGATCCCCTCCAATCTCATTGAAGCCACATTTCAGCAGGTGAGTGAATCACACTTTAACATATACATCCTTATCTGATGAGTGATCTTTAAATGTAAACCAAGGAAAAAAATTATCATCTCCTCTCATCTTCTTTACTGATATTTTTGTATTTTTATCATCTCTTTTCAGTATAAGACAGACCTTATTCCCATTTTAAAAACTCCAGTGATCACGGGACGCCCAAACTTTGTGTACCTGATGCCTGATGAAGACAATCCAAAGGGTCGGACTGTGCTTTTGGAGCTCACGCCACCTCCAGATATCGAGTATAAGACTCGTCCGGGTAGCAGCCAACAGATGAACGTACTTGGCATTGTTATTTTCTCAGCAACAATGGGTAAAGCGTCTACTCACTCCAACCTTCATTAAGTGGATCTAATGAAGGATTTTCATAGAGTAAAATGACAAAATATAAAAATAATATATGGAATTTCTTCTTTAGGTCTCTTACTTGGTAAAATGGGTGAACGGGGGGCTCCCCTAGTAAATGTTTGCCAGTGCATCAATGAGTGTGTGATGAAGATCATTAATGCAGCTGTATGGTAAGAGACAGAGCTCTGGTATGAATTCATTTAACAATAAACTACGCAGTCTGTGATGTTTTATTAAGTTCTTTGGAAAATTAGACTAGTCAGATCTATATTCTTTAAATAATACATTAGGGGTTTTGAAGGATCATAGAACCAATTCCACACAAAAAATCTAAAAGTAATTATAGAAATTAAGGTCAAAGTCATTGAGAAGCTTGAGGGCTCAGATACCGTTAGCTTGAGGATCTGAGGGAAAGTTTGTTGTATGCAGATGGTACATGAGACACGGCTAACACCATGGAGGTGTGTTAAAGCTATGCTGTCATGTGGCACATGCAAGGATTATGGATCACCTGCACTTAAGAGCTCTCACATGCTTTTCCACGCTGCTGGGTAGAGTAGGGAATTTCTCTATTAGGTTTCTTAAATCATTGATCAAGGCTTTTATTAAAGTCAAGATGAAATCAAATTTATTTACTTAATACACATGCATTGCCTTATTGTGCATGATTCAGCAGCACACACTATTTTAAACAAACAAACAAAAAACAACTGTAAAACTGTACATAAATCTGTAATAACTTGCTCCACATCTGATTTAACTTTTTGAACAACATCTTCAAGCCCTCTTGTTTTTCAACCCCATCCCTTGAACCACCTGTCTTTTACAGACCAATTACACAACCCAATCCATCCCTGATGTATAAAATCAAGTCCCTCTCTGCATTTATCTTCGATTGAAATTCCAACCATGTGACGTGCACAGAATGGGGCAGCAGGGGCGCAAGGGGCTGCAAGTCTGAAGGTGCCCTTCTTTTTAGAAATGCAATAATTAAATTGAATCTTGAAATATAACAACATTAAAATCTCTTAATAATCTCACAATAACAGTAATAATGTGTTATAATGAGGTCTGTTATATCGTCGACGTATTAAAGGGAAATATGCGTAGGTGTCTTCTACAGCTGATCGGGGGTGGTTTCCAATCGCAAGTATATATATATATATATATATATATATATATATATATATATATATATATATTTAATGTAATAAATATATATTTAAGCGCAAGCATACAGTAATTTCGTCATTTATTTTCTGCCTACCGGCTTACAGGCAATAATAATATAGTAGCCTACATTTCAACATGTTCACATACTACATCATTTTTGATGCTACAATAATTTAATAAATACTTTAGAATCCAGAAATCACATTGCTAGCATTGCTTTTGTTTATTTATGAAACATATAGTTAGCATTTTGGCTGTGTACACACAGAACGACGCCACACCAACGCAGAACTATAAATGCATACCAACATAGGTCAGATAAAATGTCCAATCTATATATTGTGTTGTAATTTCGTCAACAGATTAATAATCGATTACTACTGCATTTCTGACATCACATGGCACACCTGCAGTGTAGACAGCTTTATTAATTTTAGTGGGAGCAGTGGCATCGTTTTCAGTGATAGAAATGTAATATGTCTTTTATAGAATACTGCCATTAACTAAAGCAGCCAGTTTGTTTTTTGTTTAAACTAATAGACTAATCACTTTCAGAAAAATACCATGGTATTACTATTTTTGGACATGTGGGCTACCCATTCAAACCATTGTGACAGGTCAGAATGGAAGCGGCAGAGATAAAATGATAAAGTGATGGTGCAGAAAAGTGAAAAGAGTTATGAGACAAGAAAATTATTAGAGCTATATAACAAAAAAAACAAACAAAAAAATAAATAAAAGAAAAATAAATAAGACACTGTGTCATTACCATGGTAATATCATGATTATATTTATATTTCATGTTACTGTCATAGTACGCCAAGATGAAAACATGGGATTATCCAAGACCATGCCTGAAAAAATAAAGTGTAAAATATGGTGCCTTTTGATAAGAATATAACAGAATTGGCTATTGTATGTCAAAAATGAAATAATGGGAAAAAATTGTATTTATAAAACAAGAAAAATGCTTAAGTACACAAAAAGCAAAGAATGAGTTAAATATTATAAGTGCTACTCTTTAAAAAAAAAAAAAAAGTTAAAAAAAAAAGTACATAAAAAATCAGTGCTCAGCAAGTAAAGACACTGACTACCACACCTGGAGTCGCAAGATTGAATACAGGCTTCCTAAGCAACCAATTGGCCCGGTTGCTAGGGTGGGTAGAATCACGTTGGGTTAACCTCCGCTATAATGTGGTTCTCACTCTTGGTGGGACATGTGGTGAGTTGGATGATAGTGAGTTGTGCGTGGATGATCTGCGGAGAATAGCGTGAAGCCTCTACACGCGCTAGGTCTCCTCGGTAATGCGCTCAACAAGCCGTGATAAGATGTGCGGATTGACGGTGTCAGACGCGGAGGCTACTGAGATTTGTCCTTTGCCATCTTGATTGAGGCAAGTCTCTACGCCGCAATAAGGACTTCAGTGCCCTTTTTTTTATCCTTTCACCCATGTCCCTGCTGAGGTCTTTGTAAGCCACTGATCCTACCTTTTATTCAGAAATACGTCACATTATTGAGATAAAATAGGTTGCGAACGCTGTTTCATGTTGACTTTAAGGCTTAAAGTCACCCAAAAAGAAACATTCTCCCCAATTTACTCACTTTCATGCCATCCCAGATGTGTGACTTTCTTCTGCTGAACACAAACAAAGATTTTTATAAGAATATTTCAGCTCTGTTGGTCCAAGTTATGGTTAAAATCAAATCAAAATCTATATACAAAATTTATGGTATTTTTACTTCCAGAACTGTTGTACTCTATTTCTCATGACCATGTACTGCAACACAGGCAAATAAATGTGAACAAGTCTTCAGTTAAGATTGCTGAAGATATTGCATATTACCATATCAAGATGATTGGCCTTTGAAGAAGCTCTTTCTCAAAAAAAAAAAAAAAAAAAAAGAAAAGAAAAAAGCACATGACTAATTTCTTCATCTTCCATACAAACTCTTAAATGATCAATCTCTGCCTATACTGCAGGTATTTTCCTTTTGGGATTATCTTTCTTGTGGCCGGGAAAATCCTGGACATGAGTGATCCGTCCACACTTGGGAAGAAGCTGGGCTGGTACGGGATAACAGTCCTGGCAGGCTTGTTTGTGCATGGCCTCATTTTGCTCCCCTTCTTTTATTTCATTCTGACACGGAAAAATCCTTTCACATACATCAGAGGGCTTCTGCAAGCCATGGTCATTGCCCTGGCCACATCATCCAGGTATGAGCAGCTTCTCATTAAACTCCACAAATTTAATAAAAGTAATAAATGCATTGAGTACATGTGAGTTGGAACTTCTTGTCCAATGTCACAGTTCAGCAACACTGCCCATTACAATGAAATGTTTGCTGGAGAACTGCCAAGTGGACAGGCAGATTGCCCGGTTTGTGTTGCCGGTTGGAGCCACCATTAACATGGATGGAACAGCCCTTTATGAAGCAGTGGCTGCTATTTTTATCGCCCAGGTCAATGATTATGAGCTGGATCTTGGACAGTTGGTCACCATCAGGTATTTATGCCAAGTCTACCTGTTTTAATGATTAATTGAAACTAGATAAGCATATACTTTCTAATACAGACAGTGATATACGTAATCTAAAGAAAATCTAAATATTCAGCTGATTGTAATAGTCACAGAAATCTACATTTAAAGATTCAAGATCCCTGACATTAGCAGCTCCATCTGACCTGATCAGTTATGAGAAATAAAAGATGATCATATACTAATGTTAATATTTTGTTTCCTCCAGTATAACAGCAACCGCTGCCAGCATAGGTGCTGCAGGAATCCCTCAGGCAGGTCTTGTAACCATGGTGATAGTATTGACATCTGTAGGACTGCCACCAGATGACATCACACTGATTGTGGCCATTGATTGGATTCTGTAAGTTTGAAATGACTGCCACATATTTGCTGTAAAATAAAATCACATTTACAGTTTATGACAATCTAATCACTGCCATGATGGAATACTGTGTTCAAATAATTTATTGAATCTTGATAAAATATAATAAGTAGTGAATGAAAATTCTGGACTCCATACAAGTTGACAGTTATTATCAGAAAATATTTACCATGATTACCACAGAAAAAAAATAAACTTCTATTTCCGTTTGTATAAAACTATTTTCTTTGGTAATTGACAGTAGGCAACAGATGCTAGCAGTAGTGGTTGTATATAACCATCCTGTAATACACAAAGCATGAGGCAAACATAATGCTTGACAGACGATTGGATCCAAATTAAAACCTTTCACCATTTCTGTTTTAAAGAGATCGGTTTAGAACAATGATCAACGTACTAGGAGATGCTCTGGCAGCTGGAATCATTGGCCACTTGTGTCGAAAAGACTTCCCACCTGACAGAGAAGTGAGTTTACCTCAATATCTTTATTTACATACAAATGCTATTTGCGTCAATGTCTTTTTGAAGCTCATGTTTGATTGTCTGGCAGATGTACATAAACAACTGATTAACCTGTAATCTTAAAATACCACACAATTATAAATGCTACATGTATGTGACTCCTTTCTTTAGACCAAAGTGAATGGAGCTTCACAGGACACTCAGACTGCTCGTAATATGGAGAATGTGCCTTTAACTGAAGTACCACTGTTGGCCAGCAAAGACTGCATATTCGAGGTGGTTGGGGACACGGTTTTTGAACGACCCACAGTCTACTACAATATATGTCAAGTCTGAGTCATCAGACAGTGGCCTTAAAGATATCCAAGCCATTCTTTTGGAGCTACATTTCTACTATTGTGCCATTAAACACTGAATGAACAATTTGGTTGATCAATCATCAGGCTTTTGATTATATTGACTAATATTGGCTGTTTTGTACAGCTGATTACATTTATTATTTTCCCTCTACAAGGGATATACTTCTGTCTACAAGGATAGGCCCAAGGATTTATGCCCACTTGTGTAGCCTCTTCTGTTGGAAGTCCACAAGTGAATGCATGCCGGCATGCATTTACGGATTTTGTTATTCGATGATTGTACAGACTAGTACAGTCGAAACACAAACCATGATTACATCACTTGAATGGAACAGTAACTTAAAGTGGGAGGGAAATGTTTACTGAGAGACAGTTGACAATGCACATTCAAAAGCCAATTATCTATAGCTGTGTGCAATAAAAAGGGTGAATGATTTGTAAATGTTTTTTTTTTTTTTTTTTTACATATAAATGATTGCACTTCCGTGTAATGAACTTCTAATACATGTTTGTAATAAAACAATAATTATTGAGAAACAAATTACTCAGAGACTGAGAGTATGCATGTCAGGACAGATGGTTAGTGTGTGAACATCGGATTTGGTTTTGGGGAAAACAAGCAAACAAGCAGAGCTTAAGCCTAATTAGTCAGAGCTGCGTGCCTTAGCAAAAAGATCATGATGATCATCCCAAAGAACATAAATGACAAATGAAACATTTAGAGGTTATAACCACTGAAACATGCAGTGATTCAGCTCTCAAGAGTTGCAGCCTTGAACACTAGTATTCAAGGCTGCATCTCTTGAGAGCTGAATCAAAAAGGGAAAGCAACTCTGAAAATACTAAACCAGTACACTTGAAATAAACAACACATTTATGTTTGAGATAAGAACATCATTATATTGCATATAAAGTCCAATTGATATTCAACACAGTCATTAAAAAGTATTATGATCACATAGATATAAATGTTCAAATGGATTCAGACTTCTAATGGATCGTGTTCACTTATTGGATGGTGATTTTTACTGCTTGCTCAATTAACTTATTTTAAATGGGCTAATGTAGCAATTCTTTAGCATTTGGTTTTAACTTAATTTCGCTGTATACAATCCATCTATGTTCACTTAATCCAATCGTGTTGGGACTATTTGAATAAGATTTGTTTAATCAATTTAAAGCTGAAACTGGGCAGGGATTTCCAGTTCCCAGCATGCTTTGGATGGGATTGGATGGGGAGAATTATTTTAATGCCTTTCTACGCAACATGAGAGAAACTAGACAAGGGTAAACAATGCGTAGACAAGGGTAAACAATGGCAATCTCCATATATATATATATATATATATATATATATATATATATTTGGAGATTACCATTGTGGAGAAGAGTGGGCCTAATGGTTAGATCGAGAATGGGTACATTACTTCTGAAAATTGATTGTGTATTTCTTAACTCATAAAGAAAATACGGAGAGATCATCAGAATAATGATTGAATGTATGGATGGGCGATACCACTTATTTTCTTTTAGATCCGATACCAATATTTTCAAGTCCAATATTGTCGAAACCAATACCGATACAGATACTTCTGTTATTTTTTTATTTTTTTTGCGTTTACTTTGGATAAAATGGGTAATTTGAAATAATATTTTGTCATTATTCAAGTAATTTTTTTTTTTTTTTGCCAAAACAGAAAATTATTAGACTTCTAAGTAGTAAATATAATATACGTTGTGACAAAAATTATTTATAGCCTATGATTTATGACCTAATTGGTGTACATTTGACCTTTTGATTCCTGTTTTAATTGAAAAGGTGTTTAAATGATGTTTCTTAAATGGGGTGCAAAACTGGGGCGTTAAAATAATGCATGGTATAAGACCTTTTTTTTTTTTTTTTTACTTTTAACAAAGTGGTGAAAATGTGTTTCTAAAACAGAGGATATTGACTGAAGAAAACTCATTCCGATGTTCACTTTAACATAATGAATACATGTTTTAACAAACTTAATGTCTGGCATTAGTTTAACAAACAGGATACGATTCTAAAACACAATATGTCATTTTAGTTGTAGCTTTAACACAAAGAATCTTACATTTTTCCGTTCAAAGTCCCTTCACAAGATCATCCAAATTGATAAGGCGTTTTATGATCCAGACTTTAAGGCGATGATCCGGTGGGGGGTTCGTGCATTCTCAAGGGAAAATCCATCCATCCATCCATCCATTGTCAACCGCTTATCCTGTGTACAGGGTCGCGGGGTCAAGGGAAAATGCTTCGTACAATTGCTTTGTGGGTTTGTTTACAAGATTTCGAAGTGTCATTTTAAATCTTTGATCTCTGAATATTTCACAACAAAAAACAGGGGTGGTATATTGACAGTCCTTTAAATGATTCAGGAATAGATTAAACTATCAAATACACCAATGTTGCTTTATTCAGTTCTAAAAGAGTTTTTTAACTAAACATACATCCAAGAAATAGTTTACTCAATGAATGTTTTGTACTATTAATATTGTAAATATCCATGTGTGCGTTTCTTCACATGCAATCTTCTACTAAAAATAAACAAAAACAATCAATAATAGTATAATTAAAAAAACAGCTACAGAGTTAAATCACAAGACAGTAAGACTTACGGTCGTTAAATATATGGAAATCAAATGAGGCCAAATTTGTGTCTAATCTAAGAGAAGGGCATTTTTCTGTTGAGAATTACATCAAAGAGACATGCATAAAAAATGTTGGAACCTGGACAAGTGAGCTGGAAATACAAGCATCTGCAGATTTGTTTGTCAAGTCTATATTTACCTACAGTCATAACAAGTGGCTCAAATTTTGCACATCCAATGTAAACTCCAACAATAGAGCAATTTACTTGAATCTTTGCAAAGAGTGGCATTATGAAATTGGTGTGTACCAAAATAATAAATTCTGCTGATTGTGCTCATACTTGCGAAAGATTTGACAAATGCATTGCAAGTTTAACAACACGTTGTAAACTTGAGAGACAAAAGCGGGGGTACAAAAGCAATGGAGACATGAGAAAATTGAAATGACTCTGAAAAGTTATAGAGACAATGAAGTTCACAGAGAAAATGTCAAACGAAGTGCAAGTTCTCGATATGTGACTGATGAAAATTATAGAAGAAAACGTAAAAAGTACACTGCTCAGAAATATCCAACCAACCAGCAACATTGTATCAACGTAAAAGTACAGAGGACAGAAGTATGCCAATATCAAATCTACCAATGTCGTTTTATTCAGTTCTAAAAGAGTTTTTAACCAAATATACATCCAAGAATTAGTTTACTCAATGAATCACTGTATACACTTTTGTACTGCATATAGGAGTTGATAAATATTAATGTCTGCGTTTCTCCACATGTAATCGCCTACTAAAAATAAACTAATACATTCAATAATATTATAATAAAAAAAACAGCTACAAACAATGTAACTATCTCTTTTTCTTTTCGTTGTAAAAAGCAAGCTAAACAGAATGTTGTTTTCACTTTCACACCATATGTTCTTTACTTCTGTAAGTGGTTAAACAACTTAGTTTTACGATGTTTATACATGTGTTTAAGTGGTAGTCAATCTAAAATGTTCTTGCACAGGTGCTGTGCAAAGTCAGGGAGGACGAGGAATAAGTCACCCTATTGGCCAATCCGGGCCTGGTTCTCAGACCTCGTACCCCTCACTACAGCCCCTCCCTGGCAAATTCGCCTGAGGAAAGACCTTCTTTCTCAATGACGGGGCACGCTCTGGCATCCACACCCAGACCTTTGGAACCTCCACGTCTGGCCCCTGGACGGGACGTGGAAGATCTATCTGGTCTACCACCTGCCGTTGTAGCCATGATCAACCAAGCCAGAGCCCCTTCTACCAGGCAACCTACGCCCTGAATTGGCACTTGTTCGCAAATTGGTGTTCTTCCCGGGCTGAAGACCCACAGAGGTGTGCAGTTAGGTCAGTGCTCTTATTTCTGCAGGAGAGGCTGGAGGGGAGGCTGTCCCCTTCCACCCTGAAGGTGTATGTCGCCACTATTGCGGCCCACCACAACGCAGTAGACGGCAAGTATTTGGTTTAAGCATGATTTAATCTTCAGGTTCCTAAGAGGCGCCCGGAGGTTGAACCCCTCCCGGCCAAGCCTGTTCCCCTCCTGGGATCTCTCAGTGGTCCTCCAGAGACCCCCCTTCGAGCCGCTAGAATCAGTTGGACTCAGGGCCCGCTCTTTAAAGATGGCCTTGCTGATCGCGCTCACCTCCATCAAGAGGGTCGGGGACCTGCAAGCGTTCTCTGTTAGTGACACTTGCCTGGAGTTCGGTCCAGCAGACACATATGTGATCCTAAGACCGCGACTGGACTACGTGCCCAAGGTTCCTACCACGCCCTTTAGAGACCAGGTAGTGAACCTGCAAGCGAAACTGCCCCAGGAGGAGGCAGGCCCAGCCCTTTCGTTGCTGTGTCCGGATATGCTTTGTGTACCTACTTGGACCGCACACAGACCTCTAAATGTTCTGTGCAGCTCTTTGTCTGCCTTGGTGGACAGCGGAAAGGGAACGCTGTCTCCAAACAGAGGCCTTCCCTCTGGGTAGTTGACAACAGTACATTGGCTTATCACACCCAGGCCGTGCTCCTCCCCTTACGGGTCCGAGCACACTTGACAAGGAGTGTTGCGTCCTCACGGGCACTGGCCAGAGGCATCTCCCTGGCTGACATATGCAGAGCAGCGGGTTGGGCAATATCTAACACCCTTGCGAGATCTTACAATCTCAGGGTAGAGTCAGTTTCATCCCATGTTTTCTCAGGTCCGAGCCGGTAGAACTCAGTAACACGCTGGCGGATTGACCAGGTGGACTGTTTGCGCCTAGCGCCCTTTCCCTTGGCCGAGGTAAATTTGTGCGCTTTCTCTCCCAGCAGATCCTACCCACCTGGGTCCCTGGATGATTCCTCCCTAGCCCTGTGGGTCCGTAGTTCAGCAGAGGAACTCACTGACCCAATCCACAGCGGGTAATTAATCTACCCTGTACTGGAATAGGTGCTCCACAGGTCAGGACTCCTATGTGGATGACATCCCTGTGTGTATCGTTCGCGGTATGGTGCCCTTACGAAGTGGACCCGCATCTCCCTCAGGCAGTTCCAGCTGCCCTCCGGTCGCCGTGTTGTAGCAACTCCCCCCTCCTTGAGGCTGGATCTACCACTGTGCCACGTTCCAGATGCCGCCTAAAAACCCATGTGAGGTATTCGCCACCTTTACCTCCCCCTTTCGGGCAGGTGTGGCCTCTGCAGGGTCTTTTCCCCCTGAAAGAATAGGAAACCGGGTAAGACCCCCTTCCCTCAATGCGTGTAAGGGCCCCGGCCGTTCTTGCTCTATGCGGAGAAACATGAAGAGAAAAGAGGCCCAGCCAGGCTTGGCCCATTCCCAGGTTGGCAAGGGTCGCCTTGTTCCCCTGTCTAGGGTAACCAGAAGGATTCCGACTTTTTTTGGGGGGGCATTGGGGAAGGGTACGTGCAGTCTGACACAGCTGGTCGCCTTTGCACGTAAAATACCTGCCCGCTCCTGTGTCAGCAGTGCACATGCATGGCTCAGCGCATGACGTGATTTAAATTGGACCCCTATTGACGCTTCTTTGACACAACGTCGACGTGAGCAACAGACGGGGAACGTCTAGGTTATGTATGTAACCTCCGTTCCCTGATGGAGGGAACGAGAAGTTTTGTCCACCCGGTCATGTCGCTGAGCTGAGCCACTGTTGTGGCTGGACCATTTCTGGCTCCTCAGAAAATTCCTTAATGAAACAGACGTATTCCCCACCTTTGTACCTGTATGTCCGGGGGCGGGTTATGCAAATACTGTCTGCCAACTTCTCATTGGCCTTTTTTCATAGATCAAAGGCATATTCGGCGCTCAAGAGAGACCCCTAGTGTCTCTTCTTTGGCACAACGTCTCATTCCCTCCATCAGGGAATGGAGGTTACATATGTATCCTAGACGTTTCCTGGTCTTTTATGGTTTGCTTTCATTGAAAAACATGGTGACAACCAAACGTGTGAAAAAGGATGTGAAAAGTGTTTATTGTGTTTTCTCCCTCTTTTTTTCTTCACAGCAAAATGTTATTTAACTGTTTTAAAACATCCTTCTTTGGTTTTCTCTTTTTGCTAACATAATAATAATGTGACATGCATAGGCTCTGCTGTGTATGCTTCATATAGTGTAAATGTACTGGCTATTTTAAATTTAGAGAACACAAGCAAAGGTAAAAGACAAAAAAGTTTTTTTTTGACCATCAAGTGCGCCATGTAATGTTGTGAACCATGATGGTAGAGATTTGTGGGTAAAAAAGTATAACTCTCTGTATTACAGGAAACAATTAAATATAATTACTTAAAAGAACCCTGAAACTACATTCATGGTACTGTTACATGGGTGTCACACACAAATGCAAAAGCTGAGTTTATTTTGACACCCATATTTCTGGTATTTATTTTTTCATTCCTGGAGCAAACCACACACTCAGAAACTTGTACATGTAAACAAAAATGTTCTGATGCCAACTGATCTTAGCTTGACTGATTTTTATTTCAAGAAAACAACTAAACGTCTAACTGATGAAGTAACATGTTTACAGGACTGCATTTACTCACTAAAGTTCTTCTATTGCCACAAATTGATTTTTGTTTGTTGTAGAGTTATTCTCATTTGTAAATAGTTGTTTGTTTAAATGTTGCGATATTTTCTAGTTTACAAAGATGTCAGTTTTAACACACACACACACACACACACACACACATCATTATAATACCAAATTCACAGCGATCAGTCCTTCTATACAGGTACATTAACTTTGACGTACGTTGACTGAACCACAATAAATGTTTCTCCAAACCTGGAATAAAATAATTTGCCAGAGTACCAGATTTATTTATTAGTCAACAAACATCCAGGTCAATTTTGAACATAAAAAAGTATTTAAATATTACTTACATCGCAATACAGTTCTGGGGGTTTAATGGCATGCGACATATGACTACAAAATGTTGTATATGAATAAAAATAGTAAAATAGCAAAACTTCATGGTTGAGGGTTTTTTTCCTATGATGAGTTTATCTCAGTTTTTTGCTATTGTGTGGACATAATATCTCTTCTTTTACATTTTTCACCAGTGTTTACACACAAATCTGGACACAGGCCCTTCAATTCAGAATGAAATGACAGAGAGCTCAGTCAGATGTTTTATCACTTTGATTTACTTAATTACCACAACGTGATGTTATTTGATCTTTTCAGAAAGTTCACTTTCACAAAGATCTTCAGTCATTTAACGTGATATCGATCTGCAGGAAAATGACTGAGGTATGAGGTATTGAACCGCAAAACATAATTTACTTTTACACATCTAAAGCACAAGGAAGAGTGAAATACATGCAGCTACATATAGTGTGTCAGTACAGTGTTGGTTTGTTTATGTGTGTAGATAGTAAAGTGTTTGTATGGTGTGATAACCCCATACAACCATTACACACAACAGGACGCTTTTAACAAATACTTGTAAAACAACACTTCTTATGGGTCTTCAGGGAAAACAACTTTAGTTGTTATGTCAAACATGAGACGTTTAAACAGTTTAGCTGTCAAAACTGTTGGTTAACACATGCCATGAATTTCAAAATATTACTTTATTATTTTAAAACTGTATAAACGATAATAAAATAATGCAAAAGAAGAATTATGTAAAATTAACAGTGTTAGTTCAAGAGTATTTTCTGAAAGTTAAAAGACTGACACTGCCCTACCAACACACATAAGGGTTATTATAGGTCATTCAGACGTTAAATCTCTCACAGCAGCCATTTCTTTCTTTAGGTCAGTCAAACAACACAACCATTTGCAGAAACTTTTTACTAATTATAAATGATCTTAACAATTTGGCTTAACAATTTGGTTATTTCACATTTGACACAATGTCTCTGTAGATGTTTAGCCAGTACCATTATTCTATACAAGATTGCCCACGGCAGTGTCACATTTTACCAACTGCTGGACAGTCTTTCCATCTATCTACAGCATCACAAACGATCATGTCACAGCTTTCATCCATCATAGTCTGTATGGTAACATCAGTTTAATAGAAAATGCACTCTTCTTCTACACAGATTGTACAAAATATCCAGGACAGCTGTCTTTATCATCTGTAGATCGGGTCATCAACCAAACAAGATACGGTTTCAATAATCTATCAATTCAATAATCTATCAACCTAACGTTCCTGTATGGTTCCCATTTGGTTATTTTTTTGGGAACCAAACAGGAACGTTCTAGGAACGTTCCTTGTAGGTTATTTTTAGGTTTAATTTTATAACCTAAGGAGAACGTTCTGGGAATGTTCCCTGTAGGTTATTTTTAGGTTCTATTTTTATAACCTAAAGGGAACGTTCCCCTAACCTTAAGGGAACGTTCTATTTACGTTAAGAAAACTTTCCTGGATCACCAATAGGGAACGTTCTTGGAACCAAAAACTAACGTTCCCAGAACGTAAAATTGTTAGCTGGGTAGTTCTTCAAAGTTTGAAAAGAAAGAAATACTCACCACAGGTGTGATCCATATGATATGGTTGGTCATCCTTTCACATATCAAATCATAGCCACAAACGAAATTTTATTTCAGCATGCCTAAGCAAGTTTTGAGTATCATGTAATATCGTCAAATTAATTTAATGTTAATTTTACATCGCGCTTCTATTGCATTATTTTATAATCGTTTATACAATTTTTTAAATAATAAAGTTATTTTTTGAAATTCATGGCATGTGTTAACCAATAGTTTTGACAGCTAGACTGTTTAAACGTCTCATGTTCCCATCCTGCACAAGTATTTGCTAATATAGCCTAATCCATTTTATTTCACTTTGAAGCTTATGATTATTGTTCGTGATAACCAAATAATAATACACATATTTAAAAAAAATAAATCATTTTAAATCGATATTTTTTTGTGAGGATCGATATTTCCGATACAACACCAGTATCGAAAGTATCAATATTTTAGGATCGAGCCGCCCATCCCTAACTGAATGTGAATCTCAAAACTCTCAGCAGCACCATGTTATGCAGTGCAAAAATATATAGGCCTACCATATATAATAGGCTATATAATATACAATGCCTGGACCAAAAAAAAAAAAATCGCCATTTAGATTTAAATAAGCAGATACTACAGCCTATGATTGGATAATTATTGCAATGATTATTATAGTTCAGCTGGCAAGAATTCTCTCTTTATCCCTAACGCCATGGGTATCTTCTAATTTCAGAAGCAATATTTAACATTGACAAAGCATTTAAAGCAGTTCAAATTGAAAATATTGGAGGAGTTGTTTCTCCCACACCCTCATCCCCCAACCCATCCCCAGACTAAACTCACGCCGGTTGCCAGGTTGGGGACAAGCAACAGGAACGAGTAAATTGACAATGGCAAGCGACGAGCAGCTCACTGTATACGTTTGCAATGTTTTTGTTTGCAAATTATAAATCAGACCATGTGGGTTTTTATAACTCTTGTCAATTTTAGCTAGATATATTGCTGGCTTCCATGGCTGCAGTGCGATATGTTTTTGTCCGATAACCTTTTTAAAATCTGGCAAACGGTGGTGTCTAAATACTTTTGGGAAATGGTCGGGATTACACAGGCCAGAACACAAACAGAAAATCCGGCCATGAACAGACATTTCAAAGTAAAATAGAATTGTTTTGGAGAAGCCAGTACTTCAATTTAGCATGTTTCCTAAATCTCTGATAACATGTGATAATTTTATGCATTAGCACAGTAAATATAACTAGAATGTACATTTCCTGAAGAAAATGTGAGTGGTGCTTGCCGTGGCAAAACTCGTCAAATAGCATTTTCTAACTTGTGTTATAAGCACTAAAATAAAGGTCACAGAATGTTGCTAACACGTGTTTTTCATGATGGTAGCACGTTTTAACATGTTTTAGCACTTCGCTAGGTGAAGCTAGCATGTGTTAGCATGATACTAGCACGTTTTTTGCATGTTTTAGCACTTCGTTTGGCGATGCTAACATGTGTTAGCATGATGCTAGCACGTTTTTAACATGTTTTAGCAATCCCCTAAGCAATGCTAACATGCATTAGCTTAATGCTAGCACGTTTTAACATGTTTTAGCACTTCGCTAGGTGAAGCTAGCATGTGTTAGCATGATACTAGCACGTTTTTAGCATGTTTTAGCACTTCGTTTGGCGATGCTAACATGTGTTAGCATGATGCTAGCACGATTTTTAACATGTTTTAACAATCCCCTAAGCAATGCTAACATGCATTAGCATAATCCTAGCACGTTTTAACATGTTTTAGCACTTCGCTAGGTGAAGCTAGCATGTGTTAGCATGATACTAGCACGTTTTTTGCATGTTTTAGCACTTTGCTAGGCGATGCTAACATGTGTTAGCATGATGCTAGCACGTTTTTAACATGTTTTAGCAATCCCCTAAGCAATGCTAACATGTATTAGCATAATGCTAGCACGTTTTTAGCATGTTTTAGCACTTCGCTAGGCAATGCCAGCATGTGTTAGCATGTTGTTAGCATGTTTTAGCACTTCGCTAGGCGATGCCAACATGTGTTAGCATGTTGCTAACACGTTTATAGCATGTTTTAGCACTTCGCTAGGTGATGCCAGCATATGTTAGCATGATGCTAGCACATTTTTAGCATGCTTTAAGGTGTGGCTATGAAGATTTTTATTGGCTGCTTGATAAAAGAAATCCTCTGAGGGAGAGAGAGAGAGAGACGCAGGGCTGACAGGCCCTTTTTTGTCTGTGTGTGTGAAAATGTCAGTTGGGATTTAAATTTCTGAACATTCCGCAATGTAAAGTCAATGGGACTTTTTTGGCCGCTTTTTTGTCCGCTGTTCGAACATCGTACACCCGATCGCTTAGAAAAGATATAGCACACCTCTCCTCAATGAGCCACGATTTGATGCCTCACTCAGGGGTCTGTGACAAAAGCTGCGGGAGGAGTAGCGCGCCAAACTTTGTGTGGAATAATTTATGCAAGAGAACAATAGTGATGCTTTGCCTATGGCAAGCACCACTAATTACATATTGCACCTTTAAACGACCATGTCGGAAGCGGTCGGAAGACGTATGCCGTGGTCATGGAAAAGATAGTACTCGGTTACAGAAGGGGCAAATGATTGGCCTGCATTAAGCAAATAATACAACTAAAAGAGATTGCTGAAATCACTGGAATTTTGTTAAGAACTGTCCAACGCTTTCTTAAAACCTGGAAGGATTGTAGTGAACCATCATCTTTGCGAAAGAAACGTGGTTGGAAAACAATTTTGAAAGATCCTGATTGGAGATCACTAAAACGCTTGAAACCACATTTTAAAAAAAAAAATCAACAGTAGAACTCACAGCTATGTTAAAATAGTTAAATTAAGCGCAATTCCACACATGCAATGCAACGAGAATTTACAGGATTGGAACTAAACAGCTGTGAGGCCACAAGAAAGCCACTTAAATTAGCTTGGGTGCATAAATATTGGACTGTGGAGGAATGGTCTTATGGCAGTACACTCGTGTTTGTTGCTAGTTATTTTAACAATTTTTGTTAGGTTAACTCATTTCTCAAAATAAAGCTCACTAGTTTTTTTTTTTCAGTAGCCTACATTTTAATTTTAAATCAAAGACAGTTTCCTTGTATGGAACCAATTTACACAAATGAATTAATTTAAACCATTTTTTCTCCCAGTGCACACTGGACCAAATCAGAATTGAGGATTAACAGCACCTAATTATAGCCTTTAGACATAGCTTCTGATTATGATCAGACAACTGTAGCACATTGAAATGTTTGGTGAAAACAATCAGCAAATAAAGCATGATTAAATAATAATAATAAAAAAATAAAATAAAACTGAAAATTAAGCTTAAATATTACATTAAATTTAAGAAGCATTAAGAAAATACATTTTACAACAATGGCATTTATTGGAAGGAAACACATGAAACATCCTGCTACATGACTTCAGGTCACTATCAATGCAGACCCAAAGCACAACGTACAATTAAACTGATGTCAAACCTATCGACATATCTAAACATGCACATTAGCATAGTGCTGGCCTGCAACCTGATGTATTATGAAAGTACTGCGAGATCTTGGGACAATAAAATACAATTGTTATCTTATACATGGCCCTTTAACTTCTGAAAAACCTTCAAAAAGCAAAATAAATTTCACAATGTAAAAAGCTAAATTTGGGGGTTGCCTTGGTAAGAGCACCAGTCTGAAAATGTATGAATATTTATGCTGAAAATTCATCATTTAATACTGGTCTAAAAACTAGATTTAACTGCAGACATGAGTGCCTACATCCCTGTATCAAATTGACTTCATTTAAGACAGAAACATTGTAAACCTTTTAAGTGGGGGGTGAGCCATCCAATTCAACGCTGCTTGTTTTTTTTTTTTTTTAAATGCTTTAACAAACTTCCAGATAAAACCAAACAATCATGAAAAAGTAACATGCTGTTAACTGCAAAACATTTAATGTCTACACAAAATATAAAATTAAACTGGTTGAAATATAACAAATATAGAAAGACAATAGTAAAAAAAAGAAAGAAAAAAAAACTTATTCATTCCTTGACATCATATGTGTGACAATACTTTACACTCCAGAGTTTTTTGGTCCTTCAAACTTCCTTTCACATTACGGATGGGTTAGTTGGAGAACTAGACGGGTGGCTGTCACTACTTACAAAGGTCTAGAAGAGGTGAAAATGTGTGGTTTACACGGACACTCCTTCAGAAAATAAAAATGGACTAATGAGTCCAGTGTGATTAAAGGAAGGGTGGTTGAAAGAAGAGCAAAAACACTAACATATTTAGGGAGGGTGGACCTTGATGGTCCCTGGATGTAATTTAAATTGCCCAGGGTTTCACAATGCCAGGCAATCATTAGGGATATATCATCACCTTACAAAAATTCTACATTTTTACAACTACAGAGTATAACACTAGCACACTTATTCACCCCAACAGAGATGCATGAATAGGTTTATGTAGACAGTCAACAATAACTGAAATTTTTAGAACAAACCTCAATGAACTTTAAGCTGTTAACAACAAAACTACACTTCTTTCCTTTACTTATGAGACTTGCTGCTTTTAAACGACACTTGTAGGACTTTGTCCCCCATGCGATATCCGTTGAGGCTAGCAATGGCCATTGCTGCCTCCTCGTAATTTGTCATGGTAACAAAACCAAACCCTTTGCACTTGTTGGTATTGAAGTCACGTATGACCTTGACATTGGTGACGGCACCAAAGGGACCAAACATCTGCCACAGAATCCCTTCATCTACATCTTGACCTAAATTATAGATAAAGATACACCAGCCTGAGGGAGAGCTGCCAGCCACATTCATATTAGAGACACCGCTCATGTGGTCAACACTCATGGGTGAAAACCTGTAAGAGCATGAGAGAGATTAATCAGAAGAGCAACTCTTATGACAGATATGATAATGACAAAGACTTTCTTCACAAATAGTTAAATACTAGGGCTGGGAGATATCAAATATTCCTGATATTCATTTAATGAATTGAATACATTTAATACAAAACAGAGTGGAAAACAAACTTTATCAACTAGATTTTTTTATGTATTTTCCTTCTTGCATAAAACAGTCTACTTGACACCGGCTGTATATCCGATATTCATTTAGAAAAGTAATTATTTAGCTATAGACCATTTCAAGGACTGTTTGTTGGTGACATTAGTTTCATTAACATTTTCTGCTTGTCAAAACAGAGAACATTTAGCAGAGATGGGTCACTTCTATTAAAATTAATGGAAGAAATTGGAACACCTAACAGCAGCCAACGGTGAACAGAAAAAAATACAGCCTTATCACTGCTGCCTTTAAACATTGAGTGCGCCTCTTCTCAGGAGACCAGGAACAGAGCAGTAAGGTTACGGTGCGAGTTAGATGCGACGCAGGGGATTGGAGCAAGCATCGCGGCGGGCCCCGCTCAAGTGAAGCCGGCACCACACACATCTCACTACAATAAAATTTTACTGCTCATCTAAAACAAGTTTTAGCGTAGACTTGACCAACCGTTTGAGATTTGTCTTTCCCCATTCAAGTAGATAGAAGCTGTACAGACATGCTGCTTGTTTACATGGCTTCCAAAACTGCCCAAGAGCATTTCAACAACAGCCACCGAGTGGACCCACTTGCGTTGAAAAAAAGACTTTGTTGAAAGAATCCGGAAATACGTTTGGATCGTTCCAATTCATCCGTTTTGATTTCTATTCTTGAAATGGCCTATATTGCACAGCCCCATTTCAAAAGTTATTTGAAAATCTACATTTAAGTGACTATTCAGAATAACAAACAACATTCAAACTTAATGAAACATGTCGCTTTCTCACCTGATGCGCTGTTGTTGGTGATGAACAGGTCCTCCGAACCGACGGGATTGAGTATGGTACAACTGTGACAGCAGCTGGGAATTCTTGGTCTGGTTAGGACTGGCAGCAAACTTCACTGTGATGGGTTCAGATGCACCAGGTGGTTTGGAGCCATTGAGGTCTTTGATGGCTTCATCTGCTTCTGCCCTCTTATCAAATCGAATGAACGCAACACCACGTGACAGGCCTGAAACAATACAGAAACAAAATTGAGACCCAGACAATTTAATAAATGAGCAGTTAAAAGGTGAAAAAAATGGGCAGCATCATTACCAGAGGCTTGATCAACCAGCACACGGGAGTTTATGATGTGCCCGTAGCGGGTAAACATGTCCTCCACATCCTTTTGTGTCATGGTCTTGGGCAAACCACTGATGTACAGATTGGCATCTTTAATACTGTCAGAGCTTGGCCTGGCAAATGAGACCTGATATAATGGAGATAAAAAAAACTTCATTAAAGACTACTCTTTAATGCAACATAAAATAATTTATCAAGTAAAAATGTAATAAGACATATTTGCTCCCATTATGGATAAAAAATAATGTGGTTCCATTGTGTAGCTAAAGAGTAACCTCAAATGTGAGTTTCATATGTGAAATAGCAAAAAAAATAAAGACTAAAAGAAAAAAAAAAAGAAAAAATCCACAAATGATATTCTGCATTTCATATAGGTATAAAACAGTTTGTCTATAACTAAAAAATAAAAAGGAAAAACTTGACAACTTTTTTTTAAATTTAAAATGCAGTGCAGGGCTTCTGTTCTCATACTCAAGCAATATGGCCACTAACACGACCCCTCAATTTATGCACCAAAACAAGTATGTTGCCAGATGAAAACAAAGGAATTATAGATTTAAAAAAAAAAAAAAGATCAGCAACTTCAGTATAATCATGTATCAAATGTTTAATTTAACCATGCCAAGTCATCAAGGATAGCCAATCATACAGATTTTAAGGGACAAAGTCCAGTGACTTCAAACACCAAGAAAAAGAAAACTCATGAAACTGAAAGTAAAGAAAAGACAGAAAAAACAACTGTATCAAACTCATAAGATTACTCATAAAGCTCATTCCTTACAGAAAGCAGGCCGGACTGGAGCACGCCCTTTACTGCTTGGTATATACTTTAACATGGCACATCTAAAATGCAACACATGGAAACAGAAACACCTCTTTGCACGTTACCTTGATAGTTTTAGACTGAAGTCTCAGGCCATTGAGTGTATTGATTGCCCTTTCTGCATCACTAGGGTTAACATAGTTAACAAATCCGTACCCTAAACTGTGGCCTAGAGAAAACAAAAGGGGAAAAAAAAAACAAAATAAAAACAACAAACGTTTGTCCACATCCTGTCGACTAGTCTCTCTGCACAAAATAATACAAGCTAATATTAAAAATGAATGACAACAGTAAAATAAAAAGTCACAAGATCATAAAAAAAAAAAATTACCGTTTGACATCAGGAAAGAAAACTGTTATACAGTATTAGAACCAAACAACATATACAATCTTTAGAGTTAAAAAACAAAAACTAAAAAAAAACAAATACCTTCCATCACCTCCTTAAAAATAAAAACAAAAACATTAGTAGGCATTTCTAAACAAATAAAATACAGAACTCATTCATATCGTCATAAACCATATATCACATTTCAAAGTATTTTAAAACCCTTAAAAAGTGGGATGCTGGAGGTGGGGACAACCAAAACGTTTTTCAAATAAAAGTAATGGCATAGACGCATGAAGATGGCACCAGACTGGCATCACTTAGCCACTTCAGGAACTCCACATGTGAATAGGAAATTGTGACTTCCCCTCCAAAAAATTGTATGACACCATGTCTACACCAGACTCAAGCAGCAAATAGATCCCATTACAATCAAAGCGGTCTATACTGGAAGTGTCCATTGCGGTGGGTTGCACTGACAGAAAAAGGATGCCCAGGTGTATTGCGGATGTGCTGCTAGGGCTGGGTATTGAGTTCGATACATTTTAGGCACCGACCGAATTGCCTCTAAACAATAGAGTATCAAAAAATGTCTTGTCGGTCGGTACCAAATTTCGATACCTACGGGGGCTAATCTCGTCAAAGTCAGTAATAAGCATGTAGCATGCTAGATGTGCCCAAATCTAAAAGTGCCGGTGATTGACTGCATTTAGGCATCAAGGGAAAAACACTAGTTAACACCCAGAGATGCGGCTCACACGTGAGGCTGTAGTTTGTATGCGTCCCAACCCCCATAGATACAAGAGATCAAAAGTGTGGCTACATTTCTAAAGGCTCGATGTCAACAGCGCGCGATGCAATGTTTGTTGTGAAAAGATAATTGCTGCCAAGACCGACAACACAAATCTGATGAAGCACTTGACAGTGCACGGAATAAACTTAAGAGCAGAAAGTTGCTCAGTCTTATTTCGACTGCAAGAAGACCGAGCCGGTGCAGTCATCCTCTCAGAGTCCTGCCACAGAGCTTCCTTGAACATGCCCACCACACGAGTCCTCCAAAACTACTGATGAATGCAGCGGCGCCATGACTGTGACACCGACAGGTAATATTAACGTTTAGCAAACAAACAAAATCCACTAACTTGTAGTGGTTCATGCTTGTGTACTTGTTAAAGTAACGTTTCTGTGCGTGGTGACATAGTCCTATAAACTGGGACCTACATAACGTTCGATATTGTTTGGATGTATGGCTATAGATAGCTCGCTAAATCAATGCTAAAAATGCTTTAAGGTTGACAGTAACTGATCAAGTTTAACTCACATTAAGTTATCTTGTTAAAATGTACTTATCCTTACGGTTGTCTGAATTAACAGTTTAGCTTTCTTGTTTTTTCCTCTTCACATTAATGTTATAACCTCTGCCCCTGCCGACCCTGGCATGAGGAGACCAGAAGGTTCAGAAGATGAGTCTTTGAGTCTGTAAAAAAAGTCGACAAACTGAAAAAAGAAAACCAAAGTTTTTTATAGATAATGTGTAAAACGGATTATCAAATTGGTATCGGAAAAGGTATCGTTTAGGAACCGGTATCGAAATCACATTTTTTTTAATGATACCCAGCCCTATGTGATGCAGAGCTACACTAGCTACTTTCTCTCAACAGTCTTAAAATTATTTTTAATTCTAAATATCATACATTTAAATTTTTTTGCCATGAATTTTGTTTGTTGAATATTTACATAAATTCTAACTGCTACATTAAAGCCAGCATGTGATATGTACCAATTTAACAGAGTAAAAAATTTGTCTAGAGTATTACCAATAAAATTTTGCACTTTTTAAAAAAGGGGTTATGAAATTTAGATATTATTAATACGCAAATTTCTCAATTAAAAAAGATGCACGTCTGGACAATGAGGCTCTGCACCCAAGTGTAAACTCACACAGTGGAATACTGAATTTTTTGGTCAGACACAGAATTTGTTCTTTCATCTTTTTTGTGTGTATTTGTGTGTGCATGCACGCATACATGTGTGTTCTGCATTCTCCTTTCTGGCTGTGTCAGTCTCACACATTTAATGTGTGGGTGCACATGCAGAGGGTGTGATTGTGTGGTCTGCCTTCTGATAGTGTCTCACCCATTTATGTCGGTGTGTGTACGTCTCACCCCTACATTTCTGTGTGTGTCCTGCACTGTGGCTAATTTATAGATTTTATATGACAAATTTCAGAAAAAAATGCTGTGTTACTTTTGTGTGAGTGGGTGGGTCTGTTTTGCACTATGGATGTGTTAGTCACCCCTTAATTTCTATGTGTGTTTTTTCTACATTATATATAGATGGCTAAAGCCGTTGCGGCATGTCAATGGATGTGCCGTGTGTAGACAGGGTGTTAGAAAATAAATACATTGGTTTCTCCACTTGGCATGCCCAACAGCACACAAGTCAGGATAATGATGCCCATACTTTGTGTGGAAAAAGTGAAGCATTTTCAAAATGTCAAGTGTTTTGAGCTTTTTACAACCTTTTTACAGAAACTCGTTTAAATGGAAAGTCTAAATGAAACTAATTTTGCAATGCATTGTGGGAGAACTCAAATCCAATAAAATTCTCTATGGACCTTATTCACAGTAGAGCCATCTTTTAATGTTTGACAGAAAAACAACGAGGCTGTGAGGGACAGACATCCAGTCTTTTCAATGGGTTGTGCACTGTTGTTTTGAATTGTTCCGTTTTCCATGAAATGTAAGTAGATAAAGAACTCCAGAAAACACAAGTGGAGGAAAATTAGGCTAGATGTGATCTAGGAGCTGAATACAGTGCATGCCATTGAAGAGACCAAGTCTTTCCCTCACAGCATCATTTTCATTACAAACAAAAATTAAATATGGACTGGGAATAAGGACTATGGTATCAAATCTGGCCAGTACCATCTTAATACCTTGTCTAATAGGAAAAACCAAAACATGCAATTAAAAACAATAAACAAAATGTTTATTGAAGCATAACATACCACAGTCAAAAGTGTAAAAAACCCTGACCCAAGGTTCAATACACTAATCAAAAGAAAAGACCTGTGGTAACATATACATAAAAATAAAAAAAACAATTGTAAAATATTGAAGAATACTGAAAAACTACAGCATTCCCTGTAGAAATTTGTAGTTATAAGCCCATGGAGAGAAAAAATAAATAAATCAGCATAAAAAACAGCACTTGGGTGATCGCTAATAAGACACAATAAACGAAAGAAACTGACTCCATGTGAAACTATCACAAACGAGAAAGCCACTAACTCATTCTGCTGTGTTTGGGAAAATTTACCTGCCATTTTGTCCCTTATGAGTTTGGCTGACTCCACCTCGCCAATGCTGCTGAACAGACTTCGAAGCTCCTCTTGACTCATGTTCTGAGGCAGGTAGTTGACAATGAGGTTGGTTTTTGCATCACTCGGCTCATCGCCCATGTGGTCCTCGTAACCGTTCGGCATGTCATATACTTCCTGTTTCACAGAGAATAAATTAGAAGTGAGCAAACTACATAACCCATTTCAGAATTTTCTCAGTTAAACAAAAACGAATGTGATCGATTACAAATTGAAGTTCCAACAAGTTTGTGAAAGTTAAATGATTAACCAGCATCACTCCCATCTGTACACTAAAATAAAGGTTGATCTTACCTTTACTGCGTTGGCACCCTTCTCTCTGTCATTACCCTGGCTCTGAACCTCACAAACCTGCAGCGTTAAGACAACACGTTGAACATATGGACTTAATAATAGAGGTCGACTGATATATCGGAGCCAACAGTAGCATTTATTTAACTATCGACCATTGCAAAAAATAAATTAATTCAACACCGATAGTTTTGAAGGTTTATATAATTTTTCCGGCACTGGAGGGTTCTTCAGTTGAAACTCCTTGGTTCTACAGTACACCAGTGCACTCTAGTAGTTATAAAAAATAAATAAATAATAAAAAAGACTTATGACACATGGAGTTTATTGTATCATGTGACTAGAGAGTGCAGAGGGGACGGAAGCTTTAGAAGAGTATTTAAAACAACGACAGAGAAAAGCCACGGTATGTATACAACGCACATTATTATTTCATATAGTCATGGGAAAATAAATCAATAATTTAAGACAACCAAATGTGGTTTGATAACTAATTGCTACACTGGAGGACTGCATTGCCAGCAAGGTGGAGAGGAAGTTTACTTTAGCTGTTCGAATGGTTAGAACAATGTTACAAATTCAAGAATGGAAACTACCTACCCGTTTGGAAGAAATACCGCATATGAGTTTGTGCAGATCTGTTGAGTCCCCCCCCCCATAAACATTAGCACTCCGAAGAGGTTGTCACCAAGTAGATTTAAATGTAAACATGCTGCCTGAGCTAACATACAGGTGCTAGTTGGCTTTGTACTGTATTTTTTATTTTTATGTAACTGCTGAACAACAAACACATTTGACCTGTAATAGTTCGCTTAATCTCAGATGGCAAAAGGCTTTGAAGATGATACCAGTGTAGGAGAAATGTATTTAAGTCTTTCCATGGAAACTTTAATTTAATTTAATTAATTTAATTTAATTTTTAATTTAATTTTACTTTCTAAAGTTTAGTACTTTTTTTACACCGAGCGAAAATTTTTCATTCATATTAAATCATTGAAAACTATGGGATTATTAGGGTGCCTGTGTAGCTCAGCGAGTATTGATGCCGAATACCACCCCTGGAGTTCACAAGTTCAAATCAAGGGTGTGCTGAGTGACTCCAGCCAGGTCTCCTAAGCAACCAAATTTGCCCGTTGCTTGAGGGTAGAGTCACATGGGATAACCTCCTAGTGGTCGCTATAATATGCGTGGTTGCCGCGGAGAATAGCATGAAGCCACACACTACGTCTCAAGACGCGTGATAAGATGCTAGGTTGACAGTCTCAGACGCAAAGATTTGTCCTCCTCCACCAGGATTGAGGCAAGTCACTACGTCACCATGAGTACTTGGAGCACATTGGGGAATCGGGAATTCCAAATTGGGGAGAAAATCAAAAAAACTAAGGCCATTGGCCTGTTTACCCATTTTAGTTAATGTATAGCATCTACACGAAATAAAGCCATGGACATCACAGGAGAACATATATTCAAGTACACTGTGATAGACTGCTAGAATTATTTTAATCTTGGTCACCATCATGGTGACATGAAAGACTAAGAGAAAGACTACTCGATGGGCAGCATGAACTTCCATCCTACCTTAACACTGAATTGTTATGTTTAAGATAATTCGCCATTTCACTGAAGAATAATGCAAGTAAATTTATATTCCAAGAGTGCTAATTATAGCAATAAATAAATACTTACTTTTAGATACCTTATGTGTCCTCTTCTGACGGCCATGTAGACGCTTAACAGCTTCAAGATTTAAGTCTGAAAAACAGGAATAAAGACAGAGATCAACCTCTATAACAAAAACTACAGCCAATGCCAGCCAGGCCCTCCCTCAATACGTATTTGCAACCGTGCACCACATTGTTTTGCCCATTGAAACGTTTTCATAGATTGCACTCGCTGGAAAATACATATTACATGTCTACCATTTACGATCGAAGAAACATCGATTCGGCATCTATTCTTAACCAAAAACAAACAAATAATAATAATACAAAAACAATACATACTCTCTAGAAAACGGTATGTAGGCTAAGCTACTTTTAATTATCAAAATTATGCAATTCCTGTAGTTTTTAGTATGCACAATTATACTTAATTTACTTAACTACGTAATTCTGTAATTTGCTATATGGGTAGTTTTAACAGATTAGAGTGGATGTAAGATCGCTCTTTTGAGGCCTTCTAGCATCAAGCTAACAGCGCACGCTGTTAGGGCGCGTGAGGCCCACACATTCATGAACAAACATTTGCTCTGATTCAGACAGAAAAATGTGTAATGATTTTAAAACCAACAAGACGTACCTTAGGTTCCTTCTTCTTCTTAAAATGTCGTTCGAGTTAAGCAAGTCACCAGACCTTTCGGTTACAAAAGATCTGATCTATCTGCTTCGCACACGCCGATCAGTTCAAGACGAGAGTATGCGCAGGACAGGCGATTAAACGGAAGTGAATTCGCGCCTCCTACTGGCTGCAGATCCCACCGTAGGAGAAGTGACGTAACGAATTCTTCTTCTTCCTTGGTGTTTTACGGCAGTTGGCATCCAAATTGTTCCATTACTGCCACCTACCGTCATTCTCTAACTTTGTCCTTGTTAATTAGATTCGTCCTTCTAGTCCAGTCCTCCTTTGTTAATTAATCAAATATTTCCTTCCTTTATCATTATTTACACATTCTATTATATATTTTTTAAATATTGTACTCTCCTATATCCATTCTCCTAAGCTGTTCCTTCATCTCTTCCCTTTCTTGTGAATATCTCCTGCATGACATAAAGATGTGTCCTCCTGATATTCATCACATACACCTGTATGATGTATTCCTATGATGTGTAGAGTTTTATTTAGCTTGCAATGACCTATCCTTAGTCTGCTTATTATAACTTGTTCTTTCCTTTTATCTCCTCTTTCTCTTACCATGCCTACTTTATTTTGAACCCTGTACAGATGTCTCCCTTTATTTGCATGATCCCACTGATGCTGCCATATTTCCATAAACTTTTTCCATACTAGATTCTTCCCTTCTGATTTGATAACTTAATTTTGACGTCAACATGTACCTCTTTTGTAGCCTCTTTTGCCAATCTATCAGCTTTCTAATTTCCCTGTATTCCCACATGTGCTGGGACCCACATGAATGTAATATTTCTCCCTAATCTGCATATTCTTGAGTTTGTAAACAAAATTTTCATACAATAATTATTGATGATTTCGAGTTATTCCATACTTAATTCTCACAAGGGCCAATACGGAGTCGCTTCATATAAGAGTCTTGTTATCCCTGGTATGTTCAATCCATTCTAATGCAATTAATATAGCACATAAATCAACTGTATACATTTAAGCTGTCAGATGTTCTTTTGTTGACTCCCATTTCACATCTAGGGATGAATACCACAGCTCCTGTTGCATCTTCTACTCCCTTTTATTTTCAAAAGCTTTAGATCACACTTTGGGTTGTCCAGTAACCAAATTGGTTAATCAGGCCACACCACAGTCTCAGCAAATTCTTTATCATACACTTCCATTTCCTTTGCTATTAAATTTCCTGTCCATCCTAAATTTTCTTTCTTTCTTTCTCTTCTCCTTCTCCCAACATTTCTGTTATACCTTTTTCATTGAATGGTTATCTCCATGTCTCCTTAGACTGATCCAATAGTTGGTTGTACATTGCCTTCTCATATCTACAGTGGCATTTACCTGCTTCAACCTGAAGTGCACATACTGGGGAAGTTCTAATTGCCCCTAAGCACATTCTTAAAGCACGTGCCAGTTCAGCTAACACAGATTTTGCTGTTGATCCATATACATTACACCCATAGTCTATCTTAGATCTTATATATATATATATATATATATATATATATATATATATATATATATATATATATATATATATATATATATACTTCTTTTCACTGTTAAACAAAATCATGTTGAATCGTTGCCGTTTTCACTGATTCACAGCAACCGGAAACAGATTATTCTATGCCTGTGGGCCTCGATGAAAAGTCTCCTTTGAATTATTGGATTTTTTATTTTATTTTCTGTGGTGTGTAACATAAGCGCTATAGCCTGGTGGCATTTGTGTGTTTGTATACATGTTCACAATAAACATGGCGTTTTGCAAATACTTCTGTAAGCACATGCAAACATGGATATTTCCCTCTTTCTGGCAGACACAAGTGCTGTCTTGCATAAAGCAACGCTCGTTGAGGCTGATTGTGTTCACTGTGAATGCATGAATCTAAAGAAGCTGTGCTCTCATTTAATTTTTTGCTCTGAAAGCCAAAGACGTCCCTCTTTCCTTCCAGTATTCTCCTGCGGCTTTTTGCAGCGTTTGTGGACTTGGAATAGAGCATGGCGATTTGAGGAGGATTTATCGCCGGCTCAGCCTGGCGTGCCTCCTCCCCTCCACATAAGGTGTCTTTGCCCGTTCAGCACAAGTGCTGTGATTGCATGGGCAGAGCCCACACTGACACAGTGCTTGCCAAGTTTGATTGTGTTTTTGATAAAAGTGCATAAAACTCAAAAAGCTTTCCTCTCAGCTCGCTTTCATCCTAAAACCGGTCCCCTCCTGGCAAGCTCCTTCTGTTGCTTCTGAGGGACTTCACAAGGGAGGTGCATGAGGACGGGCTATTGAGCACGGAGAAGTTGAGGATAATTTGTCACCAGCCTTGCGTTTCTCCTCTCCATCTAAAGTGGGTCCACCTGCTCAGTACAGCTATGATGTTCTGCGCACTGTGGCAGTTATCACGTTTGGCAGAATTTATGAGAGGGGTGCTATGTCAATAACAACATCACTGCCAGGCACGCAACGCTCGTTGAGATTGATAGTTTTTATTGTGAGCATTTGATAGTCAAATGCTTTGCTCTTGGCTTGCTTCTAAGGAAGCTGACGCCATTCCTCTCTCCTCCCTGTATCTAGCAAGGACAGGATGCAGAGTGCTGAGAATTTGAAATTTCACATCTGTCTATCTTTCTTTTCCCAAGTGTCTACTGTGAAGGAGAGCTAGATTTTGTATACTGCTCTTTACTTCCAGCTTATTTATACATGGTCATTCCTTATGCCGCAGCCAGTGGTCAACCTATATGAATTTTCACTACCATTTGGTTAGTGCCTTAATACATATTCACACACGCGAGTAACTTAAATCATCCTTCAATGCTGCACTACCAGAATCAGCTACATACATCGGGTACACATCACCATGTATATACATCTTTTCATCAGTTTACTTCTAATGGTACGAATAAGAGATTAAGTTGTATGTGTCTTTAACTACCCTATTGGCTAGTAGGCATCGTTGCCCGTGCAAATCAGTATATGTGATGCTATACATTCCCCTAGCATCAGCAATAACGCAGCATTGAAATGACCGATTTGAAAGAAAACTATAAGGTTTTGACTGTAACCACGGTTTCTTGAAAGTATGGAATGAAATGCTCCATTAGCTGGCCGAGCAACTGAATCTTCGCTACAAGGGCAGAGTATCGCTCTGTACCCTTCAGTTGAATATTCTGAGGAGAAAGTTCTATCTGCCATTTAAAATTGGCAAGATTTTAAAGAGTTTCTGAGATTGGTTAAACCTGAGGAGATTACTTCTATCGTCAGCAATGATGCACCATTTCATTCCCTCCTTTCAGGGTTACAGTCCAAACCTTTTCGTTTGTCAATACATGCTAAGTTTGAGAAACCACAGCGCAATTCTTTTGGTTTTGATATTTGTCAGTTGGAAGGCGATAATAATTAAATCCGGATTTTTTGGCTTTGTCTTAAGTGCCACAAATTACATAATAGCTTTTCATCATGTTTTTTGATGTTTTCTTCCCATTTTCCTCATAGGAATGAATGAGTAGCTATGGTAACAGGTCCTTGCTAAGCCACGCCTACAATGTATGATGCATTGTTCACTTGTTTCTATGGAAAGCAGTGGAAGTTGATATATCAGTAAAACAAACAAACAATAACAAAAAAAAAAAAACATTCCATCACATTTAAAAATAAATAACGGACACAAAAATCTTCTATGCTGTTTCAATGATTGTTGAACCAGTAGTATTAATTACTGTAAGTAAATTGTCATTTTAGCATATCGTATATGTGCTACTAAAAGCCATACAAACTCACTTAAAAAAATATACATTATTTGATAGTACAGTTTATTAATCTTGGAAAAATGAAAACTCCTGCTTAAACATAAACAGCATCTAAATTGGCTTGCAATTATACACTGATTTACAAGTGATTTAATTAACTACAAAATCTTAATATTAGGCCTACTTTTACATGATCATAATGTTCCAGCAATGTCTGATTAGGCTACTGTTTATGTAAGCAGTATATACAAAGATTTATTTTTTGGCAAAAATTAAAACAAAATAGAATGACAAGCAACTACTATATTGAAATATTTTGCAGTTCTGTCGTTACATGTTAATAAAGGCAGATAAATTCAGCCAACATAAACGGGTTCACAAAAAAAACAAACAAACAAAAAAAAAAAAAACAGCCCTTCAACATTCAACATTGAATAATGTTTTTACATGCCATCTATCCTAAGAGTAGATTTTTACAGAATTGTATATTTGAGGAGTTGGAAGCCCCTGTACAGTAGAAGAGGTAGACAGTGTGGCTGAAACATACTAGTCATGTAAATTCTACTTCAAAGAGAAGATTTTTACAGAGTACAGTGGCAGTTTAGGTGTGATTTTCAGTAAAATGTTGCCAGGTGTTGAAACTGTATGTTTTCATTCCTTAAGACTACGGAGGCATTCATAACCTAGCAATATGAGTATGGAAGGACTAATTCTGACATCAATGTGGTAACTCTGAATGACATCAATTTGATTTGATGGACTATATCTCTTGTCAAAGATGAGCTGGGTCAACTAATCCTTTATAATTTTTTTTCCATTGGTCCGAGATTTTACCATTTGAAGCAATTTACACTGATGTAGTGCAAATACAAAAAGGGTGAATTAAAATGAAGATACATTTTATACCTATATACTGTATATATCCACATATATTCCTTTATGAATAGTGTATAGAATACAAATGTTAGGGTCTTGTGGCATTTATTCCTAAAACAAATATACTGTGTACTATCACAACTTCACAAAGACATGATCTTCTCTACCTTTAGATAGAGAAAATGATTGTATGATAATTTGCAAATGATAGCACAAGAGCAATAAAGAGTTAAATTAATTTCAGTTCAGATGAGAGATAATCTTATTCAAAATACATGTTCAAAGTGAAAACAAAGAATAAAATCCCTGTTTGCTGTGCCACTAAATTAAAGCTGCCATGAAAGCCACATGCTTTTATGTGAGCTATTAAGAGCTTTTAGAAACTGTTCATCATGTACTTGTCAAGTATCAAAATGTCCCACAGCAAAAACAGAAGAGGAGAAGAATAAATTCTCAGTGGATGTTTTTTTTCTTCTTTTTTCTCCCCTTTTCTCCCTAATTTGGAATGCCCAATTCCCAATGCACCCTAAGTCCTCGAGGTGGCGTAATGACTCGCCTCAATCCGGGAGGTGGAGGACAAATCTCAACTGCCTCCGCATCTGAGACCGTCAATCCGTGCATCTTATCACGTGGCTTGTTGAGCATGTTACCGCGGAGACCTAGCGCATGTGGACAGTGGATATTTTTTAAAGCATAATATCTTTTTTTCCTCATATGTGACAAACAGTACAGACTCAACATTTGTGTCACTCCTTCTGTAAAAACAAAACTCGTTATATTTTCCAGTCTTACTGACATTCTGCTGTATTGCCACCTGCCTCCACCCCCATGATGAAAGTGTTACTGAGGTTCTTGGGACTGGGTGGGGTGGTGCTCAATGACAAGGGCTCATGCTTCCCTCCAGGATCCACAGAGCAGCTCTTCTTGGGCACCCTGTGCTGTACCATAGGAACCTTTGGAATGACAGATGTCTGCCTGTGTCCCTCTGCTATCAGAGGTGGGCGGGTAGGCATGGGTCCAGGCAGGCCTGAGGGTTTGGATTTATGGGGAGGATGGAGGGGCGGACTTGGAGATGATGGACTGTGCGAGGCCCCATCTTCAACCTTGTCAGAACTTTCTTTGATAGAATTGGGCTCTCTCTGAGAATCCAATGTGTTTTCCTTCTGTAAGCTGCTCTGGCGGGAGTTCTTGTCAGAGTTGGGCAACTCACAGCTGTCTGTCCGTCTCCTCGAGCCCTCATGCATGCGGCTTGTGGCAACCACAGCTTTCATAGCAGCCTATGAAAAATGTAAAAAATGTATGCCATTAACATTTTAATTATGTTTATATATATATATATATATATATATATATATATATATATATATATATACACAATAAAAGCAATAAGACACTTGAGGGCATGCTGTATTGTGAATAGTCATGCTGAAGCGGTTGAGGGAGTGTGCCGTTCCTAACAATACCTTAGCTGTGACTATATATTAAAATAGCATGGCATCTCATATCTTATTGTTTAATTGAAGAACAATAGATTTAAATTTCTACTTCCTAAAACCCTGCAGAACATCGTTTAGGGTCATTTCAGTCAATTCTGGCACCCCAGGCGATATCCCTATTGCTTACCCATTGGCATTTGCAGCGGCCCCCCATGAAGGTGACCGCCTAGTTCACCCATGCCTAGAAACGGCCCTGGGCCTGTTTACACCTGGTATTACATTTTGGACAATTACACACTGGAACAATTGTTGTGAAGTAAATGTAGCATATAAGTAAATGAGTGATTAGATTAAGTAATTCCTACATTGAATATGTTAGTTTAAGTGTGATTAAGTATATGTAAATTCTACATTCAAACTTGTAAAATGTTATGCTGTAGCTTAAGTAAATATTATTTTTGATTGTATGTTGTTTTTGCATGTTATCATGTATTAATCCTAAAGTAGAAAATCATGCATTTATTTGCTAATTTATGTACATTTCACTGGTGAATAGAATTAGTAAAATAAAAGGAATAGTCCACACAAAAAATTACATTTGCTAATAATTTACTCACCCTCAGGCCATCCAAGATGTATCTGAGATTCTTTCTTCATCAAAACAGAATTTAAGATTTTTGGCATTTCATTTCAGGCCTCCTATGTTCAACATGCAAGTGAATATACTATACTACATTTTTTGACGGTACAAAATTCATATTTAGAGAGCATCAAAATAATCCTCACGACTCGGCGACAAATAAGTCGACAAATAAAGTTCTTCTGAACCCAAACGATTGATTATTTTTAGAAACAAAACAATACTTATATACTTTTTAACTACAAGCGTTTGCTTCTGTAAATCTCTGTGATGCGCGTTCATGAGAGGGATGACGTATGTTCGTTGGTAAGGTCACGCATCACTTGGAGGCAGGAAGTGCATCATTGTTTACAAGAGAAACTTGCACAGACTACAGACCAAGTGCTGCAAAACAGTCCAAAACAATTTCCAAAACAACATGAAATTAAAAAATCTAAATAATAATAAAAACATTACTGCAGTAAATAACCATCCTTTATTTCGGAGCAATGCCGTTGTGTTATCTACTTGTGCTTTTTCTTTAGCAGAAACATATAGGCTATATGACTGTCAGGAACTCAAGCCACACAGGTTGTAGTTAACGAAACCTAGTATCCTTTGTGTAAGACTTGACAGTGAAGTGGCGTGAAGGTGAGTTATTTTTGCAGGCAGTGATGAGCGAGTGAATTGAGTGCAGGTGCGGTGAATTAGAAATCGATGAGGAGCGGAGCGCTGAGGGAGGTGCAGAGCCCGAGGGAGGCGTGACAATGACAAAGTTTTCACACATACCTGTGTTTGTTGAAAAAACTGCACGGGCACAGCCGATGAATTCAGATATCGACCCTTTGTTTCTTTCGATGGTCTGAAATCCTCAGGGGTAAAATGTTCACTGCACATCCTCCAATAATTGAGAGAATGTAGGGATGTACTAATACCCAGGTTCAGCGTGATAAGCCAGAGCTTCAGTCGCTCATGATAACATATAGTCAATCGATGAAAAGTTTGTATTTTTCCCGGCGTGCATTTTCTTTGGGGTTTCTGAAGGTTAACACATTCAGGATACACACACCAAATGACCGTTTTTAACAATACACTTATACAAATACAAATCTACAGCAAAGACAATTACACTTTTGTACAGCCTCCACATGATGTGTAACCTTACCAACGAGCTTATGTCATCCCTCTCATGAGTGTCCATCACAGAGATGTACAGAAGCAAACATTTGAGCACATTTTTCAGCAAATTTTCATTTTTGGGTGAACTATTCCTTTAATATAACTTTCCGAAGCTGGTGTTCTCAACACGCAGAATAATATTAGAATATTAGAATAATTAATGTGCTTGCATGGTTTCACTGTTTGCAAGTTTATTAACACCATTTTTATTCTTAATTCTGTTGTTTGTTAGCTTCTGGTTTCATGCAGTCTTAAATTAATTTTCTACTTAAAATGAATGGTTCATGATCAAAATAATTATCTGTTGATTGTCACTGTCATAGTGTTTGTGCCCCAAGTGTTGAGATTTGTGTGCACAGCTCAACAGTCTCCATTGCCAGTGATGGCGATGTTGTCTACAAAGCATGCATTAAGTTTCCCTGTGGGAGGCTTACGTACGTCTAGTGTATGATTAAACGTATGTTTAAAAGGAAAATTCAAAGCGTGACATGTTCTAATAAGATATTTGTTAAAATTTGTTCATTATAGTACCGTGCATTAAGTTCCATTGTAACTTGATTTACTCAGATGTTTAAGTTAAATTTACTCACACACTTTATCAATATTATGTCATAAAGTTAAGCAGACTTTATCTTGTGTTATACCATTAAGATTTACTTAGAAAACTGTGTGCAAAAACATGCAAAAATATAAATGAATTAAATCATACTTTTTTTTGTGCAGGTGAAAACGGGATCAGGAATGTTTTGAGAACTGTCCACTTTAACCACATTCAGTTGTAAATGTAAACACTTTCCACCACATTTTAACACCGAAAAAGTGCATATAGAGAATAGTGTATGTATAGTGTGCCTGATATCAACATGCAGTGAACACGCAAATCTGAAGCTAAGTGCTCCATTAAAATAACTGAGAAGTCTGCTCAAAATGTCCTGTTTGTAATTTGTATTATGTGAAAAAACGGTGCACTGATGTAAATGGCAATGGGTCTTGCCTGCCCATTTGTGATGGGATCACCAGGGACGGATCTTAATAGCAGGCGTAAACAGGGCCAAAAACATCAATGGTCATCAGTGGCTTACCTTTAATTTGCGCCGAGCATTAAATTCCTGTAGTTTCCTCTGGGTGGTGTCCATGTGGGAGAAACGTGCTGCTTTTCCAAGCACCCATGGATGCTCTAGGGCCTGTTTCACTGTGAGACGTTTATGAGGATCCAACACTATGAGCTTACTAACCTAAAGAAACATTACCTTCAGTTAATGGTGAAGAAACAAAGCATGATCTCAAATGAATGAATAATCAAATTAGTATCTGGTGAGGCTGCTATATTGCTCTCTTTCATCTCATTTGAATCTGCAGTGTGATCACATCATCAGCATTACAAACAATATGCAAGAACAAATAGTTAAATTAATAGTTCACCCCAAAATGATAATTCTCACATCACCCCAGATGTGTATGACTTTCTCTCTCCTGCTGAACACATACAAAGATTTTTAGAAGAATATATCAGCTCTGTAGGTCCATACAAAGCAAGTGAATGGTGACCAAAACTTTGAAGCTCTAAAAGACATTGGTAAAACCACTGGGGTCTTATGGATTACTTTTATGCTGCATTTATGTGCTTTTTGGAGCTTCATAGTTTTGCTCACCAGTCATTTGCATTGCATAAACCTACAGAGCAAAGATATATTCTTCTAAAAATCTTCATTTGTGTTCTGCAATAGAAAGAATGTCATTAACATCTGGGATTGCATGAGAGTAAATAAATGATGAGAGAATTTGAATTTTTTGGATGAATTCTTTTAATGCTGTCTGAGTAGATGGAAGGCAAGAGGAACTCACCAAATCCTTTGCATTGAGAGAGACTTCATCCCACCAGGGAGAGACAAACTCATAGTCACAGTTAAGAATGCGACTGTACATGTACTGGTCCCCCCTTGGATCGAAAAATGGTTCAAACCCACACAGCCTGAGGGTAGAGAATGAAAAGAGGCAGATAGCAGAGAAAATGCAATTAATACATTGGGCAATGACCTGAAAGAAAGGCTCTTCATGGAGAAAAAGAGAACCAAATCAAATAAACTAACTAATGAGGATTACATACAGAATGTCACTAACAATATACAAGTAAATCTTTACCAAGTCAGGTGTTCAAGTACTTTTGCATAACAAACCACCACTCCAGATATCCCAGATTATCTCTCTTTGATTCAAAGTTAATTCTTCTTCATATAAACAAGATGTTGTTTATTTTACCGATTGTCCATCAGAATAAAAAAAAAGAAAAAAGAAAAGAAAAATGAGACACAGCACTTTCTCAAGCTCTAGAATATTTAACATTTAACACAGCTTTTTGGAATACTTGGAATTGGACAGTCACGGCATAATGCGGTCAAATAGTTCTCCTTCTGTCACTCACTTATGTCGATGTAGTGACAATAGGGGTTGCTCTTGGGAGCCCCAAACACCTCCAATCTTTTAGAAAAAGCCAATGAAAATAGGAGATTTTAATTTGCATGCCACTCCCCTGGAAATACTGGTGGTATAAAAGGAGCTGGAATGAGGCCACTCATTTAGATTTGTTATCATTGTGAGAACACGACCATGGCAACATTGCGGTCACGGCTTTCCTTCTTCCGTGGGAAAGCTGCTCCAGCCGTCCCCCACGCCGCGCCTTCTACCTATGGGTTCGAGGCCGGCTCGGCCTGCGCTGGAGGCAATTTGGGGATTTCAATGGGCGCGGTCTTGCTGGGTAAACTCTCGCGGACCTCCCATTACCCAACACTCATTTGCCCCCGTCGAGCTCTGAAATGAGACCAGCTCGCCTCACGGCCAGCTTAACATCTCTTTCGGAGCCTGCGAGCAGGATGAGTCCTCGATCACTGCATCGGAGAGCACGCTGGCAATGTCGCACACCGAGGACACGACTGGGCTGCCACCTTCGGGTCTGCCTGCCCAGTCTGAGGTCTGAGATGAGGAAAGGGTTCTACAGCCCTTACTCCATCATGCCAAAGAAAGGTGGTGGGTTGCGGCCAATCTTGGACCTACAAGTTCTGAACCGTGTGTCCGGCATCAAGATTATTTTACGGTGGTAGACCTGAAGGATGCGTACTTTCATGCCTCGGTTTTACCTCGTCACAGACCCTTCCTACGGTTTGCTTTTGATGGCTGGGCATATCAGTACAAGATCCTCCCCTTCGGCCTGTCCCTGTCCCCTTGCATCTTCACGAAGGTCGCAGAGGCAGCTCTTGTCCCGTTAAGGGACGTGGGCGTGTGCATACTCAACTACCTCGATGACTGGCTGATTCTAGCCAGGGGTGTAAAGTAATGATTTACAAATACTCACGTTACTGTAATTAACTACATTTCAAATTTTTATACTTTTACTATTACTGGAGCATATTTTAAGTGCTGTAACTGTACTTTTACTTCACTATTTTCCCACCGTCTGTGTTTGCAAATTCCCTGTCCTATTTTATTTTTATTTATCAACATGATTGGCTAGGGTGAGTCTCGTGACTCCCGTCAAATCAAATCACACGTAAAAAATGTAATGGCAGCAGCAGATCTGGCGCCAACTGTTATGGATGTGGAGAATGCCTCAAGCACAGTTTACAGCTGAACATATCGGCCGCACCTGGAAGGGCATTTCGCAGTGAAAAAGGCCAATTACATGATCATGTAAAGTGAGTTTAACATGCTCAACCCAGATGTCAGCATTAATCCTACCTCTAACATATCAAGGTACATTTCATATCTTACTAGATTTTGTGTGTCTATAACATAGCCTACAATTTAACAATCTATCATAGATAGTTCATAGATAGATATAATTGCTTTGTGTTGGGGTTCTGGTCATACTGTCAGCTTTATTACTGACTGGCTTTATTCTCACCTGTGTAGCCCTTACACCACTGCTATTCTAATCTACAATAAGAATTTGTATCTTTACTGCGAATATTTTTAGTTCCTACTGATTAATTGCTTGTGTTTTTGAATTTTTTCCCCTAATTTGTAAGTCAGCTAATAGCATCTGCAAAATTAATAAACATCAATGTATTATAACTGTATTACTCACAGAATGTATAGGATGACTCCTACCGACCACATGTCAACCTCTGGGCCATAAGGATTTCCTCTAAGAATTTCAGGAGCTGAATGTATAGGTAAACAGGCAAATTAATGCAAATATAATAAATTATGAAACTTTATTAGTCATTAATTTGCTAGCTTGCAAACATTTTAATGAGTTTTATTTAACATGTCAATTGATAGGCAGATTGGTAATCTAATAATAATAGTAATAAAAACAATAATATGGTGTTTAATCATCACTCAAATATTCTGTAATTCAGACTCACCACAGTAGCCAGGGGTCCCACACACTGTCTTCATTGTCACTTGCTCATCAATTATTTTTGAGAGCCCAAAGTCCGCTGTGGACATGACAGAAAATAATCAATAAATCCCATTCATTACTGAAAGAGTTTTTGCCATTGTCACTGAAAAAAACATTTATTTCACAGCCTCAAGATTAAAGATTAAAATTGAGTATACATTTTTTTACCTATCTTCAGAGGTGCATCTATTGACAAGTCAGCATAGAGGAGATTTTCTGGTTTGAGGTCCCTGTGAACAACTCCATTTTCATGTAAATACTAGAATAGAGACATGAGACATGAAAACATGAGTTGACATGAAATACATGCTATATTTAATCTAAAACAATTTTAAAAAATCATGACTATTTTTGAATTGTAAAAAGCTAAAAGATTATTAATAATGGTCAAATAGCATAAACAAATGGTTACTTGCACCTAAAAATCACATTTTCTTAAATGCTGAGAAATTTTTACCTTAAATCTTGATGTTAACCTGCCTTTACTAGAACCACTATTACACCTAGGGGCGTATGAACATCTAGAAAAAAAGGTGTTGTCGATAAAATCAATTTCTAAATGTAGGGGGACACTTGATTACTCCTAAAGCACATTTTCTTTTTTTATTGGTGAATTTGCGAACCTCTAGGATTTTAACCAAGGCAACATCTGAATGGATTAATTGTTACAGTAAATAAATACTCACACTATGAATGCGAGGGACAATATGGAATGTTTTATGTTTCTCATTGCAATGACAGATCAGCATTCCTTCTCCCTTTCAATATTTAATAGAGCTTCTCTAATAGGCAGTTTTCTATGTTAATTTAATTCATTAGTTGATTTGTTTCTGTTCTAAGACTTAATATGCTGCTTTAAGAGTGTGTTTGTTTGCGTGATTATATAAATCTTCTGAAGTTCTGATCTGTATGATGAGTTATTTGAAGCAGTGGTTCAAAACACAATATCTTCACTTCTTGTCGTTCTCTGTATTCAACCATTTAAAAAGCCATTATGAATGCCAAGGCAGACTCAGTGTTCACTGTCTCCTCATTTCTGCTGTGTTCCTGCATTAGCAAATCATCTCTGGACTCCAGACAAAAGAGTTTTCAGTGTTGCAAATGATCCACTGTCTCTGGGATGGGATGATCAATGGCTATGCCTGAACTTTTCAAACCTCCTGACATGCCTAAACTCTGTTGAGATCATGGGGTCGTTCTCCATTATCGGGGCACAGATGCTTCTGAGCCACAATCTGCTAAAGTGCAAGGGATGAATCATGCAGTGTCAGGCCATGTTAATTAATTTGGTGTTCATTGGCATAAGACAGATGTTGTTCCTTTAACACAATTCCAAAAATATATAAGTGAATCATGCCAGGTGAGGAAACAAAGGTTTCCTTTTAAATGCAAACCAAGAAGTTTGTTATGAGTCTGATGAAATACAGGAAGTGTTTGGCAAATGACAGAGTGTTAAATGAAGGAGGAAGGAGTCACTCTTGTGTTTCAGTACATGACTAGTTTGAGGTTTGGAGTCTTGAGTGAACACTCAGAGTCCAATCAAAGTAAAGCTGAGGTTCTAGAGTTGATTGCATTGAAAATGTTTAATTAAAAATACTTTGTAAGAAGGCTGGGAACAATAGGGTTAAAGGGATAGTTCACCTCACTCTTATGCCATCCCAGATGTGTATGTGTAATTTATTTATTTATTCTGCAGAACACAAATTATATTTAGAAGAAAATCTCAGCTGTTTAGTTCCATACACTGCAAGTGAATGGTGACCAAAACTTTGAAGCTCCAAAAAAGGAGATAAAATCAGCAAATCATGACTCCAGTGAAATTTGTTGTGGACCCCCTGGACCTGTGGGACCCCAGAATCGTTAACACCTTTCACCTCATTAGTTACGGCCCAGCTTCCAAGCCCAAAAAAGAAAATTTTTTGGGTGAATTATTCCTTTAATGATGCTTTTAGCACTTTTCGATGACTTTTGTCAACTGTTTAAGTCGGATTGATAATAAAATAACAGCATACCTTTCTTCAACAAGCAGCATGATTAGAATAATTAGAGTTACGGAGCCTTAGTAAACACCACTAAATATGGAAATGCTTACAGGAAGGTCCTGCTCAGCATAGGTCAGAGAGAAATTTCTAAACACTTTCTAAATTTTAACGGCATTTGCACATAAACATAAAATGACACAAACAAGAACTAGAGAAATAACATTATATAAAACATGGATTAAATGAATCCAACACACAAACACACACACACACATATTCTACACATAAATTGTTGCTTCATTGACAGATAGACACAGTTTCTGAGCTGTTACATAACATCTTGTTCATGGAGATTAAAAGCCAGGGGAAAAAAATAGCTGTTTTTTTCTAGAGAAGATTATTTTTCACTAGTAGTTCTCCCCACACATCCACTTACTCAACTGTTCGTTTTTGAGTGACGACAAGACTGACCCACATCTCCAAAACCCTCCACTCTCAGCCCAGCGCTGGACATGTGTTGAGCCACAGTAACACACAGACAATAATCCCTCAACTGAGAATGCAATACAACAACTGCTGCCCCCATGACAATAATCATCGCATCCTGTTATTTGGTCATATTATTTGACTTATATTAAATGGGCCATACTATACTTTTAGTTTCATTTGTTCCCTGCCATGTTAGTTTTGCATGACCATATTCTGTTTTCTATTCATAAAGACTAGCTCTCTTTACTACTGTACCTTTAAGACTTCTAAATATAAAGGATCTCTGTCATGGTTGGCTAAACCCTGCATATCAGCATAGTTTACACTGTCGTTCATCAAGGAGAGCAAAGTAGCTAAATACTGAACAGGCGTTGAATATGCACAAGATGGTGAAATCGTAACTTATTGTACATCTTGGCTACCAGGAGTGGAAAGAGTACTGAAAAATCATACTCAAGTAGAAGTACTGTATCTTCCCAAAAAATTTAATTTGAGTAGATTAAAAGTAGCTGTCCTAAAAACTACTCAAGTAAGAGTAAAAGAGTAGCTCATTTAAAAGTACTCATGAGTAGTGAGTATTGAGTACTGAGTTGCAAAACCTATGCCCCATTATAATGAACACTGTATGCCAACTTTTAAAATACATCACTTATCTATGATAAACACTACATGAATCTGATTCCAAAAAATAAATGGGAGACATGATAATTACAGAAATGAAAAGATTAAAAAGTAATTTTCCATACACTGATCACAATTTTAAACCAGAATGTGTGAAAAAAAATTACATACAAATCAGTTTATGTGTAGGGTCTAAATTTCCCTTAATGCTGACAGACCGTTATTGTTGTGCATAAAACATTGTTCAAACAATGCAAGGGATGCAAAAAAAAAAAAGCTAAATAAGCAGGATCAATTGGCACGTCATGTCCTGCACAATAGAGGAGGTAGAGCAGGCATGGGACAAGTTTTTTGGTAAAGGAGCTACATCATGCTTAAAAAGAATAATTCACCCATCAGTGAATATATTCATAATTTACTCATCATCATGTCATCCTGGATGTGTGTGACTTTCTTCTGCAGACAACAAATTAAGATTTTTAGAAGAGTATCTCAGCTCTTTTGGTCCATACAATGAAAGTGAATCAGTGCTAAAATATTGAAGCTCCACAAATCACATAAATCAGCATAAAAGTAGTCTAATCCATATGCCTCCAGTGGTTTAATCCATGTCTTCAGAAGCAAAATGATAGATGTGGTGAGAAACAGATCAATATTTAATTCCTTTTTTTACTAACAATTCTCCTCCCTACTCAGTCAATCTCCACTTTAACTTTCACTTTATTCTTGTGTTTTTGGTGAGTCTCATTCTTCATGCATATCACCACATACTGGGCAGAGGGAAGATGTTCTTGCAAAAATGGACATACATATTGACTGTTTCTCACCCACACCTATCATATCAATTCTGAATTCAAGGATTAAACCACTAGAGTTGTATGTTGTTTATTTTATGCTGCTTTTATGTGCTTTTTGGAGCATCAAAATTTTGGCACCCCTTCACTAACATTGAATGGACCTACAGAGCTGAAATATTCTTCTAAAAAAATCTTAATTTGTGTTCTTCTGAAGAAAGAAAGTCATAGACAGATGGCATGAGGGTGAGTAAATGTTAAGAGAATTTTCATTTTTGTGTGAATTATATCTTTAAGTAGCACATGGGGGGCAAATTGTGCTCCTTTTGAGATACAATTTTCAACATTGATTCAGTTCTTGTATCTTTTAAGCCCAGAAATAGTTGTATTCTCATTCTAATGCACGATGCACGATTTTCTGAAGTTTGTGACTGGTGGAATGTTCTGCTGATGTATTGCTCTTCAAATGTTGAGACTTTTCTATATTTATAAAGGCTAAGCATAATTTAAGCATTCTAAATTATTTGCTCATCTCTACTTTCCTGGTAATTTATTATACCAATTAACACACTCTCTACATCAAGGGTCAGTATTATATAAAAAAAAAAACAATATTAAATTTTCTTTTTTAAAATGTCACTGTTTTCTTCTATTACATTAATACTTTTAAAGCTACCCAAGTTATTCGGACAAAAGTAGTGAGTGGTTTTCTTGTTTCCTTTTAATGTTGTTTAATTAATAGCCTTCATATTACAGCATACTAGACAGTGCTCAGTTCAGTTTCATGTACAACATTTTGAAATAAATACGATTTTTGTCCCACTGTTTAAATTCACTTTAGACATAAACAACTGCGTTTACATAAAATCCTCACCAAGACGGGCATTGGCGGAATTATAAAGTGTATTTTATCATTTAGACATGAACCCGCAATAGCAATCAAACATTCAACCCGGTATCACGGCAAGGCGTGAAATAGACACGCTGGTCCACTAGCGGATGCGTGTCGGTGTCACGCTTTGCCTCCTCTAGGCGTGTACATGACACGCGCGCGTCTAGGTAGAATACCGGCAGGGGGCAATCATTTCCTCAACGCCAACAACTCTCCGCGCACCAAAGAGTAAGCGATATATCGCGTTCTCCAGTTCCGGTTAGCAGGATATATATTTTTTTATATAAATATATTTTTTAAATATATATATATATATATATATATATATATATATATATATATATATATTTATTTACATCAGCATAAGGTACTCGACAGCCCACACACACATATAACAACGTTAGGCTACAGCAACGTTAGGATTTGTTCATGAAAGCAGCACTATAATGAACAAACATGTCCTGAACTAGTATGTGTAGTAACCCTTTATTGTCACATAGTCACAAGTGAAAGTAAGCAGCGAAATTGGCCATCATCCTGCCCGTGCGAACGTACAATACGACAACGGTATCGCTTACTCTTTGGTGCGCGGAGAGTTGTTGGCGTTGAGGAAACGATTGCCCCCTGCCGGTATTGCAACAACACGCGCGCGTGTCATGTACACGCCTAGAGGAGGCAAAGCGTGACACCGACACGCATCCGCTAGTGGACCAGCGTGTCTATTTCACGCCTTGGCGTGATATCGGGTTGAAACATTAGTCGCCTGTAAATCAAACGTCGGGAAATAAAAAGTAAATATTTTATATTTCATCTAGATCAACCAACCAGTGGTGCTCTTGCTATCTCGATTGATGTAATTACAGGCTACGTTATAGACACACAGAATATAGTAAGCAGAAATATGAAATTTACCTTGATATGTTTCTTCAAATTAGAGGCAGGATAAATGCTGATATCTGGCTTCAGCATGTTAAACTCACTTGACACAATCATTCAATTGGCCTTTTTTACTGCGAAAAGCCCTTCCAGTAGCAGCCGAGATGTTCGGTTGATGTACATTTACAGCACTTTAAATGTACGCAAGTAAAAGTAAAAGTCTAAAAAAATTTAACTACTTAAAAAGATACAATTCTTGGGAAAAAGTAGGTAATTACAGTAATGTGAGTATTTGTAATTAGTTACTGTACACTCCTGTTGGCTACTATGAAAAGATGTGACTTTTATTCCCAGAGACCAACCAGTTAACAAACAGAATTCCAAATCAATATAATACAGGCATCAAATTTTAGTTAGTCTCCTATCCTACACTTTATTTTAAGAAAGGAAACACCTGTGATCAAATTAGATTATTCATTCCAAATTAATTTTTACAATTCAATTGACTGATGTATGTCACTAACCTTTAATACGTTTCCTTTGTCTCATTCCAAACACCAATGTTTTCCCTTCCATTGTACACAACAGTGATTTTTCTATACAAATCTTGGCGAGATTTATGGTTTGGGTAAGGATTTAGACTTTATGGTTAAGTTTGGATTAGTGGTTAAATTTAGGAAAACTTTTATCAACATTCTTCATTGGTTTGTTTATTTTTCTTTGTGGGACTAAAATTCCCAAATTTTTGTATGAGCCAACTTGAACGATTTCTTATAATTTCACCGTCTCGTACTGTCAAAATATCATGTGTTCCATTATATGTCCCTTTCAAAGGCTTAACAACCCAAATTGCCATTATCGCCTTTCAAACTAGATCAGAAATTTGTATTTTGACTTACTGCCACAGCTTCCAGAATCTGTTTGATAACGTGAGCTGCATCTCTCTCGCTGTAGTAGCCCCTCTCCACAATCCTGAAACAACACAAATCTCATATTAGATCCACGTTATCAGGGAAAAATCAGGCCCAAAAATAAATAAAATGTTTAAATATTACAAATAAATATTTAAACATAGCATATACATGGACTATTGTATGTTTTTAAACATGAACAGCTGATGTTTAGGTGTGTGTGTGTGTGTGTGTGTGTGTGTGTTGTGCTTGTGTGTGTGGACCTGGCAGTTTTCAGTACTCTGTTTAGCAGTGTGTAGGCAAACACATCCTGTTCCAGCACTGTACCAAACCCGTTTAAAACAATTGTCGGGTACATGTTTTATTTAATTAGCTCTCATTGCTGGGCAGAAGAACACAAAGAGAGCCAAAGAAGCTCTAAGAACTTGAACTGTGAGACATTGATGAAAAAGAAAGAATGATATTCCTGTGCTGAATACCACCTTAGGATATAAGTACACATATTTAAAAGGGTACTTCACCCCAAAATGAAAATTATGTAATTATTTACTCTTACTCCTTTTGTTCCAAATGTGTATGATGAAATGTTTTTTATCAATTTGTTTATGTTTCAAGTAGTGTTGGTTATTCATGTTTTTGAAATGTTACAGACATTGCAGCTGATTTTATGATAAGCTCCTTTGGAACAATATGTATTGGGAAAAGCACAAATAAAAAATGTACAAATAAAAATTATTTGACTTGATTTGACTTTTGTGTTTCAAAGTTTTTTCTACATTGGCAACCAAGTCTCAGTGTTCTGTCTTAGCACTGTCAAACAAACAAGTGATAGCCAGTGCTGAAGCATTTTAACATTAAGAAATTAGCATAATTAATTCTGATACATGTAATGGCCAGCATGTTCCAATCACTGCCAACCATGTTAAAATAAGATTATACATTATATATTCTGAATCTAGGTACTGGTTACCATTATCCCATGTTTGCCAAACATGTTGAGTGGTCCAAACATCATCTGCAGCCTGAAACTGAACTTTTGATAGGAAGTTTGGATAGAATGGACTTGGCTTCATAGGAAAGTTATTGGATGCTTCCTTGCTCCCTATTTAGTGAATGACTTAACCTCCAGTGTGCTGTCTGTCTGGTCTCAGAACAGTTCAAAATGAACCATATTTTCATCCTAACTCCATATAAAGCCGCTGAAAGCAATTTTTTCTCAATGTGAAAATTCACAGTTAATATAGGATTTCTGATGAAAACAATATTCTATTGTGCACATTAGTGTACATTGTGTTTAGCACCGTGGCGTGTTTTAAAAATGGCTTATCGGATGAAACTAGAGACTCTAATCATTTGACAGGTCCCCTTTAATCTTTCAACCAGGTTTCAATGTGAAAACTTAATTAGGTTTCTCATCTTCACTGACAGCCCAGAGTCTGCTGAACTGAGATCAGTCAGATTAAATTAAATTACATTTACATTTACATTTATGCATTTGGCAGACGCTTTTATCCAAAGCGTCTTACAGTCACTTATTACAGGGACAATCCACCCACAGCAACCTGGAGTTAAGTGCCTTGCTCAAGGACACATTGGTGGTGGCTGTGGGAATCGAACCGTCAACCTTCTGCTTAACAGTATAGTGCTTTATCCCACTACACCACCACTTTAAATTAAATTATGTTTTTTGTATAACTAAGCTAAAATACAACATCCACACATGCGTTCGAGGAGTTGCACAAGGATATAATGAAAGTAAATGGCGACTGACCCTGTAAGTCCCTAACATTTATGCCTAAAATCTCCTTGTGGAACACAATGAGGATGAGTAAATTATGACAGATTTAAATTTTTTTTGTGAACTATCCCTTTAAATCTCACCATTCAGTATTATATCTTGTATAGAGTCCGTAGATCACCTTTTGATGGTCTTTGAGCAATAATCTGCAATGAGACCAAAGCTTGAAGCTGAAGATAATTGTCACAAATAATTTGCCTGTGTTACCTTTCATTTATGAGGCATATCATACCTGTCAAAGAGTTCTCCACCTGTGACCAGCTCTAGGATGAGAAAAATCTCAGTTTCAGTCTCAAAAATTTCTTTTAAACGAATCTGAAACAAAACAGAGTGAGAACAGTCACAATATAGCAACAACATCCATATTGTCTGCTTTAGATTACACAAAAACAAAAATGTTAATGAAAAATGTCATGCTTTCACACTGCATTGCAAATTACACAAATATCTTACGATATTTGGATGAGAAAGACGCAGCAGGACTCCAATCTCTGTCCTCACTATTTTCTTGTCGATCTGAGTTGACAACAAAACAATACATAAAATCAAATGATCATTCTGGGATTTCATGAAATTTTAATATAAAGCTGATCCCATGAAATAATCAAGTGACTCACAGTTTTCTTCAGCACCTTGACAGCATAACGTTTCTCTGTTTGCTTCTCTTCACAGCGAAACACAACAGATGTGGCACCCCTGGCAATAAACATTGAAAAACAATCTTAAAGGACTATTCCGGGTTTACTACAAGTTAAGCTCAATGAACAGCATTTGAAACACAATGTTTATGACAACAAAACTATATGTTTGGTACACAAGGTTACAGTGCAGCATTTACAATGGAAGTGAATGGGACCATTTCAGGGCCACATCATGCCAACACACTGACAAGCCCTATCAACCCATCAGACATTTTTGCATCAAGCATGTTTATGTTCCCTTGTGGAGCAACCTTAGGTGCATTGCACCAGTGCATGGAAGACCTGGGTTTGGATACGAATTGAAAGAAGGAAGCAATAGTGTTCACATAATCAGCGACGAAGACGATTCAGAGGTTACATTTTCCCCCCAACATTACGTTTTCACTCCACTGATGGTTAGGTTTATGTTTTGGATTTGGGTTGAGCGGTACAAATTATAAAATATGCATTCTTCTTCACTATATTACATCATGTACGGCACCCCAGCACCCCACAGATAACCCCTCAGTTGGCATTTCACCCTGAAAAGGGAGCTCAAATGTCCAACAGCACCCCCCTAGATCGCCGCTCAGTGGACATTTCACCCCTAAAATAGAGCTCACACTTATGGCTTTGGCCACTGGGTGCAGTATTTTGTACATTGGTAAGCACAAATCAATTTTACCTAAAGAAAATTCAACCTACTCTTTCCGATAACATAGTCCATAATTAAAACAATTTAAAAAAATGATGCATGCCATGAAATAGATTACCCTGAATCATATAGAAAGTACAAAACACAAACAAACAGAACTAAGTGTGTAACCATCACAACAGATGAGGTGCTGGCCTCCACCACTGACCAAATTATGGAGCTTTTTCCTACTCTACCCATCTCTACTACTGTGGCCATGCATTTCCATGGCAACTAAGTCTTCATTTAATGATGCCATATTTAAAAACATATACCCAATTAAAAAGAAGTCCTAACTTCTCACAAAAAGGATCACAAATAAAAGAGGCCTTGACTGATCATCTAGTCTAGAAATGCTCACATATTGTACACAACCCACAAATAGAACTAATGGACTATTTTAGCAACATTTGTAGAAACGTTGTACCAAAAATATCACAAAATCTTTTTTGTTCTCTATAAACTATTATTTATACAAAAGTTGTGTATTACATGGTCCTCCTAGAGCTGCTTTCAGATCCTGTCTTTGTTTTCCATGGTCAGTGAATGACTCAATTAGACACGCACACTCAAAGAGAAGGCTGTTATCTCTCCATCTGCTACCTTGTTGTCCAACTTGAACATGCATTGTCTAACAAAAACAGTCTATAACATAATCAGGGATAGACTTAAAAGCTCTCATCATACGATTTGCAGGCATACACAGCCAACAATGTTTGAGTTAGTTTTATATATATTTTAATTCTGTAAAAATTAACAGACCCTCAAGTCTAAATCATAGACCTCATTCTCAGTACCAAAATTGAAACCACACAGCCATGATGACAGACTGAAATGATGTGACAGGATCACCGCTCAACATTTTGTAGCCCACATCCTGGGAGGTAATGATGACATTTTGAAGCACTTTGTGACATTTACAAAGATTGTGTGCATCCTTAACATGCTCAATTAAGTTCAGTAGGTATAATTAGCTTACTAAGGTATATCCATTTTTAGCTAATTCAGAAACCACCCATCCCTGTGACTACAACAGGCAACAACAATTGATAACTAGCTTTATATAAATTTGCTCACTCCACATTTATTTACAAATGGACCATGTCAACACAACTGCACCATCACAATTCAAGGAATATGTCAATACACAGAAAAATGCCAATTCAATATTTTTTCTAATAATAAATGTTTACATTACACTGTCCACGTAAATAAAAATTTGCACTTGCAATGGTAATACTAGCCTACTAATACATGTTTACACACAACTCCACATTATAATTACATAGTAAGTGCATGTAGATAATTTGTATAACATAGTAATTACCTATGTAATTACACTGAAACAAGAAAACCACTTGTGTACGTACCTGCCTAATTCTGTGCCCATATTATAAAAATCCTCCACTGTCGCATCGCGGCGCGAGCCTTCGACCCAGTATTCTACCAAGCATGCGCCGGATCGAGAGGTCGGCATGATGGACCCTCCGAAGACGGCTCTGCTGTTATAATGAATGCAACTAATCCCTTAGGTCAGGGAAGCCCAGGGAAGACTACCACTTTCACATCTGGGTGTCAGCTTGAGCTGTGATATGTATTATAAGTCAGTCCACTGAAGCATTACAGCAGATCGGAGTTGATCCAAGCCTTTTTTAAATTTTTTTCCAACTGTTACAAGAAGATATATTGTATATATGACGATATTCACTCGTTGTGCTGGAATAACCTTGATCAAAACAATAAACAAAAAGCTGTTTACAAAGTGGATGTTTAGCTTCCAAAGGGCCTCGTTGGGTGAGTCAGGAACGATTCCATCCCAAAACCCTCCCACGATACACAGTATTCAAGAAAACATCAAAATCCTGCGTATAGTCTACAATCAGAGATCCCGAAATCACAAGCGAAAGGATGACGATGATGATGAACGATTCCCTGCTTGTCAAGTCCTCGGCAAAATTCAAAACTACAGCTCTGCTTCTTAATATCCCAGACGCCTCTCAAAGCATATGTATATTCGGAATAAGCAGGTTGAAGATGAAGTAAATGTCGTTTCAAATGGAAATCCACTGCTGTTTGTGCTGGCGAGGGTTGGAGAAAGGGAGGCGGTCTGTCACACACTAAACCACTAACACCCCCCCCCCCCCCCCCCCCCCCCCCCACACACACACAAGCCCTCACAGCTTCTCTCTCAATCCCTGGCTTTCACTTCGGGCTCCAATTGGAACACCAGAATGTTCAATCAAAATAAAAAAAAGAGGGTTTATGGTAGCAGGGTTGAATCATCTAACATATAACAGCTAAAATGTCATATTCACCCATAATTGAATATCAGCACGGTAGCTCCCAGTCAATAATTGTAAACGTGCATGGTTGATCGGTTTGCTTTTATGTGCAGCGTCGACGGAGGTTCATTTCAGCACCTCGGACAGTTCTACTTCTTCATAAAAGAAGTGTCTTTTCGTCGTAGCAAAATGACAGTTTGGAGGTTCAGTAAATGTATCTGATAACAACCATAACAACAACATTACTCGTGCGTTATTTTTAATATAATCTTAAGTGTCCATGTTTGAATTTACTTGTGTCAGATGTACTAAACCTAACGCTGTAAAGTGAGGTGCGCAGATATTATCACCACTAGGATTAAAATTAACCAAATCCCTAGAAGTCATAGAATGGACAGCATTAGGCACGTGATGTGCCGTTGGTAAGGTGAAATCTCACTGGATGATGAAAAACCTAGCACACACTTTCAGCAATAGGCTGTCAGCACATGTGATGAGATCAGGATACAACTTGAGATATGCTGGTGAAAAGTATATTAGAGATATTAGATGAGTCGAATATCACAACTTTAATCCAGCTAGTTTGGTTGTCATGTGAAGATGCTAATAAACCTTCAGATGTTTGATAAAAAATGCTTACAGTAATATTTAGGGATCAATTCAATACAAGCTACATCAACAGCAATTGTGAGATAATGTTGATTACCACAAAAATTTCGACTTGCCCCTCCTTTTCTTAAAAAAAAGCAAAAATCGAGGTTACAGTGAGGCACTTACAATGGAAGTGAATGGGGCCAAAATTTCTTTTTCAAAGTACATTATTAGCATGATTCAATTTACATAACATCTTGCCAATGCATCAAATGTAAAATATAAGATAAAACAATTATATATAAACGTTTAACAAGACATTAAACCTTTCATGAGTAGGGTCTAAATTCCTCTGCAGTGCACCCTGGAGTGAGATATTTTTGCACGTGACACTGCACAGCCAGCAGAGGGGGCAGAGTGTACAAGAGTTTTTAATTTTGTATTTCTTGTCATAAAATATACTGTATATAATATAGTAAAGATGTGAACAATTGATTATGTCTGCTGTACTGTTTTTGTTTGATTTATTTATTATAATTGCTATAAAATAAAAATGATCAAATAATATCAGCAATTCGGTTTGCCTATGCACTGGCTGACATCTCAGACTTTGTGTGTGTGTGTGAGTGACAAGCTCTAATGTAAACAGACTTGGCTGTGTGCATCGGATAATCCCACTCAATCAGCATGCTTTCACTGTGAGTATACAAGTTAACAACTTCCCATGTGCCCCATTGAGAGCGAGAACCACTAATCGTGACCACAAGGAGGTTCCCCCTTGTGACTCTACCCTCCCTAGCAACCGGGCCGATTTGGTTGCTTAGGAGACCTGTCTGGAGTCACTCAGCACACCCTGGATTTGAACTCATGACTCCAAGGGTGGTAGTCAGCGTCAATGATCACTGAGCTTCCCAGGCTCCCTATGAGTATACGAGTTTTAAACTGTTATCGTGGTGCTTATGTGATAGTTTAGCTGTCTGTTTCAGAAAACAAATATATTATATGCCTGAAAAGACTGCATGGGAAGATCGTTTAGATATGATGGCTGTGCATATGCAAGCTGTGAACTGTTATCGTGGTACTTTGGTGACAATTTGGCTGTTTTTTTAAATTGAACAACTAATCATACACACCAGAGAAATAATTGATTTGTTTGAGGAATGACAACCGCTACTAATGTAAACAAATGGCAGCATGCATGTGAGGAAGATCGTGTTTGATGTACTAATTGTGCTTATGAGAGCTGAAAACTTTTTATCATGGTACTTTGGTGACGAGTTGGATGTATGTATATATAAAATAAAAGTTGTTTAAAGATTGTATGAGTAACTGTTTGAGTGAATATAAATAACAGACGCTTGACCAGCCTGTGTCAGTGCAAAAGCCAATTTAAATATGTAATTTGATTATAACGTAACTGGCTGATGCAGAAACACATATGTGTGATGCTACTCTGCTGAGCCCAGTTATTAAATGTCACATATGTGTGACGGTATGTATGAAAGGGTTAATGTACAAAGAAAAAGAATACTGTGACTGATACATAGACACTCCTTGATTATGTTTATCAAAGCAGTGACTGGTTTCTGAGGCTGTGTAGCTCAAAAATGAATTTTGCTGCAACTGATGCATAATTGTCCACCCCCATTAACACCTGCATGTGTTCTGTTTCTGTTGAACTGGAAAACTGTGGCACAAGGTTTGAGAGTTTGTCAAAGTGTTTCTCTCTCACCTTTGTAAATTTCTCACAGTGGTGGAGAAAATGTGTCTAGATGTTACCAACATCACAGTGAGCACACACTCTCTCTTCCTTTAAAAGCCCTATTTGTGTCTGCCTTTTTCTATGGCCAGATTGTGACTGAGCCTGTATTTGTGAGGATCCATCTTCGCTTTGTATCTCTAATGGTGTAGAAGTAATATACCAGATTATTTATTTATTTATTTATTTATATCCTTTATTTAACCAGGAAGGTCCCATTGAGATAATACAATCTCTACTTCCAGGGAGTCCTGGTCAAGACGGCAGCATATAGTGCAAGTGTGATAGATTCATAATAAAATTTAAAATACAAATACTCAAAATATACAAAGAGAGAGAACAAACAAAAAACTAAAAAAATTATATTTATACAATCAGATCAATAAAGCCAATTACAATTTTCCTTTAAAACTGTTTGTAAAAGATCTTTAAAAGTGCTCAAAGTGGGAAGTATATTTAAATTGATCACATTTTGCAATTCATTCCATGCCCAAGGAGCATAAAATGAAAAAACTTTTTTTTTTTGTCAAATTCTGAATGTACTCTTGGGACTGTCAGCTTAATTTGAGTTGAAGATCTTGTGCAGTAGCTATTTGTACAATAGGTTAAAATACTAGAAACATAGGGGGGTAATTTACCTAAAAGTGCCTTGGCAATAAATACAAACATATGCAATTTTCTCCTGTGATATAAGGATGATCAAGCTAATGATTCATACAAAATACAATGATGAGTACAGCATAGTGCAGCATGATAAACAGAGTCCAGTTTCTTAAGTAAGGATGCAGCTGAATGCATGTATAATAGATCACCATAGTCCATTACAGATAAAAAAGTACACTCTACTATTTAGTGAGTGTACATAAGTGAAGCATTTTTTTAATCGATAAAAGAATCCCAATTTTAGCCTTAGCTTTTTCAACAAGTTATCAATATGTACATCGAAAGCTAATCTTTCGTCAAGCCATATACCTAAATATTTATAAGAACTAACTCTTTCTATAGATTTACCTTCTAAAGTCGATATCGACATGAGTGTGTGTCTGTATATGTGTGGCCCTGCGATGGACTGGCGACCTGTCCAGGGTGTACCCCGCCTTTCGCCCAATGTTAGCTGGGATAGGCTCCAGCCCCCCGTGACCCTGTACAGGATAAGCGGTTGAAGATGAATGAATGAGTCGATATCGACAGATCCGCTATTTTAGAGCGAACACGACTAAAAATCATATATTTTGTCTTTTTTGAATTTAAAACCAGTTTTAAATGTAATAATGAATGCTGCATTATTTGAAACGCACTCTGCAATCGCTGCAAGGCTTGATTTAAGGAGGGAGCCACTGTATAGATAATTGTATCATCAGCATACAGATTAGTTTTAGCTAGATTTATTCCAAGACCTAGATCATTAATAAAAATGGAGAATAAAAGGGGAGCTAAAACAGATCCTTGTGGAACACCATTGTTAACTTTAAGAATAGATATAATTATATCTATATAGATATTATATCTATATAGATATAATTTTCAAATGAGACACATTGGGTTCGTTCAGAAAGGTAGTTTTCAAACCATTTTAGAGCGACTTACTAAGACCTATATGCCGGAGTCTCTGTAATAATAAATGATGATCTACAGAATCAAATGCTTTTGAAATATCAATAAAAAATGCTGCACAAGACTGTTTACTATCTAAGGAATTAATAATATCATTTGTGACTAACATAGCTGCTGTAATAGTACTATGACCTGATCTAAAGCCTGACTGATAGTCATTAAGTATATCATTATAAGATAAGAATTGTTTTAATTGATCATTTACCATAGATTCAAATACTTTAGCTAATTTTGTTAAAATTTCACAAACTTGTGTGATGGTTATAGGAGAAAAAGTGAACAACTGCACAGGACAGTGTTGGATTGGCTCAGGAGTTCCAGTGGGAGAATGAGCATCTAAAAAACTAGAATCAAAAATTGAACCAGCAGAAACTAAATAATTATTAAAAGTATCTGCAATATTTGCTCTGCCTTTAATTACATTTTGATTAACATTTAAAAAATCAGGAAAGCTAGTTGACAAACTTGACACCAAAGTAGATTTAACTATTTTCCAAAACTTTGTGGGATTATTTAAATTTTCATTTATCATTGAAAGATATATATATTTGTGTGTGAGTGTGTTTGTGTGATTTGGTTCATTCTTATTTGGATTTGTTCAGCAGTGCTGGTCTGAAATTGTGTTTGTTAGGTTTGTGAGTTTCAGAGCCAGCTGAAAAAGGAGACTCATTTCAGTCCTCAACTCTTGGATTTTAAAGATTTCATGTTGCAGAATGTTGGGGGAACTTGAATTTAGGTGTGTCCAAAATTTGTGGTATCATTTCTGAATACGTATAATTAGGGGTTATCTAGTTCGGCCCGGCATGCAGTAGTAGGTGATCTTCTCTGAACTCTTAGAATGTTTCTACACTATGGGGTGTTTGCCCCATCTAGAGTAGTCTGCCAGACAAAGTGGACCCCAAACCACACATCTGCACAGAGCAATTGGCATGATAATACTCTCAAAAATTGTACACCAAACTGTGACAGGAATGTGCATTTGTGTCAATTTTCCCTTAATAGCAAATTAATGGGAGGGCGGAACTGTTGTGATGTGTCATTACATTGACCCACACATCAAAACACACACACAGCAGTGATTCGGTGATAAAGTGATTGGGAAAGGAGCTCTTAATTCTATTTGTTGTACAAAACATGCCTACATAGATCTCGTGACAGAAAAAGTATTTTTTGAAACTCTGAAAAGTGCTTTTTAATTACCACAGAAGCACGTAAAGTCTTAACTAACACCAAAGTGCTGAATGGGACGTTTTGTCTGCAAGCGCTTTTCATGTGGAGTTAAAAGTGATGTTTGATGCTGGTGTTGAATGCTGGTGTTGAATGCCATTTCAAGAATGCTGTAACAAAGAGAGCCACAGTCTGCGGCTGATTAATATTGTGGAGGATGAGAGTTTAATGACCATTGCAATAAATATGCAACCTATATGGGGACAATAGTTTTTTCAGTTAGTCAAACCCCCAGTTAGACTTTGGGAAATTTTTAATTTGACTTGAATTGGTACTATTTTAGTGCATTTCTATATTAATACCAAGGAAGGCTTTGTTTGAAAAATACAAAAAAAGCTGTGGCCCGGTGGAGGGCGGGGCCGGTTCGTGACTCAACACGACCAGTCCCGTATTAGGCTAATCAAGCCTCCAAGAGGGTTAAAGGCAGACTGCGGAGGATGTACGTGAGAGAGAGATCGCTCACGGACATGTCCGTTGTCTTATGTGTTTGTATTTTGAGTTTTACATTAAACCTATTATTTATATGTTAAGCCAGTTTCTCGCCTCTTCCTTGTCCGTGAGCATGAACTGTTTTACAAAAGCATTCTATTGTTACGTTTTGTTCCCTATCTGTCACTCACTCGATGTTTTGTTGATGAAGTGACACTAGGGATCACTCTTGGGAGCCAGATACACCTCTGATCTTTGATAAAAGGCCAATGGGAATTTGCAAGTATATTTGCATTCCACTCCCCGGACATATGGGTATAATGGAGCTGGTGTGCAAACCACTCATTCAGATTTTCTCTTCGGAGCCGAGCGGCCAATATTCACTGAGCTGAATTTCCCACAGCTTCCCATTCAACTCTGCTGTATTCCTGATGGCGCATTACAGCGGCTTTCTCCTCTGCACTGGAGCACTGCAAGGATCACCCCTGGGCGCTTCGCTCAGTGCGAGGACATGACCATGGCAATATTGCGGTCATGGCTTGCATTCATAAGAAAGCAAGCCACCCCAGCGTCTCTCTGCCTCGGTCCTCCTACCTACAGGTATGAGGCCAGCACAGCTAGCACTTGGGGTGATTTGGGAACCTTAATAGGACCACCTCTGCTGATTCCCCACAGACCGCCCATTCCCCAACAAGCTCGTTTGCCCTGATTTGGCTTCCGGATGAGTGTGCCGGCTTGTCTCAGGCCGAGGTGAAGAGCTTTCGAGCACAGCATCAGAGAGCGGGCTCCTCCAGTCGGACACGGAAGCCTCTGCTGGGCTGCCCCCCTCGTGTACGGTCGGCCAGTCTCAGGCCAACGCCGAAATGACGAACATCCTTTCCTGGGCAGCCATGAGCGTCGGGCTAGTGTGGAACCCTCCGCCATCCCCTGAACCCTCATGGCTTGGTGATTTGTTCCTGGACCTGTGGCACCGCTCACAGCCATGCCCCACCCCAGTTCTTTACTTGCCGGAAGTGCACGAGGAGCTGACAAGGTCATGGAAGGCACCTTTTAATGCCCGGTCCCAATCCTTCAGCTCCCCCGCCCTCACTACCCTCGATGGTGGGGTGGCCAAGGGCTACTCAGCTACTCTGCCCCCAGTGGATAAGGTGCTCGCGGTGCATCTATGCCAGCAGAGCACCGTCACCTGGCGCGGGTGCCCGAAGCTCCCATCCAGGGCCTGTAGGTTTTCATTGTCCCTCACGGCCAAAGCCTACGGTGCCGCTGGACAAGCTGCCTCCGCCCTGCACGCCATGGCTCTCCTGCAAGTACACCAAGCCAAGGCACTGAAAGAACTACACGAGGGTAGTTCCACCCAAGGATTGATGCAGGAGCTGTGCTCGGTGACCGACTTCTCAACATTGTACAATTTTGGCATATAAGATTTTTAATGGACACTTAACAGAACTTCAAATACTGTATACCATGTTGTTAAATCAAGCACAATGCACAATAACACATTGAAGATAGGAAATTCCAAACTAGCAATCAATTGTAGCAAAGCTGCCATACAGAGGTGAAGCTGGATGGAGGAGAATGTTAAGTGTAGCTTTTGTCCATGCAATGGAAAGGCATCTAAGGCAATGAATAGAACCGCTCTGATAAGCATCTATATTGTGGTAGACATCATGATCATTTTTACTGTAATTTCTCTGTTGGTATCTCAATCGATTTGAATTACAATCTCTAATGTTCCTCCGTTCATTCTTAATCATACTATTGAAAAATAATTTTTGATATTTGGGAAAAATGCCAGTGGAACTAAAATGGTTCCACTAGGGTGTAAAAGTGAGTCGCTCAAACAAGTGTTTATGTTTTTGGATTCATCGACTCTTGATATTTCTTTTCAAGTTCTTTACGATGGCAAATCCTATATGCTTCATGCAAGTACTGGATGTTTGAAATGTTTTGAATGTGGTGAAATAGGACACGAAAAAAATCGCTTGCCCCATAAAATGAACAATGCAAATAATGACAAAGTTCATGAAACTGCGGGGTCTAGTGTGTCAGAAGAGAATGGCGAGAAAAACAGTGTAGGAAATAAATGAATTGAAACTGAAGAGAAGGGAGTTGTTTTAGAACAGAACAAAACACAGAATAGTCAGGATGTAAGCAGGTGTGAAAAAATGGTTGGAAAAAAGTGTGGTAGTGAGAGAGTTGAGATGAGTAAGAAGAATGAAGCTAAGATAAATGCTGTTCAGAGTGAAGTCGAAAATGGAAACAGTGATGATGAGGTTATTGCTGAAGTTGCGGATAGAAGATGATGAAATGGATGAGTGGGATGAGGTTGACAGTTTTTCAGAAATGTCTGACATTACTTCCCAGAGTGGAGATGATCAGTTATATAACGATTTCTTGGACAAGACTTTTGGAAAGACTTGAAGTCCAGATTTTTTTTTCAAACGTTGATAGATTTTTGAAATCAGCAGTTAAAATACAGAAGCGTGTGGGACTTGATGAATTAAGCAAAAGGAAAATATTGTGACAAAATTATGAAGAGGAAAGAAATGGATGAAAATGTAACAAAAGTAATGGTTAAGTCACAAAGGGTGTTATTTTCATTCTGCTTTTCATGTCTTATGTTTTCCTTTTCTTTATTTTTTCATGGAGAGCATTAAGATTAACTTTAACGGAGGAAGGAATTATAAAAAGGGCAGTTTTGTATGAATTCATTCTAAGCAATGAAGTAGAATGGAGAATGTGGTGGGAAGGTAAGATCATGGCTCTAACATTAGTGGAGGTGTTGCAATTCTGTTCTCAAAAAAGCTCAATATGACCATATATCTTCATATGAGATTGATAAGGGTAGAATTTTGGTTGTGTAGGTAGAGTTAATGGGTTTTCCTTTTCTTTTCATTAAGGATTATACACCAAATAATGGAGCAGAAAGGGTGGTGTTTCACAAAATTATATAGTGAAAATTTGATAATGCATGTATAGTTCTCGGGGGTGACTGAAATTGTACTCTAGATTTTACATTAGATCTAAATGAAAAATAACCTTATACTCAGTCTGCTAATTCATTAAGAATTATTATAAGGAAGTATGATTTATCTGACATATGGAAGGTGAAACACCTGTAGGAAGAGTATGTGAGCTATGAATTAAATGAAAATAATATCACACATATTTAGGTATAGTTTTGAAGCGAAATCTTTTAAAAACAGGAATGAGATTATTTATCAAAAATATACCACAGTCAAATTATCTTTGGATACAGACAAAGTTGTAGTATTACAGTAAGTATTGCTATTCTAAACATAAACCAATCTAACACAACATGAAACAGGTTGATGAGTAAAGTGATAGAATGATCAATACTGAGAAAATTAACTTTATGGAGTCTGTTGACAATGCCATTAGAACCATTTATCCTTCTTTGAGTCTAATCGATTTGCAGTTGGATTACCCAAAGTATTTAACTAATGCACCAGCACTTTGAGCAAAAGTCTGGAGATGCACTTGTGTGTTGCTGCGTTTCCTTGCATGGCTTGGTTCTTTGGTTCATTGTAATAAGTTTGTTCCATCGATGTCTTGGAATCTGTAATGATCGTTGATAGTTGTTGTCTCGATGAATGATGAGGTGGGCTTTGGAACGAGGCCTTCCGCAAGGAGGACTCGTGACTCCCGAGCTTCCAGAGTTTCCTTGAACCCTGCATGGCACAGAGGCTGCAAATGAGGAGCTGCAGAGGAAGTGAAGAGCAAGAGAGCCAAAGAAGAGAGAAGACTGAGAGAGAAGAGGAGACAGAGAGAGAGAGTGCTTCATTGGTAGAAAAGTTTTGAGCTGAAATTGGCTGCACCCCAACGGTGTCCTGAGCTAATCAGAAGTGGCTTTTCAGAGTCACATGGTCAACTGGTCTGTCCTTTTCAAAGATGATTTAAAATCCTTTGTGTGGAGGATTCTTACAAACGTCCAGCTCATTCTAGTGAATGTTTAATCATTAACTTTTATATCTTGACAACAGTACAAGAGACAAGACATTCATTGTCATCAACATTCTCTACATAAACAAGCAATCATTTACATACTAAATATGACATACTTTCAAGAATATTATACATGTAAGTAATGAAAATTGAAAATCCCTGATTACAAATCTTACTGGTTAATTCATTGGTTTTACAACATGGATAATACATTACACGTTATGAGAAACCTGATTTTCGGTGTATGATATCCAGTTGAATAGTTACCATTCTTAGTAGAATGAGATGAATAATACAAGATTAAAGATTATAATCATTGATTTGTCAGTTATAAGTGCTTACAAATCACTCTACATAAATGTAAAAGGTACATCGGCTATAATCTTTAATTTGTTAGTTATAAAATTAATCACAGGTCAAAGTGATTTTCAGAATAATCTAGGTATTGTATAAATTTTGGTTCCAAATGTATTCTGTACATTTTAGAGGGTTAACTTAGCGAAATACAGTGACTTTGTGTGAGATGTTCATGGATTAAAATGAGATGAACTGAGTTCAGTTTTTTTTTTTTTTTTAGTTTTGTTATGGTAAATAAAATTTAGACTGTTTTAACAGACTCGCACATATCAGTCATCCATGATTTTAGTTTGTCTGTTTGTTTGTTTTTCCGCAGTTTAAACATAAATTGGTTAGATGCATAGGGAGTTTTGAGTCTGATGGTATAAGTACATAAGCTTTGATGAAAGGTGTCAGACATCTGGTGCGGCCAAATAATTTTCCACATTCACGTGCAGTAATTTTCACTCACATTTGCTTGCATGCTAGAGACCTGTTTTCCTATTGTTGCATGATGTTTTTTAGCAAATGAGCTCAATCTTGCTAAATTGTGAAATGTGACATAAAAAAGCACCTTGATCTGGCTACGCAATTGCACATATACTTAACCGCAATGCTCGAAGATGGCTGGCAACACCGTAACTGTAATGATGCACAATTCCAGGCACAGAACCGAATGCTATTCTTGCGTACTGTGATGTATTTAGGGGGGAGTTTTCAAGTTTTATATATTGTTTAAAGGATTCTTTTTACAGTTAGATACAAATTAGTACATCTGTAATTATAAATAAATGTATGTTAAAGTTCTCTCTCTCTCTCTCTCTTTTTATTTCTCAATTCTGCCCTTCAATGTTGCTTACAGTTCCCCTTCTGTCACTCAGTCGACATTGTGTCGAATGAAGTGACACAAGGGGTCTTCCTGGGACGCCAAACGTACCTCTGAACCTGAGAAAAGGCCAATGTTAAGTTGGCAGACAGGATTTGCATGCCCTGCCCCGGACATACGGATATAAAGGGAAGCAGGGCAGCGAGTGCCAGCCCAAATTTTTCTTTGGAGCCGAATGGTTATGCTACAGCAAGCTGAAGTTCACCACTGTTTCATACATTGCTGTTGGATCTACGGCACGTTTCCAGCTGGCATTCTCTCTCTCAGCACACTGTGCAGTCCATGCCCCTGGGTGCTTCAAAAGTGCTTTTCACTGTTAAGAGTGTTCTCCTCCTAAAAGAGTTTTGATTTCTCTAAAAGAGTTTGAGTTTTCCACTCACAAAATAGCAATACACAGCGGTGTTGAACGTCTGTTTCATCTTTTTCAACATGCCCTTCCGCCCCCGTTTTGTTCCTGGATGCAGTCGATTTCTCTCCAAGACCGACGGCCACAGACGCTGCCTTGAGTGCCTGGGCAGCGATCACACTGAGGTGGCGTTCGTGGATGGTTCATGTACTCATTGCGAGAACATGACCATGGCAGCGGTGCGGTCGCGGCTCTCCTTCCTCAAGGTGAATGCCACTTCAGCCACCCCTGCATCGCTCCTTCTACCCATGGGATTGAGGATGACCCTGCTGGCAATGAAGGCGATATGGGGATAACGACGGGCTCGGTTTCGCCGGGTAAATCCCCACGAACCATCCGCCCCCTGACACATTCGCTCGCTTCCCTCTGAGCTCAGGATGAGTGCGGCTCACCTCACAGCCAGCCGGCATTCTCCTTTGAGCCCCTGGACTTGGATGATGACATTGCCGCTGCAACGGAGAGTGTCCAGGCGTCTGACGTGGAAGACTCGACTGGGCTGCCGCCTTCGGGCCAGCCCACCCAGTCTGAGGCGGTCGCGGAAATGACAGTCATGCTTGCCCGGGCTGCCGTGACCGTGGTCTTGGACTGGAACCCTCCATCCTCCCCATAGCCTTCACGGCTTGACGACTGGTACCTCGGCTCCGGGCGCCGCTCACAGCCACGCCCCCCCTGTACCATTCTTCCTGGAAGTGCATGACGAGCTAATGTGGTTGTGGAGGGCACCTTTTACTGCCCGTAACCGACCCCTCCGCTTGTCCGCTCTCACTACCCTGGATGGCGGGGTGGTCCACGAGTACACGGAGTTCCCGGTACTCCCCTTCAAAGCCTGTAGGATGACGTCATTATTGACCTCCAAAGCCTACAGCGCCACCGGACAGGCCGCCTCCGCCATGTGTGCCATGGCTCTCCTGCAGGTCCATCAAGCCAAGGCACTTAAAGATCTGCACCTTGGTAGTCCCGACCCCGACGTGTTGCAGGAACTGTGCTCTGCCACCGACCTCACTCTCAGAGCCACGAAGGTCACAGCGCAGGCACTAGGGCAGGCGATGGACACCCTCGTGGTCCAGTAGTGCCACCTCTTGCTGAACATTGTCGAGATGCTCGACATTGACAAGTCACGATTTCTCAACACCCCCGTCTCCCAGCTTGGCCACTTCAGCGACACCATTGATAACTTGGCTCAGCAGTTCTCGGCGATGAAAAGAAGCAGACAGAGGCGATTTCTCATATCATGCCATGACGCTGCACAACCAGCGTGCCCCGTGCCCCGCCTGCTCACTTAGGGCATCTCCCTGTGACCAAACAACAGGCAGCTCCACCTCAACCTGGGCCCAGCTCTCAGCCCCAGTGTCGAGCACCTCGCAGGTGCTGTACGCCCCCCGTCTCTCCCATCCCTTAAGATGACCCTCCTACCTGAGGCAAAAGAGCAATGATGCAACAGCAGCCATAGTGCACAACACTCACCAGCTATTGGTGGAGAGGAGAGAGTAGAATGATATAGCCAATTCATGGATGTGGATTATTAGCAGTTTATGATTGGTAAGGGTCAATAGGGGAAATTTGGCCAGGACACCAGGGTTACACCCCTAATCTTTTCAGCATCGGTGTAACATCTCATCAAAAGGACAGTGCCTTTTTACAGTGTAGTGTCCTTGTCACTAGTCCACTGTTCCAGCAGCAACCTTGGGTTTCCACAGGAGGTCTCCCATCCAAGTACTGACCAAGCTCACCCCTGCTTAGCTTCAATGGGCAACCTTGAGCTATAGGGTGACATAGCTGCTCATCTCCAACGTGCCTATTATGTGTTTGTGTGTATCTAGTGACACCTAGCGACCATTGGATAACATACAATTCTATATTACTGGACAGCATTATTTCATTGATTTATATATGTCTAATATTTAACTGTATTATTACACAATAAACCTTTAAAAAATATCACGTGAGAGTGCTTAATTTAAAAAAAAAATTCTAAAATAAGATTTATTTTTTATTTCTGTTTAAAGTTTAGAAACTAGCATAAAAATACTGAGTGCATCTTTTATCAGTGTTGCATGACTTTTCGTTACTTGCCTATGACAAATTATTTTCTACCTTATTTCCAGTGTTGGGTAAGTTACTCAAAAAATTATTTCACTACAAATGAGTAATAACGTCTCTAAAAATTGTAATCAGATTACTGAATTTACCAATGACTTCACTCCAATAAAGTAATCACATTACTAATTTACATTTAAGTTAATTTCTAAGCACTTTTGACTGGAAAGCTTTTGGTTTTCCTCTGAAATTATTCATAATTCAAAAAGGGGGAGCGCACCCTTCAACTGTCACAAAACGAAAACAGATGTACACACTTACGTATTTGTGTAAAGTAACTAAAAGTAATACATTTTTATTAGTTCATTAAATGTAATTAACTTAACTGAAAGTCAGTAACTGTATTCTGATTACAAGAATTTGAAATGTAACTACTTGTATACTTTTTGTACTAAAATAGTAATTCAGTTTCAGTAATTAATAACTTTGTAATTAAATTACACTCAACACAGCTTATTCCTTGTCCTGTCCACCCAAATTGCATCTGAAAACAGCATGTTTTACCGGTAACAGGCGTGCAGGTATCCAGATTGTAGGTGTGTTCAATATACATATAGTGTCAGTATAGTGTGTTTAAAGTATAGTCCCATCTTCCTCCATTCATCAACACACACCGCAGGCTAGGAGGTGTGGCCATCAGAGAAAGAGACCAATGACTCCCTACTATGGTTAGGGTTAGGAGTGGGTGTAGGGGTGGGCTTTAGGGATAGGGACCAATCAGTTTGCAGGGAGTAAGAATCTGGCGGGGAGTCAGATTTCGGCACAACACAGGCCTCATAAACATAGCATCCTTCAAATCAAACTTCTAATTTGCAACAAGCATGCAATGTGAAGTCTAGGTAAATATTATTATAAACTGGATTTAAATTCTACATAATTTTTAATGCATTATATATACAGTATATGTACTGTAAATATAATGTCTTTTTAATAAAAAAAAAGAAGAAAAGAATAAAACGCAACATCAAATTTTGCAAGTTAAATGTATCAGTAAATTGAAAAGTCATTCAGCACAATTAAACTTTTCAACATTTCTCTCAAATCCTAAGACAAATCTAATTAGAATTGTGAATCAAAATGTAAATAATAATTATGAACTACAATGTACAGTAGTCTCTCCATGTTTCTCTCCCTGGTATCCAATTAATGAAGATATAAATATTATAAGCATATATGTTATCACAATCACAGCCCAAACTCTAAACGCTATAAGTATTTCATAAAGGCAAATGATTGCCTATATATCAAGATTTGGATCTTTAACCTCTTAGAGGTGCACATAGTAATTTTTTCCTCATTAAAACAGTTTAACTCCTAAAGACATGCATTGTTATTTTGCATTATATGTAGGAAATCATGAGCACTCACATTAAAATGAAGACTCCAGTCATATCAGTAACTTTATAAAAGCTGTTTTATTCTACATGAGGGCTGACATATTAGAATAATATTTCAAGCCGAATACTACTTGATTAACCTCAGTAACCATCCTGTTATTTGACACTTTCTCTTAATGTAATCATGGCTGATTGTGAATACTACATTTCTATAATGGCATCTGAAACTGAAAACTATTGATTTCAAATGATGCTGCACTCAAGCCGCTAGGTGTCACTGTAAGTCAAAGATGACACAAAGACTAAATTTACTGTACCCCTTCAACCTCTTGTACAATTATTATGTACAATTGAACACAAACCACTAGATGGAAGCAAACACTAAAACATGGAAAATCATTGTAAGCTTTTTATTTATTTATTTCAGACTCTGGTGTGCTGTATGAAATGCCCATGTGTGCATGAAGCCACATGCAGGACATTTTCTGTGTTTATGAGCCACCATAAATCATAAAGCAAAAAAGCCACAAGTTATATCATCTATTGAATTAACCAAACCACTGACCCTCTCAAAGCTGAAAACAGAAATGAATACAACTATGTTTGGTACAGACGGAAGCCTATAAAATCCACCCATTAACCGGCAGCTGTTGAGGATTTTGCTAGTAAATTGTGTAACTGTTTTTCACAGAGCAGGAGAGAAAAAAACTTGGTCTTGATTACCCCAAAGACTCCTCCTTCACCTACAAATATGTTTTGCTTAACGGGATTTCTGCTTCCTGAAGCCAAACTGGAAATACTAAGACATTTAAATGACTGCAGTGTGTTATTAAAAACATTACCCACTGTAAGTTCACTGCCTCTAAAGGCCTATCACCCATGGTAATTCATTTGTTTGAGATTCGGTGAAGTAAATGACCACATTTTCAGGCCACTGTAAGTGCCTCAAATTGCGTGGGATAATTCGATGCAGAAAATCCCCCAGAGGTTTTACAAGCTTTGTAAATGAGTGTGAGGTCCATTAGAGGCGATTCATGTGTGCTTTGAGGAGAGCCGTGGCTATTTTCTGAGCTTTTAAATGGGTGCTGTTATGATATCGGACTATTTGCCATGATGGAACTGGAATGGCAGAATGCAGTCTGTTAAAACAGAACACATGAAACTCCTGTTGACAGTTACAATAGATAGTTAGGCTTTTGCTTAAATAAGGGGGATTTTCAAAATAATGTATCAGTTTATGTTTACAAAATATTTTATATATATATATATATATATATATATATAAATTTTTCAAGATGCACACCTCCATTTTAAAGGAACAGGTCATAATACTGTAACTAAAACAGAGCCACATGAATGCTCCAGTTAGAAAACATTTTAAATAATTCACCACAGCTGTGTATGGGAGTCACAAGGATTTTAATATGTTTCATGCTATATGGTCCTGTGGAGATCTGGTTGGTCTGATGTTCTGCTTCTAACGCAAAGGCATTTGTAAGTGTGGCTAAAGTATCCAAATACTTCTTGGGGCTACTGTATAACTACATATTATAGACATAATATGCAACATAATGACATGCTGGTTTAAAAAAGGTTTGCTAAAGTATTAACAAACAAAACAAATGGGCCTGTCAGTACCCATGTCATGTTTACATGCTTTATTTTGTATTTCATTTGCATAATTATCTCTTAGACAAATGTTATACCACCTAATTCCCTTTTAATTTCAAAAACTGAACCTGTATTTTCTTTCATTACACTTTATTTTACCAACCATGCAACCTAGACAATTCCAGACTGAACCTTCTCTTCTCTTCTCTTCTCTTCTCTTCTCTTCTCTTCTCTTCTCTTCTCTTCTCTTCTCTTCTCTTCTCTTCTCTTCTCTTCTCTTCTCTTCTCTCACTACAGGAGTGCAAGTGGCTAAGATTGCTAATTAAACTCCATAAGTGTTTCATGTTTTATTTCAGCGCATTAAGACTCATTGGCTGGTGAATAATGAACAGTGCAAAGCAAAGAAATCAATTTTCCAGCTACGGGAGCAGAATAAATAGATACATAGTGGTAAACTAAATTAAACAAGGGCACCTGAGGCTGACGGCAAACAGATGCTTAGGCTGTAAAATAAATGCATTGTCTTTTTCTATCACCAAAAGAGACACGTATGAGGGGTTGTATTTCATTGTGAAGTACATTGATGAATAACTATCACACTTCTCAGTGTATGCACCCACAGATCCATGAAACATAGTTCTTTATATTTACAAAAAACAAAAAAACAAACAAACAAACAGAGTTTCCTTTATAGCTATATGTATATATATTTATTCCACTTAATTTGAACCAGAGAGACTTAGTCAATAGGAGGATCTTGTCAAACAGGTTGAAGTCTGCCTCCAAGAGGCAGATGTATGTAATGTCAGGAGTTCAATAGAAACATCAAAAATGGCTAGATGTGCACTACTTTTACTTATAGTAATTGGGTCTTAGTATATCTGCCCATATATTTAATAAATAAGTCCATAAATTAATGGCTTAGACAATTCTCTTGCTGCTTGGAATAACATTTCAAGGGTTATTAAAATATCCTAATGCTGTGTCTTCTGGGAACTTGTTGGAACATCAGAGTTTTCTTCTTCTGGAAAAGTAGTTTCCTGCAATTCAAATTATTTTTAAAAGTAAAGGGAAATTAATAATAAAAGAATCAATTTGGCTGCTCAAATTGTTTACAATTTTCAGTGCGACAGGCAGACAAACTGAATGGTGATGTTAAGGGATAGGGAACACCCATCAGGCCCAGCGCCCATTTGCATTTATATAGTTTCACCATCAAAATCACACAACACATTTTTATTTTCATTTGGACACTAATATGGATGTGCTATCAGTGCATAGCTTGAATATGAAAACACTCAAATGGCTCTTTTCGGGATACACAAAAAAAGGTACTGTCACTGGTGTGGTACCCTCAAGGGGTTCTGTTTTGTACCTCTGGTAAAAATGTATAAATTGTATAATTGTACCCTATAGAGCTATTCTGTACCTTAAAAGGAACTTTTATATTTTTTGTTAAGGAATGTTAGTCTGGCAGAACGTTAGTCTCAGTCACCCTTTACAATATGTATGAAAAAAAAGATGCAATGTCAATGAATGTGAATGGTGACTGAGACCAACATTCTGCCTAACATCTCAGGAACAAAGAAAGTAATTTTCTTTGTGTGGAACAAAATGAGTGTGGAGAATGATAACAGAATTAAAATGTTTGGGTGAACTATACTTTTATTGAAAGAAAATAGGTTTGGGACATCATAATAAATCAAGTTTTCTTTAACAGAAAGATCAAATTATGATAGCTTGTAGAAAATATTTGAGTTTGGGAGATTATTTTAGTCTGTGTTTTAATTTATTTAAACTATTCTTCATCTGGAACAATTAGTATTAATCATGTGGTTCCTGCAACATCTGTTTGCCAATGAACCACAAACCTTCAACAAATAGAGTACGTACATTTCAAATAGCCGGGGTGCTTGGCTGCGCTTAAAAGGGTTTCATAATTACTGCATCCTAAAATTAGGATAGCAACAGTGAGACACTCTCTGAGAACTGTTTGTATAAATTCCTCTGCCTTTGCGCTCATGTGGAGATCATAGGTCTATCATGAAGACAGCTGGCGTACAGGTGCTAGACACATTTCCCTATACATGAAAAACAACATTGTAACATAGATTTTACTTTGAGTAATATGTCACTTTGGATAAGAGTTTTTTTAAATTACAAGTGACAGGTAACAAATTACTTTGTGTGCAAAATTGCTTGTATTGGATAAGTTTGACTTATTTGGAAAGCATCCTTTATGCACTTTCTGTTCACCAAGAAATATTCAGATGTGTATCAAAACCAATTCATCCCAAAGGCAAAAGCAAGAAAGCAGGCACAGATGAAACAATAAAAATGTAATCTTTACTATATTGAAAAGTTGGCTATCATCATTTGGCTAGGACAATTTTATCACCACACATGTCTGGAATACTAATTCAGTGAGGACACATATTACTGCATACACAGCTCTCTTTCAGGGCCTTTTGGTATTTTTTGACAGCTCCTGTATCTCATTGTCTTGGCCCCTAGAGGCCCACTACAGGCCAAATCTTCACTAATAGTTTTGGCAGTACAGAGTCAGGAAAAACAGTTATAGGGGCCTATTTTAATCCAACAATATACTAACCGCAAAAATAAATAATGGAAGTCATATAAATATGCCAAGTTACCTATAAAATAAAAATAAAATGGATCCCTCCTCATTATACAATAAAGGCCAACTGTGTTACAAGCAACATAGTAACCCCACACACACCCCCCACCCCCCCAGCCCAGATTATACAGATTTCAATTTCATAATAAAATTCCATCAAATGAAAATGTGCAACGTTTAACAAAATTAAATAAATAAAACATATATATATATTTTTTTTTAATGAAAGATTACTCGATTGAATTTGATGGAATTTGGTTATAATATTGAAATGTGTAAATCTCAAAATATTTTTGTTTTTTGAGTGCATTAACTTGTTTTGGGTTTTTATTCATTTTATTTGTTTGCTTGTTTATTTATTTGTATTTTTGGTTAAACCTTTCATGAATGTAAAATGGAATGTGTATTTTTTTTTACGCATTTCACCACCTTTAATTAAAAAAAAATATGTGCACTTAAATAGTCCTGCAGTGTGATAAAGTCATAAAAACTGAATGTCTGCTAATTGATAATTATACAAGAATTCGAAAAAAATATTTCAAATAGTTTTAGATGATGTATGGCATTTCACACCACAGGACAGGGCTGACACAGCTTGACACGTCATGTCAGCTAATCATATATCAAATTATGAATGTGTTTCATAGTAATAAATCAAAAGTTTGGATTTATGTAGTTGTCTAAACCTGCTCTTATTGGTGTCAAAGATTCATGTCAATTCAAATCATTATATTTGTATAGTGCCTTTCACAACACACATAGTTTCAAAGTAGCAGATCAGGCATTAACAGAAGATAAAACTGTAATATCTATAATGTCTTAGAGTCATAATTGTGTATGATGTCATTCATCTTGTCAAAACACAAAGATTGATTATAAGCTTCTTTTTTTTTAAAGAATATATCTCACAAGAAAAGATACAACTGTAAATTGTTGACATTAATCATACTTACACTACTATTCAGTAGCCATGAAAAGCAATAATCCAAACAATATTCTGCTCTGGGTTACAAATACATTTTATCATCTTTTTGTTTTTCACACTGATCCTCTCAGGACATTTCTGTGAAGTTGTTTACAAACTCTCTGTGGTCACTATTTGGGATCAGACTGTCTGATCTCCACATCAAGAGCTGTTACAGCTAATCCAAGTGATTAAAGCTCGCCACTATCTCCATATTCAACCCATACACTTCATACTCCAAACAGGTAGTGACAAGATATCCAGAAGAATCATGGATGTTTATGACATCATGCATGCATGTTGCATTGTCTTTGTGTCAGTCACTTGACTCACTACTAATTAGATTTGTGGAACTCAGGAATGTTTGAGTTGTTATTGACCTTTTTCTAGAACCATACGTAGCTTTCGACAGTTTACACGTTTGTTCAGTTATTATTTATATACTGTATGTGCTGTCTTTTCTGGCACTCAGAAGGCAGGCACATAGTCATGAGAGGACAGAGTGAATATGTTTGTGACTTTAGTGGAACTTTGCAGTCAACATCAAAAGACAAAGAATCTAGACAGGCAAAACTCTTCTTCAGTCTGCTAACTTACTCTGCGGCTCCTACTGCTATTCTCATCTGAGCCCCATTTGTATCTTTAGCACTGCAATGACAATTAATACACACTCTTACTTATCTATGGTCATTATTTAATATTGGGATCCCACCCCTACACCTGACACAGGATTGTGTTTTTAAGAATACCTCCCTGCATCTGCATTCCCTATATTTACTTCTATGTCTGTGCTGCTTGCCTGTATGTTTAATTTAAAGGCAAAATGCAGTAACTAGCCTACATTTTTCAAAAAATGTAGTTTGGACTGAAATCAGTGCTCTTAATATAGTCCTGTGACAGATGGGTTTGGTTCAACTATCAGAGAAGTACATTTATTTTAGAGCTTATTTTATTATCCACATTTGGCTGGACAATCAAAAAACATTAAAGGCCTTTTTCGGTAACACTTTGTTAACATTACTTAACAACATTAGTTAAAATGAACTTACAATAAACAATAATTTTTACAGATTTTGTTATTCATGGTTAATGTTAAAATCAACATATAGTAATATATTTTTAAAATCAAATGTTGTCTTTGTTAACATTAATTAATGCACTATGAACTAACAATGAACAATTGTATTTTTATTAACTAACAGTAAAGGAATTGTTCACCAAAAATTACAATTCTCTCATCACTCACCTTCATGCCATTCCAGATGTGTATGTCTTTCTAATGTCTGCTGAACGCAAACAAAGATTATTTAGAAAAATATCTCAGCTCTGGAACACCATACAATGCAAGTGAATGGTAACCAAAATTCTGAAGCTCAAAAAAGCAAATAAAGACAAGTAATTCATAAGACATCTTCAGAAGCATATGAAACAAATAAATATTTAATATTTTTTTACTATAAATTCCCCTATCTGACCACTAGATGGTGATATGCACAAAGAATGTGAATCGCTAAAAACAAAATAAGAAGAAAGTGAAAGTGGAGATTCATTGTAAAAAAAGGATTTCAATATTGATCTGTTTCTCACCTATCATATAGTTTCTGAAGATATGGATTCAACCAGTTGAGTCTTATTGATTACTTATATGCTGCCTTTATATGCTTTCTGGACCATCAAAGTTCTGGTCACCATTCACTTGCATTGTATGGACCTACAGAGCTATCAACATATTATGCAATGTTAAATGTTTCAACCGTATACAAAGCTATTGACTTTGTCTTTAACCCAAATAAATGTGTCCTCTATCAACTGTTTCTCACCAAATGTTCTGAAATCCACCAAAAGCATTCAAGTGAATATTCAGAAGGTTGGTGGTCGTTTTCCTCTCTAGCTGAAGAATTTACGAGGTGCAGTGAAAAGATTATTTTCGTACACATAAAGTCAGATGTGCCTTTGTAATGCAATCAGCGGATATTTAATCACTTCTGCTCTGCATGAGCACTTTTGGGAAAACATTGAATCAAAGAGCTCTGGACTGTAGAAAAGTTAGATCTCTCACTCTCTCTCTGTCTCTCTCTCTCTCTCTCTCTCTCTCTCTCTCGACATACAGCGCTATATCGATTTCTACATTTAGATGAGATTTAGCATGCTTTTTAAACCACTCCAACTCTCAGGCCCGAGAGATGCTTAACTCTTCTGAACAGTCACACTTATGTCTGCCACATCCGTCTGTATTTACAGGCATGCTGATTTTTTAAGACGACTCTAATAATGGAAGGAGTAGTTTGACTAGAAGAACCCTTTTCCAAATTAATCAATTAGTTTACTGGAATCGAAGCAGCTTAGTTTACTAAATGTGAAAAGTTCTGTATGTGTTCTTTCTGTTCAGAGAGAATGTTTGAGTAAACTGTGGCTCAAAATCCATTTTGTGATTGCTAGTCAAGATATATGTGAAGAAAATATGTTAGATTTTGTAGTAGTTTTAAAGTCTTCTTGTTTTATGTTTCAAAGGCACACATTTGCTCCAACAACTATCTGAACACTTACAATGCACTAAAGTTGTTGCATCAGATAACAAAATATCAAACCAAGTGGCATTCATTTTGAAATAAAGCTAGCACAAGCACACACACACACGCGCATATATATATATATACATACATACATACACATACACATACACATACACACACACACACATATACATATGGGGTTTTAAAAGATAAAATTTAATATTCTGTTCAGAGAATAAAGACAAAACTTATTTGGACACTTTCTGGTTGTCAGATGTATGAAGCAATTTAAAATATCTGGCACTGTTTGTTTGCAGATGCAACTTGATTTGATATGTTGTTATAATATCAAATCTAATGTTATCTAATTTTATCGAGATAAAACAAGCAATATTTAGCTGGCCATATGTTTTCAACATGGCGACGCTCATGAATGTTTGCCAAGCACCATATGCAGAATAAGCAGCTTTTTTCTCAATGTTTAAAAGTTTAGCAGTTTAGAAGAATATTTCAGTTCTGTATCCATACAATGCATATGAATGGTGGGCAGACCTTTGAAGCTCCAAAACTCATATAAATACAGCATAAAAGGAATCCATATGACTCCAGTGGCTAAATCTATGTCTTTAGAAGCAATATGATAGGTGTGGGTGAGAAACAAGTCCTTTCTTGCTATAAATATTAACTTTCACTTTCTTTGGTTTTTAACATTTCACATTATTTGTGTGTATCGCTACCTAGTGGGCAGGGAAGAGAATTTATAGGAAGAAAACTAAAAGGATTTAAATATAGATAGTAAAAGTGAAAATGGAGATTTAAATGGATATCATTATTGATCTGAATGGCATGACCTAAAGTGATTGCATCACTTCAGAAGACATATATAAAAACACTGGAGCCATATGGATTACTTTTATTTGATTTTTGAAGCTTCAAAGGTCTGGTAACCATTCACATGTATTAAAAGGACCTACAGAGTGGAGATGTTCTTATAAAAATCTGTTTGTATTCAGTAGAAGAAAGAAAGCCATACATATCTGGAATGGCATGAGGGTGAGTAAATAATGAGAAATTTTTCATTTTTGGCCACTGTATGAATACAACAGTGAGATGAATGTGCAAAGACTCAAGCATGGAAATTGTAGATATTCTTGTATTTTTGTTGTCACATTTTTGCTCTAATTGTGGGGTATATTTAGTAAACAACACATCAGTATTTGGTAACATTAACTTAATTGTGGATGGACCACTTTCTGCAGAGTTCTGTAGGTGCAGATTCTGTCTGGGCTTGAATTAAATATGGTGATGATATAATTTCAACAGCAACCAGGACAGGAATTCAGATTTTTTTTTTCTTCTTCAAACAATTAAATAGAACATCTGTTTGCAAACCCATGTGTATTCTCAGAAAAATGTCTGCATTGTTGTCAGGCAGTGTCTCAAGTGTCTAAATTACCTCTAATTATCTGAGCTGCAGCCCGGACAATATCATCACCTTGACAATCAGGGCAAATGGTGCTAAAGGAGGGGAAAAAATATTTGGCTATGGCTTCTGCTATTGTGGGAAAATGGCCACTGGAAAGTCTCCAAACAGGCTTGGGAGTACAATTTATTGTAAAGGCACGGTTTCCTCTTAATGCCTTTAAAGGAGTCTTAAGCATTCATTTGACAGTGTGCCATCCCATAATGATCTAAGCCAAGTGAATAAAGAAGACTAGGATTCAGATTCAGTTATGGTAAGGGTAAGGTGACTTAGAATAAGATTGCACATAGATGTTGCAGCATCTGCTTTCAGTTGGAGAAACTGTCAGTTAAACACACAGGGAATCTGATATCAGAGTGAGAACACAGCAGGACATATTTCAAGGATCAATGAAAACATGGCACTGTGACAAAAGATTCTCAGTTTTCCTGAAAACATTCTGAAATATCAACCAATGTTGAGAATCTTGGTGTTGGCCAGTGAAGAATCTATATCAAAACAAGATAATTCATCAGTGTGAACCATTACTCAAAGCTCTGTTTAATTTATGTATACATTTTGTCTCAGATGTTTCTCCTAAAATTCCTTTTGAGAAATAGAAACAACTGAGACAATTGTTGGCACACAGAAAGAGAATAGAGCTGTAAAATCAATGTGGATATCATAGCTCAGATCAGGGGCAGACTGGCCATAGGGAGAACCATAGTTAAAGATGTCCGCAAAATGTCGAAGCAATATGCAGAAAAGGACAGTGAACACCCCCCTCCCCCCCCCCCCCCAAATAACTTTACATGAACATCTTATCAGAGCAAGTCATGACTGGCCATAGTGAGAATCGAGATTTTTCCCGGTGGGCAGCTTGCGAAACGGGGCCGAACTAGCGGCAACTGGCTGAAGATGGCGCAAAACGGTGCAGCGATATCCTGAAGGGGGCCATGATATGCAGAAAAGGACAGTTAACATCTTATCAGATCATATCATGTTTTGAAATTTCAGTTCCCCTTCTGTCATTCTCTCGATGTTGTGTCGAAGGAAGTGACACAAGTGGTCTTCTCGGACGGCAAATCGTACCTCTGAACCTGAGAAAAGGCCAATGTCAAGTTGGCAGACAGAATTTGCATGCCCCGCCCCGGACATATGGGTATAAAGGGAAGCGGGGCAGCGAATGCCAGTCAGAATTTTTCTTCGGAGCCGAATGGTTGTGCAGCAAGCAGCTGAATCTCACTCCTGTTCCACTCACCTCTACCAGCGAGAATTGTGGCTGTTGGATCCGCAAGGCGCATTTCCAGCTGGTGTTTCTCTCTCTGCACACTGTACAGTTCATGCCCCTAGGCGCTTCGACAGCGCTTCTTGAGTGTTCTCCTCCTAAAAGAGCTATATTTTCACTAAAAGAGTCTGAGTTTCCCACTCACAAATGATGAAAGTGATATGGGGATAACGACGGGCTTGGTTTCGCCGGGTAAATCCCCACAAACCACCCGCCCCCCAACACGCTTGTGTGCTTCCGTCTGGGTTCGGAATGAGTGCAACTCACCGCATGGCGAGCTGGCAGTCTCCCTCGAGAGACAAAAAATATCGGGGAAAAATCGGAGTCTCCATCACCGCTGCATCAGAGAGCGTCCAGGCATCTGACGCAGAAGACTCGACTGGGCTGCCACCTTCGGGCCAGCCCGCCCAGTCTGAGGCCAACATACTTTCCCGGGATGCCGTGAGTGTGGGCTTGGACCGGAACCCTCCCTCCTCCCCACAACCTTCGCGGCTTGACGACTGGTACCTCAGCGCCCGGCACTGCTCACAGCAACACCCCACCCACCCCACCCCCCCCCCCCCAGGTACCATTCTTCCCGGAAGTGCATGATGAGCTGACGCGGTCATGGAGGGCACCTTTCATTGCCCTGTAATTGACCCGCTCGCTCGTCCGCTCTCACTACCCTGGACGGCGGGGCGGCCCACGGATGCACGGAATTCCCCCTGGTGGATAGGGCGGTAGCGATCCATCTGTGCCCAAATAATGCCGCCACCTGGGTGGACTGCCCGGTACTCCCCTCCAAAACCTGTAGGATGACTTACCTCCAAAGCCTACAGCGCCACCGGACAGGCCGCCTCCACCCTGCATGCCATGGCTCTCCTGCAGGTCCATCAAGCCAAGGCACTTAAAGATCTGCACATGGGTAGTCCCGATCCCGACGTGCTGCAGGAACCGCATTCTTCCACTGACCACGCTCTCAGAGCCACGAAGGTCACAGTGTAGGCACTCGGGCGGGCGATGGCCACACTTGTGGTCCTGGAGCACCACCTCTGGCAGAACATGGTTGAGATGCGTGACGTAGACAAGGCTAAATTTCTCAACGCCCCCGTCTCCCAGCTTGGCCTCTTCGGCGACACCGTCGACGACTTCGCCCAGCAGTTTTCGGCGGTGATGAAGCAGACGGAGGCAATATCGCACATCATGCCGTGGTGCCACCCTGTGACCAAACAACAGCAGGCAGCTCTGCAACATGGGCCCAGCTCTCAGCACTAGCGGCGAGCACCTTGCTGGCAGTGTACGCCCACAATCTCCAGGACCCCTTCCCAGACCAGAAAATTTCAGAAGCGCTCCTGAGACAGGCAACCCAGGCAGTCAGATGTTCGCTCCGGAGATGGTAATAAGACCACTCCATCCTCTGGTGGAGGGCTGGGAGGAGAATCCTTGTTTTCCTTATGTTTCTTATGTTTATGTATGCCACACCCTCTTCAGGTTACGGTACCCAAATGTTCAATAAAAGAGCAATTTCCCCACTCCATGGGTCATCCAGCCGGTGTGTGCCGTTCTCACGGCTCCAGTCCCGGTTCCCCAGACGGGTTCCCGGTTCCCCGGTTCTCTTGCCTCAGGCCCCGTGACTGCTCAGTGCCGACAGGCCAGCGCTGACGAGTTCCGAAGACGCCTCCTTAGGACCTCTTCCTCAGTCTCTAACCCGCCCCCTTGACGGGTGCATGGAGCAAAGTAAGTGCTTTGAGTTTTTTCTCAGCACCCGAGCCTCGGGATGCTCTTTTGCATCCCGACGCATTATTACCTGCTCCCCCCTGCTGTGAAGCCCCGCCCGGTACGTCAAATATGATCGTCCCGTTAGTGCCCCTCGCACAGAGTTTGGATGCGTGGCTCTCACTTCCCAATCCGTCGCGCTGGTTGGCCTGGACAATCCAACTCGGCTACACGATTCAGTTCGCCCGGCTCCCGCCTCGTTTCAGCGGTATTCGCTCCACTCTAGTGCGCGGCCAACAAGCCAGTGCCTTACGAGCAGAGATTTCCACCCTGCTTTTCAAGGACGCAATAGAGCCCGTCCCTCCAGCCGAGATGAAGAAGGGTTTCTACAGCCCTTACTTCATCGTACCCAAGAAAAGCGGTGGGTTGCGACCAATCTTGGACTTGCGAGTTCTCAACCGGGCTCTGCATAAACTCCCGTTCAAACTGCTCATGCAGAAACAGATTCTCACCTGCGTTCGACAGCTATATTGGTTCGCGGCGGTAGACCTGAAGGACGCGTACTTCCACATCTCCATTTTGCCGCGACACCGACCCTTCTTACGGTTCGCGTTCAATGGCCAGGCGTACCAGTACAAGGTCCTCCTCTTCGGCCTGTCCCTGTCAGACTCAGTCTCAATGACAGCGCGGCTCACCAACGAGCGCGCGCAGTCAGTGCTCAGGTGCCTTGCTCGCTTTGAGCCCGGCACAGCGGTTCCTCTAAAAAAATTCCAGAGGCTCCTGGGGCATATGGCATCCTCAGCCGTGGTCGCGCTGCTCGGGTTGATGTATATGAGACTGCTACAGCAATGGCTACAGACTCGAGTCCTGAGATGGGCATGGTGCCATGGCACACATCGTGTGATAATCACCCCTCCTGACTTTCAACCCTTGGACAGACCTCTGCTTTCTGTGGGGCAGAGTAGTGTTAATTTTGTCACCTATTTTTAATTTAGTCTTAGTCTTAGTCTTATGCCAAATGTCCTTGTTAATTTTAGTCATATTTAGTCATTCACATATCTTTTTTTGTTAGTCAAGTTTTAGTCGACTAAAAGTCTCGTCATTTTAGTCTAGTTTTAGTCAAAAGAGAATTTAAGGTATCTTAGTCAAGTTTTAGTCAACTAAAAGTCTCATCATTTTAGTCTAGTTTTAGTCAAAAGAAAACTCAATATATCTTAGTCAAGTTTCAAAACATTTTAGTCTTTTTTTAAATAAATTATTTCTGAGATTAATTCTGAGATAACCATTTCAGTCAAATAATGTTCCACACATCTCAAATATTGGTTAAATGTCATAATTACCTGACAAAATACACTTGTTGAATGATATGTTGAATTCACTTTGTTAAACGTATCTGGTTTTCTGATTTAAGAGACACATTCACAAATGATGAACTTGTTCTGAAGAGTATTTTATTAAGCAAATAAGTTACATAAAATATATATAACCTGCATAATGTATGTGCCACAACACCATAGCTAACTGGTTAATTTACAGCGTAGATGCCTAAAATCAGCATTAGCTTATGAGACGTTAATTTAAGTTAACTTCCCTGAATGTGTGGGTGGTTAGCCTTTAGATGTCGCTTAAGGTTGGTGGTGTTTTTCCCCGATATTTTTTGTCCGCAGTGCTTCCTGTCAGTTATAATGACACATTCTAACTTTTTGTCAATATCATTGTACCTAAAATGCGACAAAATATCGAGCCTCTTCCTTCTACCTAGCATGTCGTCGGCGCTCGTCGCGTGTTCGCCACTGTCTATGATTGTTGTTGTCTTGCTCCATGTAGTTTCGTGTTGCAGCCACAGGAGTATGAGACCTGTAACCGTTACTAGAGCAACAGCGCAAACTCATTCGGAATATTTTGAAGGCGTAACAGCAGAATATTCTATCTCATGATGAAAAAGTAGAGACGATTGTATACGAAAATGAAGAGAGATTTTATCTTAGTTTTTATTTTATGCAAAACATTTTAGTCTCGTCTTTTTTCGTCTACAATAATGCATGTTAATTTAGTGTTAGTCAGCGTTTTTGGACATTGGTGCAGTCTCTTTATCGTCTCGTCTTAGTCATGGAAAAAAAGGTCGTTGACGAACATATTTAGTCTCGTCTCGTCTGACGAAATTAACACTAGGCCAGAGTCCCCCTGCAGCAGGTGTCCAGACATGTCGTGGTAAACACAGACGCCTCTCGACAGGGTTGGGGCGCCGAGTGCAACGGGCATGCTGCCGCTGGCACCTGGAAAGGACCCCGGAAGAGTTGGCACATCAATTGCCAATAATCCGAGGTAAGCATGTTCTGATCCATTGAGACAGCACCGCGACGGTAGCGTACATAAATCGCCAAGGCGGCGTCGCTCTCGTCATATGTCACAACTTGCCCACTCAAGTCGCTGCACGCCACTCACATCCCTGGCAACCGCAACACAACGGTGGACACGCTGTCGTGACAGGTTTCTCCCAGAAGAGAGTGGAGGCTCCACCCCCAGGTGGTCCAGCTCATTTGGGACCGATTCGGCAAGGCACAGGTAGACCTCTTTGCCTCCCAAGACAACTCCCACTGCGCGCTTAGGTATTCCCTCCCGGGTGCCCCCCTCGGGAAAGACGCGCTGGCACACAGCTGGCCCCAGGGGCTGCACAAGTACGCATTTCCCCCAGTGAGCCTTCTTGCATCGGTGCTGTTCAAGATCAGGGAGGATGAGGAACAGGTTATCTTGGTGGCTCCCTACTGGCCCACCCACACCTGGTTTTCGGATCTGAGGAAGGACCTTCTTTCTCAGGACAAACAGGACGGGGCACCCTCTGGCATCTGCACCCAGACCTCCGGAACCTCCACGTCTGGCCCCTGGACGGGATGCGGAAGATCAAGTGGATCTACCAACTGTTGTCGTAGACACAATAAATCAAGCCAGAGCTCCCTCGACCAGGCAACTTTACGCCCTAAAGTGGCTCTTTTTCGCGAACTGGTGTTCTTCCTGAGCCGAAGACCCACATAGATGCGCAGTTCGGTCAGTGCTTCTATTCCTGCAGGAGAGGCTGAAGGGGAGGCTGTCCCCCACCACCTTGAAGGCTATCGCAGCCCACCACGACACAGTAGATGGCAAGTCCCTTGGTAAGCACGACTTGATTATCAGTTTCCTGAAAGGTGCCTCGGAGACTGAATCCTCCCTTGCCTAGCCTGTTCCCCTCTAGGGATCTCTCAGTGGTCCTCTCGGGCCTTCAGAGACCCCCATTTGAGCCGCTTGATTCAGTCGAGCTCAATGCCCTCTCCCTAAAGATGGCCCTCCTGATTGCATTAGCCTCAATCAAGCGGGATGGAGACCTGCAAGTGTTCTCTGTCAGCGACACTTACCTGGAGTTCGGTCCGGCACTTTCTCACTTTATCCTGAGACCCCGACCATGCTACAGCCCAAGGTTTCTACGACCCCTTTCAGGGACCAGGTTGTAAACCTGCAAGCTCTGCCTCGGGAGGAGGTGCATGCTTTGTGTACCTATGTGGACCGCATGCAGAGCTTTAGATGTTCTGAGCAGCTCTTTGTCTACTTTGGCAGACTGAAGAAAGGGAATGCCGTCTCCAAACAGAGTCTAGCCCACTGGGTCGTTGATGCTATTGCCTTAGCCTATCACACCCAGGGCGTGCCCGCCCCCCTGCAGGTCCGAGCACACTCTACTAGAAGTGTGGTGTCCTCATGGGCACCGAGCCATGGCACCTCCCTAGCAGACATCTGCAGAGCAGTGGGCTGGGAAACACCAAATACCTTTGCCAGATTTCACAATCTAAGAGTCAGTCTCGTCCCGTGTTTTGTCAGGTACGAGCTGGTAGAACATGGTAACGCGGAACAACAAACTGGGTGTCCCGCTTGCACCTTGCGCCCTTCACCAAAGTGATCAAGTGTGCCTTCTGTCCCAGTTCAGCCACTGAGTGTCACTGCCTGGATGTTTTTCCTCCCTGGCCTTCTGGCCCACGAATTCAGCAGAGCAACTCGCGGCTAGACCCAGTATGACTCTCAGGGCTCTGTACTGGGGTCGGGCATAGTTCCCTCTTCAGGCTAACTCCCCGTGATGTATTTTCTGTGGTACAGTCCCCCTGTTGGCGGATCTGCGTTTCCCTCAGGCAGACCCGCTGCCTCGGCTCCGTGCCTGAAGAGTCCCCCCTTCGTTAGGCTGGACCTACCACCGCACCATATCCCACGTCCGGCTTCACAACCCTCGTGGTGTATTTGCCACACATTACCTCCCCCTGGACTGGGCAGGGTGTGGCCTCAGCAGGATCTTCCCCTCCTGAAAGAATAGGAAATTTGCGGGCCAGACAGCTACCTTACCACCAGTCTCGCCTCAGGGCCGGCGTGAGTTCTGAAGATGCCTGCTTAGGCCTCTTCCTCAGTCTCTAAGCCGCCCCCTGCCAGATGCGGACCCTAGCCTAGGGACACCCGATGCTCCGAACAGGCTCTCCTGCTCCCCCAGGGGAAAGACCACATTCCCAGAGTTAAGAGGGCCCCAGCCGCTTTACGTCCTATGTGAGAGAGAAGGCCATGGCTGCTGGGCTTTCTCCCATGCTAGCATGTAACACCTTTTTCCCCCTCAGGGGTGCGGGAAAACCTAAGGTGGGCATGCGAAAACTCTTTGAGGGGGCATTGGGGAGGGCTACGTGCACTCGGTACAGGTGCCTCTAACACGCAATAGCCTGCTTTGCACCTGTTCCAACAGTCATGTAACACAGTCAATGCGTGGCATTTTTATATGGACCCCTTGTGTCACTTCCTTCGACACAACGTCGAGAGAGTGACAGAAGGGGAACGTCATGGTTACTGTTGTAACTTCAGTTCCCCGAGGGAGGGAACGAGATGTTGTGTCCCTCCTGCCACAGCACTAGACCTAGCACTGTAAATGGCTGTGCTTTATATTTCGGCTCCTCAGTGCAAAATCCTGACAGGCATTTGCTGCCTCACTTCTCTTTATACCCGTATGACCGGGGCGGTAATGCAAATTATGTCTGCCAACTTGACATTGGCCTTTTCTCAGGTTCAGAGGTACAATTTGGTGTCCGAGAAGACCCCTTGTGTCACTTCCTTCGACACAACGTCTCATTCTCTCCCTCAGGGAACGGAGGTTACAACAGTAACCAGGACGTTATGTTTAATCATGAATGTTTAATGTTTTATGTAGTCTATGAGGCTACATCACTTTGTGTTAATATTATATACTGCTGTGCATAAAGACCTCAAAACTTGGTGCAAAAAAACACCAACCTGGACTCATGATATTTACGTGAGCATTGCAACTTTTTGGCAAAACTAAAATTAGGTACTTCATAACACATTTGGCTGCACTTTTCAAGTGAAATTTCCAGCAGGGGGAACCAAAACCGAGCAAAATGTGGTTGTAATCAGACAAGGTTTTTAATGTGAAGATGACACCTCTGCTCCATTGGGGTGGATGGCAGAGGCGAGGACTCTATACGACGCATCCCTCCTCCTTCCCAGCTTTCGGCACCAGTGTAAAGGGATTAAAGGAAAGGAGGAGGCTAGAACCGGCTTGCTGCTCCTAAATCTCACTTTCTGTCGCACTGCCGTCTCCGGTTGGTCTTAATCCCTCTTTGAGTCTTGATTAGCCTGATTAAGGGCCAGGTGTGTAGCATCACAACCCGGCCCCGCCCTCTGCCCTGCCACAGTGCTGAACATTTTGTTTTTATATAGGCTATATTTGTGAGAATATGTGTTCTAGATGAAGAGAGTTCTTCCATAAAATTCCTGTCTAAAGCCAAGTGTAACCCAGACTCAAATTAGTACATTTGCAGTCTATGACAAAGTAAATTTTTCCAAAAGAATAAAAAAACTCAATTTAAATCGGTATAATTACATATTTAATTAAATATGTATGTGAGTGAACAGCGAATAAAACAAAACCTTGTGACAATGTACTAGTTTATTTTAATATGTAAATCATATCTTTTATTACTTATATAAGTAATATGTAAAATATTTCAGTAAATTGCAACCAATAAGAACTGGAATTAGCACTGAAGAGGTTAGGCATCCAATCAGGAAAACTAAACAGCAGCACTAACTCCGCCCTCTGTGAGCAACGCAGATCGGGAAAAGACGAAGATAGAATACAGAGAGGAGAAAGAGTGATTTAGAGAATTAATCGTGAAATACCTAAAAGAAACCTTAGAATTTAATTGAGAATAAGTTTTATGTTACAACTACACTGATTTGAGAAGTTTTTGTTTAGATTCTTACTATGCATAAAGTTCCTGTTGATCTGTAGATGTTTAAGGTCAAGCTAACACTAACGAAGCTAATCGTGGTTCATCTGGTGAAACCTGGAAAGATAGACACGTGAACAAGAACAGTTAATTTATAGAGGAATCGGTGAGTTGAATGTTTATTTTGATAAATGTGGTAAATTGTGTCTATGTACAATATTAATGTGAGACTAAACAGGAAAATGAATATGTTTCACTATGTGTAAAGTGTGATTACAATGTTAATTGTTGTTCAGAAATTTGCTGATTGATGTGAATGCTAAGAGAAATTACTAAGGACATTGCCCTGTTGTGTGCAGGCCAGTTTTTTTTCCATGTATTTGTTCCGTACTGTGGACTGCGTTCTTTGGTGTGGATGCATCGAGAAGCGTGACGAGTGAAGGAAATAGATGGCGAGCCACCCGTAAACCAACCGAACTTGGATCGATGTTACTCATTTTCCATTGGATTTGCGTCATTCCTGCAGTTCGTTCATCTGTAGGAGTTCTTTGTTGAACTTAAGCATTGAGGTTTGTTTTTTTTTTCCCCTTCTTTTTTTTTTGGAACGGACTTTTCCTAAGAACTAAGGGGAAGCAAAAATTCAATTTTATTGTTGTTTGGACTGAGATCTTTGAACTGAAAATATTGTTTTTCTGATAAGAGATATACATCTCCTACATTTTCCCCCCCATTATTAATGTGGTAACGAAAGGGTATCGTACATTTATTTTGTTGGGAAATTGTAATTAAACTTTGGTTGTGGAAAGGTAATTTCTCAAGATACACTGAAATTAGGAAACCAAAGAGATATATCCAAAACTAGAAAATAACTAATAACTCCTATTAATTAGCTGAAACTAAATCATGTCAAAAGCCAATAAAGCAAATTCTAAATGATAAGGAAACTCAGAACCAAACCCAACTAGCTAAAAGGGAAAAGGAAGGAATTAAAACTTTGACACGTTGTTGACATTATTTGTATTTAATTTGGGTAATTGTTTTAATTGGTAACTAAATTTAAGTCACAATTGAATTGTGTACAATTTATTTTCTTTAAAGAGTATTGATGATTCATATCTAATTCTGTTGTCTTTTTGTTTAATTATTAAATTCCACTGATCATTTTATGTAAAAAACAAAAACAAAGTGTGGCTGGAAAAGTATATGTGTGTGTATCTCTGCCTCATTCGAGTCCTATGTCTTCTGATTGGCCCATTGATCCGGTTTATCAAAGTTTGAGTGATAGTGAATCAAAAGCTTTAAACCAACTCTGTCAGCAAGGGTTATTGACACAAATCTTGCAAAGCAGGTGTTACACAAGGGTTATGAGGGATATGTGGCAAAGGTACGACATCAAGATGACTGTAAAGAAAAGTAGTGGATACAATTGCAACAATATCCCACTGGCTTTGGGCTCACTTTCCCACCTGACACCTTAAACTACAAACATTGGTTTAATCCTTGCATTGGTGTTTATTATCCTGCTGTTAACCCAAGTCTCTAACAAGTAACATTGCTGGCAATCTCGGTATCAACAATGCTCTGGGGGTTGTACTTTATGTGAGAAGAGAAAAATCACTTCTCTCCATGCTCATAATTTCCCTGAACATTGCTGCCAGTCAGCTGACCTATTCATAGAGTTCTGCTTTTGTTTTAGTAACTTTTTCACCTCAGTCATATCATCTTGCAATCCATCAGATATCCCTCCTCCAATAATAACATGTATGGATTAAAGGCTTCACATCAAAATGGGTGAAGCCTCTGATTCTTTCTTTTCTCTGAGGCTTTTGGTTTTTAATGTTCACGTTGAATGCAGCAGAGCGGATGTCACTTGGCTATGTGCTTAGGTCAGGACTGGATGCAAGTATCTTGTCAGAACTCTGAAGACTCCAGCACTTCAGTTGTTCCACAAGCCTCGATATTCTCTTTTCCAAGGCATCCAGGGATGCCCACAAAATGTGAGAGCTAAAATTGTTTTCCATTGTAATGCGTTCTATCAACCGAAACGGGACACTTGCTCGCTGAAACATATCGACCAGGAGGGCTTGTTTTTCCCCCCGCAGACATCATCTTTTTTATTACATTCCATCTCTAATGAGAGCACAGCTCTCTGCTGCCGTGTGCCATTCCTGTCCCACAATTCAATATGGCTGTGTGGTTGTTCAGGTCTTAATGGGGAGACAAATGAAAAAACTTTTCTTCATTTTTCTTCCACTGGAGCTGAAAAACCTTTCCTTGTTTTCATATTTCTTAGTATTGGGTTGCACAAAACACAGAATAGGAGCAAAGTTGTAAAATTGGCAACAACTTTACACAGAAAAGGTTAGTAAGTGATTTTAAATCATATTAACACGCATATATTTTATGTCTTGTGGCAATATTTTTTAATTATTTAATATGTTAACATTTACAGATTGGCCACATTCACTTCTATTGTAAGTGCCTCACTTTTGATTTTTTGCCTTTTTTAAAGAAAAGGAGGGGCAAGTCAAAATAAATGCTGTCGTTTGAGTTTAACTTGTATTGAACCCAGAATATTCCTTTACGGTACAATTTGTTAACTTTAGTTAATGCATTATATATTATAAACCAATAATGAATTATAGCCTATAATTTTTACAGCATTTATACATTTTCTAAAAAACAGTAGTTCATTGTATTATATTAGTTCATACTGCATTAACTAATGTTAACATACTGTATATAACTATTGATTTTAAAAATTTATGTGATATGAACATTAACCAAGATTTATGAGGGCTATAAATGTACTGTTCATTGTTAGTTAATGTTTACTAATTTAGTTAAGAAATGTTGACTGATACAGCCTTATTCTAAGTGTTACCAAACTTTTCATTGCAAATTATATTATCAGCACAGCAATTTAAATTTAAAAGATTTTCAATTTGGTCTCAGATTTTTGGACCTGATTGTATATGTCCTCCTCATTAAGGCATGCATGATCATTTTCCTCTCTTAACACATCTTACATACGAACCTATTATGCAGTCTTCTTTTGCACAAAGATAATTCACACTATATGACTTAATTTGGTACTTGCCTGGAAGCATTTTCAATCAATTTATATCCTGTAGTTTGAAGTGAAAATGCCCCATTGTAAGCAAAACCTTTTGATGTGGAGATCCTATACTTTTATGCTCTGTTTTTCTAACCTTGGGCACTGTAAATTTATGTCTTTATAAGGTATACATATTTACTTTCATGAGTCACAATCAAATAGCTGGCGTCTGGCAGAGGGGAGGGAAGGAAGGACAGGAGATGGTCTTGTTTGTCGGAGTTTGTGTGCATGTAAATGGAGAGGGTCAAAGAAAGTTCATAGACAGTTCTGGTTTGGAATTAATACTGTCTGCGTGTGTGCCTGCTCCCTATGCAGTTGACATGAATTAGTGTCTGAATATCATTGTGCTTTCACTTTCCGGTTTTTCCTTACACAATCATCATTAGGACTTGTGTGGTTACTGCTCTCATTGCTGTTTATGATGGATGAGTTAATATTATAGAATTCATGAACTGCAAAGGATGCTAAAAAGGGAAATCTGAGCACATCCTCAATAACATAATTACACAAAATGCTTGGAATTGAATATATCATGTTTGAGATAACAAATACAGCAACTGAGTGTTTGCAGAAATAACTCGATTTTTTTAATTTTTTGAAGACAATGTGTGTGGCGATTGCTGCCTCGATCCTAGGATGTTTTAGGTGGTTGCAAGGGCACAGCTGGAGTCACACTAGCAGATTTAAAACAATTTATTTTGATCAAGGGTGTAACGCATGCAAACTGTTTTGCTGAGATCTCGCTCTCTTCAGTCAGAGGTGTGACAAACTTGCTGATACGAAAGGGTGGAGGGGTGACAGACATACCAACTCACCGCAGCTCTCTCTCTCTGATTCCCTGTCATGTGGAGCTAGCTAAAATAATAACAGGAGTAGAGTGTGAGCATAAACAATTGTAGTGATTTAGGAAGCAATTTGCGGAGAAACCTTACCTTGTGAAAATGTGCGATAGTGTATTTATGCCCTCGAGACTTCCCGTGGAACATATATGAATATACGGCTTGTATTATTTCCATACGCAGATTTCATTGAGTAAAACAACGTGGTTATTAAAAACAGACTGTTGTATAACCACTTTTTGTTTTCATTCAAAAATGCAGGGAAAAAATAAGCTTGGTGACAGAATAATATGGATTACAATCAGATATTGTGATGATATGCAACTGAATGCAATGAAGATGTTCAGATCAGCTCAAAGTCTTTTCAGTTCTTCAGTTAAAGGAGAAGCTAATTGGTCATTTGAGGAGAACGCAAGAGCCTGCCTTGCCAACAAAGCCATTAATTCTAACACGTTGGATCCTTTTTTCCATTGCTTGAATCAGTAACTCAGCAGGAAGTCTCGACATTCAAATGATTAACAACCTCCTGCTGGCAGACTTTAAAGTTCTAGTTATTCTTCTATTTTGACGTAAAGGCTCAGTGACTGCGTACAATAGAACACAAGCCTGTCAAAGTAAACTCTTTTAAAATTTTATATTATTTTGCGCACATACACAGGCGGTTGGTGCATGCGTGCTATGACTGTTATCAGACACCATACTTTCTCTTCAGGAATTTAGACCCAAAAAGATGTCTTTATATTCCTTCAGTATTGAGTTATACAAATGCAGGTATCTCCTGACCTCCTCAAATATGCACACTTGATAGCCAATCTTGATGTTGTTTTTATCTCCTGATGTTTAGGGGCGATATCATCTTCTAATGATTCACTGTGACAGCAATTGCTCAAAATATAAGTGTTGCGATTGTTGTCGACCCAAAAATTTGCACAAATGACTACAGGTGTATGCACATTATGCGCGTTCAAAGACACGTGGTTACAAAAATCTGTCTGTGTGCATTCAGTGCTTGTGCACTCTGCTGATGAAGAGATTTGCATCACACATCCTGTATTGAACAAAGTATTGTCTTTGTGTGGATCGTCTCCCTCCACCTGCCAATTGATTATGTTAATGAAGCTAACATCTGAAAATCGGATGTTAACTAAAAAAATCGGCTAGTCTGACACCGGCTTTTGGTGTTCTGAGTGTTGCTAGGGTGTTCTGGGTGATTGCTTACTTATCCAAGACAAAATAACTCCCTTCAAGTCAATGGTAGTCTGGCTTCTAGATATGTCTTAAATCCTAAATTTATTTTTTCCCCCATTGTATCATCCACCAGGTCATATTGTACAGTAAGTCTAAATGTGAAAGAAATAGCACACCTCTCATTGACAAACCTTACACAGAACAAACGGTGCACCAAAGTTTAATACTTCGGATCAGGGGTTTGTCCCTAACACTAAGTATGTACAATAATAATTGCTCATAATAAACTTGCCAAAGCAAGCAGCACTAATAAAAAGCTTGATTAATATTTTGAATGCATTTTCAAATCTCAATGTTCTACCTATTTATTTATTTATGTTTATTTATTTATGCAGTAATATTCAACCTCAATAGTCTTGGGGGACCAGAACTCCTGTATTCAAACCTGTCTGAACATCCAGGACTGAACCTTGATCACACCGTAGCTGTGTGTGTGTGTGTGTGTGTGTGTGTGTGTGTGTGTGTGTGTGTGTGTGTGTGTGTGTGTGTGTGTGTGTGTGTGTGTATATGTTTAAGTGAGTTTGTGTGAGTTATCTGCTGTCTGTCAACACATATGTGTCAGTGTGTCACTGTCTGTTCTATTTGTTTATTTATTTATTGTCTTCCAGTGTTATACCCAACAGATACATTGATGCAATAAAGCAGCAAAAGACAACATTTAAACTAAATGGAACAAAGGGAATATAGTTAAATGGTACTTCATAAGCTTTTAAAATATTGCTGTTTAAAGAAGCACTCAGTAGCTGCATTTCCACTATCGGGCCAAATGAGGGTGTGCTAGTCCATGCCAGGCCCTTGGGCTAAAGAAGGCCAACAGGATATAGAGGCGAGGTCAGTGTCAAAGACAGAGGTTTCAGCACCAAGATACTCATTTCCCAATCTTTCATATCAAGCTACCGGCTTACCTCAACAGATTAACGAAGAATGGAAAAATGTCAGTACTGCTTAGTAGATGAAATCAGGTCTCTTCTGAATATTTGTGCTGATGAAAATGTGCAACGTCTGATCGATGACATCTGTTGAAACGAAGACGTGATTAAGTAACAGAACTTGCCATGTTTTATATCCAAAGCACATTGTTACAGGTTCAGAAAAAATTATTTGTGGACACAGCACAAATCCGTGTTCATTTTGAGGGCTAGCTAGTCTTCAGCATCTGATACCTCAGCTTGAGTATTGTCTCTTGCTTGTGAAATGGGCAGTGTGTGTCGTTGGCACCAAAGTGGCATAATAAGGGTGGGATTTTGGAGAAGGATATACAGTTGAAGTCAGAAGTTTATATCTTAACCAAATACATTTAAACTTTCCTTTTTTCACAATTCCTGACATTTAATCGTAGACAACATTGCCTGTCTTAGGTCATTTAGGATCACTATTTTAAGAATGTGAAATGTCAGAATATTAGTAGAGAGAATGATTTATTTCAGCTTTTTCATCCCATTCCCAGTGGGTCAGAAGTTTACATACACGTTTTAGAGTAATAAAGGGTAGCTTTCCACTTGCTTCTCACAATAAGATGCTAGAATTTTGGACCATTCCTCCAGACAGAACTGGTATAAATGAGTCAGGTTTGAATGCCTCCTTGCTCGCACATGCGTTGTCAGTTATTGCCACAAATATTCTATCGGATTGAGGTCAGGGCTTTGTGATGGCCACCCAATACCATGACTTTGTTGTCTTTAAACCATTTTGACACAAATTTGGAGGCATGCTTGGGGTTATTATCCATTTGGAAGACCCATTTGCGACCAAGTTTTAACTTCCTGGCTGATGTCTTGAGATGTTACTTCAATATATCCACATAATTTGCCTTATTCATGATGCCAACTATTTTGTTAAGTACACCAGTTCCTCTTGTAGCAAAGCACAACATGACACTGCCACCCACATGCTTCACGGTTGGGATGGAGTTCTTTGGCTTACAAGCCTTACCCTTTTTCCTCCATACATAATGATGGTCATTGTGGGCAAACAGTCACATTTTTGTCTCATCAGACCAGAGGACATTTCTCCAAAAAGTAAGATCTTTGTCCCCATGTGCTCTTGCAAACTGTAGTCTTGCGTTTTTATGGTTGTTTTGGAGCAGTGGCATCTTCCTGGCTGAGCAGACTTTAAGGTTATGTCAATATAGGACTTGTTTTACTGTGCATATAGATACTTGTCAACCTGTTTCCTCCAGCATCAGCACAAGGTCCTTTGCTGTTGTTCTGGGATTGATTTGCTCTTTTCACACTAAACTACGTGACAGAATGCATCTCCTTCCTGAGTTGTATTATGGCTGTGTTGTCCCATGATGTTATTTGCGTACTGTTGTTTGTACAGATAAACATGGTAACTTCAGGTGTTTGGAAATTGCTCCCAAGGATGAACCAGACTTCACAAATTGTTTTTCTGGGGTCTTGGCTTATTTGTTTCTTTCCTCATGATGTTAATAAAGAGTTTGAAGGTAGGCCTTAAAATACATCCACAGTACACCTCCAATTGACTACAATTAGCTAATTAGCCTGGCAGTAGCTAATTGACTAATTGCCTAAAGGATTGACATGATTTTCTGTAATTTTTCAAGCTGCTTAAAGGTACAGTTAACTTCTGACTCACTGGAATTGTGATATAGTCAATTAAAAGTGAAACAATCTGTCTGTAAACAATTGTTGGAAAAATGACTCGTGTCATGCACAAAGTAGATGTCCTAAACGACATGCCAAAACTATAGTTTGCTCATATGAAATCTGTGGAGTGGTTAAAAAAATTTGTTTTAATGACTTCATCCTAAGTGCATGTAAACTTCTGACTTCAATTGCAGCTGCAGGCAGAGCTCCAAAAAGGGGCAGGAGCTCCAAATCACCAGCAAAAATAAAAGGGAGACCCAAACCTAACCTTTTCCCTAACCTTAACTGTGAATCTAAGTGACGCCCTGTTTTGGTGTTGGCTCCATCCCTTTTGAAGTAAGCCTGGCCCTTTCTGGAGTAACCTCACCCTGTTTCTGAGATTCTGCCCCCTTTTGAAGATCTCCGGCCTGCAGCTATACCTTCTTGGGTTTAGGGCAATGCTGCGTGGCTATTGTCTAGATGGTGGGAATGCATATTGATTTTGGTCTCACAGCTCCAGGTCAGAGGCTTAGGCTGACCAGTTTATTGCCCTGGTTCGCACTGGGCCAATAGTGGAAAAAGTGGCTAATGTTGAGATATCCAGTTATTGATTCTTGGGTCTCAAAACCAAAATTCTTACAGAATCAGAAATCAAAAAGAAAGTGATCAAAATGCAGATGATCGGAAATGTATGTGTATATGCCTAGAGGATATCTAATGGCTATGTATAGATATTGCCTGTAGTGGGCATAAAAATCCTCTACAGCACGAGCAACAATGTACTCACTTTAGTATTGCAGGTCTTGTCAGGTGAGGCTTCTAAACTGGGATCTAGTGCCCATTTTGGCTGTGCTGAAAACAGCCTGCCTGTCTGCCTCCAAAGCATTGCCCCAGGTCTCCCCAGCACATGTATTTTGCATTATGCATAGTCTACATTGCATCAATAATTCAAAAAGTACATCCAGATTTCCTCAAGCCTTGGGGGACCAGAACTCCTGTATTCAAACCTGTCTGAACATCCAGGACTGAACCTTGATAACACCTTTTGGTGTGTGTGTGTGTGTGTGTGTGTGTGTGTGTGTGTGTGTGTGTGTGTGTGTGTGTGTGTGTGTGTGTGTGTGTGTGTGTGTTATGAGCTGTCTGTCAACATGTATGTGTCAGAGTGTCACTGTCTGTCCTAAATTTGGCATGATACTAACATTTTGGATTAATACAATACCAGCCCATGGTACCTCTGTATAGATATGAAATCGATGATACAAAAAGATGGTAGGTATATTGTTGAAAATGCATGATAGATTTGCATGCATTATGTAACAGGAACATTTAATAATACACTTTAAATACATATGAAATCTGTCATGCTAAGGAGCAGATAAAGCCCATCTTTAAATAAAGTAGGATTATAGAAATAGCTATCACTGCCTGGCCAAAAAATTAATAAAAAAGGACAAGTTGCATACTCTTATATTTTGTTGGACCACTTTTAGCTTTGATTATGACACGCGTTCATTGTGACATTGTTTCGACAACAGTATGCAATGTCACAATGTTTATTTCCATCCAGAGTTGCATTCATTTTTGGCCAAGATTTTGTATTGATGACAAGAGAGTCAAAAAACTCCATAATGTATTCTCCAGCACATCCCAAAGACTTTTAATGGGGTTAAGGTCAGGACTCTGTGGTGGCAAATTCATGTGTGAAAATGATTCCTCATGCTCCCTGAACCACTATTTCACAATTTGAACCTGATGAATCTTGGCATTGTCATCCTGGAATATACCTATGATGTCAGGGAAGAATAAATTAATTGGAGGAATTACCTGGTCATTCAGTACATTCAGATTGTCAGCTGACTTCATTTCACTGCCGGGTAACGTTGCTGAGCCTAGACCTGACCAATTGAAGCACCCCAGATCATAACACTGCCTCCAGAGGCTTGTACAGTGGGCACCATGCACAACGAGTGCAGCACTTAATGTGCTTCCCTTCTTACCCTGATGCACCCATTGCTTTGGAATAGGGTAAATCTGGACTCATCAGACCAATCTTTATGCTTCCTAGTAAATAAGTCGTCTTTTTCCAATTCGCATTACTAACAAGTGGCTTACTTGTGGCTACACAGCTGTTTAGTCCCAATCCTGTTCTTGTCAGAATGTGGAAATGCTCCTACTTTCACTCTCAATCATAGCCAAGAGTTCTACTGTCTTTTTTTTTTTTATGATGTGGCTTTACCAAGCATTTTAGTGATGTCCGATCACAATAATTCAAGATTTTTTTTTAACCACATTTCTTCCATGAAGTTGATGGTTCACCACTATTCTTCCAGGTTTTAATAATGTGTTGGACAGTTCTTAACCCAATCTCAGTGATTTCAGCAATCTCCTTAGTTGTTTCCTTTGCTTGATTCAGGCCAATAATTTGCCCCTTATGAAACATAGTAACTTCTTTTCCACGAGCATGGGATATATATTCTGACATGGTTGTTTAAGAAATGAGAAGCTACACACTGCATTAGTTAGGGTTAAACAAATTGTTGCCAGCTGAAACATATCAATCACTGCAATACTGATCCATTCATAGGCTCTTAAGTATATACTTATTTTTTTTGGCCAAGCAGTGTATTTATACCATGAGCATCATTTTTTACAACACATCAACAGTTTATTTCAATTTTATCATTTAAATTGTGTTTAAACTTTAATTAAATGAAAATATAAAAATTAATTTTCCACATAATTATTTATATCAGTATTATTTACATTATATCAAATTAAGTGCTTTTATACAGAACCTCAAAGCACAGTCCTAACTAGTGCTGCATAACAGAGCATTACAGATGTGAGGTATTGCTTAAATATAATACAATTACTATTGATTTGTTGTTGTTGTTGTTGTTGTTATTATTATTAGAAATACAGTGAATATTACATAACTTGACAGTAGTGGGCTATATTTCTGTCATACATTTTTCATTTAAATTGAGCTTTTATTTAGACTGAGCTTTTATTTCGAAGTGTTTCTGTGTGATGACAGCAGCTTATCAGTTTCAGCACATACCAGCTTTACATTTATCTCATTAAGTCACAGATTTGCAGTTAAATAATCTTACTAGGACATAACATGTTTTAAATTTGTGTGCTGAATTTTTATGGAAAGACATTCGTAAGTAAAAGAAATTTCAGCAAATTTGCTAATCATTATTTTCAGATGCAAATGAGCTTTTGATTTGCAACAAATGTTTGCCAGAAGTTTTCAGCTCTTCACCAGTAGTGGTGAACATCTGACAGACCTTTGACAACAGTGGACACTTTGCCACAAGTTTGCTGCAAAGCTAATTTGTTTGTGAAAATTTGCCAAAAACTCTTGATTTTCGTAAGGGATGGTATCGGTTTTTGATATCTGAGCATTTTTACGAGTACATGAGCGTGGTATCAGACCCAATTCTGATACCAGTATTGGTATTGGCACATCCCTAATCCAACACTTATTTTAAAAGTGCTTTGTCTACAGATGTTAAAGCCAGTATTCGAAGACTTGCTAAAAGACACAGAGACAGAGAATGGATTAAAACCAGAGTGAACATTGGCATCACACTTACAGAGAGGAGGACTTTGAGGGAATTTTTAGAGTTTGATAAACATGCCAAACTTGCCAAGTTGCTTCTCGACAGGTAAGCTACACATTCGGCACGTTTCATGGCCCAAAAGTGCATCAGTCCACCGGGAAAATGCCCGGTATGCCAGATTACCAGTCCAGCCCTGCTCAGAATATGCATCTTAATGTTTACTAGTTACCAGAAGATCCATCCTACCTCATGTGGAGGATCCCCTGTACACACAGCTGCCTTTCAATCAGGCGATGTTACCAGACAACCCGATTCCTCTGCCACGTTTTGCCAGTGTGTATATGTTATAGTGGTCTTGTTCATTATGAAGTTAAAAATGTATCACATTTTATTTTGTATAGCCTATTTGTTCATAGGAAAATCAGAGAGTGCAAAAGGGACTCACATGCTTTTCTGTCTTCTAATGTTTTGTACACAAAACCTATTTTCCTATTAAAATCATGGTTTAGGTTTAGGATTTGAATCAGGAGTTGGACATTGAACAAAAAAAAAACAACAAAAAAAATCACAATAACATCGTTCTTTGATTTGTTTACTTTTCTTTATGTGAGTAAAATTGTACGATTTTCCATTTTTGCCATCTTGTACTATTGTTGCCAATTGTCATGAGATTGGGTTGCAATTTACATATTTTACACAAAAAGACACACAAATATGAATATTAACACAGAAGGCTCAGCAGCATGAACATAAGATGGCCTCTTTAACATATAGGGTTTAATTTTAGTAAATAAATGTTAATTTAAAAAAAAAATTATATTCCATAACTGATTTTTATTTCCAAATCATGAATCGATGTATTCTTAAACCCCTAAACTTGCATTTATGCTTCGTTACACTGCCTGGGCTGCCAAATTGTGCTGAAAAGAAACGCATTGTCATCAGATTCCGATACAGGCTAAATGTTTGTAGCATTTTTAATTTTTGAATGCCATGCAACCCAAGTCTGTACAGGTCTGGTAAGAGACACATTAAAAAGGTCCTTTGATGCGAGCACTTTTACAATTAGTTACCTGCAAAATGCATCAGCGGGCTCACACAAGCTTTGTTCTCTGCTCACAAGATGAATGAGGAATCCAGTTTTGTGAATGTTTGTCTCATTATATGGGGTTTTATTATTCTATAAGCTTTTCAGGTTTTGCTAGCAACGCCATAATCAAAGAGTCTATTTGCATGTACATAAATCAGAAATTCTGCCAATTAGAGGTACAAAGAAACAGAAAAAAAGGGCACGATATGATGAGATAAAATACGAGGCGAAGAATGCGCATTTGACAAACAGAAACCTCACAATCTGCAAGACTGCACACATATTTCAAACCGCTAATGCACCTATGCAAACAGATAAACTGATCCAACACAAAGTATGAGCCATAACAGAAGACAAAACAGCCAACTCTGTTTCTGACACGCATTATAGAAGCAGGTGTAGCAACCTGACACTCGCACAGAGCCATGTGGGTGGGATTAGCGATGCAGGCCGAGATGCGGACTGTTCTGTTTGACCGCTGCTCAGGGGATGAGACCTGATTATCAATGAGCATAGCGCTACCTCTCCTCTGCCCTGCAGGCGCTCCTGTGCTCAGTGCCGCGTGTCAGAGCTTGTTAGGGCAGCTGGAGCCCAGAGAACAGAGAGGGATGGGTCCAAAGAGGATGGATGCGGGGGTGGGGGTCTCAATCACAGTCAGTTCCTCCCAGGGCAAAAAGAACCCCCCCCCTCTCCCACATGTACATTTAACAGTGCTGATATTTGGGCTGCCCTGGAGCAGGGCTCTAATTGACAGGTTAATGGAGGGAGGAAACGCTCTGGTGGGACAAAATAATCATTAGTAGGTTAGTGCGGTAACTGTGCATTGCAGTCAGCTTTGGCAGTTGGCACCTTGTTTAGTGAGTAGAGTTAGACTTAAAAAATACAATATTGGAGGGTCGTCGGGAGTGGATGCCTCTGCTGACAGAGTTTATAGGGTATCAGACAACAGTGCCGGGGGAAAAATTCACACAAGTTTGGCACATCAACACATATATACACCTAACTACACCCAAACAGACACACAAGAACACAAAAAATGTATATAAAACTTTTCAAAAGTATCTCCAGTATAAGCAGGAATTGCTAGCACAAAAAAAATTGCAAAGATATAAATAGTTTTTCTTTTTGGACATGATACCACAAATAAAAGTACTTGGTACTACCAAGATAACCTCTGATTACGGATACCATCTAGATAAGCATTTAGAGTAAAGTTTTTAGTCAAGTACTCTAAAACATCAGAAAACAAATAATCAATTTCTTGAGATTTACAATTCAAGTTCAACCTTCACGCTTTGAACCTGTTTTTCTTATTTAACAATGAGAACTACACATAAACATCAATATCTAGATTAAAAAATCCACAGACCCAACCATTGCATTTAGTTGTAACAACATGATTTAGGTGAGAGAAGTAGTTTAATTGCTGCCCATGGAAGGCAACGGCATGTAGAAAAATACAACTGCAATATTCGTGTGTTTTTACTAGTTGAATATTTAAAGCTAAACAAGTGCTCTTAATCAATTGTACATGCACATCCCTAATAACATCACCGCTACTTTTGTCTAAGAGAGGGATCCAACAATGTTATTTACAGAGTTGAGTCATAATTTAAAACATATGGCAATAATTTTTTTTTTGTTTGGTGATGTATACTGTTAGGGCTGGGCAATAAAACAATATCAATATTTATCGCGCTAAAAAAAACTCCATGATAAACTTTTGAGTAATTTTCGACATTTAGCATGTGTTCTACATCTAGACATGCGTGTTGCTAAAAACACTAGCAGTTTGGCTTTCTTGTCATATGTTTTCACTTGCGCGTAGTGAGCGAATGTGAGCGAGCGCTTTCAATTCCTTCCCATGGAAGCCATGCGTCAAGCTCGCAAGGTGAATCGTAAAATTGACAGCAGCGCGGGTCAAGCAGTTCCCTAGCGTTGGGAGTGGCTTTGTGTGGATTTCTACCGCTTCATTGGAAACAAAGCCTCAGACTGTATAAAGTTGCTATTGCCCCTGTTATGCTAGTCACTGTGTTCTGGATCCCAGATTGATTCCATCTTGACTGCAAGTCATCATGATGACGGTTACGCCCTCTCATCATCTCTAGTGAGCAGCGCGACATATCTGATCATTCTGCGCTGTATTCTTGAATATTTTCCTTTAGCACTGAAACACACTTCACTGATGCCCTGTCCCAGTCCGCACCCGCTTCCTCTTTTCCCCACTTGTGAGTAAACATGAGGTGCATGTTTCAAGAGCGCCTTTAGACCATAATGTTTTTCTTTCTAAATGTAGTTTTATTAATCAGCAAGTTCCAAGCCTTTAATAATAAACAAATATATTTCAGTTCTAATTTTGTGAAATTATTCAGATGTAATCATCTCTGACAAGGATGAAAGACAAAACAATTACTAGTTTGTAGCCTAGTCTTTAATGAAAATAGAAAAATGGTCCATTCAGACTTTAAAATTTTTAAAAGTCTCTCTCTGGAGATATCCCTGAACCCCCATACAGTATCATTCCTCAGTCACAAGGGATTCTATGCCCTCATACTTAAAAATAATTTTAATGTAAAAAAAATACATATACTGTCATTATGATTCAAATTGAACAGATCATCTTATAACATTCATATCCAACTGCACTCAATTGATAAACTCTATAAAATATTTTCATATAAGATCCCTTAAACACCACTGCATAGGCGGTGTCTGGGCCCCCAATGCAGTTTTGTAAAGAATATTTAGACTTTTTAGGATTTTGTGATCTTTTCTTTTTTTGGAAAATCCCAAAAATGTGCAATGTACAAATATGATTCAATGTCGTGATAAATATCGATATCGAATGATATGAAAAAGAATGTAGTGATAATATTTTTTGCCATTTCGCCCAGCCCTATATACTGTGTATGTAAAACTCAACTCAACTTTATTTATATTGCAAATTTAACACAACAAAGTTGACCAGAGTGCTTCACAGTATGAAATACCAGCATCATTAAACAAGAAATAAAAAGACATAAAACAAATACACTACATACGGGATTCCAACCACAATAACCACCTTATCATATCTCCATCTCAAACAACAAAGACGTGGCTTAAGTCTCAACAGAAGGAGACTGACGAATATGTAGTGGCAGTTTGTTCCATAATTTTGGGCCAGCAAGTGAAAATGCCCGATCACCCTTAGATTTTAATCTAGACCGAAGTTCAGCCAACATTTTAATAGTTAGTCGGTTTGTCAAATTGAAGTGCCGAGTCAAAGATGACACCAAGATTTTTCACACTAACTTTCACCAACATGTTTAAAGAATCTAATCTCCTGGCTATCACTTCTTTACATTAAGGAGGGCCGAATATTATGACCTCTGATTTACTGTCATTAATTTGAAGGAAACTGTTTGACAACCAACGTTTAACATAGCATTGTTTTCACCAATTTTCAGATTGAGATATAATTGTGTATCATCAGCATATAGATGATAGGAAATGTTGTATTGTCTGTAGACAGTCCCTAGAGGCTGCATGTTCAAAGAAAATAATATTGGATCCAAAATAGAGCCTTGAGGGAGGTCATATTTTAAAGTAACTGAAGAGGATACAGAGTTTCCAGTTTTCACAAAAACTTCTTTATTTTCCAAATAGGAGTGAAATCATTTCAGTGCAGTCCCTCGAATCCCAACTTCCCTATCAAGGGGGTCAAGAACAATCGAATGATCAACAGTGCACTTAAGTTCGACATAATTCAAATTATTCCAGATTCTAGTCCAGAATCGACAGCTATTAATAGATCATTTGAGACCTTCAAAAGTGCAGTCTCCGTGCTGTGAAATGATTGGAATGTATCTAAGATATAATTTTCAAATAAAAAGGGGGATAGCTGAGTCAAGACAAACTTCTCTAAAACTTTCTATAAAAAAGGCAACTTTGATTTGACATTTGGGGATGCATCAACAATAGCGGTAGTAGGCACATCAAGCACCCTATTTATAGTACTGAACAAGACTGAGGGTTTGTGGGCACTGCTAGAAATAATGTTTGAAAAATATTTTGTTTTAGCTGCTTTAGCAGCTTACTGATAGTTTCGGAAAGTGAATTGTATCATTTCATGAGAAATTTGAAGCTTATCTCTCTTACACTTTCGTTCAGCTCTTGTGCAGATTTACCTAAGGGCACCAGACTCCTTATTAAACTTAGGGGGTGATAAATAAAAGCGCATAGTACTGGATACAAGAGATCCACATTAACCAGTTGAAGCTCAAAGCTGGAAAAATTGCTATGGGGAGAGAACGACATTTAAAACAGTCTTTAAACACTGTAACTAATCCTTCACCCCGACCGGTGGTTCTAGGGGTACTAACAACACCATACTTTTGGCACGTGAGAACACAATTATCCGCAGTGTTGAGCCAAGTCTCCGTTAGAAATAGAAAATTCAGATCATGTGAGATTATACAAACATTGACTAAAAAATACTTATTCAAAACAGATCGTCTCTGTTACATATGTAACCTCCGTTCCCTGATGGAGGGAACGAGATGTTGTGTCAAAGAAGCGACACTAGGGGTCTCTCTTGAGCGCCGAATATGCCTCTGGTCTATGAAAAAAGGCCAATGAGCAGTTGGCAGACGGTATTTGCATACCCCGCCCCGGACATACGGGTATAAAAGCGGGGAAATATGTCGAGTCCATTCAGGATTTTTCTGAGGAGCCGGAAATGGTCCGGCCACTGCAGTGGCTCGGCACAGCGATGTGGCCAGGAGGACACGACGTCTTGTTCCCTCCATCAGGGAATGGAGGTTACATATGTAACCGAGACGTTTCCCGTCTGTCGCTCACTTCGACATTGTGTCGAAGAAGTGACACTAGGGGTCCACTTCAAATCACTCCATGCGCTGAGCCATGTACGTGTACTGCTGACACAGAAGTGGGCAGGTATTTCACATGCACAATCGACCAACTGTGTTTCAGACTGCACGTACCCTTCCCCAATGCCCCAAAAAAGACATCGGAATCCTTCTGGTTACCCTAGAGGGGAACAAGGCGACACTTGCCAACCTGGGAACGGGCCAAGCCTGGCTGGGCCTCTTTTCTCTCTATGTTTCTCGGCATAGAGCAAGAACAGCGGGGCCCTTACAAGCATCGAGGGAAGGGGGTCTTACCCAGTTTCCTATTCTTTCAGGGGGGAAAAGACCCTGCGGAGGCCACACCTGCCCAAAAGGGGAGGTAAATGTGGCGAATACATCACATGGGTTTTTTAGGCAACATGTGGAACGTGGCACAGTGGTAGAACCAACCTCGAGGAGGGGGGAGTTGCTACAGCATAGCGACCGGAGGGCAGTAAATACTGCCTAAGGGAGACTCGGGTCCACTTCGTGAGGGGACCGTACCGCGGAACATACACACAGAGTCCAAGTAGGAGTCCCGATCTGTGGAACACCTATTCCAGTACAGGATAGATTAGAGTACCCGTAGTGGACTGGGTCGGCAAGTTCCTCCGCTGAACTGTGGACCCAAAAGGGCTAGGGAGGAATCGACCAGGGACCCGGGTGGGTGGGATCTCCTGGGAGAGAAAGCGCACAGTTTTACCTCGGCCGAGGGAAAGGGTGCCAGGTGCAAGCAATTCACCCGGCCAGATCATGAGTGTTACCGAGTTCTACTGGCTCGGACCTCAGAAAACACGGGACGATACTGACTCAACCCTGAGATTGTAAAATCTCGCAGAAGTATTAGGTGTTGCCCAACCCGCAGCTCTACATATGTCTGCTAGGGAGGTGTCGCTGGTCAGTGCCCACGAGGACGCAATACTCCATGTTGAGTGCGCTCGGACCCGCGGGGGGGTTACGGCCTGGTTGTGATAGACCAGTGAAATGGCATCCACCACCCAGTGGGAAAGCCTCTGTTTGGAGACAGCGTTCCATTTCCGCTGTCCCCCAAAGCAGACAATGAGCTGCTCAGAGCACCTAAAGCACTGTGTGCGGTCCAAATAGGCACGTACCGGACACAGCAATGAAGGGGCTGGGTCTGCCTCCTCCCGGGGCAGCGCTTGCAGGTTCACTACCTGGTCTCTGAAGGGCATGGTAGGGACCTTGGGCACGTAGCCTGGTCGTGGTCTTAGGATCACATATATGTCTGCTGGACCGAACTCCAGGCAAGAGTCGCTAACAGAGAACGCTTGCAGGTCCGCAACCCTCTTGATGGAAGTGAGCGCTATCAGCAGGGCCGTCTTTAGAGAGAGGGCCCTGAGTCCAACTGATTCTAGTGGCTCGAAGGGGGGTCTCTGGAGGCCCGCGAGGACCACTGAGAGATCCCAGGAGGGGAACAGGCTTGGCCGGGAGGGGTTCAACCTCCGGGCGCCTCTTAGGAACCTGATGATTAAGTTGTGCTTACCCAAGGACTTGCTGTCTACTGCATCGTGGTGGGCCGCAATAGCGGCGACATACATATTCAGGGTGGAAGGGGACAGCCTCCCTTCCAATATCTCTTGCAGAAATAAGAGCACTGACCTAACTGCACACCTCTGTGGGTCTTCAGCATGGGAAGAACACCAATTTGCGAACAAGTGTCATTTCAGGGCGTAAAGTTGCCTGGTAGAAGGGGCTCTGGATTGGTTATTCGTGGCTACGACTGTGGGTGGTAGACCAGCTAGATCTTCCTCGTCCTGTCCAGGGGCCAGACGTGGAGGTTCCAAAGGTCTGGGTGCGGAGGCAAAGACGCGTCCCGAGGCTCTGGTGCTGAGAAAAGACTCAAAGCACTTACCTTGCTTTGCACACCCGGCAGGGGGCTGTTAGTGACTGAGGAGGAGGTCCAATGTAGGCGTCCTCTAGACTCGTCGGAACCGCCCGGCCGGGGAACAGTCGTGGGGCTGAAGGCGGGTGGTCCACGTCCAGCGTGCTGGGACTGTTGAGATATGGTGGCAGAGTGCCGTGAGAACAGCATTTGTGGGCCAGGTGACCCAGAGACAAAGGAAATAGCTCTTTTATTGAGAATGTGGGTACCGCAGCGCCAGGGGGGGTGCGGCAAATGAAATAAATTGAACAAAGGATTCTCCTCCCGGCCCTCCACTGGCGGACGGAGTGGTCTTACCATCTCCGGAGCTAACGGCTTGGTCCCTGGGTCGAGTGTCTCAGGAGCACCTGGGAGCCTTACGGGTCCTCGAGGGGGTCTGTGAGACAGGGGGCGTCTGCTTCCTGCGGTGTGCTCGACGCTGGGGCTGAGAGCTGGGCCCGGGTTGAGGCAGAGCAGGTGTACCTTTGCCGCAGGTGGACACCCTCTGCGGGCAGACGGGGCATGGCCCTATCCACCTGGGGAATCGCCGTATACCCATGGGCCACTCCGCCGTCGAGGGTAGCGAGAGCGGATGAGCAGGGCTTGTGACGAGTGGAGAGAGTGGCTCTCCATGTAGACGTCAGCTCATCATGCACCTCCGGGAAAAACGGGGGGGGGGGCAAGGCTGTGAGCGGTGCGTAGACCCCAGGAACCAGTCATCCAGCCGCGATGGCTGTGGGGAGGACGGAGGTTTCCAGTCCAACTGGGAAACCCGGCGGCCCGGGCAAGCATGTCAGACATCTGCGTGTCAGCCTCAGCCTGGACGTGCTGGCCCGAAGGCGGCAGCCCAGGGGAGGCATCAGCGTCAGACGGCGCGCTCTCCGATGCAGCAACGAACTCATCCACCTCGAGCTCTAGAGGATAGGCAGACCGGCCGTGAAGCGAGCCACTGTTGCCTCGAGCACGGACGGGAGTCAAAGAGCATGCCGGGGGGCAGGTGGTCCGAGGGGGCGTACCCAGAAGAGCTGCACCCGCTGCCCTCCCCATATCGCCTCCATCGCCAGCCACATTGTCCTCAATCCCATGGGAAGGAGCGACGTGTGGGGCGGCTGGAGTGGCGTGCTTTCTATTTAAAGCAAGCCGTGACCGCAATGTTGCCATGGTCATGCCCTCGCAGTGAGAGCATAAACCATCCACAAATGTTGCCTCCGTGTGATTACTGCACCGGGATTTTGATAATGTAGCAGATTCACAGTAATGTGGCTATTTAGAAGAGATTGACGATCATAAACTAATACTGAAATCGCATTCTGAGCAAGTGTAGATAAAAACACAAAAAAGACACATGACGCCTTGCCAGGAGACATAATGGCACCATCTTAGTATGCTATATGTTTATGAAGGGACTGAACCTCTCTCTAAAAAAACTCTTTCAGTTTCAGGCTTGTTCTTCATAACCTTAATATCCAAAATTGACCCATGCACATCAATGCTGACTGGACATTTTGAATACATGCAGCTGTTAACTCTTGTCGTAACCCAATAACACAGTTTAGAGGCAATTCATTTATGTAATTTTATAGTCTCAGTTAGCATAAAGAATCTATGAAAACAGGCACAATGATCTTTCACTTTAAGTCAGTTTACAACATCCAGAGTGTATGACACTTAAAGCACACTTGCTTGATACACAGTATATTTTTGAAAAATCTATTAAAACAAAAACACATCTTTCAAGACACTTTCTTCAGCAGTTAAAAAAGGAAAAAAGATACAGAACGATAAATAGCTAAATAAGTAAGAGAGGGCAAGTGGACTTTAGAAACTTCCTCAAGTTTAGTTTTACTAGCACATTGCTTTCTTTTGGAGAGAGTAATTCTGCAGAGAGAATGGTCGATGTCGTGCTCGCCGAGTGTGAAGACATGAAAAGCAGAAGGAGGAATACTGCATTCCAATAATGACACACACGGCTGCCTCCACCTCATGCGATCAATGGCTGCTGAGCGCTCTGCTGCTCCCCAGAGCCGTCCGATGGCTCCCATTGTCGAGAAGGTGGAGAGGTGACAGAGGCCATGAGAAGCGCTGGGATCAGGCCTCACACCTGTCCGAAAGGCCCCAGATAATGGGCTGGCCTTTATCAATATAGAACTTGCTTTATTTAAACTAAGCCTGCACTTTTTGTTAATGCATCATAATGAGAGGTGAGAGCTGGTGTAATTGGAGGCCTCTGGAGTGTCCCGCTGAGGTAAAGTTATCCATTTGTGTGTGAGTGGTTGTGTGATAACATTTTCAGATAGATTTCTTTACATACTACAAATTAGTTCCTTTCCTGGAGCTCTTGGAGAGAGAAAAATTTACTCTAGGTTCATTGTTGCTAAATTTGCCAGTTTGCGAGGTTCATGACATCATGTCTTCATAAAAAGAGTTTTGCAAAAAACTTAAAAGTCCTGGCTCGTGACATAAAAGGGTCATGACATACTTAATTTAATAATTTTTACATTATAATTTTATTATCTTCCCTGTGGTCCAATGATAATGTTACTAAAGTTTGTTTTGCACCAAAACAGTCAAAGTTTAGAAATATATAATCATTTTCCACATTGTCTCTGGCTTTGGACTTTGGAAACTCTTTGGACACTTTGATAAATAAATGTCCACTTTGGGAACCATGGTGCCAAATGGTATATCTTTGGATTGCATTGTACAATCAATTTTTTTTTCCCCGGTACTGTATAGTTGACATTTTGGAGAACAACACCAAAGTTAATTTTATGACCATCCATACTTACTGTCTAAAATGTATGTATTGCACCAAACATGAATAAAAACTAAAAAGTGTATTTTTCTTCAAATTTGAAAGGTTTTCTAAAAATTGATACCATGCAATTGACCCTTTTGCAATTTAGTTATAAGCTCTTACTTTGGGGTATGCAATGTAAGCCTTCAGGGTGAAAGGGGTTAAAAATGGCATGAGATACATGACAACAGTAAAAGACATCTGTCTAGTGCATGTTTATATACCAAAATAAAGCAAAATAGCCCCAATGGGTCCCCTTTGGTGTTCAGGAATACTTAGTAGGTCTGCTCTCTCTCTCTCTGTTTACAAACTGCAATGATGTAAAATAGGCATTGAGGTTGTTGCTGAAGAGGTTGTCATTTATTAACAAGCTACCCATTTACGTAAAGAAGTCGTGGAAGTTTAGAACGAGCAGCGACCTTTCAAGCTCCATAAAATCACACACAGGCAGCATAAAAGTAATACATACGACTCCAGTGGTATAATATACTGTAAGTCTTCTGAAGCAATGCAGTCACTTACCCATACCCATGGTCATATACTTGACTTGTGTGTACATAAGGTCTTAATAATATTTCTATAACTGGTACACAAATTGGTATCTCAGATCACAAACTTACAGAATTTTCATTTCATTTTCCTCGCTATTAGTCATAAAACAAATCTGTGGTATCTTCTTGCAACCTAAAAGCAGTCAACCCCTCATCATTCTTCACCTCTGTCTGTGTAGCCTTACTTTCTGACTCTTTGAAACTGTCCTGTCCTTCAAAAATCCTCTCAAATTTTAATCTCAGCTGCTCTTCAAGAGCACATCCCCATCAAGACAAAGCTGGTGCCCTCTTCTCATTCATCGCTTTGGTTTACTCCTGAACTGTGGGCATTGAAGAGAGTGGCTCGTCATCTTGAACGACTCTGTAGAAAAACAGGCCTCATTGTTCATCCCTTAGCTCTTACAGAACATCAGCTGAAGTACAGAGCAGCACTCAACACTGCACATTCAATGTACTTATCCTCTATCATCCAAAAAGCAAGTTGTAGACCTAAAGCCCTCTTTGCTATGGTGAACAAGCTAATTCACCTGCCGGCTCAGGACTCACACAGCTCTGATGAACTTTGTGACTCATTTTCTTGTGATTGCACTTCTTTCAAGAAAAAATTGTTTCCATTTACCAAACATTCACGTCAACAATTTCCTAGCCACCCTTTCTGCTCCTTCACTCCCACTAGCCCATCATCAGTCAGTGATCTATTTTTACTAGGGGTGCACCGAAATTTAAATTTTTCAATTGGCATTTTTGGTTTTTGGCCGAAAGAGAAAAAAGGCTGAAAATTTGAGCCGAAAATATATGCCCCCACCCCTCAGTGCTCAGATTTCACTCTCGATCAATCTAGCCATTATCACAGTGCTACCCAGCAAGGCCGATCATGTCAGCGGTGTGGAAATACTTCAAAGCTTCTGACAAGGACCTCAAATTTGCGATCTGCAGTGCTTGTTCAGCAGAAATTGCATATGTTGCAAAGTCTAATTGAACAAAAGCGAGTCTTAGCTGCATACATAACAGATTACAATCTGCCGGCAACTTTGAGAGCCCATCAGTGGATGTTAATGGAAAATGTTGTGACTCTTCTCACTCCAATCGAATAGTTAACCAAAGAAATAAACTCAGCTAATGAGTCTGTTGCTGAAGTTATTCCCTTGATCGCAGCACTGAAGCGTCTGCTCTGAAAAGAGGCAGACCATGGCGTAAAAACAGATAAAAAAAAAAATCTACTGGAGGTTGTTAACACACGCTTTCTAGACACTGAGTACAACCCTCTGTACTGCATTGCAACAGTACTAGACCCGCTATTTACTTTGACGAGGAGAGAAAGCAGCGTGCACTAGAAATGATACAGGCAGTGCTGGAGGTGATGGAAGCATCTGGTGAAGGATACCAGATGCGTAGCACAGAGCAAAGTGTGCCAGAGAAAAGGTTGCGTACAAGTGATGAAGCACACACTCCTTTGCTTTGACATGTTTGACGAGATTCTACAGAAAAGCTGCCCGATCCACAACAGTGCCACAACTAGCACAGCTACACCACAAATGGAGACTTATCCAGCTGAACTACCCATTGCGAGAAACGATAATCCCCTTGACTACTGGCGCATGACCAAAGATCGCTTTCCATTGCTTGCACGGACTGCACGCAGGTATTTATCTGCACAAGCACCAGCGCATAGAGTGAGAGACTATTCAATGCAGCATCTCATGTTCTTGTTGTGAAGAGGAACCATCTCTCCTGCCAGAAAGCTGAGCAACTTTTGTTTTTGATGAGAAACCTGCCACTTTTACTTAAATTGAAAGCAGTCAAATTTGCTATGTATATAGCAATTACATAAAAATTTGTGTAGCCCTGCAAACTTTGTTTTTCACTTAAGGCTGCATCTGTTGTTTACAGTTTTAAGTTGGTTTTAGTTCTATTACTGCTGTTTTGCACTGTTGTTTTGCGCAATAATTTTCAATTAACGTGGAAAATGTTTACATAAACAGAATAGAGGCCCTCTGCTATTCTGCCTTTTGCCTGTTGTTTTCATTAAAATGATTGTGTAGCATATTTAAACTTTTTGTATTTGCAAGATGCTAGCCTAGCTGCAAAGTTCATTAATTGAATGCTGTTTTGCATTTCATTAGTTTTCTAGAACATTATATTATTTAGATAACTGGTTAAAAAAATCTGTTAAATTTGATTGTTAATGAACTGAATGAAGAATAATATATTTAATATTGATTTAATATATTTTCTGTCCAATTTTGGTGCGTTACTTTCAATAAAAGTGTGATCATTTTATTGGTTTGTAGTTTTTCAATTCAGATTCATTAAATGAATTAAAAAGTATAATATTGATACAATTATACAAAAATAAAAACTATTTTAAAATAGGTTAAAAAAATATTATAATTTCGGGTTTCGGCCAAGTGCATCCTGAATTTTTGGTTTCGGATTCGGCCCAGAATTTTCATTTCGGTACAACAAAAAATTTTACATTCCACCTAATCATCCAGTCAGTTGGACCCTGCCCCAACCTCCCTTCTTAAACCCTGTGAGTCAGTCATTTCGGTACCTATTTTGCATATGATAAACACATCTCTTGTATGTGCTGTTACATCAGTTAGAGCCATCTTCCCTCTGCAACTATCGTCCTATTTCTAACCTACTTTTTATATCTAAACATCTGGAAAAAGTTGTAGCCTCCCAGTTACAATCACATCTTGCAGCTAATAATCTCTATGACCCATTCCAATCTGGTTTTCACCTATTCCACAGCACTGAATCTGCTCTCTTGTAGGTTATTAATTATCTCCTCCTTTCTGCTGACTGGATTTCTCAGTATTCTGATCTTGGTTGACCTAAGCTCTGCTTTTGACACCATATGCCACAAAACACTCCTTTCCCGACTTTCAGATATTGGTATTACTGGCACTGCTCTTTTCTGGCTTTCTTCCTACCTCACTAACAGACAATATTTCATCTCGATTAAGAAAAACAAATCCCCTACTGCTCCTCTCACTCAGGGTATCCCCCAGGGTCCTGTACTGGGTCCACTACTGTTCATAATTTACATTTTCCCACTAGGTCAGATCATCCATCATCATGGTCTCCGTTATCACTGCTATGCTGATGATATCCAGATTTATACATCTGCATGTTTTGATGAAACACATGCCATCAGCTCATTAACTGCCTGTATCAATTATGTAAAACTTTGGTTAAACAATAATTTCCTCAAATTCAATGCTGACAAAACAGAGATCATGATTTCTGGAACACAAACACTTATAAGAAATATTTACATTTGTATCAATATTGATGGAAATTTGACCAAACCCTCTGAAACCATTAAGAATCTGGGAATCACTTTCGATCCATTTCTTACTTTTGAAGCCCACATTAGAACCGTCACTAAAAAGGCTTTCTTCCATCTTAGTCACACTGCACGACTTCGCCCCATTCTTCGTTTGAAGGATGCAGAATCACTAGATCATGCTTTCATAACATCACGTCTCGACTACTGTAACTGCCTCTTTACTGGCCTACCAGCTAAAACTATTTTCCGATTACAATACACCCAAAAATCTGCATCAAGAGTTCTCACTAGCACCAATCGTTCTGCACACATTACTCCCATTGTGTTTAGTCAGTCACTGGCTGCTTAGATTACATTTCTTCTCCTGACATTCAAAGCTCTCAATGATCTGGCACCTTGTTATATATGTGATCTGCTGCATCCATACACACCAGCACGCACTCCGTTCTTCTGATTCCAAATTGTTGTCTATCCCCAGATTTCGTCTATCCACTTTTGGTGGGAGATCCTTCAGTGTAATTGCACCTAAACTGTGGAACTCTCTACCTCTGTGACAACATCTCTATTTATAACTTTAAATCTCAGCTTAAAACACATCTTTTCTCAGCACATTATCTATCTATTACTGATTGATGTTTTCTTTCCCCCTTTGTAACTGAGATTGTAACTTCTGTTGAAATTTATATTAATGTACTTTGTCCTGTTACATGTATATGGCGTGTAAAGTGTCCTTGAGCTTGTGGAAAGGCACTATATAAATAAAACTTACTATTATTATTAAATTGGATTAAAAGCAGATATTTTAATCTATACTTTCACTTTCAGAATGTGAAAGTGGAAATTTATTGTAAAAAAGGACTTAAATATTGATGTGTTTCTCATCTTCACCTATTATATTGCTTATGAAGACATAGATTTATCCACTGTAGTCATATAGATTACATTTATGCTGCCAAGTACATACTTAATGAAAGGAGGGAAGTGAATATATAACATGAAATAGATACAAATTTTACATAAAAAAAATGTAACATTTTTCATGTAATATTTTTGGTCTTAGTGTTAACGGCTTGTATTCAACTTAAAAAATGAGACCTTCCCGCACTTCCTAGGTTGCCTATTAAAGCCTGTAGACTGATTTTCATGCGAAGGGAGTGGGTTGCTATTGCCGGGAAAATCCAAAGGATGTGACGTTTATGCGAACTCCCGAAAGCCTTGCCTCAGTGCTTCCACTATTCAACAGCATCAACAGACAATCTGCAACACTAGGTCACATTATCTTAGTGATGGAATCCAGCAAACGTTCGGCTCCCAGCACAAAACCGACTCCTACACAAACTCTGAGTGAGCCAAAAAAATAAATAAAAACATTTATATACTGAATCCTGTCTGGCTAAGCTGAAATGTGATCATGGTTGAGCGAAAACTAGAGTGAACATCGGCAGGGCATTTGATTCCTGGAGGGACCTTCGTTCTGTTTTGGGGATCAAAACAGACCCTGAATTGGTGTTCTTATTGGACAGATAAGCTTACATAACTGTAACTGCAAAGCATGTGAAATACAGTGCCATAAGGATTGATCTGTCTAATTTTATCTAACTTGATCTTGCCTGCCAACGCTGATGAATTACAAGCTACCTTGCTTCGTATATTTTCAAATAATTTAAACAATCTTCTCTTTATGCTAAAATTCAGGTTAATGTCAATGTTAATCTGTAAATATATATCAATAAGAAATTAATGCTAGACAATGTTCAAGATAATGCAAAAAGACCCTTTCATTAGTGTAACATAACTTGGTAATACAGAAAATATTTACATTCTATTAATATAAAACAATAGTGCATTGATAAATCAAAATGACAGTTGTGATGGAATCACATCAATACTGAATTGTGTGAACATATTTATAATGTACATTCTATTTTATAAACAGCTTGTCATCATCCAGCAAATTTAGCTAACTGCTATTGATAAAGCTGGCTAGCTAGCTAATGCCAACATAGGCTATCTTATAAATGCAGTCAATGTATCATGCAAAGAAAAGTGATTACTTCAAACTACAGTCTCGCATAGTCAGACAAATATCCACACTTAATTTTAGCCCTGTTCCAGATCAGGAGTGTCAAATAAAATATGCAGTCTCAAAGTTTCTAGTAAAACAATCATAACAGTGTAATTTTAATTATGCTTCCTCGTCTATCAGGTGACGGTGAATCACTTTCAGTCTATTTGTTTTGGTCGATGCTCGTGTCCCTATGGAGTGTGTGTTCACTTAATGGCCACAGGTGTCATTAATAACAAGGTTTCTGAATCTTACATACTGCACATTTAATATGTTGTAAATGTTTAATTAATTTAACTATTTATGTCAGTTTCTAATAATATACTGCATATAAAAATAGTAATAATTCGATTTTTGTCTGGCATAGCCATGTGTAGCCATTGTAGCCTTTGGGTTTACCTATAAAGGCCTGGATTTTTTTTGTGTTCTTTTCACAACATTTTAAAACCAGTGGCTTCTAATTGGATAAATATGTGCATGTGTACATATCATCGGACAACCCTTTAGCTTTCAGAGTGGACATGCATTGGTAACTCCCTGTTGACTATACTACTGAAAATGACAAGCCAATAGGCTCCCTTTGTTTTAACATTAGCATTAACATTAGCACTACACACAAATCCTGGGAGACAGGAAGTGACCTGTGGGGCAAAGCAGACAGCTGATTGACAGTTTGAAGCATCTGAGTGTGAGGGGGCCCTACCAGCTGTCAATCAAATTTGGGGAAGAGACAGCGGAGAACTGGCACATTCCACTGCCTGTTTTAATAGGATCACTTCCCGATGCCTGAGGATCTAATATTCACCCAGCAGAAGCCAAGACACTGTTCACCTGAACAAGCATCATCAGTAGTACTGTTTGAAGGACAGCCACTGAGTGAACTCACCAGTGAACTCCCCACACACACATATCCACAAACAGTACGGTGTGTACAGTGTTTTGACAAACATGCAATCCATAATTAACAAGAAAAGAGAAGAGAATAAGAGAAGTGAAGAGAGATGAGCTGAAAGAGAAGAAGTGTCAATTATTTGACAGTACTGCCAAAAGCGAAGACATTTTAACACAATATCGGATTCAAAATGTGTTTTTATTTCTGAGATCATAACTGGACATGCTTTGCTAAATCAATCATGCAGTGAAGAATATTGCAGTTTGAAATGGTTATTGTTGCATAATGCATTCTGATTTCCATACTATTTAAAAAAAAATAGTAGGCAACACTATACTATATGTTATACTACATAAAATATCATATATTGCACAGTAAGCAGTATGTCAGTATTCCATTGTGAACCTATGCAGGGTACACATTTGCATCCAATTCGTAAAATCACTCAACATAAGAATGATTGCATAATTATGTTCTATATTACAACCATTGTACACCATATTAAAGTTCGGTAACTTTGTTTATTTAAACAAAGCCACTTGGAAAAAAAAGCAGTACTTGTCTCTTCCAAAATATATCTAAAGAAAACTTAAGTTTGACAAAGTAATCAAACTACTGTTTTAACTACTGCTTCATTAAACCTAACCCAAGTAAAACAGACTTCCGCTCATCTGGATCACTTGATCGCAGCTCTCTATCTTCATGTTTTTCACCTTCTGTCTTTAATTTTTCTCCAAACATTAAATATCCTTTTTTTCCACTGCAACGCTAAGTTATTACAACACCTCTGGGAGAGCTCTATGCACGCTTTAATATAAACACTTTCGCAGCTGGAAAAGAGAGAGAGGGCTCAGAGGAAAAAAACTTTGATGTAAAGATAACATCTACAGAAAAAAGCTAATCCACCACCTCCCAAAGTGAAAAGAGATTCAGTAAATGTAGCCAGGGTGGAAAAGTTAAAAACCGGGTCCGGTGGGATACCCATGGTGAGAACGGTGCTAAACGCAATACCAGGTTCCTGTGGTGGAGGCCCAGCAGAGCTGATGGACGAAACAGGCTGGCAAGATTTGCAGCAGTGGTCCCGATATGAGACTCCACTCTGGTGCAACCCAACACGGGCGATCACGTCGCCACTGTCTTCCCGAGCTTGGCTTTCACCCTCCCTGAAGATCTTTCAATAATTTAGAACAAAAGACCTCTCTTGAGGTATTATCAAAGCAAGAAGGCTCATTCCCAGATTACAAATGGGGTTAAGGATGATTGAATATGACATGTTCCAGTGAGTTATAAGTATTTCTTTCCTACTGCTGCATTCCCTCTGAAACTAATCATGAAAGAGTGAGAGCATTTATAAATGCTTACCAGATTGCTTGTTTGAAGAACTGGGTCAAACAGTGCAGTGTTTTCAGTCTAAAGCATTGACTCAGTGTTCTGAAGAATGCAACTGTCCTTGTTTTCAAAGCAGAGGACACATGTGTGAAGAAAGTTTGGCTGAAAAGTGACAGGATGAATTGGGAGACCTTGACTACGATCGTTAGAAACATGGTGACCTCCATCTCTGAATATCACAGATGAGAATGAAGTCGTGGCGTCCTGTTAGATTTTACTCTGAAAAAGGCCACAAGACAACCTAACCAAGAGTTTGATGTGATTTACAGTTACAGTTCTTCTTGGCAGGGGTCACATTTTCTGCTGTTTCTACATGGATTTAAGTGACAAGGCTTTTGTATGACTCTTTGTATTGAAGAAAGAACCTCCCATTGTGGTTTTAAAAGCAATTCAAATGTATCATACATACCAGAGAAGAGTTATCCATGGAGTCATGTACTGCTCAAAAAAGCCCAAAACTTTTTATGAAGCCAACACAAATTGATAATTTATAATGGGACTCACATATGGATCAAAACGACCTCTTCATAGAAAAGTTGTTCCAGTTCAAAATTCTCATTATTATCATTTGATAGAGACATCCCTTGTTTATGCAAATTAGCTGGTTTGATTGATTTTGAGTTGTTAGATTTGAGTTAAAGAAACACATTTTATGATACCTTTGTTGTCAGATTGTATTCCTTTTTTAGCCATGTTTCTGAAATATAATCTTGACATACAGTTTTGGAGATTTTATTCATTCCTCATTCAAGTTGATGGGAGCTGTTCATGCCTATTGCCGACTTAAAAAAATAGCTGTTCGAGGTATTACCAATATGGTAGTCGAGTAAACTGACTAGGCATCTATCAGCTAATGTTCCTCATGTCTTCTCCATCTCAAGGGAGCCCTTCACTTCAACCATCATTTATTCCCAACAATCTAGCTTTAGACATTTGAACACTCCACATGGAGTCGGGTTTGAATGTCCAGTCTCAATAAAACAGGGCTGTGTACGGTAAGAAAATTAGGCCCAAAGGAAAAGGCTTCACTCATCACCTGGGCAACACAGGCACGCTGCCCCACGCCGTGTTGGGTGATCAAAGTCCAGCCGTCACAAGGGACATAATAAAAATAAATAAATAAATTACAACCTCAATGAATGGGCGTAAGGTGAGGGCATGGAGGTGTTTGGTTAGAGGGGCTGGGTGGTGTTGGTGTAGGGAAAGGCAAAAGAGAGTAATTTTCCCAGCAGTTTGGTGCTACTGTGACATGTTATGGAAGACGGATGGAGCCTTGTGGTCAGGGCTCAAGGGTTAGTGGAGTGTAGCCCTGGGGACACAACAGATGGCCACTTGGGGTCAAGGTTGAGTTTCTGACCCAGACATGTTGCTGGACAGAGAGACTTCATTCTCAGTGTTTTGTTCAACAGAATGTCACTTTCTGAATATACTGTATTAAAATGTTGTATTAAAAAGGAATATCAATACAAATTAAGCTCTATCATCAGCATCTATAGAACTTTATTACAGGGCTCTTTGAAATACTTGATTCTGGTTGGTCAGTCATGCCATCTAGCGGTCTGATATTTCTGAATGCAAGCGCACATCCAGGGTAAAGTGATAAAGTGATATCAGGCCATTTATCTGGGTATTGCAAGTCATCTTTCCAACTTATCTTTATACTCTACGATCTCTACAAGTAAGCTATTAAAATAATTTCAACCCATATCAATGTTTATTGTCCTTTTATTTATTTATTTATTTATTTATTTATTTATTTATTTATTTATATGGCAAGTAAACTTTTAATAGATTATGAGCAGTCTGATGGTTATTCTTGCAAAATAAACACCAAAGATCTATTACGCAAACCAAAGGTGGAATTCAGCTGTATCTAGTGATTCCACAATTTCTCCCTTTTCACATACTAATATAAATGTAAAGTCAATCATTATTTCATATGCATTTATTAATTTATAACTCAGGTCTGGGTCCTGATCAACCTGTCGGTAGGGGTGGGAATCTCTAGACACCTCACGATTCGATTACGATTCAGACAGCTGCGATTCGATGATAAAACGATTATCTTGATGCATCTTTTTTTCCAATACAGAATTTACATGCAGGAATTTGCCCAGTTCTGCAGCAACGATAATGTTTGATGCGTTATCAGTTGCTAAAACTAAATCTTTCGTAGTGATCTTCCATACCCCGAAAGCCCTGGTTTTCAACAACCGAATAAGTATGCAAATCCTTGGCAATAAATATTGCAATCGAATTTGTAATTCTCTTAGCCTTTTGGAGCTGGGTAGAAACTTTGACATCACATGCTCGATTGTAGTCTGGTTCACAGTTACAACCAGCAGTTTATTTTCTTCCTCCGGGTGGAAATGTGTAATATGGTTTTTCATGTTTCCAAAATATTTTATTTTAGTTTGACACAACTTGCATACAGTGTGGCTCTTGTCAAACTCACGTTTCCCTTCATATTCATAGAATCCAAAGTGCTTCCATACACTTGCTTTTAATCCCAAGGGTGCCGGTCGAATTTCCTGCTGAGCCATCTGTGTCTCGTGTTAAGTGCATGCCAAAAGACTGTCCGGTTGCTGTAGTTGCACACTTACAAGGTCCGTCTTTTGCGTTCTGTCAATATTACGTTAGCAAGAAACATTTATAAAATCGATGCTTGACATTTGTGAATGGATTCAGAATCGTGCAAGTCCGCATCGTGATGCATCTAAGAATCGATTTTTCCCGCCACCCCTAACTGTCGGGTTCATTTTGCGATAATGAACTGCTGAGACTGACTGTCCATTATCTCGTAAACAATATATATTTTTTATACATTTGGAATGCCCAATTCCCAATGCACTCTAAGTCCTTTTGGTGGCGTAGTGACTTGGCGTAGTGGGTGGCGGAGGATGAATCTCAGTTGCCTCTGCGTCTGAGACCGTCAATCCACGCATCTTATCACTTGTCTTGTTGAGCACGTTACCGCAGAGACATAGCGCGTGTGCAGGCTTCACGCTATTTCCTGAGGCATCCACGCACAACTCATCATGCACCCCAGCGAGAGGGAGAACCACAGGAGGTTACCCCATGTGACTCTACTCTCCCTAGCAACCAGGCCAATTTGTTTGCTTAAGAGACCTGGCTGGAGGTCGAACTCGTGACTCCAGGGGTGGTAGTCAGCATCTTTACTCACTGAGGTACCCAGTTAACTAAGTAGGCAACGCTATACTATATGTTATACTACATAAAATATAATATTTTGCACAGTAAGCAGTATGTCAGTATACCATTTTGAACTTATGCAGGGTACACATTTGCATCCAATTCGTAAAATCACTCAACATAAGAATAATTGCATAATTATGTTCTATACTAACGAAGGTAAAAAAGAAATTAATTCAGGGTACCCTCACAGAGGATACGGAGGACCAGTTGGTCACCAACAGACTCTCTCAGTTTTATATATCTTGCCAGAAGTTTTCCTGCCTTGTCCCCTGACTCAAAGTATGACTGTCTTGCCCTGAATAGCCAAAACTCCACCTTCTGCAACAAAATAGTATTATATCTGTATTTTAATCGGGTCAATTCTCTGAGACCATTAGATGACATTCAGTGCTTCAGGTTTGCCTTGGCCCTTTTTATTTTGCTTTCCTATTCCACAAGTTCTTGTGCTTTGGATTTTTGGTGAATGCGGCATTCTGTATGATCTGGCCCCTAAGAACTGCCTTAAGTGCCTTCCAAGCCATGCCCACAGAGGATACTGAGGACCAGTTGGTCTCCATATAGACATTGATTTCAGCCTTTAACATTTGTTGGAATTCAGGATTTTGCAAAAGGTATACATTAAAGTGGCAACTATATGATCTCCTTTTCTCCATATGTGGCAACACCTCTAAACACACCAGGATGTGATCTGAGACTAAAATGTTTCCAACTGAGCAATCAGCAACTGATGAAAAAGAAAAATATATTCTAGAATAAATCTTATGGACTGATGAAAAATTGTATAGTCCCTCCCAGATGGGTTCAAAAGATTAATACACATCCTGTGAAGTGTCAATGTTCTCTAGGGGGCTTGGAGACTTTTGCATCACTATGGTCAAGGACCGAGTCTATCAAAAGATTAAAGTCTCCTCCCAATATTATATCATAATGGGTGCCAGCAGCTTGCAACATCCCTTGGATCTATAAAAAAAAGCTGTGATCATCAACGTTAGGTGTATATTAGCCAAAATAAGATTTTGGCCCTGAATTTCAGCTAAAACAATAATGACTCTTTTTAATTTATCTTTAATCTGTTTGAGACATTTGAATTATGGATGTTTACTTATCATTGTAATGACTCCCCTGCTCTTACTCGATCCAGCACTAAAGAAAACATGCCCAACCTATATCCTCCCAAATTTTTCAACTTCCTGCGAAGAAAGATTTGTTTTTTAAGAAACACTATATCATATTTCTTATGTTTAAGAAGATAAATAACCTTCCTTCTTTTTATGGGGTGCCCCAACCCATTAACATTCAACGTGGAGAGCGACAATCCACTCATATTAACATTTGACATTTTGACATAAGAAAAATAGATTTTGTGTCAAAAACAAGATTATAAAGACAACATTCCAACATTCATGCAACTATCAAAACCAGAGCATGTGCACATTAACCCCTCTCACAACAGCTCTAACTGGTTTCTGACCCTCTAAACTCAAACATGCACTCCTACGAGAACCCCCACGACAATGGTGTTTCTATAAAGATTTTGTGAGACAGAATTACACTGCAAAAGTTAATCTATAAAAAAACACCAGCAAAGCAAAGCTGAATAAACACAGAACATGTAGATTCATCCATAAAACTGTCCTGAAGGTGTAACAAAATAAACTCCAGCCACTAGGTGGAACCAGCACAAAAAAAGCGCGAATTTTCCACAAACAGTCAAGCGAATGTTCAGTGAGCTGGTCCACTCGGCTGCAACGTGAGTGCAACAAGATGACTTAGTCCACTGAAATTATGAAGGACATCCCTTGCTGAGGGCATGTAAATGTTTTACAGCCATCCTTAGCATCTATTCTCAATTTGTCCAGGAATATCAGTGCAAAAGCGACCTTCCATTGATGTAAATGTTTCTTGCATTCCTTGAATCAATCACGTTTCTCTCGTCAAATTCGCAAAGTCTGGGAACAACAATTTACTATGGTTTTCCCTAGAAAGCCTTCCTTTGTTCCTCGCCTTGCGTGCATATATATTTTTTTTAACACATTCATTTTTAAATAATTAAAAGTCTACGCAGTAACTTTTGTGCTTGTGTCACCTTGGATGCAGCAACATTTAAAATAATATTTTAGATTTTTTAACTGAAATTAAGTGAGTATTATTCGGCTGATTGTGTGATTCTTTATTTTAACGTGTGTGGTCATGATTTCCTACATAGGCCTATATTGTAAAATTACAATTCACGTCTTAAGGAGTTAAACATTTTTATGAGAAAATTACTGAGTGTACCTTTAATGGCACTAACTATTTTGTTAAAATGTGCACTGTTTTGTAAGTATAGCTAAAAGTCTAAAAGACACAGTTATAAAGCATTTTTCACACTTGTCATGACTGTGTTAAGCCAGTAAAGCAGTTAACTTTCGCATGATATGCGCAAGGATATTAGAAAGAGACTAGATGGAGCAAACTCCTCCCACACAAAGTTAATCTGTCTAGAACAGTAGTGATCAAATAACATATTTTTGTATGGAAGAATTGTACTTTAACAAAAACAGGAACTTGTAGCATGTCACAATACTTTCGAACGAGTTTCACTTTTTTTGAACCAATACAATAACATAACTAAATAGCTCATCGTTTTGAAGAGAAATCTGGTAATGTTGAAGTTGAAACTATTAAAAAGTTTGAAGAAATCATTAAAGGATTTCAAAATGTTGAATGTGTTCATTTAAGTGTCAAAACAGAGAAAGATTGGGGGGGTTGGGGTGGTACAGGATGATGTAATTATTCTAATTACATTCAGAGCAGCGATATACTGCCATTAAAGTGACTATCAAAACATTTTTTCCCTGCCAACAACACTGTTTACAAAGTAGATAACAGTCATATTCAAATTAATAAGAAATCTTAAATACAGTCTGTGATTAGTGGGGCATATTTAGCTCTCATCAGATTTATAATTGTATATGCAATGTACTGTGAAATAAAGACATTAAGAATTATCATTCACAGATGTTTGCTTCACAATTTAGAAACAATACAATTTTATTCATGTTTAGAGGTATGATACCCGCTCTTTTTCTATTTTTTCTTTTCCAATGTCAGCCACCATATCTAGACATATGGAATCTGCATTTCTCATTTAAATCAACTGTTAATCCATTTTCCCTTCAATGGCAATGCAGCATTTAAGAGTAATAGAAAAAACACAGCATGACCATCCAGAAATATTTTATAAAAGCCTTTTGAATATTTAGTTACAAAGGCCACTGACAGCAGCAACCAAAACCAAGATCTTCTGAATATAAATGATAATAAAAATAAATAATAATAACAATAAATAAATAATAATAATAAAAAACTGGACAGAAAAATCTAAATCAAAACAGATCTTCCTAGCAACCAGTGAAAAGGCTAAATGAAAATCCCAACAACATATGTGCCAATATAAATATTGATCCCCTGTTAAATATTAATTTTGTAGTGAGATTTGCATTCTTCTTTGATCATATTTGCTTGACTTTCCTTTCTAGTATCTGAGCATCTTGCCTCACACTTCTAAAGTTACTGAAAAATGTATGTGGAATCTCTGCAGCAGCCTGGCCTACTGTTCTTCTTTTATTGGAGAATGACAGTGCTTCAGCAAAGAGCTGGACATCTTCTCTGGCTGTGGCAAAGCAATTTCTCTCTAAGCCATGTGTGTGACTGGAGTACAGGGGTATGCTTGTGGTCTGGTTAATGTGTATGTCATACTCAGTCAGACTCAGTGGAATACATTTTCTCAGTGTTTTTCTTATTACATGTTTAAATTAGTTTGTCATATGGTCAGCCTCAAAGCAAAACCAAGAATTTCTTTCTCCTTCATAGAAAATGACAATCAATCTCCTTCAAGTCTGTAAGATACAGCAAGCTTGATGAAGGCATCCTTGATGTCTGACCTCTGGTCAATGTAAGTCTGTCATTTGTTGGCTTTTTTATTGTAACTCGGATTGTTTAGAAATGTAATGTAGCACACCTCTTCTCAACAAGCTGCACAATTTAAGGGTTTTGTTCTTGTCTATAGCACAAATAGTGCAAAGCAAGTCATGTGTTGACATTTAATACTTAAGGTTAGGTATTTTGAAATAGCATAAGCAATCATATTAGTGATGCTTGCCCTAGCAAGTACCACTAATTAACCTTGTGCAACCTCTCATCCACGTACATGGACATTGCATGTTGGCTTTGCTATACGCAACGCATAATTAAAATGATTTTAAACCAACTGAATACTGATCATAACACCCTAGACTGGCATGTAAGGGTTAAACTTCTGCCGCACCAAGTCACGTGACGCAACAACATAACGTTGATTTTCATAAAGAGCTTCCAAGGGGCGAAAGACAACAAAAGTGCCTCTGGTAAGAAGTTTGTTATTTTTAATAAAATCTGGTACGTTTTTTCACTGAAACCAGTTTGGATGTAAAGAGGATGTTCAGGCATCAACGTGCTGATAAACATGATGTTCATACATGTGGATTTTGGGACATTATTCCTTCAAAAGTTGAAAAAAAGTTATTTTGAATAACTTTCAACATTAACACATCTGTGGGTAATTTTTTTATCACTGTATAATCTGGTTCTATTCATTAACATTAGTAATTGCATTTCTATATTCACTGTACATTTTCACATTGAGAATCAATGGGTCCATCCAAAAGCTTAAAAATATTGCTTTCAGAGGCTTTATATGGAGTATATGAAAATAAGGTGCATTTCAAGCTGTTCTGAGACCAGTGCAGACACAGCACACTGGAGGTTTAGTCATTCACTGAATAGAGAGCAAGGTACATCCTTTAAAATTTCTATGCAGCTAAGTACATTCACTCCTAAAATCTGACCAAAATTTCAGTTTCAGACTGCAGATTATGTTTGGACCACTCAACATATTTACAGACATGGGACAATGGTAATCTCTACATAGTTTCAAAATGTATAATGCTAAATTTTATTTTAACATGTTTGGCAGTGATTGTATGATGTTTTTGGCACCATTTTGAGTAAATTTTAGAGACTGTTGTGTGTGAAAATCCCAGGGGATCAGCATTTACAGAAATACTCATCTGGCACCAACAATCATCCATGCGATTATCTAATCACCCAATTGTGTGCAGTGCATAAAATCTTTTAGATACAGGTCAGGAGCTTCAGTTAATGCTCACATCAACCATCAGAATGGGGAAAAAATTTGATTTGAGCCGTGGCAAGATTGTTGGTGCTAGATGGGTTTGAGTATTTCCGGAACTGCTGATCTCCTCTGATTTTCACACACAACAGTCTTGTTCGAACTGACAAAGTCTATGGTAACTATGGTAACAGATAACCACTCGGTACAATTGTGTTGAGAAGAATCTCATCTCAGAATGCTATGCTGAGATGCGGATTGGCGCTGCTTTTGCGGCACGAGGGGTACCTCCACAATATTAGGCAGTTGGTTTTAATGTTATGGCTGATCAGTGTGTGTGTGTGTATGTATGTGTGTGTATATATATATATATATATAATGTATATATATGTACTTCAGTGGTGGGCCATGCATTTAATGTCTAGACCTTCAGTGTGATTCATACCATTATGAAATAGGGTTGCAATGGTATGAGATTTTCACTTAGTCTAAGAAAATATAAGTTTTCATAGTATCATGTTATACAGTATTACACAATTATCATTATCAATTACAATGACCCTTAATGGAGTGAAAACACTTTTGGTAGTCTTAAATAATAATAATAATAACAAATTATAGTATTTATGAATAAATAAATACTAGCTGAAACACATCTTGAAAAATGCCTCTGTTGATATAAAATGAGGTCTAATAGATTCTAACTTTAGATTATGTCATATGAAACTATAACATTTTGTCTAGATATAAGTTACTTTTACTCATGTACAATCGTGAAACAATTTTGTAAAGGTGATGATGTATAATAAAAAACAATTAGAGCATAACATAGTGTTGCTATTTTCCTCAGTTTGGTATGTCAGTGCTGCCTACTGTTTGAGAGGTTTGACTTGACTTCCTCCATAACGCTTTAAACTAGAAAAGTCTCACTAGAATTGAAATTGGTCACATCAGTTTTGAGGTCTGCACTCCACAATATCGAGGGAAGCCCAGTTGTTGCATGCGCATGCCAGAGAGAAGAGCAGATCATGATCACGAGCTGGTTCCCCTTTTGTCACTCACTCGAAGTTGTGTCGTTGAGTTACACTAGGAGTCGATCTCAAGAGCCCGAGACACCTTCAGATCTTTGAGAAAGGGCCAATGAGAATTTGCAAGTAGAATTTGCATGCCACTCCCCGGACATACAGGTATAAAAGGGATGCTGGAATCCCTTCTTTCGAGGGAAAGCCACTTCAGCTGTCTCCCGCGCTGGTCTTTCTACCTACGGGTACGAGGCCACCCCGGTTGATGCTGAAAGCAATTTGGGGTCATCTGTGGGTACGGTTCCGCTGGGTAAAACCCCACGGACCACCCACTCCCCGGTACGTTTGTTTGCGCCCGCCCAGTTCTGGGATGAGACAGGCAGCTCACCTCAGTGCCAGCCTAATGTCTCTTTCGGAACTCATGAGCCAGATGAGATGATGATCACTGCATCTGAGATCACCTTGGTGATGTCAGATGCTGAGGACTCGACTGGGCTGCCGCCTTCAGGTGTGAAAGCCCAGTCTGAGGCAAACGCAGAGCTGACCGCCATGCTTGTCCAGGCCGCCACGAGTGTTGAGCTTAAGTGGAACCCTCCACCCACCCGTGAGCACTCGCAGCTTGATGACTGATATCTGGGTTCGGCGAGCCACTCTCTGCCACACCCCCCTCCAGTCCCCTTCATCCCAGAGATGCATGATGAGCTGATGCAATTTTAGAGGGCACCTTTCACTGCCCAAACGAAATACTGCGGCTCATCCCCTCTCACTACCCTCGATGGTGGGGTGGCCGAGGGTTATGCCGGGATAACCCAGGTGGATAAGCCAATCATGGCACACCTGTGCCCGCTGAACGGTACCACCTGGCGGAATCGCCCTCCCTTCCCGAGCCTGTAGGACGACATCGTCTCTGGCAACTAAAGCCTACAGCGCTGCCGGTCAGGCCGTCTCCGCCCAGCATGCCATGGCACTCTTACAGGTTCACCAGGCTCAAGAGTGTGCACCCTGTCTGTTTGCCGTGGGCATCCCGCTTCAGGTCAGAGCACCGCTCCTTGACGTGGCACTCCCTGCTCTCACCTGCCACAAGGCCCCACCCCCAGGAATGTTGGATGTGATCCTTCCGTTAGTGCACCTTGCCCAGAGTTTGGACACGTTGCTGTCACTCTCCAACGCATAGCGCTGGTTGGCCAGAACCATCCGATTCGGCCATGCGATTCAATTTGCCAGGCGCCTGCCCCAGTTCCGTGGTGTTCTCTTCACATTAGTGAAGGACAAGAGTGCTGCCGTCCTACAAGTGGAGATTGCCATCCTCCTATGGAAGGGCGTGATAGAGTCTGTCCCTCCAGCCAAGGTGAGACAGGGGTTTTACAGCCATTACATAATTGTTCCCAGAAAGGGCGGTGGGTTGTGGCCAATCTTGGACATGCAAGTCCTGAACCGGGCCTTGCACCAACTCCCCTTCAAGATGCTGACGTAAAAGCACATTCTGACGTCCATCCAGCATCAAGATTAGTTTGCACCAAGATTAGTTAGACCTGAAGGATGCGTACTTTCACATCTCGATTTTACCTCAACACTGACCCTTCCTACGGTTCGCGTTAGATGGTTGGGCATATCAGTACAAGGTCCTCCACTTTGGCTTGTCCCTGTCCCCTCGCTTCTTCACGAAGATTGCAGAGGCAGCACTTGCCCCGCTAAGGGCAGTGGGCATTCGCATACTCAATTATCTCGACGACTGGCTGATTCTAGTGCACTCTTGAGAGTTACTGTGTGCACAGGGACCTGGTGCTCACGCACCTCAGCCGTTTAGGGCTGATTCCTCTCTGCCCTGGTCACTGAGTTTGTAGAGCTCTGCCGCACCTCTTCCATGTGTGCCATTAGGCCCATATGACGTATTCGCCACTGTGGCCTCCGTGGGGTCTTTTCCCCCTGAAAGAATAGGAATGGAAAAGAACGCATTCCCCTGCACGTTTTATGAGCATTTAAAGGCCCAAGCCGAATCTAAGATTCTGTGGAGAGAAAAATTTAGAGAGAAAAGGCCGCAGCTGGCGCGGCCTGCTCCCATACTAGATACATCTCCTTCCCCCCCTCTCAGGGTTGTTGGGAATTACACTAAGTTTTGGGGCATCTGGGGAGGCTAAGTGAAGTCCAAGTGCATCTGTTCCTATGCTCACAGTAGCTTGCCTACACCTGCATTGACAGTTCACGTAACACAGTTCAGCCATTGTGGAATTTCATATAGTGACCCCAAGTGTCACTACATCGACACATCGTCGAATGAGTGACAGAAGGGGAACGTCTCGGTTACTGTCGTAACCTCTGTTCCCTGATGGAGGGAACAAGACATTGTGTTGCTCTTGCCACAGGCTGAACTACACCGCTGTAATGGCCGGGACCTTGTTTGGCTCCTCAGTGCAAAAATCTGAATGAATCTACATTTTATACCCGTATGTCAGGGGGAGTGGCATGCAAATTCTATTCACCAATTCTCATTGGACTTTTCTCAAAGATCTGAAGGTGTCTCGGGCTCTCTCTAGATTAAATTTACTAACTCTTAAACTAACTCTAACACTGCTCTAACTTACACACACATACTCGCTTATGTCAAACGCCTTCGCCTCTCTCTAACTTTTTCTCCGCTGCGTGTGTCTGTGGTGCAAGTTGACGAGTCTGAAAGGCATTCGAGGAGGAAAGGAGATGTGCACGTGCAGGTGAGATTCTCCTTCTGGTTGCATTTTTTCTCAATACCGTAGATAAGCAAATGTACATGGTATGATAACCATCAATTTTCATACCGTGGTATACCGTGAAACCGGTATACCGCTGCAACCATATTAAGAAAACACAGTTTCACAATAAATAAGACACCCTATGCCTTTGGGCATCATACATTATGTCACAGCTAACTAATAATACCAATTGTCAGAATGCATCGCATGACTGTTTTGTGAAATTAACGTCTCCCAAACAGACATTCAAAAATCATAATTTTTCATATGAATCTACCAAGGAGGTCTATAAAACCTGGAAATATCTATCTAATAATATTTGTGATTTAAATGTTGCTTGCAATAAATTTAATTTCGTCAGGGCACACAGTTATGCTGCGTTCCATTCAAGTTGAATGTGGGATATTCCTACTTGATATCTCAGACCATAAATGCATTCCATTCCACAATGTTCAGAACTGCAACGCTTCCGTTAGCTTAGCAGGGGTTTGACACCACTGATCTATATATATAACTGGATTGCTCATGCCGTCACAACAGTGGAGCTACTGCGCCGCCATCTTTGTATTCCCTAACATTCTGTATTCCTATAGGTCTCAATGGGAAATCGTCTGTTTTGGAGAGTAATTTTTATCTATCCAGTCACATTAAAAAAAAAAAAATTAATGTGAGCGTGTTATGTTACTCTTTATTTCAGCAGCATTACTTTCAGCGGTGTTACTTCAAGAGAAACAAGTTACTGAGGTAAGATATTAGAAAACATTTTCAAGCATGATTTTTGCAGGCTTTAAAGTTTTTATTCTGAATACATAATTATGCTTTGTAGCTTTTGTTTACGTTGAACGTGCATTGTGGTTATTTTTTTGAGGCTAAATGAATATTAGCTATGCAGTATTAGCTATGCAATGTTAACTTAAGCACAATGAATAACACTATAATCCACCAAGTTAGCAAGTTGAATATCTACTTGCAGATCAACACCGGTTACATATGATGAACATAATGTGTGCTTGCATTAATTCTCTGTGTAATTTGTACTTTTTGCAGTGCAGGCCTGAATATGGCCTAGCTCACGGGCATCATTTCTAAAATGATCAATTGGAATTGACGAGGAGCAGGGCTGGACTTGTAATCTGGCATACCGGGCATTTTTCCAGTGGACCGACGCACTTTGGGGCCGATCAGGGTGGACTGGCCATCGGGAGAACCGAGCGGGCCGCTGTTTCGGCCGTGATAAGTTAAAATGAACCAACAACTTTTGGTCCAGTTGCTATGTAAAATCCCGGGCAGATTTCTTTTCCCAGTCCAGCCCTGACAAGGAGCACATGGATATTGTAGAAGTTAAACAAGGTAAGTTTACAGTTTGGATTTCAATAAACATCCCACTAAATGTTAGATAAAACTGGAATTGTTTTCAACAGGAGGAAAAGCTGTATGAGGATATAGATGTCAGCCTGGCTTCACTAAAGAGCTGTTTTAACAAGTAAGAGAATAGAGAACATTAGCGGAGTAAAATATATTATACTATCCGTTTTTATTTGCGATGAAGATACTTTTGCAACATGCAGTGTAACTTTTTACAAGTCTCATAAAATCACTGTTTCAGATAGTTATAACTTTTAATATTAATAGAAAAGTTGACCCAAACATTTTAATTCTGTCATCATATACTCAACCTCATGTCCTTCCAAATCCATGTGACTTTCTTTTGCAGAACCCCCAAAACGGTATTTTGTATTCCATATAAGGAAAGTAAATTGCAAAATAGCTTGTTTAGGTCACCATCGACTTTCATTATATGGACAAAAACATTCTTTAAAATATCATCTTTTGTGTTCCACAGAAAAAGTCATACAAGTTTGGAAGGACATGAGGTTGAGTAAATAGCTGTGCGTAAGGTCTTATGTAAGTTGGGGTATAAAGGTTACACTAAGGGTTTAGTATCTAATAGTTAGTTTGTACCTTAAGTCGGTGCTTAATTTGGTTGCTCCACCTGTTCTTAAGGCAAGACTTAACTAGTAAGTTGTAAACTCTCCGTAAAGTGATGCGTAGTCACATAATATGACGTTTACCTAAATTGATCCAATAAGCAGCCTTCATATTTGTACACAGATGTATTAAAAAGCCATGAACTGAATTTGATTTTATTACGGTTGATGTTCAAACCTAACTGTCACTGCGGACGACACAAGAGCAGCTCTCTTGAGAGACATATTTTGATAATTAAAATATTATTTTAATTATTTAAAATTTTATATTTGGCTGTCATTCATAAGTTTCTGAAGCCTGAAAAAACGCTACCCTTATTTTATTATATGACCCAAGCTAAATTTGTATAAATGACTTAGTGAGTTTGTATGGTAATTAATCGTCATATTCATGAAACACCTAAAACAGGCAATTAATTGTCATAATCACAATTATTTGTTTGACAATTAATTTTCAGGCAAATTTCACAAGCGTGACCCCTAATTTTCAATATTAGGTTCCTACTTGTTTTGAATTGTTTTGTTAAAAATGTGTATGAAATTTCAAAAGTTACAACAGCTTATATCATTATTAAAAATGTGATTTCACAACGTCATATAAATTGATAAAATGTGAAAGTTTCACATTTTTAAAATGCTAAAATGATATTAAAATCACAAAGAAAAATATACTATATTGCGTATATAATATGAAGTGTCCCCCCTCAGTTTGCTTAATATATTTTTTTAGTTATAGTATTCTTACATGTCGTAAGAATGTAAGAACAAAACCGGCGAGTAAAAACAAAAATGTATTAGCCAATGATGATGCTTTCTCCAACATGTTCATAGATGGTTGAAAGGGGCTACTAAATGTACTAAAACGCTGCATTTTAAATACTATTATTACATGCGGATTAATGCAGACAGCACAAAATGTACTAATAAAACAAAAATTTCTAGTCAGAATTGATTAATTACAGTGATTCATATTCTGTGTTTTCAAATGAGAAATTGGGGGTTCGGTTTGCTGGGGTTGCAGCCTTCTTTTTTGTCCTTTGCTGATCACATGCCTGTGTGTTGAAACTTGACACCGGGCGACGCATCCTGAAAACTGCACTGTTTGAACGGTTTCATGCTGAAGAGATGCTTAAATGTAAGGTTTTTTCTCTCTCATAAATGTAAACATCATAATGTATATCGAAATGATTGATGCCTGTCTTGCAAAACATGAGCTCATTGATGTCATAAAATATCAGTCTGCTTTTTTATTCCATCGGTTACTCCTGGTCGGAGTCTTCCGTAAATATTTTGTTTATACGTAGGGTTACGTTCTTCCAAAGTTTAATGGTGCAACGCTCAAATATTTAGTAGTGCGTAAATTGTGACTTATTGCCCATTTATGCCACAACTAGGCTAAGTTTAAACTTGTGTATAGCTGGTACAACTGGCCCATGATCTTTATATCAAACTTTTATTTTTTCTTCTTTTTTGCAGTACAAGCCATTTGGATTGTGATGCAGCTCCTTTCCTTGGCAATGAAGTGGAGCCTGATGTTTGTGCAGCTTTCTGCAATGCACTTTGAGTATGAAGACTTGATTGCTGTATGGTTCTAGGTTGAACATGTGTGCCTCAAGTTCCTTGAATGCAGAACCACCATGGAGTCCAGAACCTTCTCAGCTTTCAGGACGCTGTCTGTCTCTTATAAATCCACCTCAGGACTTCATGTCGATCAGTGTGTTAATCTTGGGAAGAGCTCTCGACACTGAGTGCTGATAAACAGGTAGTGCACAGAATCTTTTTCATTGTTGTTTCAACTGCAAAGCCTGCTATATACCCCACCACAGCCTCTTTAAACATGGACAAGCTGGGAAGACTTACAGTGATGTTTTTCTCTGTGTCTCCTGTTTCAGGCTGAACGTCACTGCCTGAAATGCCAGCATATCAGAAGATGTTGCCTCCAGTGTCACTGTCCGGTGGAGAACAGCTGCCACTAGCTCTGATGGCTTGTCTTGCTACCATTCTTTTGAAAGCTGGCTTATGTGGGATTGTTGTTATATCATTAGCAGATTTGTCCCCACGTATCTGCACATTTGTATTGTATTGTTCAGTTTAAGTACATTTTTGTGTGTACTTGGAAGCTTTTGTTATTGAACAAATAAATATGTATGATTTCCTTGAGTGTGCATATGTCAATAAACTTATTTCTGATTATGATTTAAAATATCAGGGGATTGTTGAAATAATTAAATGCTCACAAGCATTTAATATATATATATATATATATATATATACACTACCGTTCAAAAGTTTGGGGTCACTTACTCATTCTTTATTTATTTATTTATTTCACATTTTAGAATAATAGTAGTCAGCAAAACTATGGAATAATAGAAATGGAAATATGGGAATTATTTTGTGACCAAAAAATCCAAAATAAATCCAAAACTATGTAATATTTTAGCATCTTCAAAGTAGTCACCCTTTGCCTAGATTTTGCAGACATGTACTCGTGACATTTTCTCAACCAACTTCTTGAGGAATCACCCCGGGATGCTTTTTAAACAGTATTGAAGGAGTTCCCATCTATGTTGGGCACTTATTGGCTTCTTTTCTTCATATTTTGATCCAAGTCATCCATTTCAAAAACTTTTTTTTTTTTTAGGAAATTTTAGATTTGTAATTAAATAAATGTATATGTTTTGGCAGAATAATATTTTGTCTACAAAGTTAATTTCAAACTTTTAAGCATACACCTTCAGATCAAAAGATTTTTAAGATCATGAGAAACATTTCAGACAAGTGACCCCAAACTTTTGAACGGTAGTATATATATATATATATATATACACATACACACACACACACTGCACTTTGCTTAAATGAATTCACATTTACTATATAATCTAGTAAAAAAAAAAAGAGTTAATGTTGGCAAATTATGCAGATATATAATTTGTCAACATTATGAACAATGAGCATCAACAGGTTTAAACTATGAAGGCAGAGAAACGTTGCATTCTGTGACAATCTGCAGATGTCGCTACTGGATACTTTTGCTTTAAAAAGGAGTATTAATACACTTTGGTGTTGTAATTTTACTGTTGATTATTAAAGATTATGATTGTTATGGCCACTCTACATGGGGATAACAACTCATTTGTGCTTAATAGGTACATTGTATAAATTACAACCTGTGGTTCCCCGTCTATCGCTCACTTCGACGTCGTGTCGAAGAAGCGACACTAGGGGTCTCTCTTGAGCGCCGAAAGATGCCTCTGATCTATGAAAAAAGGCCAATGAGAGTTGGCGAACAGTATTTGCATACCCCGCCTCCGGATACGGATATAAAGGTGAGGGAAATACGCTCGTTCATTCAGTAATTTTCTTCGGAGCCGATGGTCGTGTTTATGCTGACAGCTGCGTGTAACACTACTGCTTCTGATCCTCTGACGTTCTGCTGCTGTTGGATTTACGGCGCAATTCAGCGGCTGTTTTCTCTTCTCTGCCGGCGTGCAGTTTGAAAGTTGAAAGAGTTCCTTTTCAAAAAAGAGTTATATTTCTTCATAAAGAGTTTATTTCTCTAAAGGACAGGCAGCCTCCGCCCTGCACGCCATGGCCATCCTGCAAGTCCACCAGGCCAAGGCGCTCAGAGATCTGCACGAGGGTAGCCCTGACCCCGATGTGCTGCAGGAACTGTGTTCAGCGACCGACCTCGCCCTCAGAGCCGCCCTCAGGTCACCGCGCAGGCACTCGGGCAGGCGATGGCCACCCTTGTGGTCCAGGAACGTCATCTTTGGCTCAACCTGGTCAAGATGCGTGAGGCCGACAAAGTTCGCTTCCTCGACGCCCCTGTCTCCCAGCTTGGCCTCTTCGGCGACACCGTCGAGGACTTCGCCCAGCAGTTCTCCGTGGTGAGAAGACAGACGGAGGCTATTTCTCACATCCTGCCTCGCCGCAAACCTGCCGCCAAGGCCACTGCCCCGTCTGCTCGCCGAGGGCGTCCCAGTGGGGCTAAGAAACCTGCTCCGCCTCAACCCGGGCCCAGCTCTTAGCCCTTGTGTCGAGCACACCGCAGGAAGCAGACACCCCCCGTCTCCCGGACTCCCTCGAGGACCCGGAAGGCTCCCAGGCGGTCCCGAGACAGACCAAGCGACACAGACGTTAGCTCCGGAGGTGGTAAGACCACTCCGTCCCCCGGTGGAGGGCCGGGAGGAGAATCTTTTGTTTTCAAACAATTTAATTTGCCACCCCTCCTTAGACGGGGTTGCGGTACCACATTCTCAATAAAAGAGCTATTTCCTATGTCTCTGGGTCACCTGGCCCGCAAATGCCGTTCTCACGGCACTTTGCCCTCAGATCTCAACAGAGATCACCCGTCTTCAGCCCCACGACTGTCCCCCGGCCGGCTGGTTTCGACGAGTCTAGAGGACGCCTACCCAGGACCTCCTCAGTCGCTAACCCGCCCCCTGCCAGGTGTGCGGAGCAAGGTAAGTGCTTTGAGTTGGGTCGCCCCGTCGCCGCCCAACGCTGCCCTACCTGCTCCGCCCCGCTGCGAAGCCCCGCCGGGTACGTCCAAATTGATCGTCCCTTTGGTGCCCCTAGCGCAGAGGTTGGATGCGTGGCTTTCACTTCCCAACCCGTCTCGCTGGCTGGCCCGGACCATCCTACTCAGTTACGCAATTCAGTTTGCTAGGCCCCCGCCCCCCTTCATGGGCATCCGCTTTTCCGCAGTACACAGCGAACACGCCCACTCCCTGCGCGCGGAAATCGCGACTCTTCTGGCCAAAGACGCGATAGAGCCTGTCCCTCCAACCGAGATGAAGAAGGGTTTCTACAGCCCTTACTTCATCGTACCCAAGAAAAGCGGTGGCTTACGACCAATCTTGGACCTGCGAGTTCTCAACCGAGCGTTGCACTAACTCCCGTTCAAAATGCTCACGCAGAAGCACATCTTAACCTGCGTCCGGCATCTAGATTGGTTCGCAGCGATAGACCTGACGCACTTCCACGTCTCCATCCTGCCCCGACACCGCCCCTACCTGCGGTTTGCGTTCGAGGGCCAGGCGTATCAGTACAAAGTCCTCCCCTTCGGCCTGTCTCTGTCCCCTCGCATCTTCACGAAAGTCGCAGAGGCAGCTCTTGCCCCGCTCCGAGAAGCCGGCATCCGCATACTCAACTACCTCGACGACTGGCTCATCCTGGCCCACTCGTGAGAGTTACTATGCGCCCACAGAGACCAGGTGCCCAGGCACCTCAGCCGTCTGGGGCTTCAGGTCAACTGGGAAAAGAGCAAGCTCACTCCAGTTCAGAGCATCTCTTTTCTCGGGATGGAGTTAGACTTGGTCTCAATGTCTGCACGTCTCACCAACGAGCGTGCCCAGTCAGTGTTGAACTGCCTCGCCGCCTTCAGGCCAGGCACAGCGGTCCCCTTAAAACTTTTCCAGAGGCTCCTGGGGCATATGGCGTCCTCCACGGCGGTCGCACCGCTGGGGTTGATGCATATGAGACCGCTCCAACACTGGCTTCAGACCCGAGTCCCGAGACGAGCAGGGCGCCGCGGCACGCACCGGGTAACAATCACCCCCACCTGCCGACAAACATTCAACCCCTGGACAGACCTCTGTTTCTTACGGGCTGGAGTACCCCTACAGCAGGTGTCCAGACGCGTCCTGGTCACGACCGACGCCTCCAGATTGGGTTGGGGTGCCGTTTGCGACGGGCACGCAGCCTCAGGCCGTTGGAAAGGGGCCCAGCTGCGTTGGCACATCAACTGCCTCGAGTTGTTGACCGTCCTTTTGGCCCTGCGGAAGTTTCTCCAGTTAATTCGGGACGAACATATCCTAGTCAGGTCAGACAGCACCACTGCGGTCGCGTACATAAATCGCCAAGGCGGCGTACGCTCCCGCCATATGTCACAACTCGCCCGTCGTCTCCTACTTTGGAGCCAGCACCGACTCAAGTCGCTGCGTGCCACTCACATCCCCGGCAACCTCAATGTGGTAGCGGACGCACTGTCATGACAATGCTTGCCTGGCGGAGAGTGGAGGCTTCACCCCCCACTCGGTTCAGCTGATTTGGGAACGGTTCAGCAAGGCCCAGGTAGACCTGTTTGCCTCCCGAGAGACCTCCCACTGCCCGCTCTGGTACGCTCGTTCAGAGGCTCCCCTCGGGGCAGATGCACTGGCACACAGCTGGCCGGTGGGGCTGCGCAAGTACGCATTCCCCCCAGTGAGCCTTCTTGCACAGGTGCTGAGCAAGGTCAGGGAGGACGAGGAGCAAGTCACTCTCATGGCTCCTTACTGGCCCACCCGGGCCTGGTTCTCGGACTTTGTACTCCTCGCGACAGCCCCTCCCTGGCGAATTCCCCTGAGGAAGGACCTTCTTTCTCAGGGACAGGGCACGCTCTGGCATCCGCACCCAGACCTCTGGAACCTCCACGTCTGGCCCCTGGACGGGACACGGAAGACCTAGCTGGTCTACCACCCACGGACGTAGCCATGATCAACCAAGCCAGAGCCCCTTCTACCAGGCAACTCTACACCCTGAAGTGGCGTCTGTTCGTCAATTGGTGTTCTTCCCGGGCAGAAGACCCACAGAGGTGCGCAGTTAGGTCGGTGCTCCTGTTCCTACAGGAGAGGTTGGAGGGGAGGCTGTCCCCGTCCACCTTGAAGGTGTATGTTGCCGCTATCGCAGCTCACCACGACCCAGTAGACGGCAAGTCTCTGGGTAAGCACGACTTAATCGTCAGGTTCCTAAGAGGCGCCCGGAGGTTAAACCCCTCCCGGCCAAACCTGTTCCCCTCCTGGGATCTCTCGGTGGTCCTCACCGGTCTTCAGAGATCCCCTTTAGAGCCGCTAGAATCAGGTGGACTCAGGGCCCTCTCTCTAAAGACGGCCCTGCTGATCGCGCTCGCCTCCATCAAGAGGGTCGGGGACCTGCAAGCGTTCTCTACTAACGACACTTGCTTGGAGTTCAGTCCGGCAGACACTCATGTGATCCTAAGACCTCGACCGGGCTCTATGCGCCCTTTAGAGATCAGGTAGTTAGCCTACAAGCGCTGCCCCGGGAGGAGGCAGACCCAGCCCTCTCACTATTGTGTCTGGTACGTGCCTTGCGTGCCTACCTGGAACGCACCCAGAGCTTCAGGCGCTCTGAGCAGCTCTTTGTCTGCTTTGGAGGACAGCAGAAAGGGAACACTGTCTCCAAACAGAGGTTGTCTCACTGGGTGGTGAAGGCCATTCAGTTGGCCTACCACACCCAGGCCGTGCCACCCCCCTTACGGGTTCGAGCCCACTCCACTAGGAGCGTGGCATCCTCATGGGCACTGGCGAGGGGCACCTCCCTAGCAGACATTTGCAGAGCTGCGGGCTGGGCAGCACCTAACACCTTTACGAGATTCTACAATCTCAGGGTTGAGTCAGTCTCGTCCCGTGTTCTCTCAGGTCCGAGCCCGTAGAACTCGGTACACGTCGACGATCTGACCGGGTGAATCGCTTGTTCCAGCGCCGTTTCCCTCTGCCAAGGCAAAACAGTGCGCTTCTGTCCCAGAGGACCTAGGTCCCTGGTTGATTCCTCCCTAGCCCTTCGGGCCCGCAGCAGTTCAGCGGAGGAACGTGCTGGTCCAGTCCACTATGGGTACCCCAGGCTACCCCTACTGGAATAGGTGCTCCACAGATCAGGCCTCCTACTGGACTCCTCCTGTGTGTACTTCCGCGGTACGGTCACCTTACGAGCTGACCCGCGTCTCCCTTAGGCAGTCCTTTGCTGCCCTCCGGTCGCCGTGTTGTAGCAACTCCCCCCTCCTCAAGGTTGGATCTACCACTGCGCCATTCTTCCCACATGTCACCAAGAGGCCATGTGATGTATTTCGCCACCTTTACCTCCCCTTTCGGGTGGGTGTGGCCTCCGCTGGGTCTTTTCCCCCTGAAAGAATAGTAATTCGGGTAAGACCCCCTTCCCTCGATGCGGTAAGGGCCCCGGCTGCTCTTGCTCTATGCCGAGAAAACATAGAGAGAAAAGAGGCCCAGCCAGGCTTGGCCCGTTCCCTAGTTGGGAGCGTCACCTTGTTCCCCCCTAGGGTAACCAAAAGAATGCTGACGCTTTTTCGGGGCATTGGGGAAGAGTACGTGCAGCCTGAACACAGTTGGTCGCTTGTGCACGTACAGATACCTGCCCGCTTCTGTGTCAGCAGTACACGTACACGGCTCAGCGCATGGCGAGTTTTGAAGTGGACCCCTAGTGTCGCTTCTTCGACACGACGTCGAAGTGAGCGACAGACGGGGAACGTCTCGGTTACGTATGTAACCTCCGTTCCCTGATGGAGGGAACGAGACGTCGTGTCTTCCCGGCCACGTCGCTGAGCCGAGCCGCTGAGGTGCCCGGAACACTCCCGGCTCCTCAGAAAAATCCTGAATGAACGAGCGTATTTCCCTCGCCTTTATATCCGTATCCGGAGGCGGGGTATGCAAATACTGTTCGCCAACTCTCATTGGCCTTTTTTCATAGATCAGAGGCATCTTTCGGCGCTCAAGAGAGACCCCTAGTGTCGCTTCTTCGACACGACGTCTCGTTCCCTCCATCAGGGAACGGAGGTTACATACGTAACCGAGACGTTACTTCTGCCACATCCTTAAGTGAGTGTTGTTTCGCGGTTAAACACCGCACATGCCGCGATGCCCTCTGTTGGTAGGGAATAGTAAAATGGCCGCCAGAGCACTTCCGGTAGCTTCACCTACTGCTGGCAGTTTAGAATTCAAGTGTAATCCAGTTATATATATATAGATCAGTGTTTGACACTCATAAGAGATGTCTCCTAGCAACCCAACTCATAAACAATGCTGCTGTGCTAGCATTTGTGCTACTGGTGTACGATTATCAAAAGAGATTATTAAGTTTTATACATCTGTTTCTGCAAGCATTTGTTAAACAAGCTTTAATATCATATAAACGTGTGGAAAACGTACTCATTTATCAATATTACATATTAAAGTGAATGTTTATCACTTACTTTGTATATCTGATTGTCGACATGTTTGTGTCAGCGAAATCGGAGTTGCAAATTTCTGCACGAACCAAGAAGTTGTAATTCTTCAAGACGCGTTCCATTGCACTTTTTCTAGAAGGAATTTGGAATTTCGATTTTCGCTCTAAAATTACGTACATCACTTAAAGCATGATTGCGTCACTAAAGGCCAGCTACAAGGCCTGGACCAGGACATATCCTAAAGATCACACCCATCAAGAACAAATAACTCAATCTGATTGGCTGATGAATCTGACAACCTGACATTAGACGCGCATTCATTTGTACTGTTGAGGGATTCTGTGGAAATTCTGAAGACCTGAGGGGGTGGAGTTCAGACTCGCGCTTCTTTCACTTTGTGAAACTTTTGTCACGCTTTGCTTGTAAGATTCAAGGAATAAAATTCTGATTGAATAAATTTTTCGGTTTTCTTTATTTGTTTGTAGATTAATTAAGAGTGGAAAGTGATTAAAAATCCATAGGGAAAAAGATTATTGAGAAAGAAAGGATGAAAAATATACATTTATTTGGCTTTATACATATTAGACCAGCAGAGAAAGAGGGCTTTGGTGGCCCTAAGAATTCACCACTGATAGATATACTTGTATTTCAGAAATAATTGGGCGACTCTGAATAACTGCAATATCGGTATCAGCTTTGCCTAAAATACTGGTTGACCACTAGTAGTTTCACACATACATAAGAAATTTGTGAATACTGTACATCATTAATCCAGGTCCAGCAATTTGTTGAAACTTGTTGCACTACAGCAACTTCATTACTAACTTACCCACATTCACTCCAGGGTCATTCCTCCTTACAGACAACATTAAGACTGTGACTGACAGCAGTGGTTCTCTGTGCTGTAAACCTCAATCACTCTAAGAGTGTTCAAAGACACAACTTCTTACTCAGAGAGTGAGAGCGAGGTGTTTGAATTTGATTTCCTTTGCCACCCCTGATCCCACACTAAAGCTCCACCCGCATTCATCTCTCAGTCAGAGAGGATTACGACTTCCCGCTGCTGTGCTCTCCGCCCAACATAAATTGGATATTTAGCATTTAACGTCAAGGTTAAACGACCTCGTCTTCCGAGACGTGCTGTCTCAGAAGTGGAATACCTCATTGATTTGAGCCCTTTAACTGCATTTCTAAGAACACTTTATTTGTGCACGTTTGGCATCAGATTTGATCCATGAGCTCCATTTTAAAGATGTGTCTGTACAGATTTGTTTGTGCCATTAAAATGGTTGACTGTTGATCGACTTTAAATCAGTTACAAAAATTAAGCATCTCTGATACACTGATAAGCAAGAATTATCAGGAAGAAATACAAAAACAATTACAAGACACTCTTTTATCTAATCCTGTAATTTGATCAGGTGTGGTGTTTTTTGATCTGAGATGTCAATGGGGCCCAGAAACTGTACTGCACAGCAATATATCTTACACTGTTGATCTATAGCATATATCACTATAGCCCTATGAACTGTTACCGTTGCACCTATTATAAATTTCTGCTCAGCTTGACCCTTCCACAATAGGATGTAGTAAATCACTCCTGTACTAAAAAAAAGATAAGGCCTTCTATAAAGTCGACTAATTGAGTGACTATTATCTTCTCAGAACACAGACAAGTTTACTTTTTTTCATCGTTGTTGAACTCTGAAATTAATTAGATATTTATAATTCCCATTAGATATTTTTGCATCAGTTCCAGTATGCTTACCTTCTCCAGAAGCATGACTAATAGTATGTTGTGTCAGCAACATGGGAGACCAGGATTTTTGTCCCACGTTTAAACCAAGAAGTAATCACTTTTACATAATCAGTGATGAGCGTGATTCGGAGGTTCCATTCTCCCCTAAGATACATTTTTGCCCTTACATTCAAAAATAATTCCCACTTCGGCCAATGGGGCAGTGCTTCGAATTTCAGGTAAGAACAGACCGATACTGCATTCAAATCACGTACATACTGGATATACTGCTTTTGAAGGATGCACTTCTCGGCCGGTAAAACAGTGCATGTTTTAGGCATGCATGCGAGTAGTATGAATAGATTCCAGATATACTTAATTCAGTAGTTCACAAGTTAATGTAATCCTGCCATGAGGATAGTGTAAACATGTTTGGCTCACTGTCCCTGGAGAAGGGCTCAAGGCTCGAGACTTGACCCGAGCTCGAATTCCTCCCCCCGGACTTGAGTTATTAATTAATAGATGGGAGGAGTTGGGGTGGTGGAGGGATGCTGGAGGAATTGTCGCAGCATGGATGTTAGCAGCTGTTTATATACGCTTACTCTTGCGATTTGATTGGTCGGATTATATGATCATGCTCCTCCCGAACTTTATGAAACTTAATTTCAGTAGTTCGCAATTTAAAGGGATAGTGTAAATGTGTTTGGCTCATTGTCCCTGGAGGAGGGCTCGAGACTTGACCTGAGCTCAACTACTCCCCCAAATGGAGTCAAGAACAGGCAGTGTGTAGATAGTGTCAGAACCTCGTGAAACATGGAAAGCAATGTGTTTGGGGAGGAATATTGAGATGCTTAATGACTATTATGATGCCTGCCCCCTCCCCCCCCCCAAATGAATGAGCCTTGAAACTGCGTGTGTGGTGGGATCGATGTAGGCTTTCGATGGGGGGAGGGGGTCTCCTGAGCCTGTGAATGAGAGGGGCAGAAGTGCCACAGATGATAGAACAAGCAGTTGCTGCATGCGGAGGCACGCTAGGGTCTGCTTGGGGACTGGAAACAGAGCTTCAGGATAGATAGAGAATGAGTAGAGTGAAAACAGATGGAAACACTGCAGAAATAGTGGCGGTTGCTGCCACATGTAAATGAGATCTTACGGGAGCTGCTGTTGTGCTGTAGGAACCCGCAACACCCGTGGCTGGAATGCAAACCTCCCACCGCCAGGCTGCGTAGTGAACGGGCTAACCCCATGGGTGTGGGTCTAGGCTGCCGGTCGCCCATCCTGCAATCGAACGGGGGGCCCTCACTGCATTTGAATGGGGGAACGGGAGAGCCCACGATACAAATAATCGTGGTGACTTGATGATTTCGTATGGGAGAGCCCATGTTGCATTTAAATTAAGTGATTAAAGTTGCTTTAAAACAAAAGCTCTTCCCCTTTTTTGCGTAATGAATCCTCGAGCACGGGAATGTACTGCTTTCAATGGGAAAGCATACGATTAATTTGAGAATGGTTTATGCAGTATTTTATTGAGCTTGTTCAGTGCTGCTTAGCAGCTGAATCAGCAGGCGTGGGCCCACACAGCATTTGAGGGTAGAACACTTGATTCTTGTGAAAGTGATATAAAGTTGCATTTTAAAAGAACTCCCTATGCATACGAACAGGCTGAATTCTCAAGCACGGGACCACATTACATTTAAAAGGAAGAATCTGTGTTTTCATGTGAAAATTTTACTCTGCATATAAATGTGAACTCACTCTGCGATACGAATGGGCTGAGCCTTCAAACATGGCATTCAATGGGAGGGTGTATTCTAGGCTATATTTGAACTAAATTGATTGAGGCTTATTGTGAACTGTTTAGGGAAGACTTAAAACAGCATGATTGTTGTCAATCACTAGGTGGATAATAATTCATTTGATATGAGTGGCATAATATGGGACAATTAAGCAGAAAAAAAACACATCAAAATTACAGAGCCATGGATGATTAGACGCATGACCTGAAAGACATGCCACGGTTGCGACACGTGAACAGCATATTTGCGCTACTTCAGATATGTATTGAGCAGTAGTGGGCCATAGCAGATGTGGTGTTGCCAAGCTTGAGTGCACTGCCCAAGGAAAGGATTTGCGGTGAGGTACCAGGGTGGTATGTATGAGTTAGAGAAGGATACTTGCAGTTGCTAAGTCGGGGCTTGTTATGGCTGCAGTGAGGCATAGACAAAAGGGGCTTTGGCGGAAACATTGTAAAATGCAGAGGCCGTAGTGGGTGGGCATTAGAGCCATTTGTGAATGTAGCGAACCTGAAGCGGCTGGACATAGATTGTATTGGTCCGCAGCTAACGTTGCGGCTAGCCGGGGCTAAAGGTTGGGCAGGCATCTGCATTATGATGAGATAATGGCCTAGCCCAGCACTCTGATAGTGGGTGTACATTGTTGGAAACATTGGAAGCAGGGCCACCAGTGCTTGCTGCTTCCTAGAGGTACAGGTTTATGGATGATATAACATTTACGGATAATATAAACAGTAATATGTAAAAATTGCATTTGTAGTAACATCTAGCATTAAATGATGCTGGCAACAGCAGATGAATAGTTGAGCCAGGATCGTAAAAGGGGATCTCCTGTAAAAGTAATTCTAGGTAGATATTTCAAACTTTAATTTTTTTTCTTCTCACGATTAGGTGTTGCAAGATACCTGTGAACACGCTTGTACAAATGCTTGTTGAGGGAGACAAGATTAAACATAGCATTTGCAGACACCTTAAAAGTAATTGTTTGCTAAATTATATATCTGGAACAAATGTGAAGCAATGTCAGGATACATACTTGCATGTACCTATGTACAATGTAATTTAAAGTTGTGATTTGACATTAAATAAGAAGGCACCTGAAACTAAGTATCAAGATGAATACTGTAGTCTGATATTTATTTAACTTGAAGCTACACAATGTAACTCTTTTTGTTAAAAAACTACAAAATGTTATAAATGAGTGCAACAAATATCCATCTTCCAAACCATGTCTTTACCCATATACACTTAATAATTATTAAATAATTTCTATTTAACAGCTGTCGAGACGGATTTAGCAAGAAATTGCATGCATGCATCATTCGCCCATGCGTGTTGTCGTCATATCCGTACACAGAGAAAATAAGCTAAAATAAGCTACTGTAGCGCATGTGTGGGAGTAGCTTGAAGCTGAAATTTTCTCACAAAGAATGTGAAAAATTGACCATGTATCATTCAAAAGAGCAAACCTCCAGGGAAATGCCTGTTGTAAAAACAAAGAAACCCCAAACAGAGCAGAGTCTACAATCAAATAGGGAAAGCGACAAAGTCAGTAATAAAAGCCGACTTAACATCGGCATGGCTGTTCAGATGTGGCGACAAAAATTATACTGTAATCAGTGCAGAACGTTTTGCTTGTTATCACAGGTATATATTTTCTTTATAACAGCAATAATTTACATAAATTTAACTTTAGTCCTAGGCTTGCCAAGGACATGTGAGTCTTGAAATAATGTTGACCACTGGTTGGTAACAATGACAATCTATTAATTAGCATAGTCTATTTGACCAGAATATCCTGTAGTTACGTATAAAAACTTTACAACTTTTTACCTTATCAGACTAGAAATCATTATGTCTAATGCTAACGAATGTTGCCTAACTTTTGTAAAGTAATTTATTTCAAAACATCAATGTTTCCAATAAGTCAAAACAAAAGCATAAGATATGGCACTTATATACTTTTGACACTTTTCCTTTCTTCCGTTATTTATTTATCCATTCGCTCTAAGATTATCTGTATCCACGTGTGCCTCGAACCACATTCATCCGTGCAGAGGAGCAGAGCCGAAGAATGACTGAAGTCATTACAATGTTCTTCTGCAAGACACATATAGTTTTATTTTGTAACCGCTTGAGGGCCAAAAGTTACATAGTGTAGCTTTAAGCATATAGTTTGGAGCTTTGTAGATCATTCTCCAATGTAATGCGAAAAATTCCATTAAATCTGTATTGTTGGCACAGGGTGACTCGTCTCATTTTGATGAGGATATACGAAAACTATTTGGAGTTTGTGGGAGGAAAGAAAGACAAGTTATAATCTAGAAATGAAAAGTTTGTAGAAGCACAGTTATCGGAGCTGCACAGTGAGCACGAATGCAACAAGGAGGCGAGACAGGCTTGCGAAATGATTCATGAACGAGTTGTAATGCGGAGTGCGACCCACCACTTGCGGAGCGGAATTCAACTCTTGTCTGTTCGGACAGAAGCTGTAGAGCCATAGTGAGCTGTAGCATGGTCAGAGCGGATGCTGCTGCAGCAGTGAGCGCACTAAAATGTCTGCACTAATTTGGAAAGATGTTTGTAATTAGAGTAGCGGTTGTTTGAAAGGAAGTTTGCTTGTTGCATGATTGCCCATGGTTTACAAATGGAATAAATCACACTTTGAAGGGAGAATAATCATGATAGTCATTTTGAAAGATCACTTAAAATGTCAATTCTGATTGTAAAAGTTTAAAAATGTGTTCAGAATTTTTGGAGCCCCCCATTTATAATGTGTTCCATTCAACTTAGAAAATCTGATTTTCCTACTGGAAAAAGTGCAATGGAACACCACTTGAAGTCGTAATTCCAACTTGGAAAGTCGTGCGGAAATTTTAAACTGATTTCGTCTAGATGCAGGTGTGTGACGTCACACAATCATGTCGGCACCCAGGAACAAATTCAAAATAAGTGATAAACGTTTACTTATATTAAATATTTTCTATAAATGAGTCAAAGTTCCTACATTACATGATATTAAAGGGTGTTTAACAAACGTTAGCAGAGTAGCAGGTTTTAAAAACATGGTAAATTATACTTTCTTTTGATAATCGTACACCTGTTGCATAAATGCTAGCTTTGCAAATTGTTTATGAATTGGTTTTCTAGGAGACATCTCTGGTGACAGTCAATCACCTGCTAAGCTAACAGGAGCATTGCAATTTTGTTAACTTAAACGTCGTCTTCCGAGCATCTGGAAATGGAATGCATTTAAATATCTTCCCTTCCCATTAGTTGGAGATCCGGGATACCAAGTAAGTATATCCCACATCCAATTTGAATGGAAAGCAGCATTAGCCCTCCAAATATCTCACGATTGATGGTAAAGTCTTCAAAGGGAATAGGGCATGGAACGATCACTGAATGGAACACGCCCTAAACGAGCTGCACGGTGAGGTAATCAAGCTGACAGGAATCACCTGTGCGGGAGAACCGGTTTAAAAAGCTGGAGTGTGTTGGAATAATGTTTGAATTCAATTGTTAATATTTTGATTACCTTGTGTTAAATTAAAGTTGTAATAGAGCTCAAGTGGCATGAAGCCGGAGCAGCGCCCATTCGCGGAGTCAGCCTCACGCTGTAGGGACCACTTCAGGCGGAAAATAGGATGAGAGGACCTGATTACAGCCATAGGGGACTGTACGACAGGTTTACAGCGAAGCAGTGGCCTGTGCAGAGGCAGCCTCGATGCCAGGTCTGCTTTGGTGAGGAAAGATGAGAATAAAAGAAAGATAGCTAAAAAAAAAAAATCAAAAACAACAGTTAAATTGGCAGTCAGCGTTGCTGCAAAATATGAATGCTGCTGCGGAGATGGTAGATCTTATCTGATGAGGGCAAATAATTTGCGCAGAGTAGTATGTCATCCAAAACGTTCACATGGATCTGTCATGGATAAGCAGAAGTGGGTAGTAAATGCTTCATTTACTCCGTTACATTTACTAGAGTAACTTTTGGGGAAAAAATACTTTTATGAGTATGTTTGATGGTGGGTAATTTTCACTCTCACTCAAGTAAATTTCTGATGAAAAACATTTATGTTTACTTTGTTACAATGGATTTAATGGTTGCATTACTGGTTTTAATTTAATAAGTGTTAATAAATGTGTAAATTATTAAGAATTTTGAATAGGACTCCTACGACAGCTAAACTTCACTTGAGTCATGTTCAGCACTACAGCAGCAAGCGGGCAAGACAAATATTTCTTCACTCCCCTCAATTCCTTAATTTTTCACCAAGACAAGGATATATTTCAAGATTAAAGTTGCAGCTCCAACTTAAGAAATCACGGTGAGGTAAATTTTAGAGATTGCGACAATGTGGGCTTGTCTTTGTAATTGTAATGCTCGTTTATTTTCAGCGTGAACCATGACCTCAGTTTCTAAGTTTGCATTTTTATATCAGCGCTGCAACATATCTGTACCTACTATACAATTCCTTGTAAACATTTGAATTGTGCAAAAGTTTTGTCCTGCCTATCGCAATTGTGAGCATTTCTGCACATGCAAAGTTGCTGCGTGAACAGCGTTTGACAGATGTGGGTGGCTTTGTCTAATGAACAACAAGCTTCCAAACACAGAGATAAAGTGCAATTCACCCTGAGTGTCCAGAACTAATTATCTAAATTCTTTCAACACTGACAATGCTGGACAGTCACTTAACTCAATTCACACAGGATGTAAAAAGCTGTGAAATAACTACAGTGCATAATTAAACATTATATATAACTTTGGACTGTGTAACATTGTTCACGTTCAAGGTTTCCAAACTTCTCTCCTAATTGATAGATTCATCCAAATTTGAGAAGCATCTATAATGTGATAGTTCAGTCTTTAATCAATATATTAATTTCCCCACCCTCATGTTCTTCTAACCCAGTGAAACTTTCTGTATTCTGTGGAATCCAAAAGATGTTAGGCAGAATGTTATGGACTGACTGTCTCCATCACAATTTCCTTTCAAAATATGGTTCAAAATATATGTTCAAAACATGCATTGAAAGTAAATAATGATTAAGGCTAGCATTCTGTCTAACATCTCCTTATAGGAATCATTTTTCCAAAATTGAAAATTCTCACATGCCACTTTTTTTTCTTCTGCTGAACATAAAAGATTTTTAGAAGACTCTCAGCTCTGCTGGTTCATAGAATGCAATTGAATGCGTACCAAAATTAGAATCTCAGAAAGCACATAAAGGCAGCATTAAAGGAATTAAAATGACAGTAGTTTAATCTATGTCTTCAGAAAGGATATGATAATTGTGGGTGAGAAACAGATCAATATTTAAATAATTTTTTTGCTTTTTTACTTTAACATTCTTCTTGTGTTTTTTTACTGATTCAATTATTTGTTCATAACGCCATCTACTGGGCAGGGAAGATATTTAATTGCATAAAAAGGACTTTATTATAAAGTTAGAGATATTTATCTGTTTCTCAACCACACCTATCATATTGCTTCTGAAAATCGTATGAATTACTTTTATGCTGCCTGTATGTGCTTTTTGGAGCTTCAAAGTTCTGGTCACCATTCACTTGCATTGTATGGACCAACAGAGGTGAGATATTTTTCTAAAAATCTTCATTTGTGTTCTGCAGAAGAAAGTCATGCACATCTGGGATGGCATGAGGGCGAGAAATTGTTGTTGTTGTTAACTATCCCTTTAATTTGATGCATGGAAGAAAGAAGTCATATGGGTTTGGAAAACATGGTGGTGAATGATGGCAATTTGCATTATTTACAATAATATTAATAGTATTTATCATTAATCATTCTGTAATGCATGATAAATGTGTATCATGCACTGGAATATAGGAGAGTAAACATCCATTACATTAAATGTGAAATTAACTAGTTACTCACTACCTGAGTATTCTTTTTATTGGATACATTCTTACACTTACTCAAGTAATTTGTAACATTATTACTTCTACTTGAGTAATTATTTATTTTAAGGTAATTGTGCTTTTACTTGAGGAAAGGTTTTGGTTACTCTACCCACCTTTGTGGGTAAGTGGGCGGAGCCAAATGCAGGAGGAATCCTTGCAGCATGGATGTAAGCAGCAGTTTACATACACATAGTCTGGCGATGTGATTAGTTGGATTAAATGAACATGTTCCTCCCAAAAATTGTTATGAAACTCCATTTTAGGGATGTGGGCATTGTCCCATGACCACAATATGTGATGAAATAGCAAAAATTATCTATTATGGTTTTGTTAAACAAGCACAATTTGAGCGCAATGTTTCAGTGTTTTAGCATTCTGCTCAATTTTTCCTTTTGTGTTCCTCAGAGAAAGAAATATATATTGCTTCAGAATGACAGCAGTGTAAGTAACAGGTCATTTATTTTATTTATTTTTATTTTATCCCCTTATCCCCCATGGAAAAAAGGACACTGTGAAGACCGCATCCTGCCCAGTGGGAGGTTAACATATGGAGAACACATCACATGGACTTTCCAACTGGGAAGTACCACACATGGAAAGGAGTCCCTCTGTAGGTTCTACCTGGAAGGGAGGAGCTTTACAAGTGCAGCGACTGGTGGCAGAGCAGAGCTCTGCCCAAGGGAAGACACTGGTTTACCGTCAGGGAAACCATACCTTGGAAAACACATCTGTGGCAGCGGGGGTGTGGTCAAGCGTCTGTCCGGGGAGAGAAAGCGGTAAGAGCGCTTGCACCTGAGCCAAATTATGTCTAACACCTGTCTCTAATTTCAGTGAGCATGGCGAGAGTGGCATAAGAGCAGCCACAGAACCACCAGACGAGAGAGAGACTAACGCACACCAATCTAGTGTTGGCTGATGCAAAGAGACAAGAGAGTTATTATTAATCAAGAGAGTTTTTTTTCAGTTCATGTTATGATTTTTGTTGTAAACATTTTGTGTGGCCAGTAAAGTACCAACTTCTGAAGAACTCAGCGTCTCTGTTCCCTCATTGGAAACAGACATTTGTTACAACATCATATTGGATTACTGACAGGGAACCACCACATATGGAGCACCTATCTTAAAGACAGGGGCTGACCTGACAGGTACAACTTGGCCTGGCATCGAATTCCTCTGCCTGCTGCGGGGTGCTGGGGGATGAAAGACATCCAGATTTTACCGGTCCCGGGAACTCACGTGGACAAAAAAGTGCACATTATCCCCTTAGGGAGGGAGGGAGGGGAAAGGCGTTGAGTGCAAGCCGTACACCCAGCCAGCTGCCTGCATATTTACCTGTTTGTTCCTGCTAACACACGGGACGAAACTGGCTCAACCCAGAAATTGTAAAATCTTGCAAAGGTATTGGGTGTCACCCAAACTGCTGCTCTACAGATGTCTGTTAGAGAGGTGCCGTTCGCCAGGGCCCATGAGGATGCCACACTCCTAATGGAGTGTGCTCGTACTCCCAGGGGCACGGAATGCCAAAGCGATGGCATCCACGATCCTGTGGGCAATCCTCTGTTTGGAGACAGCCTTACACTTCTGCTGTCTCCCAAAACAGACAAAAAGCTGCTCAGAGCATCTAAAGCTCATTGTGCGGTCCAAATAAACACGCAAAGTGCGTACCAGACACAGCAATGACAAGGCGTGTCCTAGGAGGATTCAACCTCCTGGCACCTCTGAGGAACCTGATGATCAGGTCGTGCTTCCCCAAGGACTTACTGTCTACCGCATTGTGGTTTACTGCTATGGCGGCCACATACACTTTTAAGGTGTAGGGGACAGCCGGCCCTCTAACCTCTCCTGCAGGAAGGAAAGCACTGACCTGACTGTGCATCTCAATGGGTCTTCAACTCGGGAAGAGCACCAATTTACAAACAGACGCCACTTCAAGGCATAGAGCTGCCTCGTAGATGGAGCTCTGACCTGAGTGATAGGTAGCCCACTTAGGTCTACCGCGTCCCATCCAGGGGCCAGACATGGAGGTTACAGAGGTCTGGGTACGGGTGCCAAATTGTGCCCTGTCCCTGAGAAAAGAGGTGCTCCCTCTGGGGTATTTGCCAGGGAGGGGCTGTCGTGAGGAGTATGAGCTCTAGGTGGGCCAGCATTGTGCCACCAACACAACTTGTTCTTCATCCTCCCTGGCTTAGTGCAAGAAGATTCACTGGTGGAAACACATATTTGCGCAGGCCCCGGGGCCAGCTGTGTGCCAACGTGTCCGTGCCGAGTCTCATTCAGGGAGTACCATAGCGGGCAGTGTGAGGATTCCTGGGAAGCAAACATGTCTACATGTGCTTTGCCGAACTGACTCCAAATCAGCTGGACCACCAGGGGGTGGAGTCTCCACTCTCCTCTTAGAGACAGCATGTTGTGACAGCATTCCACTGCATGATTGAGTTCACCTTGGATGTGAGTGGCCTGCAACTACTTCAGTCGCTGCTTACTTCAAAGGAGGAGATGGCTGGCAAGTTGCGACATGCGAGGTGAGCTAAAACTTTCTTGGAAAATTTATACATGCTATCGTTGCCATGTTGTCTGTCCAGAATAACATGTGCTTACCCTGGATCAATGGCCGGAACCTCCGCAGAGTCAGCAATACCACCAGCAACTCGAGGCAGTTACTATGCCAACGCAGTCGAGGTCCTGTCCAGGAGCCCGATGCTGCGTGTCCTTTGCAAACGGCACCCCAGCCTGACTTGGACACCTCTGTTGTGACAACACGCCTGGACACTTGTTCTAGGGAAACCCCTGCCAGTAGAAATGCAAGGTCTGTCCAAGAGCTAAACGTGCAATGACAGATTGGCGTGATAGCCACGTGATGCATATCGCAGCGCCATGTCCATCTCAGGACTTGAGTCTAAAGCCAGTTCTGAAGCAGTCTCATATTCATCAACCCAAATGGCGTAACCGACGCTGAGCACAGTGTATGCCCCAGGAGCCTTTGAAATTTTTCCTGAGGTGCGTTAACTTAGTGACAACTCCACACTGAGAAAAGAGATGCTCTGCACCGGGGAGAGCTTGCTCTTTTCCCAGTTGACCTGAAGCCCCAATAGGCTGAGGTGTCTGAGGACCAGGTCCCTGTGCGCATGCAATAAATCACGAGAGTGAGCTAGAATCAGCCATTCTTCGAGATAATTGAGGATGCGGATGCCCACTTCCCTTAGTGGGGCAAGGGCTGCCTCTGCGACCTTGGTAAAGATGTGAGGTGACGGGGACAGTCTGAAGGGAAGGACCTTGTACTGGTATGCCTGACCCTTGAAGGCAAACTGAAGAAACGGTCTGTGACGAGGAAAAATCGAGATATGTATGTACGTGTCCTTCAGGTACGATAAAGTAGGGGCTGTAAAACCCCTTCTTCGTCTTGGCTGGAGGGACAGGCTCTATCGTGTCCTCCTCTAGAATTTCTGCATGCCTTCTGCGTGCAGACTGGGATTTCTGCACACAAAAAAATTGCCTGCTACCGAGGTAAAACGAACGCCATTGAACCTGGGCGGGCACCCAGAAAAAATTATCTGGAACTTCTTGGCAAAATCCTCGACAGTGTCGTCGAACAGTCCACCTTGAGAGATGGAGTCGTCAAGAAAGCGAACATTGTCGGAGTCAATCATCTCTGCAAGGCTGCACCACCTTAGTGGACATTGCCTGCCCAAGAGCCTGTGCCATGACCTTTGTTCCCTGTTGGGCGAGGTCGGTCGCCGAGCGCAGCTCCAGCATCACTCCCAGGTCAGTACTACCCTCGTGCAGCTCTTCCAATGCCTTTGCCTGGTGGACCTGCAGGAGGGCCATGGCATGCAAGGCAGAGGTGGCCTGTTCAGCAGCACTGTAAGCCTTGGCCATCAGGGACAATGTGAACATACAGGCCTTGTATGGGAGCCTAGGAGGTTTCCTCCTGGTTGCAGCATTTGCGGGCACAGGAGCACTGCAATAGCCTGCTCCACCTGAGGAAACTCCGTGTACCCCCTGGTCGCCCCACCATCGATGGTAGTGAGAGTAGAGGAACTCACAAAATGGGACCAGGTAAAAAAAGGTGCCCGCCACGATTTTGTGAGCTCCTCATGCACCTCCGGGAAGAAAGGAACTGCAGCTGTGTGCGCCGCTCTGAGCCCAGGAACCAATCATCCAGCTGTGAATGCTCAGGGCAGGGTGGAGGGTTCCACTCCGTGACGGCCTCTGACTGGGCGAGCCGCCTGACCCATCCATGAACTCAACCGGTGGAAACGAGCATGCTGGGGAATGGGAGGTCTGTGGTGATTCACCTTGTGGAAATGCTCCCATTGAAGCCCCCAAATCACCCCCAGTGCTAGCTGATGCGGCCTTGTGCGTGTAAGCAGAAGGACCTGGTCAGGGAGAGACTGGAGTGTCTTACCCTCTATGAAAAAAGAAAGCTATGACCGAAACGTTGCCATGGTCATGTTCTCGCAGTGAGAACATGAACCATCCATGAACATTGTATCAGCGTGTCTACAACCCATACACGTGAGACAGCTATTGTGGCCGTTAGAAGCAGAAAGATAGTGACCGCACCCTGGAACTGCACATAAATGGAAAGGCATCTTTAAAAAGACTCTTTTCGTCAGTGCTTACACTTTTAGAGAATGTAAACTCTTTTAGTGTGGTTGCCCAGGGGAGTTCTTTGCACTTATCTGTGCGAGAAGGGAGAAGCTGTTGTAAAATGCGCTGTGTATCCAACAGCTAGCACTGGTAGAGGTGAAAGGAACGCCAGTGGAAGTAAGCTTTCACACTGATCGGCTCTGAAGAACAAATCTGAACGAGTGAATGCAAGGCAGTTCCTTTTATACCCGTATGTCTGGGGGAGTGTCATGCAAATTCCACTCGACAATTTTCATTGGCCTTTTCTCAATTATCAGAGGTGATTGGGGCTCCCAAGTTCGACCCCTAGTGTCAGTACATTGACACAATGTCGAGTGAGTGACAGATAGGGAACCACATTATAGCGATCATAAGATGTCTAACCCAACGTCAATCTTCCCATCCTAGCAACCGGGCCAATTGGTTGCTTAGGAAGCCTGACTGAAGTCATTCAGCACGCCCGGGATACAAATTTGTGACTCACCGGTGAACACACTGGTGTGCAGTGTTATTAGCAAGCTAGAGAGCTGCCAACTTATCTACGTCTTTATGATCGTTTGCTTAGAGAAATTTTCCAAGACCATGTTATGAGTATGAATATGTTTTTTCATTATTATTAGTCTACAAAAGGAATCACATCTACTCAAATTCTCTCAAGTGCCCATTCACTCATGTGCCATCTGTAGCGAAAGCCATGCACACATCTGCTCAAAGTAAGACATATCATGTGGTGTATCTTATCATCATTATTTTGTCTGTTTTTAGCTCATGAACAACCTTTCATACACCCATCTTAGCAGCATTGTCAGTCATCATAAACTACAATAACAGTGTGATCTGCACATATTATGGCAACGTACAGCGTGTTGTGCATTAGCATCATCAATTCAGAATGCAAACAAGACAAATTTAACATTATCTACTGCATATGTTAAATCATCACTGAGTGGTTAAACAGCTTCTTTTACTGACCTCATGTGAATTCTAATCATAAAATGAGACATAAAGTCATTGATAGTACATTTTAATATAACATCAGCTAAAGAATTACATGTAGTCTTCCTTATATTTAAATGTACTTCTAAACACCTTCCACAGCGGTGTGGCAGGTGTCTGAATGTTTGCAAACAGTATATCGTTGCTCAGCTTTTTCACTCATTTTTCATTTGCTCTCGAATTATCTTCTCTGTTGACATCCTGGACATGGACGTGACTGCTGTCTGGAGATCAGTTATGTATTTTACAGTGAATAGTGTTTGGAGTGCAATGGGCTTATTGGTTACCCATCAGTGTGAAGTGTCCAAGTGTATCTGTAACCTGCCCAATGAGTGAGTCGTACTAATGCCCATACCGAGCCCTGCATTACAGAATAGTAATTCAATTCATTTCAATACCTTTTACGCTGCAAAAAAATTATTTTCAAGGCAGTAATTTTTCTTAAAAAATTATTTAATTGAATTCTTAAAACATGATTTATTTACTTGTCAAGCAAATTGGATTAAGATATTAAGTCTTGTTTTAAGATAAATCTGACAACATTTTGTGAACTTTAGACTTTTTAAAGAAATAAATCTGTCAATGGGGTAACCAAAATAAACTTATTTATGTCAGAAAAAGTTTTTTTTCTTGCCCCATTGGCAAATAGTTTTTTTTATTTATTTATTTTTTATCATAAATATCACTCATTTTTATTAGATTTATCTCAAAACAAGACTTAAGATCTTATGCCAGTTTGCTTGTCAAGAAAATAAATTACGATTTAAGAATGCTTAGATATTTTTACAGGAAAACAAGAGAAAATATTTTTTTTGCAGTGTATCTCAAAATAATAGCTATGTAAAGTCACATGTGTATTTTCTGTTGCACCTAACAGAAAAACAAAAGTAATGATTGTTTTCAAGATTGTTTCAAATATACCTGATTTCTGACAATCAGATATGAATAATGGGCAGACCTAAACAGGTCACGCCACTGGTTGAGCTAATGTGGTTTACAGTCCAGTTGAGCTGCTCAAACCAAGTGGTCAGGATTGGGCTGGTAAGCTTTATAAGTTAGCCGCTGCTGGTAGATGCCATAACTAGATCATTATGCAGCAAAACGAGTATGATGAACTCATCAGTGGGAACTGTTCTGTGATTGGTTCAGAGTGACGGTGGTAAAACTTAAGCTCATGTGCTTCTGGATGGCGTTTTGCTCTAATCCTGGGTCATTTCTACAGTAGGCCCTCTTTTATTCTATAATCCTCCAACCTTTAATCTGTTTAAACCTTCTCCCTAATACACATGCTCATACACTCACAACTACACATACAAATAGGCCTAAACAGAAGTAGGCCTGTCCTAACCCATGAAAAAGTAGCTGATGTATAAGCTTCTATTTAAGTGAGATTGTCCTTCACCAAGGTTTTATATCACCCCTACTCTTCAATGTCTCTTTACATTCTGTTCATCTCTACATCACTCTGAGGCAGCCACAAGCAGGAAGGAGGGTGTATCTCCAGAGCTTTTTGTCAGCCTGAGAAACATGATGGACGTAAACGACTTCCACTGATCACCACCTGCCCTCTTCGTTTGTGGGATGGGTGCTGCTGGGGATTTCAGTTACGCTCACCTGAACACCTGTGCAGAAGGCATGTGTACCGCAGATCGGAGGTGTCGTCCTTTAATTTCAGAATTTACAATCAGAGCAATGAGTTCGTCCCTTCCCTCCAGAGGTGTCAGAAGATCCAGCAAGTTTTTGAGGAAACTTCTTTTTTTTTCTTTCTTTCTTTCTTTCTTTCTTTCTTTCTTTCTTTCTTTCTTTCTTTCTTTCTTTCTTTCTTTCTTTCTTTCTTTCTTTCTTTCTTTCTTTCTTTCTTTCTTTCTTTCTTTCTTTCTTTCTTTCTTTCTTTCTTTCTTTCTTTCGTTCTTTCTTTCTTTCTTTCTTTCTTTCTTTCTTTCCTCACCTTTCATTCTTTCTTTCTTTCTTTCTTTCTTTCTTTCTTTCTCGCTAGTGGGTGGATAAAAAGTGCTGCTAGTCTTCAAGCAATAAAACGTCTCGGTTACATATATAACCGCCATTCCCTGATGGAGGGAACGAGACGTTGTGTCGAAGAAGCGACACTAGGGGTCTCCTAGTGTCGCTTCTTCGACACAATGTCGAAGTGAGTGACAGTCGGGAAACGTCTCGGTTACGTATGTAACCTCCATTCCCTCATGGAGGGAACGAGACGTCGTGTGTTCCCGGCCACGTCGCTGAGCCGAGCCACTGCAGTGGCCGGACCATTTCCGGCTCCTCAGAAAATCCTAAAAGAATTCGAAGTATTTCCCCGCTGTTATACCCGTATGTCCGGGGCGGGATATGCAAGTACTGTCTGCCAATTTCTCATTGGCCTTTTTTCATAGACCAGAAGCATATTCGGCACTCAAGAGAGACCCCTAGCGTCGCATCTTCGACACGACGTCGAAGTGAGCGACAGACGGGGAACATATTTTTTATTACTGTTTACTGGCCCGTTTGAAATGGAAATTACAGCAAAACAGCATATTATTTGTTAAAACAATATCACCAATAGTTTTATTATGTATAAATTCAAAATATTATTTATTTAATCTGTCCCTGTGGTTATGGTAGATCACGTAATGAAAAAGGTTAAAATTCCCAGACATTTTGCATCTCAGAATGGAGTAAAATATTTCCCATTATAGATGGCCAAAAACCGGGACAATCATGGAAAATCCTGGATAGCTGACAACTCTAGCAGGGCTACCTGGTGCAACACCGCAAATGATTGACAAAATATTCTGTCGCTCGTCACTTGTTGCGGTTGCAGCATGCACTTGAATGCTCTGATTTTGACAAAATTCTGCTTGTGACAGAAAGCATGACAGAAGAAGTCTACTGATTGTCACCGATCTTTCCCCCAACCGTTTCTGTCAAATGTAGCATCCATTTAACGCAAGAGCCAATAACTCACACAAATCATGTGAAAAGTATGTTTCAGGTCCATTTCTGTCAATTTGTGAAACATTCTCAGCAGTTTGGGAGTGTGATGCTAAAACAGGGGACAAACGGCAACGCATCTGGATTTCAAACGGAACACAATTTTTTCCCATTTATTACTGGATGATTCCTTATTTTACAGGATGTTTGGCAACATATATTTTGCTTTTTAATTTTACCTGATACTGCGTCAGCATGACTTTCTCTTTATGTCCACTTACTGTAACGAATTTCCTCAGTCGATGACGGGCAGCAGTGACAGCAGTTATCAGGAGTTGGGAATGGTAGAATTCATGTGTTAAAAGGCACCAATTACGACAAAGATTCTCCAGTTTCACAAAACACCTTCGAATTCTGTTAACTAACATGAGAGTAGTGTGGCACGGTGGAGGGTGGGGCCAGGTCATGATTCAACACGCCCGGTCCCGTATTGGGCTAATCAAGCCTCCAAGAGGGTTAAAGGCCGACCGTGGATGATGTGCGTGAGAGAGAGATCGTTCACGGAAATGTCTGTTGTCCTATGTGTTTGTCTTTTGAGTTTTCCATTAAAACTATAATTTATACGTTAAGCCGGTTTCTCGCCTCTTCCTTGCCCATGAGCATGAACTTTTTTACAAGTAGATTATGGACTTCTGAAGCAGAAAAAGTGGGTATACCGAGAGTATACACAAATATTGATCTTTAGAAGTCGTTTTACGCAAACAGCCCTGGGAAAAAAAGAAAGCATATAATGTATACGTGCATATGGCCCTGACTACACCTCTGGTTCCTACCATATCTTGATGTGTCACCTGAACATCTGTGCATATAGTGTGTGTATCGCAGATTTGAGGGTGTTCAAACAAGAATTGCTTTACTACTTAAATTGAAAAATTACAGCACTGAACTGAACTGAAATTTATACTACAACAGTTGTTGGAGACTTCACATTTACTATTATGCTTTAGCTATAACCAGGACACATGATAACAACACTGTCATTCGTACTTACCTCAGTTCGGAGGAATCTGTTATAGGATCAGCAATCTTTGGATATTATCATTTGTATTTATCCGCAATATGTTTTAATACACTTATATTGGTTATAATATAATAATTCTAATATAATTTGGGGTTATAACATATTCGTAAAATGCTAAATAAAATTTGGTTGTGATAAATTGTTACATTACACTATTATATATATTTTTGAGCACCTAACACTACCCCGACCCCTAAATCTAACCACTTCTCAATAATGTAAATAACATAACAGGCAGATAAAAATACAGTCACAATCATTTTAAAATTTTAAAATTAATGATGACAGAATTTTCATTTATAGAATTTTAAAATTTAGCCTTGGGCACAGTAATGGAATCTTCTGAAACAAGTTGAATATGGCACCAGAGTGACGCTTAACATATGGACCAAGTCTAACAAGTTGGTGGCACAGGCAAAAAAGTAGCTATAGTGACATTTCATGATGAGAGGGTGTTGCTATAACAGTCCCTTTGCACCATTATAAATAGCACCTATTATGTTTTTTAAACATGCCTAATTTTGTTTTAAAGGTCTCATACAATAATTTTACATGCATCCAAGATCAAAAAACACTTTAATTTGGTCATAATTTAAATTGCAGCATTACCTTTTTTCCCCAGGGTCAAAAATGACTCGTTCAATGATCCATTCTAAACATTCATTTTAAACTCCTTTCAGAGAGCCTACTGTGCTCTGATTGGTCAGATGTCCCAGTCTGTTGTGATTGGTCTACCACTAGTGTAGTGTTTGAGGGTGGGTCAAAGCTGTTCGCGAGCAGCCAATGAAGACCAATGAAGGGTTTTTTGTTACCAAATTATGAAGGTTAGTACAGGAAGTAAGTCTGGAATTACTAAAGACTCATTTCAGCTGTTCAGAATTGGTTCTTTCTTTTTGGAGTCCTTAACGCCATTTGTCAAGCACTTTGATTTTTGAAACTTTGCAGACCTTTTTTACATTCACAAACAGCTATATAAAACACTACATGAAAGGTATTATTTGAAAAAACATAATAAATGCTCTTTAAAATTAACAATCAGAACACCTTCCTGCTGTCCTGATGTGACAGATGACCCAGCAAGAGAAAACTGAAAGTAATAAAGATGAAAGACATGGTTTTCCTTTCTGTGCTTTTCTCGCTATCTTTTTTCTTCCCTCTGTCCTCAGTCTTCCCTCCATTTTGGCAAACTTGTCGCCACTTCAAACGGTCAATCTGCGGCTACTTTAGATCACAGAAGACAAATGTCAAAACACTTGATATGAAAAAGTGAGTCTCTCTTGAGCCTGTAATGCATTATTAATTCAACTTCCTGCACATGGGGGAGTTTGTTTCATTTGGGGAAAGAGAAATTATGAGGTTGGTGAAGGTCACGTGTATCAGTTTGCATGTTTTGGCAAAATTACTTAACCTGCCAAACTTTGACCTCTTGACTTTGTTTGTAATAATAAGTGCTGAAGTCTTGCTCTGCAAGATGGTAATCTACATTTCACAAACTACGCTGAACAATTACAGTCTAGAAAGAAATAAGTGATTGAGTGCAATTACATCCACAAATTGGATTCTAAAGGGGGAAAATATGGGGCTGGCTAATGGACCATTGCAAGCAGCTGGAGAAAATGCAGAGAGAGAGAGAGACATCAGTGTTCTACTGAACAAGAGAAAGAATTTAGATGTAAGGCAGAACAAAAGCTCATGCATGTTTCATCGTTCCACATTAGCAATTAGTGACAGATTACAGTGCTCGGCCTCGAACCGCAGACCCATTAGCTGGCTTGGTTTGTGGTGGGCCAGGCTATAGTCTCGTACAAAACAACATCTCCTTAAAAAGGAGCATATTGCAGCTGTAACCATGAGGATTAAGTTTAAGTCTGGTTCTGGGTGTTAATGAGCTGCTAAATTATTGAAGCATTTTCAGGTATTAAAATCATACTCAACATATACATTTTATAAATCCACTTTATGAGCTTGTTTTTGAGCCTGTCAACTGTTTATCATGAGGGAAACTTTAGTCTTTCTTTCTTTCTTTATTCTTTAATTGTTCTTTATTTAGCATTATTGGCATGGTAAGATTTAAAATGAAATAAAACTGAATAATACAATTAAATATTTATTATTACATAAATAAATATCTATAAAATATAACATATGATACATCCCCCCTCAGATTTGTCAGATTTTCTTTGATCAGAAAAAAAAAAAAAGTATGATAAATACATTGCAAAATGACTGTAGGTAAAATGTGTTTGTGACTTTTTCCTCCCCAAAATATACAATAAGGTATTATCAAAATGTCAAAACCGCTCTTTACCTAAATGTCAAATCTGCAACAAAAATGGTGATCGCTGGTTGTACAATTTTGCTTGGTTTACTTAAACTTTATATTAGTCTATTACGCTATTATGTATTTTTGGCTATTAGGTTGAGATCTGAGTCCAGGTCATATTGCACACTAAACCATTACACCAGTACATCTTATAATTATGCTTAGAACTAAGTTGTTCTTTGGAATGTATAAACTCACCAAGGGCACAAAGTGAGCTGGGACTACACTGGTACTAATGTGGATTTGGTAAAAAAGCTAATTGGAAGATTTCCATTACCCTTCCACTTTCCCACTGTGTTTCCTCCAATGTTTGTGTACTGGGGAGGTCATTACAAAAAACCAAAATATCACTATGCAGATTATTCTCTTTATTCACACCAGTAGACCAGCAGTATTTGTAAAGAAAACCTAATTATGAAAAAATTGGTTCTTGTCCTTTGTGTTATTGCATGCTGATAAACTTCTGTCCTCAGTGTATTGTTCTCAGGGGTGACCTTGGTTAATTACAGCTCTTAAGATGTGTGCATGCGGCCTGTGGTTTGGCTTTCAGGGACACGAAATCTTCCTCCACTCCTGTCCGAGCCACCCGCAGCCTCCATTGGTGACCCGGTGGCATGAAATAATTATGTGTCCCATGACTTTGATAGCATAGCAGCTTGCCCTTTTCAAAAAACATAACATAATACTCACCAAATATAATCAGATACAAAGGTAATTGGATTATTGCAAAAGAGGAACAGGCGATTAGGGCATCTCTGGAGGACATTTCAGGTTTTTTTCCCCAGCCTGTGCTTTGTGATTGAGGGTCATGGTCTGAAGTGTAACGTGTTTGTGGAGCATTCAACTTCCATGGGCGTACAATGGATGTTTAAAATGCATGTTTTCTGAATTTCTATTTTCTAGTTGACCTTTTATGAGATATTTTTTTTATTACATCAAAACATTAATGTGACAACAAAGAGCTATTCATCTCAACAAATTCTGAAACTGTTATGGAGTTGTTGGGTATTTCCCAGTAGATGCTCATAAATGCTCATTCTGCCTTTTCTGTATCTCTAAACTGAGCTCATTAACCAGAGAGCCAACGAGAAATTTCCATGCTTGTTGTTGTGCTCCCTCCAAAAGCATCCATTAGAATGGAAATCAGTTTATTTCCCTTCCCTCTTATATCCGCAGGTTTTTATATTACTGCAATGACAGTTATCAGGACTTTGATTGAGCCTGATTGTTCTGCGGGATTTTTACGCCACATCTGCTGCAGTAATATCTAATTTAAACCCGCTTTTACAATGAACCGCTGTTGTTGCTATTCCTGCCATTATGCGTTCATTTAGCACTCAGCATATACATTATGTATTACTGCTCACAATGATCAGTGAATGATCAAAAATCTCAAGCAGGAACGCAAGGTTTCCGAAAACAACAGAGGAACATTTCATATTATATGATTTTAATAAATGTGCTCTTGCAGTTCAGTAAAATGGATAAGAGAAGGTGTATAAAAGTTTATTAATAATTGATTAGTCAGACTGTTAGGTGTACTGTAGTTTTAAAGGTGACAATGGTGAGAGATTTTCTCAGTATATCTTGTTTCAAAACTATCATATTAATAGTGGAGTATTAGCAAAGAGAGTGCTGATGGAAGAGAAGACTCTTATTATCGACTATATGAACCACTATGGTTTTGTTTGGGGGAAACATGCAGCAGCAGAGGTTATCCCCTCCCTCCATTTCTACTAATTAAGAGCTTGCCTTGGTTTAATTTACAATGATTAATTCCTCTAGCTGCTGTACATTGATTGTATAGGTGAATGACAAATGCGTTTATGTTACATCAGCTAACTATATCCAATGGACAACTTCAATGAGAGAGAGAGAGAGAGAGAGAGAGAGAGAGAGAGAGAGAGAGAGAGAGAGAGAGAGCAGTACTAATAAATAAGCAAATAATTAAGATTAAAAGAAACCTTGCTCATTTTATTTAGCCTTTTTTACAAAACGGTTTCAATGAAACATTTTTGTTTTGTTGTGCAAAACCTGATGATCCATGTAATCCAAGCATGATTTGTTTTAACCCTTGTGTTGTATATGATTTGTGCTTACACCTTTGACCGACCCACTAAGATTGCTAATAAATCTTTTACATTGCATATGCTGTCGCAAGATACTGCATTCATTATTTACTTAATATAACAGTAAATCTTTTAAAAAAAAAAAAAAATGTCATTATTATTTTTTAGTGATTGAAGGATTAATTGAACTGAGTTTATGGGGACTCCCTGCAGAAAAAAATAAATAAAAATAACAATAATTATGTAATAAATTAATAACCGCTTGCTTGATCTAAACTTAATAGTTGTCATTTTAAAGCGTAGAATCTGGACTTTACAATGCATATAGCTGATCCTGCCAATTCTTGAATAATGCTCTGTTCTCAAATTTGCTAATTTTTTATCACAAATATTATACTCAAAGTTGTAAAAAAAAAGAAAAAAAAGATGAGATGAGATGAGCCATGTGTTATATAGCTTTGGAAAGGTCTCAGTTATTAAAATACAATGAGCAATATTTTTTTTTCCACTCAGAGGCCAAACTGCAGTGTGTATTAGTGTATGAAATTCCCACTGACACACATAAATATAATAAACTGGAGTGTCTTTTCTTCTTCTCACATTTTCTACTTATTACTTCCTTAAACAAACAGCTAACATGTGGAATTGCACAAATGTGCTTATATTGAATTAATAAACTACAAATAATCTTAAAAATATCTTCCTTGTACAACAAAATGTTATTTTGTTTAAACATTTTCAAAATCTTTATACTTTTTTTACTTCCAGAATTTAAAAAACATCTGACTTTCTGAGACTTTTACACCCCACTGCAATATTTGCTATGGTTATCAGTGAAACCATCCATTTGATCCAACCTTAACACTAGCTTTCACACCTTTCTAAAAAGGTTTACCTTTAAAAGCTAAACATACACACATGCACCTGCTTGTTATTTTCTTTGTCGGTATCTCAGTTTAAATACAAAGAATACTGGAACTGACCAAACAGACTGTGACGAAACCCTTAAAATGTATGAATAATTGTTAAAGCGTTAACACGGAAGAGAAACAGTTCACTCTCTCTCCCTGCTGCCTTATGAGTCCTCACACTTGACCAGCGTCTTGCTCAGTGGTAGTCGGGGCCATATATGGACGTACTTTTACGTTTTTCCAAGGACTGTTTGCATATATCGACTTCTAAGGATAAATATTTGCGCATACCCTTAGTATACCCACTTGTTTTGCTGCATCAGAAATCCATAATCTACTGTCTTGTTGGCTTCTGTTTAACTTTATCCCTGTAAAACTGGTCATTCTTTGTTGAAATTGGTGCACGTGAATTCCACCATTCCCGCCACTGACAAAAGCTGTCATCGCCGTCATCGACTGAGGAAATTCATGGCAGTGAGTGGAGAGACACTCTCACGCTTAGGCAGTATCAGGTGGAATGAATAAAAGGAAAATATATGCTGCCAACCATCCCGCACAGGGAATAGTCCCATATTTAAGGGAAAAAATGCGTTACGTATGAAATCCATATTCGGGACGCCATTTGTCCTGTATTTTAGCATCGCACACTAAAACAATTTCCCAAATTTAAAGAAATGGACCTGATACATGTTTTGTGAGATATCAGCTGTTTCTTAAATGACGCTACACTTGACAGAAGCGGCTGGGGGAAAGATCAGTGACAATATGCCCACGTCTTCTGTCGTGTTTTTTGTCAGAAGCAGAAGAATTTGGTCAATAATACAACATTCGAGTGCATGTTAACTGTTTCCTACCATTGTGATTTTAAACCACCAGTAAACACACCAATACATGACATGGCATTACATTTTATTACAGAAGACAATGCTCGTTCTGGAAGATAGACTCAGCTAAACGATAGTGAGAAAAACTGCAGCACTTTTTATACAAAATTATACAACAGTACAGTAGTAAGAGTTTAGTTAATGCGTCCCTTGTGATAAACACTATTTAATGTATAAAGGACGTTTCTTTAATGTGCAACACCCTCCTCCCCTGAAGTCAGCAACAGCCTGTCTTTTGGATCAGCCGCCATTCCTAAGGACACAGACTAATAGAGGACACCTGCAGGACAATCGCGAAATTACGCCTGATACAATTTACAATTTTCATAATTTTTTTATGAAGAAGTCTAATAAAAATAACAATAATAATAATAAAAATAATAATAAAAGCATAAAATGGTTAGTCAATAATAGATGAACAGATATATTAATAAATAAAGTTATTTTTGGACTAGTTGGTAACAACAAAGTGGTGGCATGATTGGTTCAGGAAACTGTAAACTTTAAAATCAGAGAGAGAAGGAAAAAAGTCAATAACTTGCTGCCGTGCATAAAAATTGTCGGTGTATGTATTGGCTCCTCATCCTTGTCTCCTCTTCCTGTCTGACACACAAGGGAGCTCTTGCCCACACCACGCGTGTTGTAGTGCCGCACATGTTGAGTAGCACTGCTGTTACCGTTATCACTTTTGGGAGTAAAGAGCAGCTTCACACTGTAACAAAGGATAAAAGTTGGGAAAGGAGGAGGCGAGACAATATAAATAATAGTTTTAATAATAAACCTAAACAAAAAGACACAAATATAGACACATGCAGGGCAGCTTCCCATATCTCTATCTCTATCTCTATCTCTCTCTCTCTCTCTCTCTCTCTCTCTATCTCTATCTCTCTCTCTCTCTCTCAAACTGCTGCCTCCGGTCGCCTTTATTCCACTCAAGGGCTTGATTAGCCTGATTGGGGCCGGGTGTGCAGCATCATGACCTGGCTCGGCCCCACCCTCCTCCCTGCTACTCAGAGTTTTCTTTATATTATGTCCCCAAAAACATGGTGAACCTCACTATATTCAGTTAATGCTTGTCTTTGGCAGGACCATATACAGGGCCTCTACTGTCTTCCCTGATCCAGGAAGCTTTTATCCTGACCCACAGAGCAATTTCTGAAAACAAAATATATGATTGTGTAAAAAAATTTATTGTGCACAAAACGATTTCAAAACAAAATGCAATTATGTGGAGAATTAAGTTATACATTTAAGAAAATATCTTTCAATATTTCCAGCGAGGTAAATTACAAATGTTTTTAAAGTTACACACAGATATAATGAAGTTGAAATGACAGCAGCACTATACGGTCACATTTCAGCAATTCAAGTTTATGTATGAACAGTGTCTCTCTTAAATAGCACTTAAAACGCATCCTTGCATGTTCATGCTAAGTACAGTTTTGGGAAACGCAAGTAAAAAATAACAAATGTTCGTTTAGTCGCTCGTAGAAATGCTCTTAACCGCTAAGATCAATCGTTATTGGAAAACAAGGCTCAGGAACTTAGCACAAAAGAGCATAATGAGGTGGTCCATAGACATTCTATGGGCGGTACACTGGTGAGGAGACAAGGGGAAGTTTTTTTTTGTATTGATTTCCATGGAGAAGATGCTTCAGGGTATTGAAAAAAAATGCTTTAGTGAGGAAACAACTCATCACTTAATTAATTGAGATGGACAAATTTGCTACAGGTATATGTTAGCTTGCGGCTCTCCCCATTCATATTGTATCCGCAAATATTGACTTACTGTTGTTACACGCTAGTTGACATTACGCTCTCTCCTATGGTAAAAATGCAGAGGCTGTTATCTCAGTATAGAAGATCTCTGGGGCCAATAGCCTTCAAGAAACTGTGCAGTACCAAAACTCCTCTGTTAAGCTCCCTTACCTCCCTCTCAACACTCTCTACTCTCTTTCTCTGAATACTTTCCCTTTTTATTACTCTCATTCTCTCCTTCACTGTGCCTCTGCACAGATGGTCCTCATTAATAAAGCAAGCCAGACTTTCACCCTCTTTTGAGTGTGTGTGTGTGTGTGTGTTTCTGAGAGGGAGAATAGAGAGGAATCAATGAGCAGCAGATTGGCTCACTTCTATCAATTATGCTAAAATATTATTAAGCTCAGGAAATTAATGTGGTAAACAGGATGCGATGTAACAGCTTACTGCTGGGGCTTGAGCTCTGATGGTGAGGACACATAAAAATAAGCTGGTGGAAATGCTTTCATTTATTTAATTTTTGAGCATATCTTGAGAAGCATGAGAGAGGAAAAACAATGAAAATTGTGCTATATTTTTTCTTTTTCAGAATGTTCATAGAAAAATAATGTGAAAAATGCTCTAGTACAAAAATGTTAATTGGTTAACTTTAAGGTACCTTACCATTTACGGTGATAAATTATGCTATATTTAACATGATAATACAGGATAATAAATGTAAGTTTAGTGTAAATTTAAAAGATATAAATAATCATATTACAAGATAAATTAACTTCTACAGTAAAATATTGTTGAAAGTGTTTTCTTTATAATAAATAGTAAAAGTTACCCCATAATTTAATGTTAAAAACAATAAAAGGACATTTCCAAAAGTGCCAGTGACACATCACATTTGATTTTTATTTCAATAGTTATGTTCCTTCTTATTTGTGTTATCAGTGATGCATATTGGAGCATTTTGTGTTAAATTTTGCCTTATACTGCAAACAACATTGATAAGTTAATGGTAATTTCATTATCATGTGTGAAACGCTAATGGTGTTTTGTTTTTTATTGCAAATTTGATTAACTTAAAGTCCCACCTGTTTATATTTTAAAGTACAAAGTTATTTTGAGCAGTTCAAGCTAGATGGTAACCATTTCTGGTAACCATGGCTGCCATTTTTATTTTTTTTACCAAAAATAGTCTATTTAATTGAATATATTCACAGTGCAACAAGAAGTGGAATGGCTTGGGCCCTTAAATGGAGGAGAGAGGATAACTTCACGTTTAGAGCAGAGCGAAGATCTTGTTTCATCCTTGACACATCACTTCACCTCCATAAATTGCTTTAATGAAATGATGGCATGTATGCGTCATAGCTGTTCTCATATTTATCCAAGACTGCTAAGTAATGCTGAGCACTTTTAAAACCTTTCCTGAATAAAAAAAAAATCTAATCAAATGAGGAAAAGTACACGTGACCTCTGGATTCCTTGACATTTTCCACATTTAGAATCCTTCATGATTTCTTCACCTGCCACAGGAGGCCCAATAGTCACACCTGTGTATATTTAATGGTCAAATCCAGCGAGAGGGACTTTAACTAGTTTTGTTTCCTGTGTTATTTTTGTGCTAGGTCCATGTAGGTGACACTCAGCAGGATTGCTGTGTCAGCTATGAGATTGCAGAATTTGATTTGTTAAGAGAAAGACATTTCAGTTACCCCTTCTTTATCTTGTTAGGGGGTACCTAGGGTGCAATCTAGCAGCTTCATCCTGTCCAGGCATGAGGGTCTCACACTGAGAATTTGATAGGATGTCAACTGTTGGGCTTTTGATTGCTGAAAGGTCAAGCTGAGCTTTGTTATCTCACGAGAGGATAGTGAATTGGCGGCATGCGGGAATGCGACAGGAACACAGTTGATATTCACAACAAATTTATCAGAGATGAGAGATGCGATGGACTCCGTAGAATACCAATCAGGTCATCTGAGCTCTTAAGAACTTCTGTCCTGTCATGTCAGAGATTTAACAGCTCTCAAGTTTAATTAGCAAAGAAGGGTTTGTTTATTTGCTTGTATATTTTTTAGGAAAAAAAAGACCCTTTTCCGTCTGTGGTACACATGGCAGAAGGTTAGCTGCTTTGAATCCACAGTTTGGAACGAAGGGCTAATGTACAATGTTTCTGCATTCAAATTTGCATACTTATGCTAAACGCTAGAAGTATGTACTTCATTGTCCTTCAAAAAAAGCTTAAACCATTCTAAGGTGGTTAGCTGCCTGGTAACCCAGACTGGCTAAGCTAGTTTGGTTGGTCTGTTTTGCTGATTTTGGAGAGGTCTTAAAGAGCTTGCCCAGGCTGGGAGACCAGCTCAGTCATCTTAACCATTATATTGTGACCTGACCTGAACACAGTTTTTTTTTCTTTCTGAAAACTGTAGTTTATTTCATCCAGTTGGAATAAAATTCCATGACTATATTCACACAGGGCATCTGAACGCAAAATGTTTATTTTTTTTTTTGATAATTTGTCATAAAATTGTATTGGTTTCATTTCACTTTGTTACACCTGTGGGTTTCCCAGTCAAAATACAGAAATATTTAGTGTTCAGGAGCATCCCAATCCTTTGGTGTGTTGAGTGCCTTTTTATGCATTGTCTTTCCATGTACACTCTACATGGATATTTATCATATTATGTTTTGTTTGGGCTCTTTTGAATCAGAATAGTCTGCTATAAGTTACTTTACAGCGCATTTAAAAAGTATTTACACCCTTTTACTTTTTTCCCACAATTTGTTATGTTGAACCATTATGCTAAATGCTTCAAAATAAATAAATAATAATACAAAGAAACATATTTCTGATAACTTTTCAAAGTTATTAAAAAGAAAAAACTGAAATATCACATTGACATAAGTATTCAGACCCTTTACTATGACACTTGTAATTTAGCTCAGGTGCATCCCATTTCTCTGGATCATCTTTGTGATGTTTCTACACTTTGATTGGAATCCACCTGTGGCAAATTCAATTGAATGGACATGATTTAGAAAGGCACCCAACTCTCTTTATCAGGCCTCAGAGCTGAAAATGCATATCAGAGCAAAAACCAAGAGACAGGATTGTGGGGATTTGGGGAAGGCTACACAAACTTTTAGGCTGTGTGGCCTCCACAATTCTTAAATGGAAGAAGCCTGGAAAAAACAGGACTCTTTCTAGAGCTGGCCACCTGGCTGAACTGAGCAATCAGAGAGAAGGGCCTTGGTAAGAGAGGTGACCAAGAACCCGATGGTCACTCTGGTTGAGCTCCAGAGATCATGTGTGGAGATGGGAGAAACTTGCAGAAGGACAGCCATCGCTGCAACACACCACCGATCTGGGCCTCATGACAGAGTGGCCAAATGGAAGCCTCTCCTCAGAGCAAGACACATGGAAGCTTGCTTGGAATTTACAAAAAAAGCACCTAAAGGACTCTCAGACTGTGAGAAACAAGATTCTTTGGTCTGATGAAATGAAGATTAAATGTTTGGCCTCAATTTCAAGTGTCATGTCTAGAGGAAACCAGGCACCGCTCATCACCTGCAGAATACCATCCCAACAGTGAAGCATTGTGGTGGTAGCATCATGCTGCGGGGGTGTTTTTCATGGGACTGGGGGACTGGTTAGGGTGGAAGGAAAGCTGAATGCAACAAAATAAAGAGATACGGTATCCTTAATGAAAACCTGGTCCAGGGTGCTCAGAACCTCAGACTGGGCTGAAGGTTCACCTTCCAACAGGATAATGACCCTAAGCACACAGCCAAGACAACAAAAGTGGTTGTGTATAAGATGGTCCCCATCCATCCTTATAGAGCTTGAGAGGATCTGCAGAGAATAATAACAGAAAATCCCCAAATCCAGGTGTGCAAAGCTTGTCGTATCATAATCACTGCCAAAGGTGCTTCAAATAAGTACTGAGTTAAGGGTCTGAATACTTATGTCAATGTGATATTTCAGTTTTTTTCTTTTTAAGAAATTTGCAAAGTTATAAAAAATCTTTTTTTTTTTTTGCTTTGTCATTATACGGAATGGAGTGTAGATTGATGTGAAATACAATTAATTGCAATTAATTACATTAATAATGGCAGGGGCACCCCTATCTATTTTATATATATGTTTCAGGAAGTAATAAGGAAAAACGTGACAAAAATATATTAATTATATTTATATGTGTTACTGTATACTGTGCTGTGTACATGGTGTACTGCCTAAAAAAATAAAAAATAGTGTGTGAAACAGCATATTGATACAACGTATTATTACATAAATGTTTTAAACAGTAGTAGCTTATTCGTCATTATTTTCACATTAATTAATCATGTTGCATCATGTATAATTAAGAAATTGTTTGTTTGAGCATGTTGCACTGTTGTGGGTTAGAGTGTTCCACACAGTGTGCTCTAGTTGTATACTGCTCAATTTGGTAGCAGGCTAGGTCATCTGGATATTCCATGCATACAGAAAATTTGCATTCTGTGCACAGTATACATAATGCATTTTGCAGAAATAAGGAAGAGTAATATGGAATATCTCGAGAAGTGTCTAACCTCTGTTTAGCAAATGAAGCAGTAACTTTACAGCTGCCTTAAAATGCAATGCAATAAATATGATAAATAATATAAATAACATTTCTGGTTTTCTGTGATACAAGCTATTTTAATACCATGCATAACACAGCTTCTGATTTGTTTCAGAATAATCTCAAAGAGTTGATAATCTCAAACTAATTAAAAATAGTTTCAATTATTTGTAGTTTGTTTTTAAAGAGCTTATAAAGTAGATCCTAACCCCATGTAAATAAACTAAATCAGCAAAAAGAATAAAGTCTAGTCTAATCCTCAGATATTTTTGCTGAAGTCTTTAATTGAATGTAATTAAAATTAAAATTAAAGTTATTTATGTTACATTAGTTTATGCGTTAAACATGAACTAACAAAGAATAACTGTGTTTTCATAAACTAATATTAACCAAGATTAATAAATGCTGTAAAAATATATTGTTTATCGTTAATTCATGATACCTATGCAATAACTAATATACAGTAAATAGTTGGAACCTTATTGTAAAGTGTTACCAACTATATAAATGTAAAATTGTAGTGCTTGTTGTCATTTACATTGATACAAAATAAATATGAATTTAAATTCATAATTATAAACAATTAATACATACAATATTTAGTAATTTATAAATACTTAATATTCCATAATAACGTGATACATTGTGGATGATGTTCAAGACGCATTATTTACTGGAGGCCCTGGTGTCATGAAAAGGAGCATTTTCTAGAATATTCCACCATTTCCTGTGTATGCCTTCTGGTAGGAAACTGATAATACCAAATTGGTGGAAAATTGTCCAAATCTGTGCACAATTACCCTCATCTCTCCTCAGTGAGACTCCTCTTGCACGGTGGTTTCCATCGCTGCATGAGACCAAGCTCAGCACTCAGTCCTATCAGCCTCCATTTTCTGACCCTCTTACAAACATTACTGAAAACTACACCCGTTCAGATGCATTTACTGCCATCCCTTCCCACAGGCCAGCCACCATCAAGAAAGAGAAGAAACTGAGGAATGAAGGTGTCCATGTGTGTAAGTGAGAGACTGATAGAGATAGAATGATAGTAAGACATTTAGAAATGGGAAATGTGTAGTCAGTGTGGGTGAAAGTTTTCAGAGACCTGGAGGGTCACAAGGGCAGCAGGGATTAAGTTATTGAATGGCATGGCCAAACAGGGGGATGAAGTAAAAAAAAATTCCAAGTAAAAAAATAAATGAAATCAAAATCAAAGGAAGAGATTTCATGTTGGTCTAGACTGTGTGTGACTGAAATGTTACCTTATCTTTAAAGAAGTCTCTGGATCTCATTTGGCCTGCTCTGAGTTCCTTTGCTTTCATCAAATTATGAGTAATCCTGATGAAAAACGTCTAATTCTATCATAAAGAATGTTGTTCATCCGCCAAAAAAGATAAGGATCTTGGAAAAACATAGAATGAGCATATTTTTGACTGATTTAAAGGGATAGTTTACCCCAAATAAAAAATCTATCATCATTTAAGGCCTGTTGACACAAGATCTGTGGCGATTTTGCGAGACAAACTTTCGATGGAAGGTCTATTCACACCCGTAAAAAAATAAAAACGAAAAATACAACTTTTTCAACCCTGTACAGTAGGGGGCACTGTTGCTGATCTACAAACACTTATACCAGTCTCCTGTCCTGCTCAGATGTCAATTCTAGAGATTAATTTATTGAACGTTGTTAAGGAATTTATTTACCTCATTTGGCATAACTGTTTCATTATGTTCTTTCCATGATGTTGATGCATTTTGAGGAGTATATATTCTGTGTTTATTATGTGAGTAAGATGAGTGAAGAGTACTGTTGCATATTTATTTGAGTGTATTCAAAATCCCCAAATTCTATTTTTATAATGCCTGGATAATATAACACAAGATAAAGTGATATAAATACACGTGGAATAATGTATATAAAAAAATACATTGTTATATTATCCTTGCAATAAAATTGTTCCAGCTGCATGTCCAATGCAGGTGTTTATTAGCGTCACCAATGCACTGGATTGAGTAGTTGCAGTGACTCTGGAACAATTAAAAATAGCACTTATCTCATTGGTCAGTCAGTTTTCATGTCAGTCCAAAGGAAAATTTAAAAAAAACACTCTCCATAAAAGCTTTTGATAGTCCGTGCATGATTTTTTTCGAACCCATTGTGAATAGTGCCATGGGAATCTATTGTTCCTGTTCAAAAGCTCGTTTCAAACAAACAAATGCTATTAAGTCCTTATTCACTGAAAATAATTTGTGAACAACTCTTTTTTTTTATTTTTTATTAATCGGTTGGACCAGTTCACAAAAATCAGTTTGAATGATACATACACACATCAGACTAATCCGGTTCTTGAGGTTCACGCGACTCAATGATCCGGTCAAGACAAATCATCAACAAACAAATTAAATGTTTGCCTGTCTCTCACACAAATCTACAACTTTTATGAAACTTTTATTGTGCTTTTGCATCCTTTTAGAAACTTAAATGCTTTAGCCCCCATTCATTGTAACCTATGAAAAATTACTATGAAGAGTAATTAATTACTAATTACATATTCTACAATGTAATTAAATTACTGTACTAATTACTCTGTCTGAAAGTAATTGCATTACTAATTACTTTCTAAAACCCTTATCAAACTCGACCAGATGACAAATATAAGGATAGACATGAAATTGTAATTTTAATTCTTTCAAATAAATCATCTAAAATCAAATAAATTATGCATGAACTGGCCTAAGGATTTAAGGGTTTGCATTAAATTAGAAAACATAAATTTTAACACTAGATGTTAAATTTCTATTTTATATTCACTATTGTTTTATATAATATATAGTATTTAACACAATTACATCAGAATTAATTAATTAAATTACTGAAAAATTAATAGTAATCCCTTACTTTACTTTTCAATGAAAAAGTTATATAATTACAGTAATTCATTACTTAGCAATGCATTACACACAACACTGATTGTACCTACACAGAAAAGAATGACCAGCACAGTCTTCAGAATTTCTCCTTCCCCTTCTTTCGCTCACTCGACATTGTGTCGAATGAAGCGACACTAGGGGTCTTTCTTGAAGGCCTCAGTTACCTCTGAATTTGAGAAAATGCCAATGAGAAATTGGCAGACAGAATTTGTATGTCCCTCCCACGGTCCATTCAGATTTTTTTTCGGAGTCGAGCGGTTGTTCGATCAGCGAGCTGAGATCACTTCAGGTCCTCTAACCTCTGCTTTCTTCTTCTCTGCACTCCAGTGCAGCCTTTGCCCCTGGGCGCTTTGACAGCGCTTGTGAAAGTGTATATTTTCCTCAGAGCACACACAGCAGGCGCTGAACATCCTTTTCAGGACATGTCTTTTTAAGATGCCCTTCCGCCTCTGTGTAGTTCGACGGGTTGGGAAGTGAAAGCATCTCTCCGCTCCTGACGGTCATAGATGCTGCCTAATGTGTCTGGGCCATGATCATACTGAGGCAGCGTTTGTGTATGGTTCTTGTTCTCACTACGAGAACTTAACCATGGCAACATTGCGGTCACGGCTTTCCTTCCTGAAAAGGAATGCCACTCCAGCCGCCCCCTGCGTCGCTCCTTCTTCCCACGTGATTGAGGACGACCCGGCTGGTGATGGAGGCGATTTGGGGATGGCAGCGGGCTCGGTTTCACCCGGTAAATCCCCACAAACCACCCGCCCCCCCGGCACGCTCGTTGACTTCTGTCTGGACTCAAGGTGAGAGCGGCTCACCTCATGGGCAGTCTCAGAACGCTCGGCAGAATTCGCCGCTGCATCAGAGAGCGTCCCGGTATCTGACGCGGAAGACTCGACTGGGCTGCCACCTTCGGGTCGGCCCGCCCAGTCTGAGGCTGATGCCCAGATGGCCGACATGATTGCCCGGGCCGCCTTGAGCATGGGGTTGGCTGGAACCCTCCGTCCTCCCCGCAGCCCTCATGGCTAGATGATTGGTTCCTCGGGTCCGGGCACCACTCAAAGCCAAGCCCCCCGGGCGCCACTCAAAGCCAAGCCCCCCCTTCTTCCCGGAGGTGCACGATGAGCTGACGAGGTTGTGGATGTACTCTGATGTCGATCTCACGGCAATCCAGCACCAAACACTGGCAGTCCCGGCACCCCGGACGCGGACCCCTCGCCTTCGGACCCACGACTGCTGTCCAACGGCTGGCCGGTTCTGACGAGTCCAGAGAACACCAACACAGGAACTCCTCCTCTGTCACAAACCCGCCCCCTACTGGGTGTGCAGAGGTAGGTAAGTGCTTTGTGTCCTTTCTCAGCGCCAAAGCCCTGGGACGCGCTTTTGCCCCCCGACGTAACACTACCTGCTCCGCCCCGCTGCGAAGCCCCGCCAGGTATGTCAAAAACAATCCTCCCCTTAGTGCCCCACACATGGAGCTTGGACGCATGGCTTTCACTTCACAACCCGTCGCATTGGTTGGTCAGGACCATCTGACTCAGCTACTCGATTCAGTTCGCCAGGCCCCTGCCCCATTTCTGTGGTATCCGCTTCACCTGGAAAACACCAGCACCCTACGTGTGGAGATCGCGAACATTTAAATCAAAGACATGATAGAGCCTGTCCCTCAAGCCAAAATGAAGAAGGGTTTCTACAGCCCTTACTTCATCGTATCCAAAAAAGGCAGTGGCTTGTGACTGATCCTGGACCTGCGAGTTCTCAACTGGGCCTTGCACAAAATCCCATTCAAGATGCTCAAGCAGAAACACATTCTAACATGCGTCTGGCATCTGGATTGGTTCACAGCAGTAGACCTGAATGACGCGTATTTCCACGTCTCTATCTTGCCTCGACATAGATCCTTCCTTCAGTTTGCGTTCAACGGCCAGGCTTATCAGTACAAGGTCCTCCCCTTTGGCCTGTCCCTGTCCCCTCGTGTCTTTATGAAGGTCGCAGAGGCAGCCTTTGCCCAGCTAAGGGAAGTAGGCATCTGCATACTCAACTACCTTGACGACTGGCTCATCCTAGCCCACTCTCGAGAGTTACTATGCGCTCACATGGGACCAGATGCTCAGGCACCTCAGGCTTCAGGACAACTGGGAAAAGAGCAAGCTCGCCCCGGTTCAGAGCATCTCTTTTCTCGGCATGAAGTTAGACTCTGTCTCAATGACAGCGCGCCTCACCAATGAGCGAGCGCTGTCAGTGCTGAAATGCCTCACCTTGTTCAGAGGTTTCTCCTGCTACTTCGGGGCAAGCACGTCTTGATCCATTCAGACTGCACCACCACGATAGCGCACATAAATCGCCAAGGTGGCATGCGCTCTCGTCACAACTCGCCTAACATCTCCTCCTTTGGAGCCAGCAGCGACTGACCCATATCCCGGGCAGCCTCAACATGGCAGTGGACGCGCTGTTGCGAATGGGTACGCTCAGCGGAGAGTGAAGTCTCCACCCCCAGGTGGTCCGGCTGATTTCGGAGTGGTTCAGCAAAGGACAGGTAGACCTGTTCGCTTCCCAAGAGACCTCCCCCTGCACGCTCTGGTACTCCCTAGTGGAGGCTCCCCTCGGGACAGATGTGCTGGCATACAGCTGGCCCCAGGGGCTGCACAAGTATGCATTTCCCCAGTGAGCCTACTTGCACGGGTGCTGTGCAAGGTCAGGGAGGATGAGGAACAAATCACTCTAGTGGCCCCCTATTGGCCACACGGACTTGGTTGTCGGATCTCATGCTCCTCGCGACAGCTACTTCCACATGTTGCCTGAAAACACATGTGGCCTGAAAACCCATGTAACGTGTTCGCCACATTTAACCTCCCCCCAGCCTGGGCAGGATGTGGTCTCCACGGGGTCTTTTCCCCCTGAAAGTATAGGAGTTGGAAAAGAACGCCTTCCCCGATGCGTGTTATAGCGTTAAATGTCCCCAGCCACTTTAACTCTATGCGAGAAACAAAGAGAGAGAAAAGGCGTGGCTAGCGCGAACTGCTCCCATGCTTGGCATGTCACTCGTTCCCCCCCTTCAGGGATGCCAGGAACATAAAAAGTTCATGACGTTTTTATGGGGTGTTGGGGAAGGGTAAGTGCAGTCTGATGCAGCCTGCTGCTTTGGCACGCACCTGCATCAGCAGTTCACGTACACGGTTCGGTGCATGGCTTGATTGAATAGGGACCCCTAGAGTTGCTTCATTCGTCACAACGTCGAATGAGCGACAGAAGGGGAACGTCTGGGTTACTATTTTAACCCCTGTTCCCTGATGGAGGGAACGAGACGTTGTGTCCCCCCGACCACAATGCTGTACCGAGCTACTGTAACGGCCGAACCTCATTCTCGGCTCCTCAGTGCAAAACCTGAATGGACAGATGCATGATTCCCTCCTTTTATACCCATATGTCCAGGGGAGGGACATGCAAATTCTGTCTGCCAATTTCTCATTGGAGGATTAAGAGGTAACCGAGGCCTTCAAGAAAGACCCCTAGTGTCACATCATTCGACAAACCGTCTCGTTCCCTCCATCAGGGAATGGGGGTTACAATAGTAACACAGACATTTTGTGTTCCACAGACCAAAGAAATTCATATGAGTTTGGGAAGATGTAAGAATGATGATAGAATTTTAATTTATGTGTGAACTATTCCTTTAAGGCCTTAATTTGTATTTTTTTTTCTAATGTGTGTTTCCTAATAATCCCACACTTTCCCGTAATGAAAAGATTGCTCTGTAAACAAAAAGCTTTATTAAATTTTTTTTCTTTTTTCCTCATACCCGTCCTTTGCAAAAGCATTTGAACATTTTATATGAACTGAAAATATGTTTTTTCCACATGATTAACAAATAAAAGTAATCTCATAGTAACACTTGGAGAAAAAAAAAATCAGGACTACATGTACCAGAATGCATTGTGATACAAGCAGGAAACAACAACAACAACAACAACAACAGCAACATCTGACTTGTCTAGACTCGTTTAACTGCAGAACTGGTACCATCGTTGCTCTAATATTTCAAGGTTCTACATTATAATTTCATATCACATATGAATAATTTCTGTTGCTCTTTTGAAAAGTAAAGTTAAAAATAACATGGGAATAAGTAAAATATAAAAGTTCCAACAAACATTTAAAAAAAAGTTATTCTGTTTCCGTTCTCACAGATGATCCATGCCGGCTTGCCTTGAAATGTTCGTGACATATATTTTTTTCACAGTCACAAAACGATTCCAACGTACAAATATTCCCACATCTTTATAGTCTCTCCTCTCTTTTAATTGTTTTATTTTTTCATGAAATTGTCACAAAAGCAGAAGTGCTATGTGGTTTTTTAATCCCTCCATTGGAGTCTTGGTCTTTGTTTTATTGTTATGCAGCGTTCTATTTGCAGTGCAAGGCCTCAGTCTGCCAGTCCTTACGCCGAAGCCTGTGATGTCACAGTGACCAGGCGCTCAGGGTCCTGAGGCCTCTGGTTCAGCGACCCTCCTCAGCACAGATAAAGGGAGTAAGTGCAAGTGTGTGAGATCTATGCGTGACGGGTCAGCACATAGAAAAAGACCACATTCAGAATGACAGAGAGAGAGAGCAAGAGAGACAGATACAAAGAGAACAAGAGAGCGAGACAGGCTGGGACTAAAGTTAGAAAGCCGACCTGAAAAACACAAACACTTGATTGACACAGACATCCCTCTTCCACTTGGCACTGTAACTTCGTAACTACAGACAAACTTATTTCGGATTGAGCACCAGTGAAAAAAGGCAATTTTAAACTATTTTTTTTAATCTACTCAACATTCTGACAAAAAGATCATAATAGAAAAATCTACACTGTTGTCTGTCACATTACCTTCCCTCCCCTGATTCCAAAAGCCAGTAATGTTCAATGATTACATGTAATCTCTTACCAAAGCCAATTTTCCCCTCTCTTCCCCTATTAAAAAAAGTTTAAGTAGTGTCTTTGGCAGATTCACAGATATATCTTTCTTCTTCTCTCAATGAGTAATGGAACATTCTTTTACAGTAATTTTGTAAGGGCTGTAACTGCTCTGTACATCAGTTTATATGCAAACATAAGCATATACGCGCACCCACGCACAGACGGGCACAAACACACATGAACACAAGCAGAAGCACTCAGGAAAAATGGAGCTCAAATGTCAAAGAAGGCTCAGGTTGGTGGTAAACACAGAGAAATGGTGGAATTCACATAGCAGTCGATTGAATCTGATGCTTGACAGATGGATGAAGGTGGGATGTCTGAAGAAAGTAGAACACTTTAAAAAATGCTGGCCACTTCACATGCTCTGTCTTTTTCAGTAGAGTAAGCGTGCCAATGCAGGTACACCCATATTTGTGCTGGGCGGGGTATATTGTTATTAAGAATCATGGTTGGTTAGAGGACATCCTGCAGGGCTGAATAGGGTGGTGACAAATCCGTATCAGCAGTACAATGAGCGGGTAAAGAGCATCGCCGATGTGGCATGATGTGGGATGAGGTGGGGCATGTTGGGAGGTCATGTCAGTGGATTATAATGCTATGAAGAACACAAAAGCAGAAGAAATGGAAGCATGAGCCACAGGCTGGGCGTTAATTCACAACCACCACCACTGGAGTCATCTGTCAGGAATGGCTCTGGAGATTCATACAGAGAGTCATCTGAGAGAGAGAAAGAGAGAGAGAAATAAACTATTAAACATTAATAAAGTTTGCATGTAGCACCTTTGCCCCTTCCTGTCTGCTCCATATTACTTAAGAATTCCATTTTACATTTTTAAAAATGTAAAAGCTTGTTCAAATGTGACTATCTGTTTGGTGTAGATTTAAAGGGATAGTTCACACAAAAATGTTAATTCTCTCATTTACACACCATCATCCCATCCCAGATGTGTATGACTTTCATGACGCTCTGTAGGTTCTCACAATGCAAATTAATGGGTACCAACATTTTGAAGCTCCACTTCAGAAGCAATTTTATTGGTGAGAAACATAAATATTTAATTCCCACATTTACTTTCACATTCTTCTACTTTTGTTTTTGGCAATATGCATTCTTCATGTATATCAGCACCTACTGAGCATGGAGAAGAATTTATAGTAATAAAGGACTTAAAATGTATCTGTTTCTCAACCACACCTATAATATCACTTCAGAAGCTATAGATTTAAACACTGGAGCAGTATGTATTACTTTTATTCTGCCTTTTTGTGTTTTTTGGAGCTTCAAAGTTTTGGTCAGCTGAAATATACTTTTTAAACTATTTGTTTGTGTTCAGCAGAAGAAAGAATGTCATACACATCTGGGATGGCATGAGGGTGAGTAAATAAAGAGTGAATTTTCATTTTTGGGTGCACTATCTCTTTAAGGTTTAGTCCTACACAGTGGACCTTTCACCTTTGAAAATGCAGCGATATGTGTCATGAACCACGTAATATTTTATATATAAATAATTTAGCCACAGTCAGATCATTTTCATGAGCTCAGGCTGCATGTACAGTAACAAAGTAGTTCATAGTGGGTAGGTGCAGTAGTTAACAATTAATATGGATTTAGCCTTTTTGCCATTTGCTATTGTCGTTTGTTTTTCCACAAATGAAAAACGAATGCACACCTCAAAAATCCAATGAGTGGTCAGGTTCCTGGGTAGCTCAGAGAGTAAAGAAGCTGCCGGTTACCCCTGGAGTCATGAGTTTGAATCCAGGGCATGCTGAGTGACTCCAGCCAGGTCTCCTAAGCAACCAAATTGGCCTGGTTGTTATGGAGGGTAGAGTCACATGGGGTAACCTCCTCATGGTTGCTATAAAGTGGTTTGCTCTCGGTGGGGGATGTGGTGAGTTGTGCATGGACGCAGCGGAGGATAGCGTGAAGCCTCCACATGCTCTATGTCGCCGTGGTAACGTGCTCAACAAACTATGTGATAAGATGTGCGGGTTGACGGTCTCGGTTGTGGAGGCAACTGAGATTCGTCCTCCACCAACTGGATTGAGGTGAGTCACTACGCCACCATGAGGATTTAGAGTGCATTGGGAATTGGGGAGAAAAAATATATCATACTAGTGCTATATTATTTTTACTTTGACATAGGACACATTAATACTGAACTTGAATACTGCAGTATGTAGTATGGAAAGAATGCTAAATGGGATGCAGGTTTTGTGTAAAGCTCCTCACTTGTTTATTCTCACTTTGGTAGCCCCTGGTCCATCATTGTACTATTGCTCAGCCTGCCTTAGATTGGACTGAATTTTTCTCTTTAAGTTCACCGGTTCCCTTTACTTGATCCCTAAAGATATTAAAATGTGGTCTGGGGTTTAGATGAACCCCTTTCTCTAAAACAATATCAGGGACTCTACCCCTACAAAAATAATCAATTGCATTGTGGGGTCGTGCTGAATAAAAATCTTTTCACTGACAGGCATCTATAGTTCTCAAATCTATTCACAAGATATGCACACATAAATATTTAATGATAACATGAGGCCCAAACCCCAATAAAACAACATTCAGGCCTTTGCAACAGCTTGCTACAACTCTGAAGGCCAACGGCGAATTAAGGATAAGATTCACTCGCTGGTTTCTTTATAAATTTGAACTGCTGAACAGTGCGACTGATCTTGCATGAGTTTTTTTTTAATTCTCTCAAATGCTCATGAGATTAAATCATTGCGAAAGGCACTGTACATTATCTCTGAGGAGATGGATGGCACTGTGAGTGCACTTGTAAACAGATAAATGATAGAGTGAGAGTGGCATCGTTATTTTTAATTTGCATGTGATTGTCTAAACTGCTCTCTGGAACGGACCGCTTTTGTTTGCTAACAATTACATCATGAAAATGGGCTGTCATTTGAGTTGAAGCTTCTTCTAAAAATGTACACAACTCCTTAAACATGACTCTGGGAAATAGGCAGCCTAATCTCATGAAAATAACATGACTGTAGCAACATATTTTGCAAAATTATATTACTTATTACATTATAGGAATCAAGGCATTTCAGAGGTAAAATGTCCACTGTGTGGTGCTAAAAGCGAGTTAAATGTTCTTCCAAACCGAAGAGGTTAAGGTCAATGCTCTATCAAGTTTTAAAACAAAAAACCTACCTTATTATCATAAACCTTAAACCAACCTAAATCTAACTAAACTTAACCCTAACCTAACCAATAGTGTCATACTTTAAAAAGCAAATGCAAAAAAAACAAAAAACAGATGAGTTAGGTTAACGCTCTATCGTGTAAACAAAACCGATGTCCCTATCCAAAAATTTACACCTAACCGATAGTGTAATAAAAGCAAATGTGAGGTGACAATTGCAACTTAATGTAGTTGGTTATGTAATTCAAATGTTAAAATGTGTTGTCTTTCAAGTCATGTGCCATAGTAAAAAATGTTTGTCATTAGATAGCATTGTGTGAGAAACAGGGCGAAAAGTGTTTATGTTCTGATAACCTGCATTTTGCATTAGTAACTGTATGTGTAAGTAAATGAAAGTCATTGTTGTTGTAGCACCTCAAGTGTTTATTTAACCAGGAAACTGCTGTGATATGTAGAAAGAGGCACGTAAAACAAATTTTGTTTCTAGATAACGTGATTCTAGTATTGAATCATTCTGATTGTGAATCCAATGCGACTTTACGATTCCAGTTCCTTAATGATTCCTTTGCTGATTTTATACTTTTGACAAGCAAAGAATAAATGGCATGAGTTTATTTAATAATTCAAGCCACTCTGTATCTTTTCACATCCACCTCTTTTGGCTAGACCTGCATTTTACTCCAGACAGTTTCCCAGGTTTAAGCGCTCCTTGACGTTGAGCAGGTCTACATGGGATAAATGCAAAGACAAAGTGTTTATTAAAACCTGGCTTAGTGAGCACATTTACTGGACGAGTCTGACAAGAGTGATTTCAACATTGTTACTCGTAACTGCTGTGCCTACCTATCACGAGGGGTTATACAAACCATGGCCTCCCTGTTTAACTGCAGGGTATACTGGTGTCTGCAGATCATGTGTGAGAACCCCCTGCAGGTCTCTTGGCGTCCGGGCCTGCTTGCCTTGATTAGTTGCAGGTCAAAGTTTTTTGATTGTTATCTGACTCGTGTAAGATGAATAGCTTCCTACAGCGAGTGCCCCCAAGGGGCAACACTATCTCTCTACCGTTTCTTGTATCGTGAATGATCAGACCCATAAAACCTTTGGCCCCATAAAACAAGCTGTCTTAGTCATCAGTGGAGGTCCAGGGCAATGGGAATGAAGTTCCTGAACATAAATTAAGCAAAGCGGAGGATTTCAACCATCACTAGAGTTAATACATCTTTTCAAAGTATTCCCAGGGTTGACTTGCTGGGTTGAATCAAGCTGGACATTTGGATGTGAAATTTCTGGAACAGTCTTGCAAGTATCACCGGGTCTGGTATATAAATAAAAAAATAAAAAATGATAGAGAGCGGTCAAAATGCACAGACAAGGAGACATACTCACTTGTAGGCTTGACGTACACCTTTAATTTCAAACATGGCTTCCCAGCGAGATTGGGGTGTGGTGAGGCTGTAGAGAATGAGAGAGACAAGGAGATAAAGAGTGTTAAAGTTTACAATAATTAGTGTTTTTTTGCAAAGGTAATCATATCTGCTACTACTGGTCATTCTTGGGGTTAGGAATGTGAACAAAACCATCCACAACACACTAGCATTGCAGTCTTTTGCACAAGTGAGTTTTGAAACAGACACAACATGACTGGAGAATAAGACACACATTTCCTTTACTTCCTACCACACACACACACATACTACTACTACTAAAGTCAAGTCATTTTATTTGTATAGCGCTTTTCACAACACACACCATTTCAAAGCAGCTTTACAGGAAATTATGCGGTAACAAAAACGAAAAATAAAAAATGAAATTGTAATATCTATAATATCTTAGTGATAATTGTGTAGTTTGATTAAATATGATTGTAAAATGTGTATTGAAATTAAATAATAATTGAATTTAGAACTCCTGTGAGCAAGTTGACGGCGACTGTGGCAAGGAACACAAAATTCCATAAGATGTTGGTTAACAGAGAAAAGTAACCTTGGTAGGAACCAGGCTCACTGTGGGGGCCACATGAATATAATGCCAATATTAGTTACTACTACTACTACTACTACTAAAGTACTCTTCTGTTTAGAGAAAGCACTTTGACTCTGTTCCCCTTTAAAAGTGTAACTTCATTCTGGCACTAGTTTCCCCTCATCTCCTTCAAAAGCACTCAAATGGATTTTTGGCTCATTTGTTAAGATCACAAATGGAAAACAAATCACAGTTTTCGCCATGACACAGTTTCAACCTGCTCTTTACATACATAAAAATTCCTGCAGCAATTACCACAAATCACTCTGCAGCTCAGCTAATGGAAAGCTGATAGGTTCCACACAAAAAGCTTCTTTTGGGTTCATTTTGCTCTAACAGGTGCTCTTAAGTGTATGAACATAAAATTCAGTGTGTTGTCATGCTGTAAAAACAACAACAACAAAAAAACAAAACAAAAAAAACAAACAAAAAAAACACATTACAACCCCAAAATATAAAGGTTGGATATTTTTTAAGTGAAAAACTGGAAATAGTAATTTTATTCATAATTTTTACATAATATCTTTAAATTATTTGATGTCAATAACCTGGCAAACTTGGACAAATCCAGTGATTATTTCACCCTCAAAAGCACTCGTATTAACGCGGAACCTTGTGTCACGATTCTGTTTTGCAGGCAGACTAAAAAGTCCTATGTGCTTCTACTTGCTTAAGTTCAATCAAACTAGCAAATCAGATTTGAGCTGAGTGTTTCGAGAAATTATTTTCAAATTTTCTGTGCTATGTGCATCAGACGGTTAGTGCATGGTCTGTGAGCATGTCTTCAGAGGCTTAGACTTAGTACCATGGTAATACACTGTTTTTAAACAAGTGATAATACCATGTTTTTATGTAGTGTTAGTTCCTTTATAATGTATTTTAAAGGGCACTAAACAGTAAGTACAGTTGAAGTCAGAAGCTTACATACATCTTTGCCAAATACATTTAAACTCAGTTTTAAAATTTCTTGACATTTGATTGTAGAAACCATTCCCTTTCTTAGGTCAGTTAAGGATCATTACTTTATTTTAAGAATGTGAAATATCAGAGAGTAGAGAGAATGATTTATTTCAGCTTTTAATTCTTTTAACACATTCCAAGTGGGTCAGAAGTTAACATACAATTTGTTAGTATTTGGTAGCATTGCTTTGGCAAGTGTTTTGGGAAGCCTTCCACAAGCTTCTCACAATAAGTTGCTGGAATTTTGGCCCATTTGTCTAGACAGAACTGGTGTGACTGAGTCAGGTTTGTAGGCCTCCTTGCTCGCACAAGCTTTTTCAGTTCTGTCCACAGATTTTCTATCAGATTGAGGTCAGGGCTTTGTGATGGCCACTCTAAAACCTTGATTTTTCACTCAACACATTTTGCCACAACTTTGGATGCATGCTTGTGGTCATTGTCCATTTGGAAGACCCATTTGTGTCCTAGCTTTAACTTCCTGGCTGATGTCTTGAGATGTTGCTTCAATATATCCACATAATTTTCCTTCCTCATGATGCCATATATTTTGTGAAGTGCACAAGTCCTTCCTGCAGCAAAGCACCCCCACAACATGATGCTGCCACCCCCATGCTTCACGGTTGGTGCGGTGTTCTTCAACTTGCAAGCCTCGCCCTTTTTCCTCCAAACATAACAACACATATCATAAAAGAAGGATCTTTGTCCCCATGTGCACATGCTTTACTAGTCTAGCATTTTTATGGTGGTTTTGGAGCATTGACTTTGGAGCAGCCCTTCAGGTTATGTCGATATAGGACTCGTTTTACTGTGGATATAGATACTTGTCTACTTGTTTCCTCTAGCATTTTCACAAGGTCATTTGCTGTTGTTCTGGGATTGATTTGCACTTTTTTGCACCAAACTACGTTTGACAGAATGCATCTTCTTCCTGAGCAGTATGATGGTTGCGTGGTCCCATGGTGTTTATACTTTTGTTTGTACAGATGAACATGGTACCTTCAGGCCTTTGGAAATTGCTCCCAAGGATTAACCAGACTTGTGGAGGTCCACATTTTTTCTGAGGTCTTGGCTGATTTCTTTTGATTTTCCCATGATGTCAAGCAAAGAGGCACTGAGTTAAGGTAGGCCTTAAATTTCATCCATAGGTTCACCTCCAATTCAGCACATCTCCTTTCAGAAGCTTATTAGCTAATTGTCTAAAGGCTTGACATAAGTTTCTGGAATTTTCCAAGGTACTTAAAGCCATAGTTAACCAAGTATATGTAAACTTCTGACCCACTGGATTTGTGATATAGTCAATTAAAAGTGAAACAATCTTTTTCTCTCGTCTCATGCACAAAGTAGATGTCCTAAATGACTCGCCTTGAGTTTTAATGACTTCAACCTAAGTTTATGTAAACTTCTGACTTCAACTGTAGTACCATGTTTTTTTGTTTTTTTTTTTGCATGGTTTTACCATGCTTTTTTGGACACGAACAGTACCATGGTAATACCATTTTATTTATTGAAGTATCTTTGATTACTGTGTAAATTACCATGATCCATGAATAATAGTTATGCATCAAAGTACATTATTATAGTACTGTACATTGGCCTTCAAATTTAAACAAACTAATCAGTGCCAAATGACCATGTTCATGCTAACTTTGTAACCCTTAGATAGTTCACCCAAAAATGAAAAGCTCCAAAATGGAGATCAAGTCAGCATAAAAGTAATCCTTAAGACTTCAGTGGTTAAATCAATGACTTCTGAAGCGATCCAGTTGGTTTTTGGTGAGAACAGATTGAAATATAAATCCTTTTTCATTTTACATCTTGTCATTACAGTCTCTAGGCACAATTATGAAAGCTCAATTACACTTCCTAGTGCTTAACACATACTCAGAGTGCTAGATGGAGCTATAGTAAGTGTAATTGAGCTTGAAATCAAGATCGCCAAGGAGACTACAATCAAGATGTAAAGTGAAAAAGGAGATATATTTTGATCTGTTCTCACCCAAAACCAACTGGATAACTTCAGAAGACATGGATTAAACCACTGGAGCCTTATGGATTACTTTTATGCTGACTGTATCTCATTTGTGGAGCTTTAAAGTGCTGGTCACCATTCACTTGCTATAGACCTACAGAGCTGAGATATTATTCTAAAAATCTTAATTTGTGTCCAGCGGAAGAAAGAAAGTCATATACATCTGGGATGGCATGGGGGGTGAGTAAATGATCAGAGAATGAAAGTTTTTGGGTGAACAATCCTTTTAAAGCTGCAATCTTCTGCAGGTTTCTTGTTTTTGTGTTGCGAGTGAGTGTTTATGTATGCATGAAAAAAGCAACATCAAAGGTTTTTCAAGAATGTATTTCTATGAACAGAGGGCTGTGCATGTGTGTGTGTGTGTGTGTGTGTGTGTTTTGAGTGTGTTTGAAATACCCATTTGCTGTATTCATTCACACAGGCCTGTGAGAATGTCACAGTTGCCATTCACTCAGTCACCCTTTCTGGAGATTTGGGGCGGGGTCACCCCAAAGGTGATGGACATCTTCTTTTGTTAAGGGATCACTAAACTAAGCCTCGGTCACCCCCCCGTAACCTGCTGACCCTCTCTGGCAGACCCCTTTGCTTCATAACCCCAGGGGCCATGACAGCAACAATATTGATAGTAGCCAAACACTTCTCTGGAGGAGGAGACAGCCTCGTCTGATGAATAGCCAGACTAAGTACTTCTCAACCCAGGCCGCTGTCTGGAACAAAGAGTGCACAAAAGTGGGTCTTGCACCAAGCGACAAGGCAGACTGTATTAAAAACAACTCAGGACAGGCATATATATATATATATATATATATATATATATGATGAACATTGAAACATGAACATTTGGTTTAAAGGAATAGAAAACATAGAAAAGGTTAAAAAAAAGTATAAAATAAAATAAATAAATAAATTATCACACTAAAATCATGTTAAAACTTATAATATTTATATTTCGTGGCTATACTTTTGAAATGGTGAATATTTTAATGTTTACAGATCGGCCCCGTTCACTTCTATTGTAAGTGCCTCACTGTAACCCAGATCTTTTTTTACATTTAAGGAAGAGACAAGTCTATGTTAATTTTTGTTGTAATCAACATTATGCCACAAATGCTGTTGATTGAGCAAAACTTGTTTAACATATCCCTATTTGTTCCTCAAAAAAAGAATAAGAAAAAAAGACAGTAAACTGACAGGTACAGTAAATTAAATCCAAACCCCATTTAGACCAGGTGTTTTACTGGTGCTGATGAAAGTTATCATAATTAATTATCTTTATTTTCGGGTAGTGAAAGTTGATATCACTCTTCTGAGCATAGAAATATTTTAATACTCAAGCCTGCTCATTATTTCTGGCCTCTAAATCTTTGGCTCTTACAGACAACAGATGGCCATGAACCATTAGAAATGACTCCTCAAACCGATTATTAGGACAAATGTGCTTTTAGCATTCAAAAGAGCAATTTGTGTGCCTATACTTTTAGGATCAGGTGTCCTGACACACAATGAGATTGTTATAATGTGGAGCAGAGCTACAGGTTGCTATGTCCCCCTTGAACCTGAAACCTCTGAACCTCACGTCGAGGGTAAAGGGGAGGTGATGTGTGCTGCAAATTCATGGGAATGGTTCATTGGACATAGAGGTACAACGCAAGGGTTTGTGAAAGTAACACTCCATCTCTGAGAGATTTTTCAGCAATGCACTCTGATGTAGACATCCATTGTCCAATGAGAATTGAGGAGAGGCGGGTCCTGTAGTGCTTTTAAAAATCAAAGCTTATCCATTTGTCAAAAGCTCAGTCAGAGCTTTCTTTAGTGAGTAGGTGCCCTAAAGCAGCCTGGGACACACTAAGGAGTTAGGGCAGGTGCTAAAAACCATGCTATTCAATTTAATTTCAACTGAACTGCATTAATTTATCATGAAAAGCTGCATTCTTTTTTAACACGCAAACATTTTCCTTCTCTTTTCTCAAAGCAAGGATAAACACACTCGCACACACACACACACACACACACACACACACACACACGCACATATGCACGCACGCACAAACACACACACGCACGCAAGCACGCACACACACACACAGACAGACAGACAGACAGAAAAAAGGATAGATGAAAGTAAAAAAAAAAAAAAGAGTTAAAATTGCCTCATTAATACATCCTGCGTGTTGCCCTAAGCCTTTTTCTTTTGCATGCGCCCAGCAGGAGCCCTTTTTATCAGGCCAAAGGACACCTTTCACAGGACCATTAGTGAAAAAGGGACAGATGCAACCCGGCAAATTCCCCCCCCATCATGCAACTGAGAAAGAAGAGGAGGATAAAAAAAAGTTAAATCACTAAAAAGTACATTAAAAAGTAAATCACTCGCTCTGTTCGGCCAGGCAAAGTTCTGACCTTAAGCAGGTGGGCGGGAAGCCTCCAGAGGACGAGGTGTCAGGCCTATCGTCCAGGTGCCATCCAGAGACAAAAAACTCCCTCTCTAGGTTAATGGCTTTTAGCTGTTGTTATCTGAAAAATGGTAATGACTGGCACCCCTGAAGTTGCGAATGCAATTACCCCCATCAGGATCCCTCTGTTAAATATGATTTGACCAATCAGCATAATTTGGACAGTTACGCCTGATGGCCTTGGACACTGGCTTTGCACTGATCTCACCCAGAGCAGCAAAGTGCGCAGCTAATAGTGCACATGGCATTCAACAAATTTACATTTTCATCAAGTGGAGAGATCAGGACACACCCAAACTCTGCACATAATGACTCCGACACAGACCCAGGGGAGCTCATGGGTAGAACCGGACTTTCCACCCAGACTCCACCTGATTAATTTTCCAGACATACAAAATGCTGTAATAAAATTCTGAAACTTTCTGCCATGAATGTGACTTCAGCTAATACAATAAAAAATGTCAGACATTTAAATGACAGTAATAACTGATTTTTAGTCTATTTTCATTCGTTTACAATGTCTGTCACAAGAAAAAAAGAGTGTTCCTCTTGGCATTGTGTACCAAAAATTTATGTTTTGACATTGCACAGATATATTTCAGGCAAAACTTGCTTATATGAAGGTTTACAATCAAAACAACATACAACAGACTAGTGCTTTCCTCCAGTGTACATCTTGGTAATTAATTATATTATGCATGAATTATTATTAACTATTTACTGAAAACTGGGTTACAGTATATTTTATCATGTTGCCATTACATAGCAGCTTTGCATAGTGATTAAGAACACCCTTTACTCATGGTAATATCAACAAAATGCATAGCCCCTATTGGTTTATTGCTTTATTATGCAATTGTTTAAATGTAACACATGCTACTGTATGCAAATGGTAGTTGAAAAATTAACAATGTTGTGTGTGGTGTGGGAAACTATGTAGAAAAAACATCTTGGTTACTATCGTAACCTCCGTTCCCTGATGGAGGGAACAAGATGTTGTGTTGATGTAGTGACACTAGGTCGCTCTTGAGAGCCTCGAACACCTCTATTCTTTTGAGAAAAGGCCAATGAGAATTTGCGAGTGGAATTTGAACATACGGAAACATATGGGTATAAAAGGAGAAGGATTCTCATTCAGGTTTAGTGCTGAAGAGCCGAGACAAGTTCCGTCCCTTTCAGCAGTTAGTATAGCGTTGTGGCAAGAGGGACACAACGTGTCATTCCCACCATCAGGGAACGGAGGTTACAATAGTAACCAAGATGTTCCCCTTCTGTCACTCACTCAACGAAAAATGGTACAACAGCTGAACCGTGTTACGTGAACTGCTGATGGAGGTGCAAGCAAGCTGCTGTGTGCGTAATAGCAGGTGCATCAGTCTGCACGTAACCTCCCCCAACACCCCAAAAAGACTTCATGTAGTTCCCCACATCCCTGAGAGGGGGAAGCTCCCGGTGGGGGTCTCAGTGATCACGTAAGAATCTGCCAGACCAATTTCCAGGAAAGTGTTGCTGACAGAAAACACTTGCAGGTCCCCAACCCTCTTGAAGGAGGTGAGTGCAATCTGGAGGGTCATCTTCAAGGAGAGGGCTTTCAGCTCGACTGACTCTAGCAGCAAAAAGGGGGCTCCCCGAAGGCCCAGGAGGACTGTGGAGAGATCCCATGAGGGGAAGTAGCATGGCCTGGGAGGATTCAGCCTCCAGGCGTCTCTGAGGAACCTAATTATCAGGTCATGCTTCCCTAGGGACTTACTGTCCACTGCGTCATGGTTGGCCGCTATAGCACCTACATATACTTTCAAGGTGGAAAGGACAGCCGTCCTTCCAGACTCTCCTGCAGGAAGGAAAGCACTTACCTGACTGTGCATATCTGGTGGTCTTCGGCTCAGGAACAACACAAATTCACGTACAAGCACCACTTCAGGGCATAAAGATGCCTCGTAGAGGGAGCTCTGGCCTGAGTGATCGTGTCTACCACTGCTGGTGGTAGGCCACTTAGGTCTTCCACGTCCAGTCCAAGGGCCAAACGTGGAGGTTCCAGAGGTCTGGGTGCCAGATGGTTACACCATCCCTGAGAAGGACAACACATTCTCACACCCAACTCGTCACATATTGACACTTTTGACAGGATCCCTTGGCGTCATATTTTAACGGCCTGGGTATACATTTGGCGTCATTTTTCGACGCGTTGGGTAGTCTTAACCAAAACCGCATTCAAAGGTGAGTTTAACAACGCTCCACGGCGTGTGCAAGTAAGGAGTTTAAGTGTTTTCTTAGGTACTGGTAACTAGAGCATGCTGGATAACGTATTTTTATCGGAGGTTTGTTGATGTTAATAAATATATATAATATGCTACGATTATGTTCAATTAATCAAAGTTTTTTATATTTTTATTTTTATAATTTTGTTCAATTAATCAAAGTTTTTTATATTTTTATTTTTAAAATCCTCTATAGAAATCTATCAGACTACCCAACGCGTCGAAAAATGACGCCAAAGGTATACCCAGGGCGTTAAAATGTGACGCCAAGGGGTCCTGTCAAAAGCGTCAATATGTGACGAGTTGGGTGTGAGAATGTGTAGAGAAGGAAGGTCCTTCCTCAGGGGAATCTTCCAGGGAGGTGCTGTCACGAGGTGCTGTCACAACCAAGTCTGGGTGGGCCAATATGGGGCCACGAGGGTGACTCGTTCCTCATACTCCCTGAGGGTAGGCTCACTGGCAGGAACTCATATTTGCGCAGCCCCTGGGGCCAGCTTTGTGCCAGCATATCTGTCCTGATGGGCTCCTGTCTGGGAATACCAGAGCGGGCATTGGGAGGATTCCCGGGAAGTGAACAGGTATACCTGTGCTTTGCTGAATCGACTCCAAATCAGCTGGACTACCTGGGTCCACTCTCTGCTGAGTGTCGGGAGCCATGACAGCACGTCCACTGTAGCGTTGAGGCTGCTCGGGATGTAAGTGGCCCGCAGCGACCTCAGCCACCACTGACTCCAAAGGAGGAGATGGCGGGTGAGTTGCGACATGCGAGGAGCGTGTACGCCGCCTTGGTGATTTATGTAAGCTACTGACGCTGTGTTGTCCAACCGGACCAACACATGCTTATCCCAGATCAACGGCAACAGGGCAGTTGATGTGCCAACCCAGTCACAGTCCTGTCAAGGAACCAGCATCTGCGTGCCCTTTGCACACGGTGTCCCAGCCCAACCTGGATGTGTCTGTGGTGACCATGATGCATCTTGACACCTGCTGTAGTGGAACTCCTGCCCACAAAAACTTGAGGTCTGTCCAAGGGCTGAAAAAGTGCCGGCAGAGCGGCGTGAAAGCTACGCGATGTGTGCCGTGGCGCCATGCTCATCTCAGGACTCAAGTCTGAAGCCAGTGCTGAAGCAGTCTCATATGCATCAACCTGAGCAGCGTGACTGTCATCGAGGAAGCCATATGCTCCAGGAGCCTCTGAAAGTGTTTAAGTGAAACCACTGTCCTCTGCCTGAATGACTTCAGGCAGTTCAGCACCGACTGCGCATGCTCGCTTGTGAGGCGTGCTATCATTGAGACAGAGTATAACTCCATGCCGAGAAAAGTGATGCTCTGAACCGAGGAGAGCGTGCTCTTTTCCCAGTTGTCCCGAAGCCCTAGATGGCTGAGTTACCTGAGCACCACGTACATGTGTGCGCGCAGCAACTCTCAAGAGTTTGCTAGAATCAGCCAGTCATCGAGGTAGTTGAGTATGCGGACACCTACTTCCCTTAACGGGGCAAGACTTTCGTGAAGATGCGTGGGGACAGGGAGAGGCTGAAGGAGAGGACCTTGTACTGATACGCCCGGCCGTCGAAAGCAAACTGCTGGAAAAAAAGGGTCTGGGTCACGAAGGCAGGGGGACCGTGTTCGTGGGGCTCTGGCTGCGAGTGCTCGGTGTCTGTTCACCGTGACAACAGCGGTCATGAACACGATTATGTGACCCAAGGAGTGAAGAAACTGCTCTTTTTTTGGGTACCGCAGCCCGTTTGGGGTGTGGCGAACAAAAAAAGAGAAGGATACAAAAGATTTACTTCCCAGCCCTCCAACGGGGGATGGAGTGGTCTGGATACCAGCTCTGTAGCTGTCTCGCTCCTTGGGTCATCCATCTCAACGGCGCTTAGGAGCCTTCCGGGTCCTCGTGCCATCCTGTGAGACAGGATGCATCTGCTTCCTGCAGGTGGCTCTACGCTGAGGCAGATCTGGGCTCGGGCTGAGGCGGGACCACCTGGGTTTTCGGCACAGGGGGACGCCCTTAGTGAGCAGACAGGGTGCGGGATCTTGAGCCATGTCGGGGCAAGATGTGCTGGATGGCCTCCGTCTGCTTCTTCACCATCGAGAACTACTGGGCAAAGTCCTCAACGGTGTCACCGAAAAGTCCAATCTGAGCGATGAATGCGTTGAGAAAGCATGCTTTGTCGGTATCCCTCATCTCGACCAGATTCAGGTGCTCCTGGACCACCAAGGTATTCATCACCTGCCCGAGTGCTCACGCCATGACCTTTGACCCCAGGGGCAAAATCTGCACTCGTCGTGCAGAAGGAGAGAATGCCACTGGAAATGCGCTGTTTATCCAACAGCATACGCTTCTTAAGAAGCGAATGGAACAGCAGTAGTATTCAGCTCTCTGATAGCACAACCACTCTGTTCTGAAGAAAAAATATGAATGAGAGTGGGCATCCCTTCTCCTTTTATACCCGTATGTCCAGGGGAGTGACATGCAAATTCCACTTGCCAATTCCCATTGGACTTTCCTCAAAAGAATAGAGGTTTTTGGGGCTCTCGAGCGAAACCTAGTGCCACTACATCAACACAAATTCGAGTGACTGACAGAAGGGGAACAATTAATTAAACTCTTGCCAATTTGGATACCCATTCTGCCTACTCTATCTTCATAAAAACTAATAAAATCTCCCCTCAGAAACAAGAGCCAGAGAAATAAAAACAGAAAAATCAGAGAGAAAAACTTGTGACGTCAAAGTCTTTTATATTTACTTCATTATTTACTAACCATTTATAAACAATATTCTACTCCATACAGAATACCCAGTTTAACAAATTGGTTACATATAATTTCAAAAACTGTAACTTCTAATTTTGAGTTTCAGTTGCAAAGTTGTAGTACCATTCACCAAAGACTGACACATATTTTATGTCTTCTTTTTTATACAGCTCTAGAGACCACATTCCAGACTTGAGTACACTGAACTCTGTGGCACATGTTATTGATCAGAGTTTGTTGATGACAGTCTTGTAATATTTGAAGGATCATGTCGTCATGAAAAATGATGGAAAGTTCTGCAAAATCATTTACATTTTTATACATTTACATTTCTGTAATATTAATGACAGAGCTTATAATCAACTCTTGTAAATCTATTGAATCATCATTTGCAGTTTGTTTTATGCAAATTAATTAATATGTTTTTTAAATGCATTAAATGCATAATTTTTTTTTCATATATACATTAATAAATAATATAGTTTGTGTAAAAATGCTGCAGGCATATTCTCTTATGCTAAGTCACAGGCATAAAAAAGAGCTTTTGCAATCATTCATTGTGTAAAGGTTGTAGTTTGGGTTTTTTCATATTTGGTTTCTGACTTGAATGCGTGAAATGTCATTGTACCGAATGCCCAACTTGGATGCTTCCCATGTGCAGTTGAAAGCAGCATAAGAACACATATGTGTTTTTTTTTTCAAAGAATCTTTTTTTATCAGTTTGCCTGGAAACAAAGTCGTGCAATAAACAATGTGGATACAATATGCGATTTTGCAATTTGCAATTTTATTATTCAAATAATAATGGGATTTGCCAAAGTTTACCAGGTAAGTGGCATAAAAGCTTTGAAGAATATTCAAAGTTTTGAGGCACTAAGTAGCGAGTAAAATAGATATCCACAACAAAATTTTATATTCAGCTTTTTTTTTTTGTTGTTGTCTGTGAAACAGTCCGTACTCATTACTCTGGGACTGGCAGAAATTCTGATGACAAAATCTATACACATTTTCCACTATTTTCCCAGTGTTTCCTGTAAAATCGTTGTTGGAGACTGCCACATATGGAAGTATGTCTTTGAAACAAAATAAATTGCACAAATTAAAAAACCCATTGCATCAACAGTACTTACATTTTTTGGTAATGAAATTTCATATAGTTATATAGTATATTTAAGCTGTGAATATTTCTATTACAAAAAATAAATCACACAAAATGTAATCATTAAAAGTTCAATAATAAATATTGACCTTCCAAAGTTCAGTTCCAAAATATAATTTAATTTTTTGTATTTTTTTTTTTGTCTTTATTATTCGACTGGTAATATTTTATCCATTATATTTAGCTTTGCAAATTCATCTCTAAAATTTCAGTGGTTCAAATTCAGTTGGAAATTCAACCTTGTACATCTTGGCATTGCAGGAAAAAAAGTTGCTGTTGATCTACATCAGAGACTATTTAGCAGAGACAAGTCACTTCTATTAAAATGAATAGGAGAAATTTGAACATCCAACAGTCAACGGATGTGGAAAGGAAGTCCCACCTTACTGGTAAAAGAGCCAATCACCTTTTAGATACAGACTTTCCATGTCAGTTAACTCGAGAACACACCTAGAAAACTGCGTTCTTTAGCGTAATCGGAGTTAAAGAAGCACAATTTATGATTCCAGTGTTGTCAGATTTTACTGCAGTTTTGAAATATGTTCTTTGATTTTAATCTCGACCATCTGTTTGGGAGATTTCACTCTTTCCCCATTCAAACTAGGAACTGCAGATAGGAACTGCACTTTCATGACAAGAAATAGCTTCTAGGGAGTGTTCCAAAGATGGCCGCCAGTGGACTGATTTGAAAGACTTTGGCGGAGATCAGAATGGTGTACAACTATACTATTACTATTTCTGCTAAAGACATACTGCAGAAGTAGTACGAGTAGAATGGGTAGTATGCTATTCTGAACTAGTTTAGCCCTAATCTTCATCAACACCTGATTGCACCACTTAGTGGTGAAGCCTAGTAGCAACAAGTGAATATTGTGCATCGAGACTCTAATGCTTTTCCTGCAATACCAGGATGTAGACGGTTGAATTTCCAACTGAATTTAAAACACTGAAATTATAGAGGCGAATTTGTAATGCGTGTGGTTGGTTGCTTTATTTGTCAGTCACTTCCTGTTTAAGTGGGCGGTTCTTGAATAAGCTGCGTCTGTGGCTAGGCCATTTGCTTTTTAGTCAAAAATCTGGATACATGACACTATAAAGAACTAGGTTACTCACAGATGTAATAGTATTCATGGCCTGGTCGGAACTCGAAGCCCAGGGAGAAAGGTGTGAACAGCTGGAACTTCTCAGAAAACTTAAGAGGCCCGTTCGGACTCAGTGGGCGATTGCACTCCCAGCGCTTGAAGCCTTTCATGTGGTGGTTGCAGGTTGTGTAGCCATCATAGTTGACCATGTAAAGGATATATCGTTCCATGCGCTCATGAGAAAGGGGCTCCTCATAGTGTGGACAGTAAATGTCCAGGTAGTCATTGATGGCCACCTCCACTGTGTATTCACCATGCAAGAATCTGAGGAAATAGAGAAAAAACACAAACAATTTAAGATTTTTTGTGTCAAATGCAAGTTTACCATTTGAGATGAACAAAATCTGAAAGTTATGAAAATGAAGATTAAGAAGATTTAAGATCTTTTAACACAAAACTCCATAATTTCATAATGAAAGAGAAATTGCTAGAAGCTCCTGTCACTCATAGTGAAGATATTCTCCATGTTGTCAGTGACAGGATGGGATTGGTGGGAGGGGGGGGGGGGGGGGCTTGGTGCTAAGGGCCAAACTGACTGGAATGACCAAGTGGAGGTGTATGAGCAGAGATTGACAGGGGTTCAGAGTGAGGGAGCCACTTCATTAAGGGGTTTCACATGGTCTGGCTTCAGCCCAGCTCTACTGAAATGAGTTTGCAGGCTGGGGCAATTTAGACACAAATTGAGCACCTGCAGGAAGGTACGAGTGAAGACGCAGAAACTGTAGCCACTTCACTGGAACTGTGAATTAATGTGCAGATGGACCATCAGACATCTGAACACACTAAAGGGTGGATATACAGTGTACACAAAAAGCACTTGGACCCTTAAAAGATTAGTTCATCCAAAAATGTCATCATTTACTAACCCTCAGGTCATTCCAAACCCATATGAGTTTCTTTCCTTCATGGGACTCAAAATGAGGTAGAATGTTAGGAAATGACAGCCTCAGTCAGCATTCACTTTTATTGCATGGAAAAATTATACAATGAAAGTTAATGGTAACTGAGGATGACATTTTGCCTGAACATCTTTTGTGTTCCACAGAAGACAAAAAAACATGACTAGTGTCAAAGTGATTTTTAGCAGATATATGACATCACTGTCCCTTAAATTCAGAGTAACCACAAGTGTTCTTCATTATATTAAAGGCATAGTTCACCCAAAAATGAAAATTCTCTCATCATATACTCACACTCATGCCATCCCAGATGTGTATGAGTTTCTTCTTCTGCTGAACACAGATGAATATCTCAGCTTTATTGGTTCTTTCAATGCAAGTGAATGGTGGCCAAAACAGTGAAGGTCCTAAAAGCAGCATAAAAGTCATCTATAAGACTCCAATGGTTAAATCTGTATCTTTAGAACGATATCATAGGTGAGGGTGAGAAACAGATCAATATTCAAGTTCCTTTTAACTATAAATATCCACTTTAACTTTCACATGTAAATGTCACATGTGGAACCTGTTTAGTTTCACTATCTAAAACTGGAGATTTATAGTAAAAAGGGACTTAAATATGTATCTGTTTCTTAACCACACTTATCATATTGCTTCTGAAGATATGGATTTCCTCAATGGAGTCTTATGGATTACTTTTATGCTGCTTTTATCTGCCTTTTGGACCTTCAAAGTTCAGGACACCATTGACTTGCATTGTATGGACCAGCAGAGCTGAGATATTCTTCTAAAAATCATAATTTGTGTTCATTAGAAGAAAGTAAGTAATACACATCTGGGATGAGGGTGAGTAAATGATGAGATAATTTTTCTTTTTGAGTGAACTATCCCTTTAACTATGGACGTGTTTCGTCAACAGTAAATGTTAAACGGCCAAAGAGTGTCCAAATATTTTTTATCTTAATTTTTAACAGTACATCTATTGGGGGCACTGTACTGTATGTTGAGATATAAATGTGATCTTTGAAAAATATATATTACTGGCATTTGCCAGGTGTTAAAAATAGGTATATTCTCTTCAGTGAAGTCTATATGATTGTCTAACGGAATGATGTGAGTAAAAATAAACATTATAATTGTTTAAAATGTTTAAATATGTCAAATAAAATAAAAATTAATAAATAAAAAGTAACCGAGTAAGCATAATATAGTTGTAGCATAGCGAACATTATTGACTGATACTTAACAAAGATACTCTATAAGGAGGGTAATTCTTCCAACAATCCTGGGGACTTGATTTTACTGGGTCAATGTACAGCATGGTCTAACCTTCCTAACATCTGCATGTGGTTTTCACCTGGCAAGAAAAGAGTGTAGCCTATATTGTAGACATCGACACAGACAAATATGTGTGTGCATGTGTGTGTGTGTGTGTGTACATGAGTCCTTCAAATCCTCTCTTTCTGTTCACAATGTGAAGATACATGAATAAGATCTAACGGCTCCAGCAGAGAGACTCTTATGGTTTGTCACCAGTGCAGATGACACACCTGCTCCACCCTCCATTTTCTATGCCATCAAAGCAGCCCTCTTCACTACAGACACTACAGAACACAAGACAGCCAAACACAAATCAAGTGTTCACACTATGTGAAAGCACATTTAGCAGGATATCAAAGTGAAACAAGGGTGAGATGAACTCAAAAGAAATGCATGAGGACCACAAAAGCCACAACACAAGGATCTCACTATTACATGGTCAAAAGTATGTGGAGAAATGAACATCATACCCATAAGTGCTTTTTGAACATTTGGGATTTGCTCTCATTCAGACACAAGAGCATCAGTAAGGTCAAGCCGATGTTGGGCGATGGGGTCTGGCATGCAGTTGGCGTTCAAATTCAATCCAAAGCATTCAGTGAGATTCAGGTCTGAGCTTTGTGCAGGCCAGTCACGTTTTTCCACACCAGACTCAGTAAACCATTTCTTTATGGAGCTCAAATTGTGCACAAGGCCATTGTCATGCTGGAACATTCTATTTTACAGAAAACATTTGTTTATAGAGATTGCATGGCTGTATGCTTGATTTTTCATGCACCTGTTTGTAATGGGTGTAGCTGAAATAGATAAACCCCCTAATAAGAAGGGGGTGTTCACATACTTTTGACCAAGTAGTACACCAAGTGTTCACTCTAGTTTTAAAACAAACTACTGAACCGCTCTCTCTCTCTCTCTCTCTCTCTCTCTCTCTCTCTCTCAAAAAAAAAAAAAAGAAAATCATATGATATACACAAAAAAGGCAAATGTTGCTTTACTTTGGTGGCTGTGAGGTTAGATCTTCATTAATCAGAAAATCGCTTGGCTCTGTTTTCTAGGGGTCTTTGAGGGGAGAGAGGGCAGGGGCAGGGCTGGGGGTGGGGGTCAAAAGATGGGGGGCTTTGGAGAGAGATTTGGCATCAGATGACAGCTAATCTAGGTCTGGAATTACTGTCAAAGGGCCAAGACAGGCCAAACACCAGCTGTAACAGCAAACGAAGCTTCTCCAGACGTCACTTGCCTTATCACTGTTGTCCAGAAAACAACCCCCTTCACACTGCTTGACTTGATCCCTTTTTATTTTTTCTGTAACTTTCTTCTTTATCCATGAGCAATACTTTAAACCCCCATGCTTATATTACAGTCAACATGGACTACATCAGTGATGCTCTCCTAGTTTGCATCATAGCCATCTTGAAAAAACAGCTCATGTTCATCTTTATCCTGCCTCAGCACAGAGCAACCAAACATTTCTCTCCCTGGCAGCGAAAAATGCTTCGTTCGCTCTGGAGATATATGTAATCCATCTTTTTTTCTACTTGTTTAATGTTTTTTTTTTTTTTTTGCCAGGTTCCCTCTAATCACAGGCTTTGCCAGTAAACGATATCGAGAGCAGAGAGAAGATTAATGGTGAAGGCATTCACCATAGGACCCTCCTGATGTTTACGGTGCTCTAAATTTAATCATCTTGCCATAAAAACATGTGTTAGCGGCCCTTTAATGCAAAGTGCGTTATCATTACTACACATTCCGCGGGTCAGGCATCTTTCTTTCAGATTCATACGGTGCATTATGCCTTAACAAATCGATAGCAATGCCCCGTCCCCGCTTTCACTCCCAGATGTCATTAAATCCGGAGAAGTCGGCCAAATGGTCCGACACACTGAGGCAACACGTCATTCCCCTTTGAGTCAAAAGTATCTCGCTGTAAAAAATGACTTTACAGCCAATGGCTGGTAGATAAGGTATAGCGGATGGGGAGAGATGACAGATGGAAATATCAATAAGTGAGCCCAGAGTGTTTAGAGAGAGCTAATGCATGCAGTTAGGTGAGCACGCTTCATAAATCACACTGTAGTCAGTTCACTGCTCCACTTCACCAAGTCCTCTGAGCACAGTCTTGATCAGACCACCCTGAACTCCTCTCTCGCTCTGCCGCTACATCAACAACTGATCTCACATCAGCTCTAAATGAGTTGTGTAACTTCCCTTTCGCAGAGTGAGATTTTCATTACAGGTTTACATTCTTTAAAATAAAGGGTATGGAAGCAAAAAGGGTTTTGCAGACTGATGCCATGAGAAAACCTTTTTAAAAATGTCATAAAGCACTTTGGCAAATCATAAAAGAAATCTCTTTAATGTCTCAGTTTTATTCTCCTAGACAGCAATGAGATTAAATGGAGAGCAAGTGGAGACTTGAAGTCTACTGCTTTTCACATGTTTTTCCTGAGAAAAAGACCCCAGGAATCTCACATCTCCTCTAGAGTTTCAGAACAGATCTCAACATTGTCACAAACTGTGTTCAGATTTTGCCAAAATACCAATGAACAGTCAAAAGTCAGAGATAGGGTTATCAAGGTATATTTTTTTTTTAAATCGTCCAATATCGATATCTATCACATAGATTACATACCATTAATGGGGGAATGAAATGGATTTAACATTTTGGTTAGACCTCAAGAATGAATGTAATACATTGCTTGTTATTACAACATAACTTGTTTGTTTAAAAGTAAACCATAGAGTGTAAGCTACCTTTAAAGTATACTCAGTTTAGGATTTAATCCTACATAAAGTGTGTGCCAACTCTTTTCGATGAAATTTCGCCAATTTCATCATCTTCAGCTGACGTTTGACTCCACTGACTTTCTTGTGACACTCCACACTCCAGCTCAGTAGGTGGCAGTAATGCACCATATCATGGATTGCCAAGTGTCAAGAAACATCACAAAACGAAGAAGAATAATTTTTTATTTTTTTGCCTATAACAGCATTATGGATCATGACAAAATAGTACTAAACTATATAGTACATAAATATACAGCAATGGTGTTGAAGTCGGAGTTGCTGTTGTGTTCAGTCGATAGCTTAACCTCATTGTCAGTGCTGTCTTACGATATCATATAAGCCGGATATCTAGCTAATGGCTACTGAGACTTATTACCGGTTTCTACGACAGCAGGGCTATGTAGCCGCTAACCTGCTAATACTGCTTAACAGGCTTATTTTCATGACTGCGATTCAGTTAGCTTGTTGTGTGTATAACTTTGCCAAACTGCTTTCATTTTTAGTGAGACTTACCTGATCTAAACGTCTAGATGTAGAAAATCAACCAGCCCTAGTCAGACATATTTCAAACATTTCAAATTAACTGAGCTATGCTATCCACATTTATTTTAGCTCTATATGTTAACAATAGTCTCAGTTGTTTCAATTTTTATTTCTCCTATGGAATTTTATGAGAAACATCTGAGACATAGTTTTATTTAAGTGCATACTAAAAAGAGAACTCATAAAGTGAGACATTAAGTTTTTTGAACTAAGAAAGAGCAACTTCCAAAGAACCTTTTAGTCAACTCAAGTACCCTATACAGCAAATAATGTTCCATACAAAAATTGAAAGCTCTGGCAATCTTCCTGCAAATGTGCCACAATTTGTCATCAAATTCTTTGTGGCACTCTTTTGCCAAAGTTTTGCTGCAGGTTCACCACTACCAGTATATATATATATATATATATATATATATATATATATATATTTTTTTTTTTTTTTTTTGTAAGTGATTACCATGGAGTAGATTTCTTTGCAAACCCAAAGTAAGGCAAAGAACCATTGAATAACCTTTGTTTTTTCAGAGTACATAACAAGTGATTACTGTGTTAATTTACTTTATTTTGCTCTATACTTCTTTGATGCCACCTAAAAATAGAAGGAAAGTTTTCAATTCAGATTTCATTCAATTTCCTTGATTATTAATTCAGATCTGTGCCATCGGTGAATCCTTAAGGTATAACATCCCACAAAGTTCTAATTCTGCCTCTGTATCTTACACCTCACAGCTGGGAGCAACATATGTAAACTGAAATCCAGCTCTGGATTTTAGGGCTCTTTGAGCCTTCGGTTCATTGTTCAGCTGCTATCATCCCCAGAGGACTTCAATTAATCAGACCAAATAGTTCTCATTCCGTGTGTTTAGAAGGAGGGTGACTCTAAGGGTGAAATGTCCTGGCGGTTCGGTTAAAGAAAGGGTTTGAAGTGCAGTGATTTACGGTGTTGTCTGGCTGGCAGAGAGCCTCAGTTCCAGAATTTAGAACTTCTTTTCAGAAATGTTTGCCAGTAGAAGAGCCTGTTTTCAAGGCCTGAAGCAGGAAGCATTGTTAATGCAAGACGTTAAAACCAAACAAGCAGATCAGATAAGACACAATCTGTGAATAGGGGTATTTAGAGGCTCCTGGCTGGTGCAAACAAAACTTACAATTGGATGTGAAGGAATGAACTAAATGTGGGTCTCTTCAAGCAATGATGTGAATTTCAGAATTGGACAAATGAAGTGGAAAAGTCAGTTTGAGTGTTTTATAAATAAAACATTGACAGCTTGTGTTTCTGTAACCACTAAAGGTGGAGGGAGGGGGGTACAACTTACTCTACCTCTGCACTATTGGATGAAGACAGGCCAGCTGTCTAGATGGAGAGAGAGAGACCCAAGAATGAGACAAACTATAATTATCCTTCTACAAAAAGCGTTAAACTCTGAGCCAATTCATTCATAATATTCCACACCAAATTTTGCCACAAAGCAGATGGTGAAGTTTTCCAAACTCTGCCAAGTCAAACAGGAATGATTAGTTTGTGGAGTTTGGATCACATTTAAAACTTTGCCAGGCTGTTGGCTTTGTTTATCCTAAACATTTGAGTTGGGTGGCAGCCAAAGCAAATAAGTGCATTTATTCTGCAATTAACCAATGACCTGGTCATATTAGTACAGGGCAAACACAGGCAACTAATAACCTGGCACAAGACTCACACACTTCAGGCATAATTCTCCGTCAAACGCAGCATCATTAGGTTGGAGACACATCACCTCGGGCAAGCTGCAGGGGTGTATGGTCGGTCCGAGCGCATTTTGGGATGATAAGGGCAGCTATGCTCAGGTCGGTTCTAGTGTCAGGGGTTTAGCAGCTCATTTCATGAGGTGGGGGGAGGTTAGCATGTGTGTGTGTCTGAAAGTGTTTGTCTGCACATGGATGTGTGTGAGAAGGGCCCTTTGTGCCATTGGCTCTGGGTCTGGAACCCATTTCCACATGCTAAGCTTGGGCTTGGTCTGTGGACCACCTCTCCCCATGTGGAACATGTTTATTGTTCTTTGTGTCAGGCAGACGCCGAGACCTCTGCGGCCCCCTTCTCCCTCCAAATCTCCCCACATTCTCTCCTGTTATTCCAACTCTGCTTGTGCAATTTTTCTATCACAGCATTTATGCAAATGCTTTCCCAGCTGATGTTCAGACTGTGCTTGGAAAAATTTAGGGGAATGGTTGAGAAAAATAAAACAAACTAAAGAAGAAAACGTTTGGGATAGATGCCCCAGTGGACAAAACACAAGTGCGATTAGAGAAAGAGTAATAGTTGTTTTGTTTTTCTTTTCAAGAAAAAGTTAGCCTAAAAATGTCTAAAAATCCCTGTCTTTTGTGACGTTCCAAACTGGTCTGATTTTTTTCTTCCGTGAAAAACAAAAGGTGAATATCTGAAGAACATCCTAGCCTCTGTTTTCCATGTAATTATATTTATCCTCTTCACACATAAGATCAAACCGGTGAGATTACACTAGGCTGGCCTCTGAGGCGTGCGATCAAAATGGTGTTATCTGCATTTTCTCTGCTGATTACCAGGACAGAACAACTGAAGCATGTGTTATAATGAAACAGCTGCTCAAATAGTCTTTTCAAAATCACAATATATGTATTTTCGTACAAATATATTTAAATAATCACAAAATAAAAGTTTAAAGCCGTTAATGTCTTAGCTGGCTGTTTTGATGCAGCTACCTTACCTATCATTATTATCATTCATTCATTCATCTTCAACCGCTTATCCTGTACAGGGTCACGGGGGGCTGGAGCCTATCCCAGCTAACATTGGGCGAAAGGCGGGGTACACCCTGGACAGGTCGCCAGTCCATCGCAGCCTATCATTATTAGGCCTACCATAATTATTAAATAATCATCTGATCTGAGATAACCACGATCACATTTTACAGATAATCACATTTTACAAATAATCATCTGATCTGAGATAACCACAATCACATTTTACTGTCCAAATTAGGGAATGAACTGTGTTTTTGAGTGTCTCCAGTGAACACAAAGCACTCCAGTTTCTTAATGATCATGTAATTGCAAATGTTATTTGTCATTTTGGGTTCATACATGCTGTTTTAATGACACACAGTGACATAGAGGAGCCCTGTGTCATGCCCAAGATGATAAAATTAAGAAATACAGACTCTCCAAGGTCTTTCTTCGTGTGAAATAAGGGCTTGTGGGTTTAATCAGAGAACTTTAAAGTAACGTGTAAAAGTGATGAACCTTCGAATAGAAATATTTGACTATTGCATACTTTAATATAATATAATATAATATAATATAATATAATATAATATAATATAATATTAGGTTTGCTGGGTTCCAACAAAGTGTAACCACAAAATGGACCAAGACTAAAGTTGACCAAAAAGAGAACATCTAGTTTAAGTATTTAAAAAATATTTTGTCATTTAAAATATAAATTGTAATGTCATTCATAAGTTTTTAAAGTATCTTTTTTCCTTCCCCTTTTTCTCCCCAAATTGGTATACCCAATTCCCAACGCTCTCTAAGTGGTGGTGTAGTGACTGGAATCAATCCGGGTGGCAGAGGACTTATCTCAGTTGCCTCCGCGTCTGAGACTTTTAATCTGCGCATCTTATCACGTGGCTTGAGTGCATTCCCGTTCCTGTTGAGTGCGTGTGGAGGCTTCGTGCTACTCTCCGCGTCACCCACGCACAACACACCATGCGCCCCACCGAGAGCAAACCACATTATAGCAACCACGAGGAGGTTACCTCATGTGACTCTACCCTCCCTACCAACCGGTTGCCAATTTGGTTGCTTAGGAGACCTGGCTGGAGTGACTCAGCATGCCCTGGATTGCAACTTGCGACTCCAGGGGTGGTAGTCAGCGTCTTTACTCGCTCAGCTACCCAGGCCACCCAGTTTTTAAAGCCTTTTAAAGGAATCATGTAAAGGTTAAATATGAATAAATTTCTTCTTAAGGTTTACAAATCAAACAGACACCAATGAAAAAAGTATGACAATTAATCTTAATAATCGTGAGAGCCCAAAATCAGACAATTAATCGTCATAATTACAATTATTTGTTTGACAGTTAATCGTCAGCCAAATTTCATAATCGTGACAGCTCTATTCATAAGCAATCATTATAAACATCCTAAAATCACATTATATGTTTAATAGAACAAAATTCCTTCCTTCAGTATGTCTGCTGTGACGTGTAAGGTGACATTTATTTGTTTTTTTAACACAGTGTGCATTAAACTCGGGTATTAGTCAGTAAAGTAAGGATTCACGAAGAGTCTATTAACGACTGGGGCTGTTAAGCTCCAAAATCACCATAAAAGTATGACTAAATGGGTCTGTAAGACTTGTGCATTATGTTTAAAATCTTCTGAAGCCATAAAATAGCAGAACAGACTGAAAGTCATTTTTACTGAAAATCTTGACTTGGCCCATTTCTTTATGTGAGAAGTAGTAATATCCAATTTGTGATTTTTTTTTTTTTTTTGTGGGTCAGTTTATCCAGTTCACAAAACGTTAAAAAATCAGAGAGTTCCAGTTCACAACCCACTGACTTAATGAAAGGGGCGCAGCAGTTATCAGCTCCCTGAGGGGAATATCATCAGTGAATGACTTAAATTTTGGATTTGTTTCTCACACAAAGCTTTTGTATGACTTGGTATATACCAGAGAATTTGTATGGTCTACTTTTACAAAATCATATATGGGGTTGCCCCAGCTCGTCCTCATTGGTGCCCAGGATATTTTTTTTTACATTTCTACTTAAATAAAGCCTGTTTGGAACAATGATTTGTTTGAATTTTGGAGTGAACTTTTCCTTTAAGCCTTCTTTTGCACCAATATCTAGTTACTGGGATGGGTGAGTAGGTCGTTGTGTCGGACATAATTATCCAAGCACTGTGTGTTCTCATTTTCAAACAAAATCTGTGTTTACATTCATCTCCCCCTCATACTGCGTCCTCATTTACTGTGGGCCGCTGTGGTGTGGCAGCAGTCAGATAAAAGCGCTGCGTCCTCACAGAAAAACTACGCCTTCCATTTTAATTACATTTTTATGTCTCAGTCTGCTTTGTAAGACCTTTTAGTCACTATAAGAGAGTTAGAGAAAATAGAACTGACCATTGCAGTCCGGCAAAAGAAAGGACTGCGAACAAATCATCAAAAGTGTGTTCAAGAGCAGCTGAATGCTGGGCTGCTGTTTGTCACTGTTCCACGGCACTAATGGGGTGCTAACAGAGACTGTTTACACACACACAGCAGCTTTTGTGCCTAAGTTGTGACATATGTCTACAAGTTTACGTCCATTTAGTATGTATGCACATTTTAATAGTATCTTATCCCTTTTAAGTTTAACAAAATCTGTTTTTCTTTAATCAGACATTATGGAAGTGACAGGAAATGATGGTAGAGTGATCTGGAAATGTCTAAATTTGGAACAGAACTCACAAGGCGCCAATATGCAACATGTTGCGGTGTCCCAGAGGAATAATTTCGAGCTCAGTTCTCAGTTGTTTCATTGAAGTATCACATAAAATTCCTTAGGAGACATAAAAATACAATATAGTGATGTAAGATTCAACTAGATTGCATAACTCTTATAATTTGATCTTGGTGAGAAATGTATGAGATCACATTGAAATCTAGGACTTATGACTGCAGACATCAGTGTCTTTGATCAGTGGTTCCCGACCTAGGGTCCGGGGGTGCGGAATCTCATATCAAAGATACTTAAAGTGCACTATACCAGTAAGACAGCATATCAGCGTCCTCGTCTGATATAAGCAAAATCTCAACATATACATTAAAAAAAAACTCTAAAGACCTGTACACTATGGCAACTGTAGCAAAACGTCATTAAATGTCACTCTACCAACCAGAGTATCTTTGCACAACTACATGAGGATGAAGTGCGCCAAGTGCTTTTAAGTTTATTTTTCTTTGATCTTAAAAATGCAATGAGTAAATTACCTCAGCAACTAACTAACTAACTAACTAACTAACTAACTATCTATATTACAGCTGTCAGAAATAATGCGTTAATGCATGCAATTAATTAAAAACGTTTAACGTGTTAATTTTACTTAACCGCAATTAACACATTTAGCGTTAATACAAAATAAACCAGCATAAACACTGTTTGGAAGAGCAGAACCTGCCCAGAGTCATTACACTGACGCACACTTCACAACACACACAACAGTGATTCCATGTCAGTGATAAAATGATGGAGAAAGGACCTCTTAATGCTTTTTGCTGAACAAAACAAACCTAGATGGGACTTGTGATAGAAATCAATTATTATTCATCCTACGTAAAGTGCATTTTAATTACGCTTCAAGGAAAAAAGGTTGAGAACCAAAGTCTTTGATAATATGATATTATTTGATTCCTTACATGTATTGTGACAGTTCAGGTTATTAAGGTTAATGCTCTATCGAGTTTTAAATCAACAAAACCTACCTCCCTACCCTAAATCTTAAACAAAAATTAAAATCGATAGTGTCCTAAAAAGCAAAGTTTGACATAAAAGGTACAACTGTTGAAGCAATCCCATAATTTTGCTGTGCTACTATGAAACTTTCAGCTCACATGTTGACACAAGGTTCTCAGGACTTGTACCCTATATCGATTTGTATCGATTGACCTACCGCAACATTTTATCGCACTTGAACAAGCATGTAAATGTACAGGAGTAAAAGTGTTTGATGTAATGTTTAAGCAACAGGGTAAACAGTGTCTATGTATCTGCAGTTTTACTTGTGATTTGTGTGAGAGGGAATAAAAGTAATTGCTGTTTTAGTGCCTCTAGTGTTTAAGCAGGAAAGTTAAAGGAATAGTCCACACAAAAATGAAAATTTACTGATAATTTACTAAATTACTTATACTTTTTCCCTCAGGCCATCCAAGATGTATCCGAGTTTCTTTCTTCATCAAAACAGAATTGAAAACTTTTAGGATTTCATTTCAGGTCTCCTCCTCTAAGCAATGCAAGTGAATCTACTCCATTTTTTGACGGTCTGCATATTTAAGGTGCATCAAAATAATCCACACGACTCCAGTCCACAAATAAAGTTCTTCTGAATGCAAATATTTTGAGAAACAAAACAATACTTATATACTTTTTAACTACAAATGTTAGCTTCCGTACATCTCTGTGACGCGCGCTTATGAGAGGGATGACGTAAGCTTGTTGGTAAGGTCACGCATCACGTGGAGGATGCAGGAAGCGCATCATTGTTTACAATAGAAACTTGCACAGACCACAGACCAAGCGCCATTCACAAAACAATACAGTCCAAAACAACTTCAAAACAATATAAAATAAAAAATAAATTCCAAATAATAATTAAAAAAAAAACTATGTAAACAATGACGCGCTTCCTGCCTCCTCCTCCACATGATGCGTGAACATTTGTAGTTAAAAAGCATTTAATTTGATTCAAATTAGCATTGTTTTGTTTCTCAAAATAATCAATAGTTTGCATTCAGAAGAATTTATTTGTCAACTGAGTCGTGTGGATTATTTTGATGCACCCTAAACATGCATTTTGGACCACAAAAAATGGAGTACATTTACTTGCATTGCTTAAACTAGGAGGCCTGGAATTATTTGACCATTTTTGGGTGAACTATTCCTTTAAGCAATATGAACAAGGTGCCACATTAAAATAATCTAGTAAAAATGTAGGTATATTAACATGAGTCTATGAGACCAGGCTGCAATTCTGAATTTCATACAAAATTGTATTCAATGTTGTATTTATGAATCAGAAATCAGAATCATTAAACAACATCGTTCTAATTTCTGAATTATTATGTAACATATTTATGACCCTGTTTTCTTTAAAATGAACTTTTCCTTAAAATGTTATTATAAATGTTGTGCTAGGAGCTAAGGATGTCTGTCACAGTGTTTGGCATTTACTTTGCATATGTGTGTTTGCTTCCCTGCTCACCACGAGCTCTGACAGTGAGTGTAATGAGGCTTCCATGATTCTAAGATACTTCCCTTTTGTGCCTGCAGATGACTGTTGAGAAGCCACACCGCATCCCTGTCTTAATCCCTCACCACCCCCTTAAACAACACACACACATTGCTTAAAACAACACACACACTCACACCCACCCACGACACGCAGAGTCCCTACAACAACACACACTTCCACCCAAAATACATAAACTCTCTGAAAAAACCCTCTTTCACACACACTCCCACCAAAAATACACAAACTTTCTGAACACCCCCCGCCCCCCAAAATAAGAAAATAAAACAAAATAAAGAAAAACCTATCTGCACTGCTGTGGAAACAGGCATAAATGAGCATGTGTTTATGACAGAGAGAAAGAGTGAAACTCAGCAATAGTTTCTGGGTGGTTATAGCAGAACAGGGAGATTAGCAGAGATTTCAGAAACACACGCACATTAAAAACAGAAACTAAAGGAACAACACACAAGCACACACATGTTTAACTAGCTATCTAAAAGAGGACAGAACTGTATTGTTTTAGATACTGTAAAGCTAATTAAAATTACTACAGGATCACCTTAAACCAACCCCTAAAAGAAAACATTTGCATTTTAAAATAATAAAAAAATTAGAACCTTTTTTTCTGAATTATTTTTTACCTTTGAGGGCGTTACCAGTGGGAGTTTTTTTTGTAGGATTTAGTAAAACTGCTAAATTTAGTAAACACATTTCCCTATACCGCTGCAACCTGGCAGCTTTCACTCGTAAGGTTATACACACAGGACTTAACGTTTAGCATTATTTAAACAGCAGCTAAAATTCAAACCCCACTGGATGGCATTTTTTTTATATACTAAAGCTTTCATCAACACTGAGAGAAATATGAGGTCCAACCAGCATTTAAATCTAAATCCGCACTAATTCTAAAAGTATTCTGCAAGACATTTTAATCAAGAGCAACTACTGAATGGATTCCATAACACATATTCAGTCCTTCAAGCTTGACTGTATTTAAAAATAAAAACATGTGTGAGGCCATGATCCAGTCAAACATCTCAGTGGTTCTCTGCTCTGTAATCAGTGTTAAACAATTCTGAAAGCTGTTAGCATTGACTGGCCGATCTCTTCCCAGTTATTTGAGCGGTCATAGTTTTGACGGACAGTGCTGGCAACTGATTAATCATGGACTTGCCAAGTCTTTGTTTCCATTTCATTTTCCAAAAAAAACATGCATTCTGAAAACATTTACATGCAAGAACCAGTGATACGTGGAGAATATACAGAAGGGTTAGGCAGCATATTAACCCTTTTTACCTCAGCCATGTGCAATCACTTTCAGGTTGTACAAAGTGTGGATTTCATGGCGCAGTACCAGATTATGGCAATTAAAGGGGGGTTCAAATCCACTCTCGCTGCGCGTGACGACCTCTAGGGGGGGCTGCTGGGATCCGAGCTGTGAGATTGTGAGTGCTTTTCTCCACAGTGTGATAACATGCTGTTTCTCTCATCATGGAGTGAGTAAACACCTGTCTTAGAAAATACACCATCGCAAACAAACAAACAAGAGTGCAGCGCTGTGCTTTACCAAGCAGGGCATGCTTGTGCGTATTGACGTGTACAAATCCATGTAAACCTAAACACCCACACACACAAAAACACAGAAAAGCCTGTAACTGTCTCTGTCATCTCGCGTACACACACACACTCGTTAATGCTCTCCGCCTAATTCTAACTTGCAAAACAAACACACAAAAGAGTTTGAGAACGCTGTTCTCGGGTTTCGACCTCTCTATGTAAAAAGGACTGGGTTTGTCTGGGGGCATCAAATAGAAAATGATGGTAATGCTATGCACTCTAGAGCTAAGTGTATCACCCATCCCACTCTCCCTGACCTGCCCTCTTTGTCTTTTTTAACACCATTAGCAAAGTGCAGGGTAATAGCGTTATAAGCCTGCCCCGGTCCACGGGAGAGGGATTGGGTGACGGACTCTCATCTACTCGGCCACTCTCATCTTGCCCAGCCTCTTTTAAAATGGCTTGATGTATTCTTTTCTTTCTCTATGTTAGTACCGGGGCCATTTCCTCATCATCGCCCCTCTCGGTCAAACATATCATGCAGAATCCTACCTTCTGAAAATCTCTAACCAATGTTCTCTGTACTTCTGCTTCTCTTAGGAAAGTTAAAAAAAAAAAGATCCTCAGCAAAGGCATGCCATGCTAACCCACAGATGAAAATGTGTCTCACTAAGTTTGCCAATGTTGAGAAAAGGCTGTCATGTATAATCAGCGGTTCTTTGCTCAGGGTCTTTCAGAACATCTGCATTCTCTAACAAAAGGAAATGAGATAAAACAGCAGGAAATGTGGCAAAATAAAGCATTAACATAGTTTGTGCTTTAAAGAGTGTTGCAGTTTGTGTGTGTTTGAGAGAGAGGAAGATGACCATACAACATCTTACCAAAATAAAAAAAACACAAGATATGTGTTCTATGGATGAAATGTGCCATAAAATACAAGTTTTGCTAAAACTTTCACCAAACTTTAATAAAACCCTATCCAAAAAGACAGGTCAGCAAACCCATATGTGCAATGTGATTCAAGGGCAAAAAGTGATTCCGATTGGTTAAAAAAGCATAAACCACTAGTATCACCAAATTAAATGAAAAAAATAATGATTATTTTTAAACAGGTTTCCCCTTACACCCCAAACTCATGCCATTGGTTGTGCAATTGATGCTGTGTTGGGATGCTTAAACAAAAATAGCAATGATTTAAGGGAACAACAAAGCCACAGTGTTAACATTTTTTGGAGAAATCAACTCGCAAATGGCTTACTTATAGTTGTCTCAGAATATTCAGCTGGGGTAGGAGAAAGCAGGGACTGATAACTTTCCATGGAACGGAAACGAAAACCAAAAAATTTAATATATAGATATTTTTTTTGCAGAATGTAACCAAAATGGGAACAATTCCCTTTCAATTGTTCCTGAGTGAAAACTTTATTTTTAATGTTGGTAATGATAAATAACAGGCTAATTTTGTTCTGATATATATTTTTTTTTTTATGAAAGCAAAGTCTAAACAGTTTATTACAGTGCATTTTCGAATTAAACAATTTCCTGTTGCCCAAAAAGTTACATGATAAGCACTTGAATTGGTTTTGAAGGAAAATCATTAAGATGACATTTAGTTCAAACAAAAATTAACATTACGTTTCTTTAATTTTCATTCTAACCATTTACCAAGTGGAAAGGAGACTGGAAATGGAACTAAAAAATAAGGTTTCTGCTCAGAATGAACAGAAATGAAAACATTGTGTTTATAGTCCTTGGGAGTAAGTATGTTAACACTAAAAATAAAAATACACTGATCATCTTTAAATATCAAATACTACGACTCTGTGCCAAGAAGGCCTTTGTTTCTCACTCAGGATTGTAGTGAGACATAACATGAGTGCTTGAAGTGGTTACAACTTCTCTTCTTTCATGTGACTTTGAGCCAAACTTGTGTCTGAATCACAGGGTTTTTCTTGTAAATCTCACATTTGGATCAGCCAAAGAAAGCTAATGGATGCATAGACCTTGGATGCATTCCACGTGGGCACGCGGGCACAGTGAGCTGGGAGTTGCAGTGAAATCCATCCAAACGTTCAGGCAACATTCTTTCATAGCAATTACAGAAGGATAATTTAGGAGATATCCATCAGTACTACACAGAAGTTTGCAGAGTCATCAAGACCTATGTGTTTTTTCCACTCCTTTAACCTGGACCAAGAAACACAAACCACGCCCCCATCTTTGCCCAACTGCCAACCATGTTTGGGACTGTGTGTGATGGGTTCGGTTCCTGGGCTCAGGTGGAGGTCCGCCAGCTACGCCTGCAACCTGAGCCTTGTAATGACAAGAGCCAAGACAAAGTAGGCAGTGTAGTTACCATCCAGCTCTCAGGCAAGACTCCCAGATGTGAGATAAAAGATACAAGCACAGGGACAAAGTTATCTGCAGCCTGCATCAGCCAGCGGGGGAACTGGAAACCTGAGCCTATTGAGGCGACTGGATTAGTGTGTCTGAAACGCCCACAGGAGTAGAGCACAGTGGCAGTGTGGTGCAGCCCCCTGGGTGGAAAGGTCCGAAACACAAGAAACCCAAGCCACGACTACCGCCCATTTCCCAGGATCCCTTTCCTCTACACCCCCACCACCAACCCAACAGGCTCTGGTTAGGTTTTCCTTTCCAAACGCTCTTCCATAGTGATGAGATGACAGATTTGGCTAGGAGATACGTCTGTTGTCACAAGACTCGTCCTCCTTTTCTTGCCCTTTCATGTAGTAGTCATGCATTAGCTGTGTTTTTCTTTGTGAAAGGTGACAGAGTGAGAACGGATCTCTGTGGCGTCCCCCCAGTTTCTGTCTGCGGTCAGATCACAGGGCTCAACCTTTTCATGAAAAGTAATGAACCAAGATCAGAGGTCTATGATATCAAAAAAAATGGGATGATGGAAAATGCATGGAAAAGATATCTAAAAAAAATCAAGAGAATCATTCTAATGCTTATTGCTGGGCCAGAGAAAATAGGGCCTCTCTTTCAAGGGTATTTCATATTTCTTACGGAACAACGAGGCTGCCACCGCTGATGAAAAGAGCGAGTGCTTACCCGAAAGAGGTAATGCATTTTTCATGACCTTGTACATGTCATGTCTACATTTACATTTATGTTCTTAGCAGATGCTTTCTCACCAAACTGATTTAAAGTGCACAAATCATGCTAATGGAAATTTCTGGGACAGGTAGCATGATGAGAATGCATGATGCATACTAAGATAAGCCTCAAATTCAAAGAAACATACAATTACAATGATTAAAAATTACACCATGTCACTACTAAAATGACTAAAAAATACATGGCCAGAATACTGTATACCTACATACCTCTATATGACAGTCAGTGACAAGTTACCTTTTTTATAAGTAAATGATGTAATCTTAGTGTAAGATCCAAAAAAATTATAGTTTAGTAGGCTTTGTTGTAATGGAGTAGAAAAGTAAGGATTTTATTTATCTAAAGTTTGATTCACCAATTAGTTACAAGTATGGTGGTCTGTGGATCCAGGCAATCAGAAATCTTGAGTGTGGTGTGAGGGTGGGTGGGTGGGATTAGGAGACCTGAATGGTTGATTGTAGCGGCTGGGCTGGTGTAGATGGATTTATGAAGGATTGAAGGTAGTGGGTCAGGCAATTTGCAATAGTGTCATGCTCAGGAAGTGTGTCTTGAATTGTACCAGATAATGGCAGCCAATGCAGACACAAGAGCAGAGTTGTAATACGAGAGAATTTCCTTAGGTTAAAAACAAATTGAACAGCAGCATTTTAGATGGATTCAAGGGGACTTGTATTGCAGATGCGTTTAGGCCAACAAGGAGTCTAGCAACAGTCTAGCTGAGAAAAGAGATAACATAGGTAAATAAAATCAATTAGTTTTGAATGTGCGCTGCATCGCACCACATCAGGTGTTAGTGGCCTTAGTGTTTCCTGGTTTACAACCTGTAGGTTTAAGTGTAGAGCCAATTCTTCAAGCTCAAAAATATTGTCTAATAAAAATAAAACTACTATCAAGCACTTCTACATGCCTGCTCTGACTTCGCTATAGTGGCCCGTTAAGGATTTGGAATCAAAAGTCTGCTAAAGTAGAACTTTCTGGCAGTTTTAAACAAGCAGTACAGAAAAGTGACATTGACAGAGTAGGTGGGGTTGGGAGGGGGTGAACAGACTCAGCGCCAAACTCCAAGCCCACACCCATTCCCCTCAAGGTCAGGAAGAGAGCAGTGGCGGTTTGTAAGATCTTTCCACATTCCTATGTATGGATGCCTCATGTTTGCATCTTGGAAGTTAGCAGGTGTGAGCTGCCATTTCAAAATCAACTAGATGTCCATCCATTGCTGACTTTTTCATGGGTATTTTGCAAATGACTATTACATAAATAGTATATCTCTGTATAAAAGTCCACCTTAAATTTAAGTACATTTCACCAAATTTGAAACGGTTTACCATTTAGGACTCAAGAGTTCTATGTGCAGCTGTCAGCTGTTTTGGGTTAAGCCGAGTGAGTGAGGGTTGGATGTCAGGGAAATAAAGACAGCCAGATCAGCTCCAGTGTAACAGACTACAGCTCAGTGCCACATGCTACATGAAACCTACCCACAAATTTGCAAAGTTCAAGATCTATTCCAACCATTCTGAAATTCTACTGGACCCTTCCGGGCAGAGCCAACATGGTAACACAATGCATGTTATGGTTTGAACGTGATACTGCCACATGATCATTTATTTAGTCTTACATGTCAGTGCCATGCATAACTGACAGCCTTTATTTGACAAGAACAAAATGTAGACAAAACTGTGTGTGGGTTCATATAGAACACATAAACTAGTGCTGAAACTGTTGATCAATAAAATCACAAGTTTTTGTAGATTAGATATGTGTGCCGTGCTCAGTGAAATACATTTATAGTAGTGAAAAACACATAAGCATTATAAAACTCATTTGAAAAATGGAGATGATTTGCAGCCGAATAAAGGCATGACCCAATTTGTTCAAAGCACAGAAGCGCTTTATGTTTTAAACACTTTATAAACACTCAGAAGATCATAAACACAGTTTATTTGTGGGCCGGTTGCCGTGTAAGTTGCGCTGATAGAGTGTTTTGCTGTAAAATGTCCTTGCAAGTTGTTTCTGTTACATTTTACTCATATTTTCTATACTTCATAATGTATACATGATTTAAATTCAGTTACACACGTATTTCGATTTTGCAAAAGTATCTTTGATGGAAATTTTCATAACATTTCAAACACTTGATTTTGACTAAACTATGCAGTTTGAAAGATTTTTTGCAGATGGATATCAAAATTCTGTTTAAATGTAAACAAAATATATTGAATCCTACAATTAATGCAATAAAATTCTACTTCATCAAAACAGTAGGCTAACTGTAATGGTATTATAAGATTAGTATATTATTTATACAGTTTAAACATTACGCTATTGAAAAATATGACTATTTTCATATGAGAATGTGTTCATGCAGAACATTCTACCTCTTAACAGAACAATAAGTTTGTGTTTTTGTTTTTCTAACATTTATTATCAAGTAGTTTAAATTGTCCTAGTAATTCCAAACTGTGGCCAGTTTTTTATTTTAATTGATATGAAATTTATATTGAAATATTTAGATTTTCAAATTGTTTGCAATACATTGCATACAATCATACATTTATATTTTAAATATAAAATATATTTATATACCTATATGAAAAATATCAAATAAAAATAGATGAAATATACATTAAAAAAAAAACAATAGCGGAAATAAATTGCCTTTTTTATCCAATTAATCGAATATATACTCAACAGATTAATCGATTATCAAGTTCATAAAATTTTGGAGCAGCTGAAAGCAACAGAACAACTAAAGAGGCTATGCGTCAGTGGCTCCAATACAGCAGATATGAGCTGATAGTGGAAGCCTGACGCTACAGCTGAACACAAGCCGGGGAAGTCACTGGCAAGGGACAAATCTCTCTTTCAGAAGCCTGAGGTGGTCGGCCAAGCTGGGGGGACTGAATCCATCAGCAAGCCAGACGGCAACCAGGCTGATGGATCGATGGGGGCTGTGACCTCCAGCTCTGCAGCCTGTGAAGCTGGTTGAGAAAGTGACAGTTGAGATTTACCCATCGATCTGAGATGACAGAAGTAAGGAGCACTTAGAAGAATGAAAGAAAGAAAGTCATACATTTAGCCTTTCTGTTAGTCAAGTCTCCTTTGTGAATTTCATCTTCTGTGTTAACCATAGCAAGGTAATCCCAGTGGTGGTCCAAGGGTCAGAGACACAGAGGAGCATCATTTCCCTGCAGTGTGGTTATTAGGAAGCAGTTGAAAATACCAGAGCTCCATCCTCTTCCCCTGGCATTCACAACTAACAACAAATTAAAGACAAGGGCTAAAGTCCTTCTGCAGCTCAGCAATGAGTCTTGAATGAAACCATTTATCCAAAGCTCAGCGTGTTCCTCCAACTGAAAATACCTTCTGTCCCAAAGGAAAGGTAATCAGTTCCCCAAGACAATCAGTACAGGGTCAACCCCACACTGTGGTAATTGACAACAACGCCATTCTGTGTGAATCATGCTCCATCACAAAAGGGCGTTGTTTTTGCATGTCGCTCAGATGCTGGCCCTCCAGTGATCTCTAAGGCTGGCTGAAACCCCATAATTGTAAAAGGCTGGGACTGGCTGTCCGCAACAGAGAGCTTCAACAGGATTGAAATGTGCACTAATTGAGCCAACAACATCCAAACCTTCCATCTGTCCATTTTCTCATCTCAAAGGAAACGTCATTGTGAGCTCAGTGCAAGCTGCTCTTGGACAAAAAAAAAACTCACTAATAATGGAGAGGTACAGCAGTCCACCATTATAAAGAGACTCAGCACTGTGTTTTTTTTTAACAAGGGTTTACGACTAACTGCATGAAAGCATTGACTTATAACACACAAACAAAACAAATATTTAAAAAATGTAACATGATCAATGCTAAAGTTGGATAAGGTAAGAAAGGCTGCTAATGCTGCTAAGCTCTCACTCCTTTACATGTGTCTGTTAATGGTAATTCAATCTACGGTATAACACAGCATAAAGCAAAGATAAGGAACCAGCAACAAAAATATATACATCTGGATCTATGAATAACTAAACAGATGTGTATTTGATGATCCTGAAGCTCAACTGCACATGGTGCTAGCAATGCAAAGGTCATGGATTCAATTCCCAGGGAACACACAAACTGATAAAATGTATACCTTGAATGCACTATAGATGGTTTGAATAAAAGAGTCTACCAAGTGAATAAATGTAAATAAATAGATCCTAACAGAGGCTGTATCTCACATCCCTTAAGCAAAAACTCTAAACAATGGACTGAAAAGAAAACTCCTAGAGAGCAGGGCAACATCATGGTCTGGCCAGGTTTACCACTCTTTCCCGAGTCCTGCAGAAAGCATGTCTTTGACTCTCAGCGGTCATTAAGCCAACTGTAGGGCTAATTGAGCATGGTGTCATGTGCCATCAGTGCATGGAGAGAACCTGCTGCTTTCCAAGAATATGACTTAATCTTCCTGGTAGAACAAGACAATTTTAGCATCACAACAAATACCAGTGCAGCAAAAACAAAAAAAAACAAAAAAAAACGTCCTTGGAAAAATGCGACAATGACAAATGAAAGGAAAAAAATAGCATGATCAAGATGTTAATCACTTTAATCAAACAGGCACATCTGAGCATGATTCCTTGCAGACGAGAAAATGCCTCACTCTTTTTTATGAACTAATTAGCAAAAATAAAAAATATATATATATTATAACCAAAAGAATAGACTGTCATTGGCTTTCACAGTATACTTGTACTAAAAGAAATATAATATTGCCACTTTTCAAATGTCTGTACCTGATGACAGTCTGATAATAAGTTCAGGCACTTTTATGCAATGTGTAAAAGTAAAGTTTACATTTAGGGGTGTAAAAATGCATAGATTTGAGAATGAAAATTAAACGCATTGAACACAGAATTAAAAATTCTCAAATAGAAATAGAGGCATTCTATTTGAGATTGAGTGTGTTAAGACTACTATGAAGATCAGTGCCATTCTCTGTAAAAATACAAAAATAAAATGTTCCTGCAGGAACTAATAGTACATTTCTCAGAAAACTGAAAGTGTGCATAAAGAATCTCCAGAGGGTTCTGTTGATTTGGCAGCTGCGAAACCCAGAATGGTGCCTCAAGAATCTGTACATTTTTACAGTGTATATTAGCCAGATGACAGTATGAAAATTTGCCTTCCCAGAACAGTTTAACTGCACAAGGTGTCTTAAAAGACACCAGTCATAAGTTTGCTTCATGTCATTGGCACATGGGTATGGAGAGAAAAATATGTCCTCACAGGAAGACAATCATAGCTAAAACAAGGACACTTTTTCAATCTCTGCATGAATTCTGACCTCTCAGTAAGACCTGTAAATAGCCTTCTGCTCAGCAGAAACAGTCACCAGCTCAGCAGAACCCTAGCATTATCCCCCAAATTATCACCCATGGTCGGAAAATGAGGGAGGAAACAGAAGCAAGGAGAAAGAGGAAATAAACATTACTTGTGAACTTTGAATCTTTGGCATTGAGGAAATCAGTTAGAAATGAGGCTGTTCAAATCTATGTTCTGTACAAATTCATGACTAGCTTTAGTTGAGCAAATCATTAGCGACAAACCAAATAGCATCATGTGCTGGACAGCTGTCAAAACTGGCATGACTAAAATGTGCTTAGAAGTAGGGGTGTAAATCGGACGTTTCATCACGATAAGATCTTGAATCGATTCTGTTGGCTTGTGATCCGATACTTGCTGATACTTAAAAGTCTGCCGCGATTCGATTCGATTCAAGATCCCGCGCACATCCCACATGATTGTCCCACATGAAAAGCATATTTAGCTCTCATAAAGTCTAATTAATTTAATATGGATGCTTCATCGCCTGACGGAGAGTATTATAATAAAGGTACATCTTAAAAAATATATTTTTTAATATATTTATGTGTTGTATCGATAACACTGGATCATTAGATTGATCCACCCCGACTTAAAAGCAATTTTTTTTCTAACCAGTTTAATCTTTGTTAGCAAAAATCAGTCTTTCCTGTCTAATTTTAAAGAATTTAAATCCCCATTGGTTGCTTATCTTTTTGGACCCTGGGCTCTTACCCCCCATTCTTACCCTTTTTCTACAGAAATGGTGCTGTTGCTCGTGCTACTCTCACAATATGGCGCTATCCAAAAATCCCTCTGTTCGATTGAGCAGCCCGGCACAGTACCATTGGTTAGATCAATGGCAGATGGTCAGAGTTTTTTGGAATGTGTTTTAAAACGGTGATTATTTTTGCAATTCTGTTTGTTGACTCCGGTGGCGCAGACATTACACCCTTCAGCTTTAATAAGAGGTGTCCAGCTGTGGTGACAGTGACAACGTCTAAAAGACTATGTGTGTGTGCTGCACTGATGTTTGGCAGGAAAGGTAGCCTCTGGGTCCCTCTAATGAGGCAGGGATGAAAGCAGCAGAGGGAGGCAGATTACAGATGAGCATTGTATCGATTTTTAATTGAATGTGTAAAGTTATGTAGGCAGACTGGATTATGAAATTAGCTTCAGCTGTCAATCACAGTTCTGCATAAGGGGTTGGGGGATGGACACTACTATTAAAACACTGGGAACTGTTTAAGCTTTGGACAATTGTGCAAAGGGTGAAAGGCCTCTGAAAGAATTCCCTCTATTTTGGCAGGAGGAGGCTCCAATGATTGGCTAAGCAGACAGTTATGACCTCTGGCCTTTGACCCCCATTTCTGCAGTGGTACTCTTTGAGTTGATTGTTCACGAATCAGAGTGATTTGGTCAGAGCAGTTCTCGAGACAACAACTTACTGAGGCTTTCTGTCAGGTCTGACATAAAACATATCTATTTCTGTCTACATAGACATTTCTTAATATTTGTTTAAGTGTGTTAAGCGTGTTTCTAGCAGCAACAAATGGAATTCTAAAAACAGCAATTGTTTTCAAACAGGTTTGCCAAACACTCCCCTGCATGCCATTGGCCGACAAATGGATAGTGACTCAGTCTTGCTGTGTTGAGATGCTTGGGATAGTTCACCCAAAAATTAAAATGTTCTCATCATTTACTCACCCTGATGCCATCCCAGATGTGTATGACTTTCTTTCTTCTGCTGAATACAAACAAAGATTTTTTGAAGAATATCCTAAGCTCTGAAGGTCCTTACAATGCAAATGAATAGGAACCAAAATTGAGAAGCTCCAAAAGGAAATAAAGGCAGCATAAAAGTTATCCATAAGTCTCCAGTGTTTAAATACCTATCTTCAGAAGCGAATTTGATTGTGAGTAAGAAACAGATCAATATTTAAGTCCTTTTTTACTATCAATCTCCCCTTTCAATTTCACAGTCTTCTTCTTTTGTTTTTGTCAATTCACATTCTTCTTGCATTTTGCCACTTACTGGGCAGGGAGGAGTTTTTATAGTAAAAAGGACTTAAATATAGATCTGTTTCTCACCTACACTACCATATCACTTCTGAAGATATTGATTTACCCACTGGAGTGGGTAAATACTTTTATGCTGCCTTTATGTGCATTTTGGAACTTCAAAATTTTAGTACCCATTCACTTCCATTGTGAGGACCTATAGCTGAAATATTCTTTTAAAAATCTTAATTTGTGTTTTAGCAGAAGAAAGAAAGTAATACACATCTGGGATGGTATGAGTAAATTATTTTTTGGGTAAACTAACAAACAGAGCAATGTCTTAATTCAATGTTGTAGTGCCACAGAGCAAGAGTGATTAAATTTTTTTGGAAAAAACAACCTTCGCTTATACTTGTCTCTGCACAGCTAGTATAGAGAAAGTACTTTAAAATCAAAAAGTTCTCCACCTTTAAAGAACATAAAATATCAAAGTACATCAGAAAACAAAAAAGAAACAATGGATCTTTTTTTTATTTTTTAACTGGTTCACTGAATTGAACAGTTTGAAAGAATCGATTTGCTGAAATGAATCAGACATATAGCAGTTGTCTTGTTTGCTTCTCTGGGTCACACACTCATGTGTCACATGACATGTCATTATGAGATCTGTCCTTTCCCTCTCTCAACACTCTTTTCCATTTCCTGCTAGTAACACACACACTCTCGCTCCCTCTTTCTTTCTCTGTCTCTTGAGGATACATCCCCTTTTTTCTACCACTGCCCTCCTCTATTTGCATCTTCTCCTTCAAAACCTATCTCTCTCTCTCTCTCCCTCTCTCTCCCTCTCTCATCAGTATCCTGAGGGAAAGGGCAGTCTTTGGCAGCAAGTCTTTGATCTGGTCTTGCTTTTTTCAGAGGTTGAGGAGTCCTGAAATGGGAAGTGCTCTCCAATTAACTCGGGTTAAATATTTCAGAGACTACACAGCATTTTTTTTTTTTTCCCCTGATATGGAGAGACTCCACTCAAGCACTACAGAGGAATAGAGAAACCTGTACTGAGCCTGTAATGCAAACCTCCTCGCCTCGCAAATTCAGACTCTATGAAAATATATAGTGTATTTTAGGGAGAAATATCAGCCTGTGAAAAAAGAAAAGATCCAGGGTTAAGAAAATCTATGTTTCGTGCTGTTATGATTGTCAATTTAGTTTTGTAGCATAAAAAAATACAAAATCATGATTGATACAAAGAGACAACTGCCTGGTTGGAAATGTTATATTTTTGTCCAAATAGATTACTCAGGGAGTGTTTAGATGGGGGACTTTGAGGCATGAAACAAAAACATATGTGTAAAATTTCACAAAAGGAAAGAATTTGATGCTCTGCTCATGAGCCACAGCTGAAGCAAGATGCCTCTGACCTTCCTGTCAGTAACAGACAAAGACCTGACGAGTGGAATGCAGGAGAGGATGGTCAAAAGGTCAGAGAGGTCACAATGACTTGGCCTCTCTAGTCTCTTGAAGCACCAAAGTTGAGCCCATACCGCTTCTCTGACAGGGGTTTCAAATGAAAAAGCACAGATCATGTAAGACACAGGCTGTCAACTGTCATGGACCTGTCAGAAACTATAATAAAATCAATCGATACAGTATATACAATTAGAATTACTGTGGACCTAGAAATCATTTTGACTTTCATTTTGGAAACTTAAGACACACTTGGTGTGAAAGTCAAGGATTAGAAAAATGTGTTCTATATTTCTTTTAAATAAATGGTATTGGTTTAATATTTTGTTACAGTGTATACTCCAAAGACATTCATACATTTTGAACTATGGAATGGAGCTATTATGTAGGAGTTATTATGTATTCAAATATTGTAATAACTGTATATTAAAACATAAAGCCAGCATTAAAGTACATTTACATTTTTTTTAAATGGCCATAAGCACACTGCAAAGTGAATGTATAAAGCGTGGTCTTTCTGCATCTAGAATAATCACTCTTTGTCCTCCATTCCCAGCTGAGCTGTACTCTCCGCTCACTTCTCGTTTGACGAATTACATGCAAAATATCACAGCGTTTCAACGAACAACACCGTGCAGAGAAAAAAATAAAATATGCATGAAGCCAAATAAGAGTGATTTTCTCCTAACGTGCCTCTACACTTCCTAATGCAATCCTGGGGAATTCCGGATAAGCACCACAACTAAATTATGACATTTTCTCAAACTGTTGCTCACTTATTAATTTTTTTTTAATAATTCCATTTGAAGTGTGTTAATGAGTTTGGTGAGCCTTGGCCTTTTCCCCAGATGAAATAGAAAAGTTAGGTGGAAATAATGCAATTCCAAATTAGCCAATAAATGAAGAAGAACTGTGGCTACAGGGAGTTTGTCGGGAGTATTGGCCTGTTTAAATTCTGTGTGCATATTTGTATGCATGTGTGTAAGTGTATTTACTGACATGAAGAGTAATGGCTGAAACATACTCTTTGCAATGCTCCGACATTATTTGTTGGTTTTTTGTTATTTGTAACATCCTCTTGCAGTATAATTCCCTCTCTAACGTGATTCAGCCATGAAGAGAACTAGCGTAAATCCTCATGAAAATGGACACTTTTCAATTCATACAGATTTGATTGGCTGCTGATAAATATATTTCTGATGATGATATCATAACAAGGGCCACAAAAGAACGCTTGAGGGCCGCGTGCTGAACAGCACTGAGCTAGAAGGAGTACAATTTTCTTCATTAATAAACATCAGAAATTAGGTAAATTGATTTATCAATAATGAGAGAGGAAGCAAAAAAGAATAGAGAGAAAGAAATGTCGGTATAAGAGAAGCAGGGAGCGACCGTATAGTGCAGCAATGCTGGCCAGTTGAGCAGGCTTGATCCTGTTCAAGTGCTGCTCTTGGTTAATAGCTGTATTGATTGGTCTCAGGGCTGCTCTAATGAGCTGCTGTTTCTGAAGGAGGCGTTGCCCTGAATTGAGTGGCCGCTCCACCCAGGCGCTCTATTCAGCCTCATTCTGACTATGATCACACTTCAAAATTATTTATACACACACAAGTACACACAGTTATCATTCTAATTGTATGAAGGTACGTCTATAAAAAGTTCAAAAAAAGTCAAAAGTCACCAATACTACACGTGCACATTATATGTTCTACCATTTTGAGTTATGCATGTCTACAAACTCAACAAACACATAAGATATGCAACACTGCAGCAGTTACTGCCATAAATTGTATGACTATATAAAAGTCTTAAAAATAGTGTTATATTGTTTTCTGTAGCTTAGTGCACAGACTAAATGGCCATTCACACTCACAGCTATTTGCAGCATCAAAGCAACTGGAAGTCATTCATTTTCTATCAAAGTTGGTGATCTGACTGACAGAGACCGTTGGAGATGTGACTAAAGCAGAAATTCTATGCAAATGCACAGTGCATGCTTACGTGAACCGCCCCTGATATGGCTGGATACCATCCATCCAGTTGAATTGGAATGCCTTATAGGTACCAACAGTACAGCGACTTGAACTCCAGTGATTAAGCTGCTGTCATCAGTGTGAACGCCCCTTAGGTCCCTCTTACAAAACAGGAATTTTGTAATGCAAAGTCCTGCTAAAGAGCAGAAGTCCCCACCCATAGACCATTATGCACACTCTAACACATCTGAGAACAATAAAGACATCAACACAGAAAACCTCATAAGCAAAAACTAGAATCTGTCAGACAGATATCAAACATGGAGACGACCATCAGCCCGGCAAATAAATAACCAGCTCCCTGATTCTGGCACGGGGCAGCATTCTGGTTTCACCTCTCCCAAAGCTACTAATACTTTTCAGCTTTGCCTGTTCATTGGTGGTGAGAATGAAGACCATTTAAAAACATGCCCATCAGTGATCTTAAGCAAACAATCTGAATTTCTGGATGTTATAGAGGGCTGGACTGGGCAAAGTTCAGAAGATTCAGTCCATGACATGGCTCATAACAGTAACACTAGGTAGGAGACATTAAAACTAAATTAAGTAAATATACTTAATCATACAGTTTATTGTCTTAATGAGAAAAGGTTGCAGCAAATCCTCAAACACTCTTCTTACATTATGCGGTAGACCAAGGGATCTGCTCCTAATATCAGTGTTGAACACACATTTAAAGATCCCTTGAAATCATTTGACGAGTGCAGTTTTCTTTCTTGTGCTGGCGTATTTCCTATTGAAAAAGGAAGTTTGGGCAGGACAAATTGCAGGGATTTCATTTGTAATACATTCTAGAGAGCATTCTCATTCTACAGGGTTCCCAAAGTCATATCAGGGAATTATAAAATTGTGTTTTCCAGGCCTGAAAAACAATAGAAATTTATACAATCTCAAAAGTCATGGAAATCTTAGTTTTGAGTCTGTTCTTTTCAATGGATTAGTTAAAATAGTTGACAAATTTATATAAAATTATGATAAAAAATCTGTATCCAGTCATCACAAATGCAATGAAATGCCATGGAAAAATGTATGAAGATTAATTGGTCAAAAAGGGTGGGAACCTAGGTTCAAGAGAGCATTTTATTGGACAAAGTGTGTGTAGTTCAGAATGAGTCATCATTATTTTTGTTCCATTTTCCCAAAAGAGAAAGAGACTGTAAATTTTAAATGTGAATTCAATTTGTTGTTTTTTTGGCATACACTAGCATACAGATGGCTTCAAACCTAATATATGGACAAATACCCTAAAAATAAAAATGTTGGATTTAATGAGTCTTTAAACGCACAATAAATCCTTGTATAAGCACTGAGTAGTACAAACTCAGGTTTGTAGTCATAAATGCTTCTCGTTTAGTATAAGTGACATGAGTTACTTGAGCTGATCCATCAATCCCCATTTCAATTTGACATGCAAACTTTTAGCTTGCCAGCAGTGACAGCTGGCTGATAAAATGAAAAGCACGTCCAGAGATAGGCAAGCAACTTGGGGGTCAATCTTCTCAGAGGCAAACCGGAAGGAGATACGCTGTGGCTAATTTTGTCAAGGCAGAGACTGCTCTGAGAGGATTTACATGCATTTAGGAGGTGAAAAATAATGCGGGTGTGAGCTAAGGGGTCCATTACACTCTGGTTTCTCCATCAGCGTGAGCTCGTTTCCACACACACTGCCGAGCGTTCGCCTAATAGCATCTCCTGTGGAATTAGCGTGGATCAATGAGGCCCGCGTGTCGAGTTTCACTCTGAAGATGCTCTCTTGTGGCAGATGGTCAGCAGTTTATCACTTCAATTAGCTCTCATGCACAGAGTGGGCATCGGAGGTATCGGAAGCACTCAGTCGAGTTACTTGTGAAGTCCAGCATTACCACAAGACCTGCTAAATTGTATCTCTCCCACCTGCGGCACCAGGCCACATCTTGAATCACATTTCTACTACCTACCAGATGAATTATTTAGCTTTCACTTCTGTTTTCAAATCATGAGATTAAAATGGCCAGGAATTTGAAATTTCGCCAACAGATTGGACTTTAATAGTTCTGGATGATGGATTGGTTCTGCTAATGGCCAAGGGGTCCCTATTTCACATAAACAGATTATTTAATTAAGGCCTTTAATTGGTAATAGATTGTATTGATTAAGGCTTTTGTTTTTTGGTCAGAGAGCCTACAACTTTTCTCTTTTTCTCATTGGCTGAAGCTCTCAGGATGTCGCCGTGAGGAGCTTTTTACCTGCGTCAGATGATTGGTTAAGCCTTCACATCTCATTTGACTAACCAGCCTGTTAGGCACTGTGCACCCTTATTCTTTTGGAGAGCTGCCAACCATTTCTTCCACATTTGCAATTCAAGACTGTCACAAAATTAAATTTGTCCTGTTCCTCTGCGCAAAGAGGGATGAGGGAGTATTCAGTGCCATCATCACTTTGCAAGGGTTTACCAGATTTCATTTCACTTGTCTGTCAGTGAAATGCTCTGTGAATGTCTTATGTAGGTCTTTCCATTGTAACTATTTTGGCAAAGATGGTGTACCATTATACCTATTAGAAACAATACAGTAAATGTAAAAGGAATTGTTAAAATGTGATGCTTTCCCATGCAAAAGTCACTGCCATGATAGTAGGGTGTTGTGAGTGGTTTTTAAAGTGTTTTTAAGTGCATTGCTATGTGGTTGCTGTTGTATTCTATGTGGCTGGTAGGGTGTTGCTGAGTGGTTGCTAAGTCATTGCTCTGATGCATCCATAAAAATTAGACTATCTAATTTGTGTAGCTTGTTTTATCATCTACCAGGTTAAAATCATTATTTCAGTTGCATAGAAATGTAATAGTACACCTCTCCTCAACAAGTCGTATAATTTAAAGTACCATTCAGGTACAGAGCAAAAATGGTGTGGTGAGCTGGTCTAACTGGTCTCCCAGTCTAGCCAAGCTGGTCAGCCAACTGGCAAGTGCCAAAAATCATGAGCAAACAGACCATCCTGAACAGGTTGGAAGACCAGCACACCAGCTTAGGTTGATTTAAGATGAAATTTTTTTCAGTTGGGTGGACACACGTAATCACAGACTCAGAAGTGCTGACAGATCTCGCCTTTTTCAACTGTTTACATGAGCCTTACTACTGTTTTAGAAGGTTTATGGATAATGTAATGTTTTGTCTGCAGCATGATAGATGTAAATTTCTATATTTAATGTTGTATTTGTTACATGTTAACCTCTAACCCTTTCCTTTTGAGTTCTGTGGGTCAGAGTGGATCCATGAATTTGGTACTGATAGATTACAGTACTCTAGAGGCTCAGGGATAAATAGCCTAAAGGGCCCTGGCAATTAATAAATGATCACAGTTGTCCAGATTAGAATTTTTAGTGCAGCAAGCTGTCAGTACTCAAGTTAACAATGGGGAATGAATTCTTAACTGGAAGTGCAACATAACGTTTTCAGTTTTCTTTTTCTTTTATTTTTTTAATCATCCATCAGGCAAAAAAAGTCTGATTACTAAAATTAATAGCACACCTTAACCCTAACATTTCTTCAACAAGCTGAATGATTCGAGGTATCATTAATGTCCATAGCATAAACAGTGCAGGGAAGCTGTACACAGCAAAGTTTAATACTGAGGGTTAGGGATTTGGACAAACCCCAACCCTAATGGTGTGTTCACATACATCGTGAATGACGTACTGACATATTAGCAGAAGAAATCAGAAAAAATGGATGAGAAAACGGTTGTAGCGGTGTGTGGGCACCCGGAATTGTATGACACAACGTCAACGTATCTGGGTCTTCCACAACAGATACAGAGAAGCAATCATTGTGATATCGACCATGGTTGATGGCGGAAAGATAAGTTGTCATAGACGCCCCTCCTCCTGTCCTTTTCTGGAAGAGAAGGGGGAATACTCGCAGGTTTGCGTTAATCGCAATATATTTTATCCAGTGGTCAAACTCGCGCGAGCAATCCAAGGCAAATATTTTTTCCGTGTTGTATGTGATCGTTCCATTAGAATGATCAATCGTAACAGTGGTGTTTGCCTTAGTAAAAATTATATATACTTGGAGAATGAAAAAATTGTCAACACTAGTCATAATCATGGTATTCTTTTTAAATGAATTAAACAATAATATGATCTTAGCACAGTTAAGTCAAAATAATCTTAGAAAGCTTGAACAATCTGTGTGGATGATTGCTTTACATCCGTTACATTCCCCCCTTCTCTCTTTCTATAATTGATCATGTATTCCTGGGCAGGATCTCCTCTAGTGTCTGAGTGCCAGTGGGTAAATGTGGATCAAACATAGAGATCTATGGAGGTGTCTACCTGCAGCCCCCGCCAACTGCCATTGTCAAAGGCAACCGAGAACACCCGCTACACATCGTCAAGAAATGTAAAAATAAATCCATTCATTTCCACATCAAAGCCAGCACTGTCGTCTGTCCTCACTAGCAGAGCTTGGCAGGTTGAACTTGCCCCTTGGCAAGGTACTCAGGGTTCATTTCTCCAGTTGGCTTTCACTCAAGGACAGGTAAACCTCTGCTCTTGTTTGTTTGAAAGATTATTCTGGATTTTAGAGGCATGTTGGGACCTCTTTATAAATGTAAATGTCAAAACTTCACTGACTTTTCAAACTTTCCCGATTATGTCATTGGTGTTATTAGTTAGTCGTGCTGGTAACACTTTATTTTGATGGTCCCAAGATATGTAACTGACTATAAGTGACTTATCAACTGGCTTGCTATAGCTACAAACATTCAGTAGACTATCGAATAGCCCGTATAACAGCAGCAAAATAACAGCTTATCTACTGACTTGCTATAGCTAGTAAACAGTGTTTCAACAAACATTCACTAGACTTTCAGTAGCCTGTATATAGATCTCTATTAATGACCTACTTACATTATTGCTGAGAACATCAGTTCATTAAAAGGTCATTAATAAAGATCTATATACAGGCTACTGAAAGTCTATTGAATGTTTGTTGAAACACTGTTTATTAAATATAGCAATTCAGTCGATAAGCTGTTATTTTGCTGCTGTTATACAGGCTATTGACAGTCTAATGAATGTTTGTTGAAACACTGTTTACTAGCTATAGCAAGCCAGTTGATAAGTCACATATAGTCAGTTAAATATTAACTTATAGTCAGTTAAATATCTACTTGGGACCATTAAAGTAAAGTGTTACCATGGTGCTTAATAAAGCAAGCATTATTATTACTATTGCTCAAACTTATGGTCAGAGATTTAAACAAACCCCTAACCCTAAGTATTTAAACCAGCTCCAACCAAGCTTAAAATGGCTTAAGCTGGATTTTTTTTCAAAAGGGTGTGTGTGTGTGGTGTGGAAAAGTATTAAAGTTGCCCCTCCCGCCATGTGGCAGCAGGGACTGTGGTTAACCATGTGCAGAGAGGCGCTGATGACAGAATAGGCTGGCGTGTCCTTTGTGTGTGACGGACTGACAGCAGGAACCAGGAAGGTGGTACCCAGGAGGAGAGCTTGTGCTCGGTTGGTCTGTACCAGGATGAACCCCGCCAGTTGAAACTGACTGATGTGGCAGGGGGTGATGGAGCATTGGTGGCTGCCAGCTTTGGTGGGCATCCAAGAGTGGCACACCTATCAAGGTAGGGAAGGGGGTGGCCATCACCACATCCAACAGTCCTGAGGTTCAACTGCCTATCAAGGCAAACCAGGTGTACATGTCACAGAAGCTGGCTGAGATTGGCCAATGATCCAGCGTGGCCGAGCAGAAGGCTGTGTTTATACAGTATGTGGGGAGGAAAGAAATTCTGTCATAACGCAGCACGGCTCACTCACCCTCTCCCCAGCTGTCACCTCAAAACTGGATCTGTCATACCTGTTTACACACTTGACACCTTATTACTGGGCAGCAATCAACATTTCTGAGTTCCGCTCCGCTAGGTTAAAATAGCTCTTCCTAGTTCATCTGAGTTATCGACTAAACATTGAGAATGATACTCCACAACATTTGCTCACTCGTCTGGCTGTGGAGTCAAAAAGAGGCTCCTCAATTCCCAGCTTGTAAAAGTCACTCAAATATGAATTATGCTGCCTTGAAAAGAGTAATCTTTCTGAGAAAATTTAAATACAGGAGTTTTATGTTAAAATGCTTGATGTTGACTGCATTACAGACTTCATCAGACACTTAAAACACAAACTTTACACAAATAATAATTCAAAAATAAAATATATATAATCTACTTTTATGTAGTGACTTTTGATGCTCTTAATAAACACTTATTAACTGCCTGACTACCGTACTGCCTACGTATGAATGATTTCTGAAATTTTGTCAAGAAAGTGTCCTGGTCATTTCTAACATCAGATGAATATAATAAATAAATACATAAAACATTTGTATATTGTAGAAAGAAAATAAATACATTCTCCTCCCTGCCCATTAGGTGGCAATATGCATGAAGTATGCAAATTTCCAAAAATAAAAGAAGAAGAATGTGGAAATGAAAGTGGATATTTATAGTAAAAAAGGACTTCTCATCCACACCTATCATATTGCTTCTTAAGATCTGAATTTAACCACTGGAGTCATACGGATTACCTTAATGCTGCCTTTATGTGCTTTTTTTGAGCACACAAGGTTTTGGACCACAGTTAATGTGTGTAACAGCAACTCACTGTCTGTGTCACATACAGTATTATATTTACATTTAAAGATTTATGAGTAGCAGTAGTGTATAACGTCAAATTTTACACATCTGATTTAGGTTTTAATCTAATATGCTACTAAAACCTACAGGCAAGTGTGTCAAAACATTCAAAGAGAGAGCGTTCAGCAAGTGAGGGAGCATTGATCACTCCAGAGTGTTTGTCGACCAATTGTGTGTGCCCATGACAGGAAGTACCATGGGGGGATCTTTAAGTGACAGTACAGGTCACCCTACGTCTTGATCAATCAGAGTTGTGGAGCAGAGAGTGATGGTTGGGGGACCCATGGGGAGAGAGTGGGGTGCTTCACTCCCCAGTCTGAGGGTCTGTCTGTGGGACTGGCAGCCCTAGACAAGCCTGCTGCCTGCTGCTCATTAGCTCGTGGGCAACACATGGTCAAGTCAGCAACCATTAATGCCAGTCAGCTCACATTAGTGCTCTTTCTCCTCCCATAGGGTGCAACTCAGATTTCATATGCCACATGGAATTCAACTTTCTCATGTTTGAACATATTCCTTACCTTAATTTTAAGTATTCAATTTCAGCAAGTAAATCATCTCACACTTCTGAGTGGGACATGAATGACACTTTAAATCATGCAGCTTGTAAAGGAGAGGTGTGCTATAATTTTAATGTGTGACCCAGACCACCCAAAAACCACTGTGCAAGGCACTAGCAATCACCCTGAATGCCCTAGTAACTACATAGAAATATAGCCAAACCACTCAGAGCACTTTAGCCACTGTACAAAAACGGCCTGTCAACCACCCACAGTACCCAAGCATTGCAGCTGCAAGTGTTCTTCAGAAAATAAAAACAAATCTAGTTTAAACTACTCTAGATTTAAGGTATTTTCCAAACAACATTTTTGGGCCCTTAAATGGCAGTTTGGGAAGGGGACTCGAAGGGTTGTTACAAACAAAAGTTAGAAAGTCTTTTCACAAAGGGCTCATTCACAAGACTTTTAGCAAAGTGTTCGTTCAAACTGGAATGTCATGCTCCCTTCAGAGTGACCACATCAAGAGCTTTGTCCTATATAGTAATTAGGGAAAAGGGATGATTACTTTTGATTAGAATTCACCCTTAATACCCCGATATACTTCATATGAAATCGAAAACCGAACGGGTGTGACATTTAGAACAAAACCTGGCGAATGTGTTTTTGCGTTATTTTCTGTGGTTCGTAACAGCTCGCCTGTGCGAACTTTTAGCAAAACATCTTACAGCTGCTAAACACCTTCTTACTGCCATTGGTCCACGTCATCGGTAGGTATAACCTGGTGCTCCACCTACCTTGAGGCTGGAAGCTAATTCCTGTTCAGGACATTCAGTCAGTTTAGGTCAGTCAATATGAACACACCAGCGTACAGTTATTAGCGAGCTGTTGCAAATTTTGTTTTGTTTTGTTTAATTATAAAATTCCTACAAACGGAATCAAATCTACTCAAATACTCTCAAGTGCCCATTCACTCATGTGACATCTACAGTGAAAGCCATTCAAATATCTGCCCATAGTAAGGTATGCCTATCATCATTCTTTTGTCTGTATACTTCCCATTAACACACTTTTATACACCAGTCTTTGCAGTAGTAGCAATGCCATTATAAATTACAATAACTGAGTGTAATCGGTGCATATTATGTCTGCCTATAGCATGTTAGCACATTAGTGTCATGAATTCATAAAGTAAACAAGACATATTTAGTATTTTCTACTGCATATCACATTAAATCATCATCAAGTGGTTAAAAAAGCCACTTTTACTGATCTAGTGTGAATTCTACTCATAGAATGGTGCATAAAGTCATTGATAACACATTTTAATGTCACATTAGTTAAGGTTTTACTGAGCGTCCTCATATTTAAATGTATTTCTTAACACCTCCCACAGCGGTGTGGCGGGTGTCTGAGTGTTCGCAAACAGTATACCTTTGCACGACTGTCTCAAACTTCTTTTTACCCTTAAACGAAGAAGAACTTCCCTGGAAGTAAATTGGAGCCTTATGTAAGTGTCAGCCTTAGTTTAATTGTTTAGTGTATTAGACAAAATTGTAATTAAAGATTTTAGTGGTGGTTCAGAATCACAATTTAAAGGCCAAAACTGCAAGATTCATTGTTAATAACTTGATAGTGCAATGATATTGCCTGTCTCTGGCATCCATGGCAACACAGTGTGAATCACAATAGCAACACTTCGTTTTCCATTTGTGAGGAGAGAAAAAAATGATGAAGCCAAGACAGGGCATCAAAAGAGGGATGTCTTTAACAATCCTAGAGACGCTGCCAATCTTACACACATTTAAAGCATAACTGTGTTCAAAGCTAATGACATGACTGAAATAGAACCCCAGTAAGCCAACGGGGATTCTTGTGCATACCAGTAAGATAAATAAAAATAAATAGGAAAATGGAAGACACAAGGCCGCAAGTGCATTCTTGGTAATTTTCTGAAGGGCTGAGAGAAACATGGAAGGCGAATGATAAAACAACAACAAAACGTGGGTGCCAAAATCCTGCCAGTAATGTCCTCACCCTGACACATTTTGGACAAGATCAGGACTGGGGAGGGGGTGTGGGGGAGAGTCTCTTGCATTTCTTCTTCATCAATTTCCATGTCATTAAATTGGCTTATGAAAATATGCTCTAATCTTCCAAGCACACACAAAAAGCTCAGAGGTTTTTTGGCCCTCTTTTTTTCTCTTTATGGAGGTGGGGAGGGGGCAGCTTTTTTGTCAAGTTTCTAAAGAACTCCAAAGCCATTGTGTGCAGTAATGGATGCTGTTTCACAGGTAAAGAGTTTCCATTAAGCATATAAAAATTATTTAATAAAATCTTACCAATCCTTTTCATGCAAAGCCTGTTTTTCGTAATAAGCCAGGATGTGTTCTACTTTAATATCTGCTTGCCTCTGATCCCTTAGAGTGCCCTGCCGGTTGACATACACCGCTCACCCGTGGCCAATTAGTTGAAATTGGGTGTCCGTGGAGGCCCTGTCCCCATCCGGGTTCCATCGCATCTGGAGATGGACACTGGCACACACGTTAGGTCTCAACATGGTATGGACCGGCTGTTCAAACATCTCAGCTCTTCAACAAACACATCAGAGCTTTACTCCTACAATGCACCACAGGTCCATCACCCTGTACGCTATCTGGAGAAACCCAGGGGTCTCATAAAGAGAGATGTTTGAGAAACAAGATCCCCTGTTGCAAACGTTCCCTCACCTTTCTCTCTCTGAAACTGTTACAATAACACAAATGGATTCATTACAATAATTAGAGCTGTCACATCTCCACAAGGCAGACTTGTCTCTAGAGACAAGGGGAGCGTGTGTGTATGTTGGTTTGCACATTGCTGTAGGTGTGTTGTTGTGTGTATCCGCATGTGTGTCTAGGGGCGTGGGCGTCTTTGAATGAAACTACATAAGCCAAATCAAATCAATCTGCACGGTTCATAAGATGTATACAAAAATAACAAACACTCAAATTAAAGTCAATATCGAATGGCCATAATGGAGGGTAATTTCAGTTGGAGGTTAGAATGCAAGCGGCCCAGAATAATGAACATAACATAAACAGCTAAAATTACCTGCACAACAATTGAGTTACGCAGCATCAAACTGCCGCCCCCTGATGACTCCCGTGGATGGAGATTCAGTTCGGTGGAAAATAAATATAAAAATTTCCCATTACTATAATATGTTTATGCAGAGTAAACATTAGAAAACAGCACTGACTATGTTAATCACCAGTGGTCGTGATGTAATGAAAATATTTGTCACGTTAAATGATCGTCTGAGCTGAGAGCATTCAGGGCAAATGTATACTGGCCAAAAAAAATTTACTTTCACAAATATATACTGCATGTGCTGGTAACCCTTGCATCTGATACCCAAACTGTGCCAGGATTGGGTGAGTTGTGGTTTCAAATGCTCGAACTGCATTTCATTAACAGGCTGGGAGTTTGCATCCACGTTTCACACAACAGAACGGCCTCTGTCGTGGAATCTGTACTGTGTCCCCGTGCCACCTGTATCGGCACACACTGATGTATCCTTTGCTGCAATTCATTCCAACAGGACACACATGGGATGTGGGACACTGGCACTTAGACAGCAAAATGCTGCCCAGTTCTCCATCTATAAAGTCTGTTGATATACTAGTCACAATGCTGTTGTTAAAGAGTTCTGTTCTATTTTATTCTGATATTTTCAATTGGACTCTATTCTGTTATATTCTATTGTGATATATTCTGTTCTATTCTATTCTACACATTCTGTTGGAATTTATTCTGCTTTGTTTTATTCTATTATTTATTCTGTTTTGTTCTATTATATTATATTCTTATATCTTCTATTCTGCTTTATTCTGCATATCGTTCTATTTATTATTCTAAATTGTTCTGTTCTATTCTGTTGTTCAATTCTATTCTCTTTTCTTTTCTATTCTAGTCTGGTATGTTCTATTCTATTTTGCTCTTTTCTATTCTGCTGTGTTCTGTGTTATCTGTACCAGTATGTTCTCAACTGTTCTTTTCTATTCTATTTTATTATACTCCATTATGCCACGTGTTGTTCTGTTCTGTTCTATATTGTGTCAGTTCTTGCTGTTTTATGTTAGCCAATTAATGTTCCAGACATTCTCACTTCACAATGGAAAAATATTTAACAGAGGGATAAATTATGAATCTGAATGTATGTTCACATAACTGTCACACAATCTACATCCTAAATAATTGGTGGAATGTACTGGGATGGTGAATATTTATTCTATTAAAATCCTCATTCACAGAAATCTCATGTCGGCATGTGTGGTTGCATTGCATCTATAATTGGATCATACAAAGGATGCTTATGGCATTTATTTACTCTTTATCTTGTGTAAGACCTCAGTGATGAATTACACTAACTGAGCTCCATACCTCCTCATATCTCATCTCCAGGACATGGTTAGAATTCCACACAGGAACTTCCCAAGCAGTCTGAGCGAATCAGTAGTTCTTCGAGAAAACATTTGGCCACTACGTTCGCCTGATCCTCGTTCCCCTCCGTACAAAAGGACCAAGAAGTACAGCATGAGCAAAGAATGACTGGAGCCCAGGGCAATCATTGCAGAGAGCAAATCACATAGAGCCACCCCATACATACATACAGATACACTGCATGGAAACACGCACACACACTCTTTATGAGACTGACAGGCTCCTTTGCTCAATTCTGTTTGTGTGAGTTCTCTCTCGCCACGTTTCTCCACGAGCAGCAGATGAAAGAGCAGGATGCTACAGCGTGAGCCTCCCACGGGCCCCTGAAAACGTCAATACACTCCCCCTCAACACATCTAAAGCAAGATACACATACATATATATATATATACACACACACACACACACACACACGCACACACAAACAAAGGGGGAGATATCCAGCAACCACATACCACAAACATGAGACATTTTCATACTCTGTTTTATCAATAAATACCTAATCCTAACAAGCAAAAAAATCAAAGGGTAGAACATTCTAGTACAGTTTCTTGGTTAATTCGCTTCAGATTCTTTATTTGTAAGTGTGCCAGGGGAATCAAAACAGCCATCTGTTAACATGGGACGAATGTAACAGAACATAAATCTAGAAAAATGAAGGGTTAATGTTCAAAATATATCTCTTTGTTCATGCTACATTTTTTCTACTGTCTATTGGCTCTAGATTTGATGGTTGAATCTAAGTGTTCTATCTGGTTTAGAAGCTCAGAGTTGGTAATGTAGAGGAAGGCAGATATAATAATCTGGTGCTAACGGGGTGGGTATTGAGCCTGGCTAATGAGACAGCACTCTCTCCCTGGCCCTTGCTGAAGAGAACACCCATCTGCGCGTTAGAGACACGGGCTCCCACAGCCCTTGTATCTGGCGTTTCCTCAAGTGGATGGTGACACATTGGCTCCTGCCATCTGCCCTGTGTGCTACAATCTCCCTTCTCTACACCTTAACACCAATATGTGTGTGTGTGTGTGTGTGTTTGAGGTCTTCTTGGTGAGTAGGTTATTAAAGCCCAACACGCACTTCAAGATAAAAGCTTGTCACCCAATTCAAAGACTCACAGTTTTTTTTTTTATGTTGACATTACAGTATGCACTTCACACAACTATTCAGATATATAATAATTTCATTTATTACAAAGCAGATGCTGTAATTGCAATTAGCTTATTTTTTTTCCTTTAATAGTGTAATTTTTAATTATTCAACAAAACAGTGAAAACTGAAAGAAAACACCCAGTTTTTTTTTTAGTTTTAGAAACAAAATGTTTTCTTAACTAGCTTAACCAGCAAGCCTTCCTTAATCAACCAGCTTGATCAAAAAGACCATGCTTGGGTGTGTTACCATTAATACTGTGTAACACTCAGCTTAATCACCATAGTATAATGCATCGTTGGAGAAATTAACAAGCTGAAAATCATGTAAATAAAAAAATCATGATAAATAAAAATAAAATCAGGACAGGGAATTAGCGAACACAGACGGTGGGAAAATAGCACAGTAAAAGTACAGTTACAGCACTTAAAATATACTCAAGTGAAAGTATACCATTTTTAAACTACTTAAAAAAGTACAATTCTTGGGAAAAATGAGTTAATTACAGTAACGTGAGTATTTGTAATTCGCTACTTCACACCCCTGGCAGTTATGCACATGCGCACTCTTCAAAAACATTGACATGTTCAAAACTTCAGAAGAAGAGAGAACTTCACTTATGCATGAACATGGACACATAAGTCATGTTCTCTGACAGAAGCCAAGTGTGATAAAGCACTTTCTCTTAACAGCCTTTAAACCCTTTACAGGACGCTGCTTTCTGCAAAACTCCGGAATAAGCATTTTTCTGCATGTAAACTTGGTCAAATTCTTGACAGAATTAGATATAAACTCAGCAAAAAAAGAAACATCCTCTCGCTTTCAACTGCTTTTATTTTCAGCAAACTTAACATGTGTAAATATTTGTATGAACATAAAAAGATTCAACAACTAGGACATAAACTGAACAAGTTTCACAGACATGTGACTAACAGAAATGTAATAATGTGTCCCTGAACAAAGAGGGGTCCAAATCAAAAGAAATTGTCAGTATCTGGTGTGGTCACCAGCTGCATTGAGTAAAGCAGTGCATCTCGTCCTCATGGACTGCACCAGATCTGCCAGTTCTTGCTGCAAGATGTTACCCCACACTTCCACCAAGGCACTTGCAAATTCCAAAACATTTCTCCCCCTCTGATCCAACAGGTCCCAGACGTGCTCAATGGGATTGTGATCCTGGCTCTTCGCTGGCCATGGCAGAACACTGACATTCCTGTCTTGCAGGAAATCACGTACAGAACGAGCAGTGTGACTGGTGGCATTGTCGTGCTGGAGGGTCATGTCAGGATGAGCATGCAGGAAGGGTACCACATGAGGGAGGAGTCTTCCCTGTAAAGCACAGCGTTGAGATTGCCTGCAGTGACAACAAGCTCAGTCCGATGATGCTGTGACACACCACCCCAGAACATGATGGACCCTCCACCTCCAAATTGATCCCCCTCCAGAGTACAGGCCTTGGTGTAATGCTCATTCCTTTGATGAGTCCTAGCATCACAAAACTGCGACTCATCAGTGAAGAGTTCTTTTTACCAGTCCTGTCTGGTCCAGCGGAGGTAGGTTTGTGCCCATAGGTGACGTTGTTGCAGGTGATATCTGGTAAGGACCTGCCTTACAACAGGCCTACAAGGCCTCAGTCCAGCCTTCTCTCAGCTTATTGCAGACAGTCTGAACACTGATGGAGGGATTGTGCATTCCTGGTGTAACTCAGGCAGTTGTTGTTGCCATCCTGTACCTGTCCCTGAGGTGTGATATTCATATGTACCGATCCTGTGCAGGTGTTGTTCCACGTGGTCTGCCACTGCGAGGATGATCGGCTGTCCATCCTGTCTCCCTGTAGCGCTGACTTAGGCATCTCTCAGTCCTCATTCCTCCTCATTCCTCCATGCAGCATGCCTAAGGCACATTCACGCAGATGAGTAGGGACCCTGGGCATACTTCTTTTGGTGTTTTTCAGAGTCAATAGAAAGGTCTCTTTAGTGTCCTAAGTTTTCATAACTGTGACCTTAATTGCCTACCATCTGTAAGTTGTTAGTGTCTTAACAACTCTTCCACAGGTACATGTTGATTAATTGTTTATGGTTCATTGAACAAGCATGGAAAACATTGTTTAAACTCTTTACAATAAAGATCTGTAAAGTTATTTGGATTTTTACAAAATTATCTTTAAAATACAGTGTCCTGAAAAAGGGACGTTTCTTTTTTTGTTGAGTTTATATGGAATAAAGTTATAGAAGCCTTGGCGAAGTCAAATGAGTTCAACACAGCAAATTATATGGTTTTGGGAAACACCAAATCGTTGAAATATGCTAGTACTGATGGAAATTGCTTTTAGGAAACGCACCCCTGGTTGATCAGCAGGGGAACAAAATGTCTATGCTGGTCCACCAGCTAAACCAGCACCAACCCACTATAAACTAGCTTGGACCAACATGTAATTTATGGTGGTCTAAACTGGTCTTTTCAGGAACAGCTAATTTGGAGTGAATTCTTGACAACATGCCAACAAACAATATGCAAAAAAAATGGAAAAGAAGAAAAAGTAAAAAAATAAAAATAAGGATGAGACAAAAGTTAGGGAGGTGTGGGGAGCAAGGCTGCAATAACCCTCCTCTAGCATTTTCATTGGCTGTTAATCATTACAGGTCAGCTAAATTTCAAACAAGTTTGGACACACTGCAAGATGGCTACAATCCAAGTCGTTAACTTAAAACATAAAAGGCTGATGAGCTTCCATCTTGTAGTGAGAGCTGTTTCATGGACCTCACCGTTCTGATGGGTGATTCATGTTTTCTGATTCAGGGTGTGTTTATAGAGGCTAGAAACAAGGCTGCATGTGTAATTAATTAACTTTATCTAGAAGATTCGCTCCACAGTACTCAGGTTCTCGCTCAAGGCCACTGTGACATTCAGGTCTTCCATTGTAAAAACAAGTTGATATTATCTGATTCTGAAGGACTGACCACAGCAAGCGAGAGAATATGTAACATATATTATCTGCTGCTGAAAGAGGCTTTTCTTCCCATGAATCAAGTTTTAGTGTTTCACTGGAGACCGCATGAAGAAAGGGCCACAGGGCTGACCCGAACAGCCTGTTTGATTTACAAGCTTACACTGGACAAGAGTCCTTTAGGGGTCCTCAAAGGGCCAGGACCTGCCTTTTGTGTGTCAGACAATTAATTATCCCACTGCTAATAATGTGGACTTACCTGCTGGGAGAGGACTCTGGGCATGAGGGGGGCCTGAAAGAGGTCAGACACCAAACAGGTGTCATGGCAACTGCCCTAATCCTCAAAAAAGAAAAGAAAAAAATGGGGCCTCCTGCCAACTCTAAGCTAAGCCAAATCAGGCCCAAAACTGGCTTATATTACAGCAACTGAAACCTGCAACTGTTCACCTTCGTAGCATGCTGTTCTGTTTGTGATCCAAGTATAAATATTGCGTAAGATTGCATTCATGATTATTTTGTCCAATTGCACACTTGGGACCCAAACCTGAGAAAATACTGCTTTGCGCCAGGACTGGATAAAAATAAAATGTTTAATTGGCATGGACGCATGAACTGGTGTGGACACAGCAGTGTTTGGCTAACTCCAGCATAGGGCTGTAGGTTAAATGTAAACCCTTTCCATTCTCTATACAGCATTGCTTACCCAGACACTCTCTCACCAAAGCCTCAGGTTTCACGAAGCATGCACTCTGCACAGCGGATACCACAATTGCTGTAAATTACATGCTTGTTTGATTTGGATGATTTGGAAGCTCTATGGGGATGGTGGAGATGGTGGGTACAGGCGAGGAGGTGATGTTGAGGGGGAAATCGGAGCCATTAACCACAGCCAGATTTTCCCAATTACAAGCCTCCATCAAAGATGTTGTTGTGTGCCAGCATAGTGTTAGCGAAATGGATGATTTACACTTTTGCCTGTCACTTTACATCAGTTCACAATTAGGCCTTGTCTGGGCACACGTTTGCATTCTAAAAATGCACACTTCAATTTCAAATCCATTTTTTTTTTTTTTTTTTGGTTACACTAAAATACAGACCCCTGAGATTTGCTGAAAAGCTCCAGCCTAAAAGAGAAGTTTTATGATGGACTGAAAGCTTTCCACAGATGCTAATAAGTGTTGGGTCTCTCAGCTGCCTTAGAAGGGAAAAAATAGGAATAATGGCCATTATAACTAGTGATGATGTTTTCCAAATGGTGGTGAAAAGAGAAATACAATTGGAGCAGAGGTATACTGCATTGTTAGCTGGGTTTCCAGTAATGCATTTCTTTCATTTTGGGATATGACATAAAATCAAAAAAGTCTTATGACTGAATAATTTGCTCTGGACTAACCAGTGGGCCAATGTTATCTCAAAGCATCTCAATTGTTGATCTGGTAATTCTGTAATGCCAGAGCCAAAGCCTGCAGAATTGTCTCCCATGGCCAAAGATCACTAGCAAACATGAAATTCATCAGAGATTTTTTTCTGCGCACTCTAAAACACAAGCAATTCGTTAGATTAAAGAGTAAAATATGAATGTATATGACTTTCTTTTTTCTGCTGAACAAAAAATTATTTCAAACTCAATTACACTTACACTTGATTACAATTGATATACTGCCATATAGCACTCTGCACATGCGTCAAGCTCTAGAAGTAACTAGATAGTAATTAGAGACTGCAGTGACAAGATGTAGAGTGAAAAGTTAGTAATATTTTGGTCTCTTCTCACCCAAAACCAACGGACCACCTCAGAAGACATTGATTAAACAACTAGAGTTTTAAAATAAATAGGAGTTCTTAATCTCCTATTTAGAGTTTTTGGAATTCTAGATAACATGGAGAAACTCATACACACCTTCGATGATATGAGGGTGAGTAAATTATGAGAGAATTTTAATTTTTGGGTGAACTATCCCTTTAAATAAAAGTGCCACAGTGGCTACAACTTCCATATCCATTATGAGCCAATTTCCACAGAAGTGAGGGTCTTGTTCTCTTACACACATGGGATGGAACACTGCTTTTTTGCAAATTGTTTTTGCAATATTCTGATATTTCACATAAATTAAATTAGCAATTTGGATGGAAATCCTGTCTATTGCCACATCAAAGAACATCCAATAAACATCTACCTTCAGCACCTAGAACCTCCAGCTCCAAGAAGACCATAGCTTGAAATCATGTGGTCCACATCTAGAAAAGTGTACTGTAAATATGAAGGGTACTTTCACAATTAAATAGGAATGCAGTAATGTTGGGATATCTTTCTGTTCCATTTCCATTAGGTTTTTGGAAGCTTTAACAAAATGAGGCAGACTAATTTTAAATGTTTGGACTGCATCACAGTTCTTGTCATGCAGAGTTTGACAATTTCAAAAACAAAGAAGATTTTAATTAGACAAAAAATGACCAAAGTGCCAAAGAAAACACAGTCAAAGAATCACGACGGGGGTCTGACATCTTTCTTTAGACTGTAGTCGTTCCTTCAAATGCAACCTGGAGTGTGATAAAATAACTGTGTTTATTTTACTTTGCAAGTAACAAAGCCTGATGTGAACATGAACCCCTTTCAGGACTCCAGGCCCCTAATAATGCCTGACATAGGCACATAAACTCTCTCTCATTAAGTACTGGGGCATTTCTGCAAAGTCAAATTAGTGGCCCAGTACCTTTGCTGTCAGTTTTTTTTTTAATGATGTTTTGTGTTCATGTCACACACAGATGGTGGTAGATTCATCTGAGAGTGCCCTCATTTGGGAAGATAGCAACTCAAATAGCTCATTGAGAAAGCATATCTCAGTAACCACAACCCAGGAGAATCCATGACCCCAACCCTGCTCTGTGCCATCCAGGCCACAATAAGGTTCCTACCAAAAATCTTTACTGGTTTTAGCTATGCCACTACTAAGTTATCTCATACATGCATCCATGCCTTAACAGCCATCTCCATTCTCAATATTCTCAGACATCTGCCAAGGGGGATACGGGCACCGCGTGAGCCCCACAAGCTGTTTAACCCGCCCTACAGCCATGACCAATCGATTGCATGAAGCAGGCCCAGCCACCTCCTCCTCCTCTTGCACTTATGGGTGGAGTCAGGAGAGGGGGAGTTTATCAGGAGGGCAAATGCCTTTCAACATCACAGCATGTAGCCAGCACAGCCCAGTCTTGAACCCCCTCATGCCCTCCCACACTCTCACTTGGGCTATATTGGCTAAAAGCTTAGCCCCTATTCACTTCTGGACCATTTTCTTTTCTTTGGTTTAACCCCACCTCCTACCAGTCCCACCACCCCTTTTCCAATCCATTTGTTTGTGTAAATTAATGAATGGCCAATATGTGGGACAATCTAGCTCACAATCTCATCTATTTTTCATGTGTACTGTTGAATGTAGAGGCAGGACAGAATGGGGTAAAAGCCCATTAAAAAGATTTTTAAAGAATGCCATGGGTTGATTTTAGAGGTTTGACTCCTTAAAGAGATGCCCTACCATTGAGTTTTTCAAAAAATAGCCCACATACAGTAGTATCTGCCAATTCCAAAGTGGGGAAACACCACCTATAGAAAAGTGAAGGTTACGAAAATGTTGCTTGGTTCTGATGTAGGGGCATTCCACAACCAGACACAACACGTTTGAGAAACAATTTTGATGTTTTTGCAAAAACCTATCTCTTTTTTTTCTCTGAAAAACATTGTGGACCTTTGCTGACAAACAGCTTGGAAACTCATCCCACATTATTGGTCCTGACATTTAATTACTTAAAAAGGTTCCACATGGGCCCTTTTCAATCCTCCATGTTGTATGTGACAAGCCATCGACACAAGTTCTTGGCCTGAATGTTTCACCAGCCATCACAGCCAAGTGCACAGAGACAAATACAGTTTTCAGATGCTGTACCCTTTTTGTTCAGTGCAGCTAGATGGTAAACGAGTCTGAGCTGTGGATGACAATGAATATTTGACTTGTTCCATGTGTTTGAGAAGTTTTTATTGGGATGGGGGAAGGAGCAACCGGAAAGAAATCAATACTTTACTCTTCACCTCAAACAGTTCCTCAATGGGGAAAAACAACAACGGTGAATCTAAACGTCGGAAGCCTTCTTCATCACACAAAGGGATGAATGAGTGTAAAGCTAGCGAGACTGAAATGAGACTGATGCCCTGCCAAGGCTCAGGTGCCTGATCAAACCAGACACTCAGTAAAGACTTGTCTATCAGTTCAGCTCAGCAGGTAATAAAAGTCACAGGTCAATGGCATTGATTTGTAGCCCTTCAACAGTTGAAATTCGATGCTTTTAACACCTCTCATGTGAATGACATACAGGAGTGTATTTAACAGACACCCAAACACAGGAGACAGGGCTCTTGTTTTAGCCTATTCACGGCAGTAAAAAGGCACCTAATGAAGCACCAGCTGTGCTAAAAGCCTGTACATTACCGGTCATTCGTTTTATGCAAGTCTTAATATAGTGAATACATTTTTAAATTCAATAATTTGGTTTGAGAGGATGTTGGCTTTTTCTAATATCCCGTGTTGCTATGCTATAAATTCAAGTGTGAAAAAAAAAAAATATTTTAAGAGGAAATTGTGACCAAAACTTTTCACTTTCTCTAATGAAAATGTTTCAAACAAAACATGTCGTAGGAATATTGTTTTAATTGGTAATTATTTTATAGGTTTTTGTGCTTAATTTTTACTTTCCAGCCTGTTAGTCTCTTATAATATCTACATAATTACAAGTGAGGAAACAACAGCACAAGCATGAGCAAATATTAGCAATGGGATTTGTATGAATTCTCAAAAAAAAAAAAAAAAAAAGATTTTGCAGGTTGTTCAGTTTTTAAGTTTAAATCAATGCAATTCTAGAACATTTTGTCACAACTTGATTTCATTGATTTCTATCCAATTAAATTGGGAAAAATTTAGTCCATTTGAGTTTGGACTACAAAATTACATTTTGTAGCATTGATGAAACTGGGCAGGGAATTTCCATTTCTTGCATGGGACTGGATGGGGTAAACAAATGTTGAAATGAAGTGTTATTTTATGCATTTTTGAGAAAGATAAGAATAGGAGGAGATTTGTTATTGTTTAAAGTTTTGTTATATTGGTAATTAAAAAGATTGTATGTTAGACTAGAGTTTTGGGGGTTACCGTTGTGGTGAAGAACGACTTCATTTTTAGAGCTATTTACTTGACCCTACTTTAAATCATTTCATTCTGTTTGATAAAATTACAGAAATCTGTGTGATATTCTAAAAAAAAACAACAACAAAAAAAAAAAACAACAATAAAAATTAAGTTCACATCCTCGTGTAACAACTCCATCACTGAGCAATAGCTAACTCGCTATTTCCATGCTGTTAGGTTCCATCCTTTTAATTGTCTGGTTAATTATTTTAATTCTTATTAATGCATTTCCCACTATGTAAATAATCAAGTTACACTTAAAAATGTTAAATTGAACAGACCAGTATTTCTAAAAGGTATACGCTTTTAAAGAAATACTCTCTGAAATTAAAACACAGGCATGTACAGTTTTTAAATGTTACAACGCTCTTAAGGTACTACACAACAGAAATTACATAAACATTTTCCAACAATCCCTACAGGAAAAGTTGGCCATGAATCAAAATTGAATATATATATATATATATATATATATATATATATATATACAGTTTGGATTCCAGCTCTATATCCCTTAATAGTGCTGGATAATAGCCTAATCTGAAAATAGGCCTGGATCATTTTGCCAATGGATTGGAGGATTTTCCACAGTCTCAATGAACTCCATCAGTGCTCTGTTTGCTCTCTCTATTGGTCACTCGTTTGGAATGCATGAACATTGTATCCTGGAACGCACACCACAGAGCAAAGACTCTTGATGTCCTTAAGAACACGTTCCCTCACCATTGAGCAGGTAGATTAGCTGAACTGTATCAGCTAATATCTGTATCTGTTTTAACTCACAAGAAAAAATGTCTGAAGATCAACAAACTACATTGTACAACCCAAGAGATTTGTCTGTGCAGTCTTATACAGATAAATTAGACATTTTTTACATCCAAGACAGTAGAACAAAATGCAAAATGAACAAAAAATTCCTTAAAATCCAGCATTGATATTTATTAACTGCACAGCAATACACTCAGCAATATGCATTTATTTGGCATAAGCTGAATAGGCAAAATTATCATTTTGACAGCAGAAATGTGATTTACAGGTTTTGACGTCAACAAAAATAGATATGGAAAGTGTTTTCTCCTCCCTTTTAGAAATGTATAAGCCTATGTATTTTGCAATTCTAACTATGCACAATTATTATATTGTTTTTTATTATTATTATTTATTTAATTTTTTTTTGCAATTTGGGTCACAACCCACCAATTGAGAATCGATGGCTGAGTTTGAAATTGTATTCTACCCATACTACTCTTACTAATTCAGCCATAACTGTCTATGGCAGAAATAGTAAGAGTAGTATGGTAGTATGCAATTCTGAACACAGGGATTGTCTTAGATCAATGTAAAAAGTTTAAAGTTCAAAACTCAAACTTCCCTGTGTCATAGTCATAAGTGCCTTATTGAGGTTTGTAGGATGCTGGCGTAGCATGATGCAATATGGGTGGGTTTAACCTGTTCCCAGGCTTGTCTGCTCTGAATGTTTATGGGGGAACTTCACAGCGGGGAGTCATTATAACAAAAAGAATAAAAGTCCAAAAGAGAGAGAAAAATGTGCATATTTGTGCCAGATTTCCATGGGTAATTCAATCTCATCTGGGTTTTAGAGGGAGAAATGTGAGGAAGGGTGAAAAATGCCCTTACAGATGTACACATGGTGTGAAGTTTGCATTTCTTTTGTGTTCAACGCAAGAAAGAAAGGTAAATAAATGATGACAGAACTTTCATTTTTGGGTGTACAATCCCTCAATATATGTGCATTTTTGTGGCCACTTTTGTATTTGAGATCAGTGATTATCTACAGAGCTGCCTCAAAACCATAGAAAATTCAAAGAAAGGGTCTGTGTTCAGTCTAAGAGTCATTGTGTAACACCATCTTCTTTTTTTCAATTTTTATGGTGTTTCATGTACTTTTTTCACCATATTGTAAATGTGTGTAGTGGTCAGGTTACTTTTGAAGTGTCCTGAGGTACAGTACTATGAGGAGACAGAGGGGGGTAGATTTGTTCTGCTTGGGTGCATGTCTGCTGTATTCACACAACCCCTGAGGTGGCTGCCTGTCAGTCCTGGATATGGAAGGAAAATCAAAGAGGCTGGACAACAGTAAACCTTCTCTGAGTTTCATTATCGTGAAAAGGGCAAGGATTTTTCCCAAGAAGCATTTGCAATCTATAAAAGACACCTGGAGATGAACATTACTGAAAGTCTAAATGACTTTAAAAAAAATAGCCTTTTCATTTAAATTAAATGTGAAATTTGTCTTTTCTTTTCTAATATAGCACTAAAATATCACTAACAATCGAAACATGATTATACTAGATTTGCAAACAATTAACGGCTGGAACATTCATTTTAAAGTTGTATTTGAAGAGTCTGGTGATTAACGTTAAAAGCTTTTCACTCCCCATTTATTTTAATTCCATTTTGACTCTGAAAGTGGATCAAATAGTTGAATTTTATAAAATTAAAATATATAAAAGAGTATAAAGGGTGCTCAATGCAACAGATAAAGCTTCAACACACAGATGAAGAAAAAAATGTGTTTTCTTTTACTTTGTTCTTCTCTCTTTCTTTTCTTTTATACAAAATGAAATAACCTCCATCTTTTTACAGATAATACAGATACTGAACAGAGCTCAACCACTGAAACACTGAAGTGATTTTCAAATGGTTTTGTGCAAAACAGTGAAAAGGCTGCAACCTCTGGGCAGGGCCAATCATATGGAGCCAGAAATATGATAAAACAATTTGAATTTGAATTGTGTAAATTTGAATTATAGACTTTTGTATTTTAATTATAATTGTGTGTGGCACGGTGGAGGGCGGGGCCAGGTCGTGACTCAACACGCCCGGTCCTGTATTAGGCTAATCAAGCCACCGAGAGGGATAAGGGCCAACTGCAGAGGGCGGTGCGAAAGAGAGAGATCCTTACGGACATGTCCGTCGTCTTATGTGTTTGTCTTTTGAGTTTACCATTAAACCTTTAGTTTGTATGACAAGCCGGTTTCTCGCCTCCTCCTTGCCTGTGAACATGAACTTCTTTACAGTGTGATTTTGCCAAATTAAATATTACGTTGAATTTTAAATAGGTTTGAATTAGAATTTTTGAAACTCCAATCCTGCACATTTCATATTTAACCAAATTGAATTGTTTTTTTTTTATGGCACAATTTTATAAATATGTATTTTCAAACAGTACATTTTTGGTTCTGAATTTTTTACACAGTAAATATCCCGTTTTAAAAAATACAGCTTCAAGTTTTCAAGATGAAGAAGAAATTCAGAACACCAAATTCAATATTCTAAAATTCAAACTGCAGAAATTCAGATCTAGAGAAAGTGGGTCAGAGATCAAGCTTCCGTGTTCCACAGGGAAGAGTAGAGGGTCTCAGAAAAGTCGAACGGAGCATTTTGGCCAATTACAGGTCGAGGTGCAATAATTCTCTGGCGCGAGCGTGATTCAAAAGGTCGCTATTCTGACCATGAAGTGGTTCTTAAACATTTATGATTTATATTTTTATGGTTAGCACGTTAGCACATTCTCAGCACATGAGACATTTGTCTAAGTGGTCTCTGGTATTTGTTTTAGTATAAAGTATATTTAATATACTAAAAATAAATGGCATAATGACTAAACTAAATGACTAAAGTGAGAATGACGTTTGTTGGAGTTCGGTGTGTAAATTAGCCATTAAATGCCTTATAATAAGCCTACAATTTGCATGAAATTAATCGTATAATGTAATCACGCCTGGTAAATCACACACATCTGAATGATCATTCGTGATGTTCATGTCTTGTCATGTCTTGAGCTCAAAATAGCACTTACCAACAAGTGTTTGAAATAACATCCGATTTGGATCTGATGTGGATTCCGATCACAGAATGAAGCAGAATTCATTATTGAGTTATATGCGATGCTTACTCGTATGCATACTTTTAAACTAAATATACTTTATACTAAAACAAATACCAGAGACCACTTAGACAAATGTCTCATGTGCTGAAAATGTGCTAACATGCTAACCATAAAAATATAAATCATAAATGTTTAAGAACCACTTCATGGTCAGAATAGCGACCTTTTGAATCACGCTCGCGCCAGAGAATTATTGCACCTCGACCTGTAATTGGCCAAAATGCTCCGTTCGACTTTTCTGAGACCCTCTACTCTTCCCTGTGGAACACGGAAGCTTGATCTCTGACCCACTTTCTGTAGATCTGAATTTCTGCGGTTTGAATGTTAGAATATTGAATTTGGTGTTCTAAATTTCTTCTTCATCTTGAAAACTTGAAGCTATATATTTTTTAAATGGGATATTTACAGTGTAAGAATTCAGAACCAAAAATTTGCTGTTTATCATTCAAATTTACACAATTCAAATTTAAATTGTTTTGTCGTATTTCTGGCTCCATACAATCAGAGCAATCCTTGTATCTGGGCATTTGAAATTCTGCTTTTGGCTGTTCTGGGGTTTTGCTCACACTGGGCCAGTACGTGCCCTTATCGCTAGCCTGCCACTGCAGGGATTACATGCTACAGGCTGCTGGGAGCACATCCCTAGCCATTTTAATCCAATCACTAATTAAAATTTCATGCAAATCCTGCAGACAAACAGAGTCATGGTCAGTGATTGAGACGATTAACCCACCTACAGAGAGTGGCTGAAGGATGCCCTGAAGAGGGGATGAAAGGCGATCTGTGACAAGCCAATGAGGAATCACGTGCATTCATGATCAGAGCTTCACTGTCCTTTAAGACATACACAAGCACCCAGAGACCCATTGCAGAGCTCGGCATGAATCTCTTGTGCTGCTTGAGGTGATCAAACACTTCACTGCATCTTCACTATCCATCTTCAATGTAACACTAGCATGAGCTCACTGTTCTTCTGTAGCATGGCTGACAGATCCACACTGACTCACTCATTCTCAAAAACCTTTACTGCTCTGGGACTCTAGCACAGAGATAAGAAAAATAATGCAATTAAATTGAAATTAAAATGAAATGTAACAAATTTAAATAAAATAAATAAATTTCAATTTAAAAAATTAAAAAATCTATTTTTAATTAAAAAAAAATTTGCACTCCCTCGCAATAAGTTTTGCGTGTCCCAGCAATAAGTTTTACATTCCCTCACAATAAGTTTTGTGTGCCCTCGTAATAGTTTTGTGTTTCCTCGCAATAAATTTACCATGGTAAATTTACATTTTTTTACTACAGTAACTACATTTTTGTGGTTCTTATGGTTTTACTTCAAATACCATGGTAAAACCAGCAATATATGGTTATTTTTCATAGTTACTACAATATTACTATAGTAAAACCATGTTTAAAAAAAAAAAAAACATAGCAAGCCTACAAGTTATGTTATTACAATATTACTATACAGTTACTACAGTCACGGTTACTACATTATTACCATAGTAAAACCATGGATTCTGCCAAAAAACTGGTTCCTACAGCCTATAATATTACTATAGTGAAACCATGTTTCCAAAAAATCATGGAACTGTCATGGTACATATTCTAAAGCCATGGTTTTACTACAGTTACCATAATTAAACTATAGTATTTGTAATGTAAAATCATAATAACAACAAAATTTACTTTCATTACCAAAGTTTTTGTTTTTCTGTATTATCACTGTTTCACAACAAATATCATGGTTAAAATATGGTTACTGTAGAAAAAACATGGTAAATTTATTGTGAGGGAATGCAAAACTAATTGCCAGGGAACAAAAAAACTATTTCAGAAAAACTAAATCCAACTATGTCCTCTAAGGGGCTCCATACATCTCTGATGTTGGAGGGTGTCTGTAATTTATTAAGTGATAGCACACTCTCTGGATTCTTTAATGATACCATTTGGAAGGTAATTATGCTTAACTCCAAACAACTCCATCTTTACATAGGAAATAGTATATCATTACTTCATAGCAATTTTGTAATTATCAAAGATACTCTATTAAACTTTTGCAACATTTCTCCATAATACTGTGTATCTGCAATATAATATTTACATTTAAGAGCTAAAGGTAACACTTAGTAAATATATAAAGATTTAATTCTTTACAAAGAAAAAACTGACATAAAACGGAATATTATACAACACAGGATTCAGCATGAAATTAAAATTGGCCCAGTTTACTTTAGTATGTGTAACTATACACAGGTGCATTTTGATCAAGATGCAATAACTTGTGATGCCTCTAAAAACAACTTTCCTTTTCCACTGATGTTACCTAAGCTGTGCTATTGGATAATGTTAACTAATTGCCAAACAGCTATTTATTTAGACATTGTTTTAGAAAACTCGCATCCAGGTCTGGTTTGAATCTGGAATGGAATGCCCATTTCCACAATACAAACCATTCCCAATAGGGCAAAAAAAAAAAAAAAAAAAAAGTGTCCCATCCTGCCTTTTCTCATTAAATATCCACTTAGATGCACTCAAAAATATGTCACATTACAGAAATAAAATGGATTGCAAATGGAGTCAGTGAGACACACACACACACACACACACACACACACACACTCACATTGTATTCACAGACGATATGTTTAAGCCATGCACAAATCCTTGAAACTTACAACAGGCTTTTTCAAAGAGTGGATTTACCACAAAACCAGGTCAATGGGCTCCATGTCAGATGATGAGTCTGGTTAAACAATTAGCTAACACCAGACTTAGTTCTACACAGAAGTGAGGGAATGTGACATTCCCACTATCTCTCAAACAGCTAGGAAACCTCTTAAAACAGCCATGAATGGCCTTCAGCAGACTACTGCTGTGTATGTTTGAAGAGAGAAAACCTTGGTATCAGCAAAGGCATCTGTTGATGGCTGCTGGTTCCAGATGAGTGACCGCACAGCTTAGCCTTTGGCCTCTGAGATGACAGAGGGGCAGCTGGTAGATGGGTCCTTGTGTCCCCATCCTTGGACAGTAGGGTTCTCTGCTAAACAGCGATGTGCCATGTGTAGTGGCCCCTGGATCTTTGACCTCGCCAGACCAAATTTCCTTATCTTCGCTTAAAAATTTTTTTTGCTTGGATTTGCAGATGGACATGTGTATTGTCTGTGTGGCTATTTGAGTACAACTACCGACAGGCAAACAGGTAAATGCTAATCCACAATCCAGTTTTAAAAGCATTATTTTACATATGTCTCAACAACAGAAGAATCTCACAAGAATTATTATATCAGTAAATGATCCTCTACTTAAAGGAATATTCCAGGTTCAATACAAGTTAAGCTCAATCAACAGCATTTGTGGCATTATGTTCATTACCCCAAAAAGTTATTTAGACTCCTTTTCTTGAATTTTTTTTAAAATCAAGCATACAGTGACCCACATAAAATGGAAGTGAAAGGGGCCAATTTTTGGAGGGTTTAAATGCAGAATGTTATAATGTAAAGGTTATAATTTTATAAAAGCACTTACTGTACAATAAATTATTCTGTTAAATCTTTAGCATTTAAAGATTGGCCCTATTCACTTCCATTGTAAATGTCTCACACAGTACTTTTGCATGAACACCAGAAAGTGGGTTATTGCGAGAAAGCGGGTTATACATGCACTGTATACAGTAAGCGGTACACTTTATCCCCATTTACATCAGTTCGGTCAGTAAGCAGCATTCTCCACAGCAATGTAATTACCCCGCGACACTTGAGTAAATAACAAACACGGTATCCCATTTTATCACTATTTGTTTTCCTCATTGCGTCGCTTTATTTCCATATTTCAGAGTTGTGCTGTGTTTGTTTCCTTACCTTTTTCTTTCATGATCTACAGCGGAATTGCACTTCAATAGTAGTATTTCCCTTTACGTAAAACTCTGGGATTCCATCAATGTACCAGCAAATATACGTGAACGTGAGGGACCGTCAATATTTTTCAGTGGTGTTTATAAATGGGTATAGTTGATATTGTATGTCCTTTTACCACTGTACTCCCAGAAATGTTTTGTTGACTTGTGATAAGGGCTCCATCCTATGACGATTGATATTCGTTCTGTTCACACACATGCACACCTCTTTAAAACCCTTAAGTGTTTATATGGCCACATTAAGCCACGTTCTCCGGGAGAAACCTAGGTGTGTTAAACTGCTTTCTCTTTATCCCTTAAACGGTGTAAGGAAACCAGCGTTCTTGTTTACATGACATTTCAGAATGTTGTTTTCTCCAAAAACCCTGGAATAAACTATTTTCTTAAGTGCATGTAAATGTGGTTTTGCTTTTCTTTTTTTTTTTAAGAAATGCTGGGACAAGACAAAATTAATTTATGTGGTAATTAATAAGCCACAAATGTTGATTGAGCTAAACTTGTATTGAACCCTGAATATTCCTTTAAGTGTTGAGGAATATAAAAAACCTGCAGTCTATTACAAAAAAATACATTAATTAGTACACATTAATTATTACTTTATAGTGTTTAGATGAAGTTTAAGAAACAACTAATAATAATTGTCCTGGAATACAATTTGTAGATTAATTTGCTATTGTCACTTTGTATTTAAACAGATAACATAGTGTATAACTATGCAGGTAGGCTATTACAATATAATATAATATAATATAATATAATATAATATAATATAATACACAGTTGAAGTCAGAAGTTAACATACACCTTAGCCAAATACATTTAAACTCTTTTTCACAAGTCCTGACATTTAATCGCAGAAAACATTCCCTGTTAGGTCAGTTAGGGTCACTACTTTATTTTAAGACTGTGAAATATCAGAATAATAGTAGAGAGAATTATTTATTTCAACTTTTATTTATTGCATCACATTCCCAGTGGGAAAGTAGACTACATACACTTTGTTAGTATTTGGTAGCATTGCTTTAAAATTGTTTAAATTGGGTCAGACATTTTGGGTAGCCTTCCACAAGCTTCTCACAATAAATTGCGAGAATTTTGTCCCATTCCTCAAGACAGAACTGGTGTAACTGAGTCAGGCATCCTGTTGTAGGCCTCCTTGCTCGCACATGCTTTTTCAGTTCTGCGGTCAGGGCGTTGTGATGGCCACTCCAATACCTTTTTTGCTACAACTTCAGAGGCACACTTTGGGTCATTGTCCATTGGGACGGCCCATTTGCGGCCAAGCTTTAACTTTCTGGCTGATGTCTTGAGATTTTGCTTCAATCAACATAAATTTCCTTCATGATGTCATCTATTTTGTGAAGTGCACCAGTCCCTCCTGCAGCAAAGCACCCCCACAATATGATTCTGCCAACCCCATGCTTCACGGTTGGAATGGTATTCTTTAGCTTGCAAACCTCACCCTTTTTCCTCCAAACATAACAATGGTCATTATGGCAAAACAGTTAAGTTTTTGTTTCATCAGACCAGAGGAAATTTCTACAAAAAGTAAGATCTTTGTCCCCATGTGCCCTTGCAAACTGTAGTCTGGCATTTTATGGTGGTTTTGGAGCAGTGGCTTCTTCCTTGCTGAGCAGCCTTTCAGGTTATGTCGATATAGGACTTGTTTTACTGTGGATATAGATACTTGTCTACCTGTTTCCTCCAGCATCTTCACAAGGTCCTTTGCTGTTGTTCTCTGATTGATTTGCACTTTTTGTATCAAACTATGTTCATCTCTAAGAGACAGAATATGTCTCCTTCCTGAGCTGTATGATGACTGCATGGTCCCATGGTGTTTACTTATGGACTGTTGTTTGTACAGATGAGTGTGGTACATTCAGGCATTTGGAAATTGCTCCCATGGATGTTCCAGTCTTGTGGAGGTCCACCTTTTTTTTTCCTGAGGTCTTGGCTGATTTCTTTTGATTTTCCATGCTGTCAAGCAAATATGCACTGAGTTTGAAGGTAGGCCTTAAAATACATCCACAGGTACACCTCCAATTGACTCCTATTAGCCTTTCAGAAGCTAATTGGCTAATTGCTTAAAGGCTTTACATAATTTTCTGGAATTTTCCAAGCTGCTTAAAGGCACAGTTAAGCTAGTGTATGACCCAGTAGAATTGTGATATAGTCAATTAAAAGTGAAAAAAATAACTGTCTGTAAACAATTGTTGTAAAAATACTCATGTCATGCACAAAGTAGATGTCCTTAACTTGCCCAAACTATAGTTTGCTAATATGAAATCTGTGGAGTGATCAAAAATGAGTTTTAATGACTTCAACATAAGTGTATGTAAACTTCTGACTTCAAGTGTAATCGATATATAGTAGACATCATAATAAAGTTAAAATTAACACCTAAATGCAAGTGAACAAAACTTTGCATTCAATATTTTAATGCCTTTGAAAAACATAAATAAATACAAGCAATCAATAATTTGTGTCCAAGAGATGCTAATTTATCGAATCCTGACTCACAAAGTGGCTCAGTTTGGCAAACAAAGCAAGCCACCAATACCAAGAGCATACATTTCCAAGAGCAGTTGCAAAGCTCTCTCAAAGCTCAGAGCAGGCCTATCTGTAGTGAAAAAAGTCTCACAAGTAGCACTCAAAAAGACAAACAGAGTAATTTGGCCTGAAGATATCTAATCCTCTGGCATACGAGTTACCTGTTTAGAGGCAGTAAGTGAAAAGTATGGACCACCTCTGATGGGCCTTTCAGTCATCTCTGCAATGAACCCAGGAAACATACAGATACCTTCATTCTTTAGCAGAACATATATTTTAGTAGAAAACACACACACACACACACACACACACACACACACACACACACACACACACACACACACACACAACAACCACAGTCATTTTTGTTGTACCAAAGGAAGCTTAAAAGCTGAAAGAAAGAAGACCCTGTCTATATGTCCTTCACATAACTGATTGCACTTAATTTTTGTTTGAAACGTATTTTTCTTTTAAAATGCTTGAAACACTCTTTACTGTGCAGGCAGCAATACAGAAACAGTAAGCTGTACAACTTTGCAAGTTCTTATATTACTGCAAAGAGAGCAGTGACTAAATATTCTTGTCCAAAAACTCAGCAAATTGTGTTTGTACATGTGACCATGACTCCCAAAAAGCTTTGCAATGTCAACAGTGATTTACCACCTCTTGCAGCAGAACTGCTCCCCTCTCGATTTACGAGGAGTGAAGCTAAAACCATATTCCCGGACAGACTAAAATAAATCAATATTAATTAAATCATTGAATATCACTGTCGAGAGCTTCTTACTAAACTTATATTAACAGGAGAACCTACTTTCTTTCCAGCCAGGGACAGCAATTATTTAACAAGAATGACACTGTGAATTCTAAATGAGAATCGCTGGCAGTGGTAGAAAATTCCAACACTGACCCCCGGATGATTTCTTCCCTCATGACACGAGGCCATTAGAGATTGTTTTACACTGGGCGCTTTAACAGAATTCATCATTAGGCCAATAAAGAGCCATTAGATTGGAAATGATCTTATGCTGTCAAATCCGATAGAAAATATCTCTCCGAGATCATTTGGGCCTTTTTTCCCTCCGATCTTGAGCGATACGGAGAAGAACTGTACATGACAAGAGCAAAGCTGCCCAAATAAGGGAGCAACAAAAGTGCGAGGAAAGCCATTCATCTTCATTTTAACGCTCAAGAGGGAAATAAGAAAAATTTTAGGCCTAAATTACTCTAAGACGACTGAGTTCATGGTTATATGTAGCTGAAAATCAGCAACAAGATGCATTCAGGGACCCATCGTATTTTCATGATGAAAGTATCCACATGTCTGTAATTTAGTTTAATATACAAATGCACATATAGGCTTATGATGGGAAAGACAGCAGCATCAACTCGTTTTCAGACAAAACATGATTTCATTGTGCACGGTTCATAAATAAACAGCACATTTCATTCCTAATCCCTCTGCTCACACGCAAACATATTCACTCATCTGCATGACTGCACACGTTTAAACATTCAAATGCAGCTCAGCGTCTCATCACTTATCTACTGTGCTCTCAAACTCCTGGTCTATGTTATGGATCTCACGAGTGATCTTGAAAAGGACAAACAGACTAGAAATGCAAGGTTTCTTTCAAGGGTTAACCATGTTGACTAAAATTCTGGGGGCATGATTTGAAAAGCACACTGCCTCCTTTTCTAATTAAGCAACATCACTCCCAGCCGTGCTGTTGTAGTGAATATCATAAAAGCGATTTGGCCAATATTCGGCACAACAGAAGGATTCCAAGTGTAACATTGCTTTATATAGTTGATCTATAAACAAGTTACAAGGAATAGTTCATCCACACTGACAGTTTACTGACAGCCTCAGTCCCCATTCACTTTAAAGGGGTTATGACATACTCTTTTTTATTTATACATGGCCTGGCCAAAAAAAATAATAATAAGTTGCTGTTTGGATTTAAATAAGCAGCTACCTATGACTGGATCATTATTGCAGTGATTAATATGTTTCAGCTGGAAACACTTCTTTAACCCTAACTAATGCAATGTGTAGCTTCTCATTTCTTAAACAGCCATGTAGGAAGACATATCACATGGTCATGGAAAAGATGTTACAGTTTCAGAAGGGGCAAATTATTGGCCTACATCAAGCAAATAAAACAACTAAGGAGATTGCTGACATCACTGGAATTGGATTAAGAACTGTCCAGTGCATTATTAAAACCTGGAAGGATAGTGGTGAACATCAGTCTCGCAGAAGAAATATGTTCGGAAAACAATCTTGAATGATTGTGATCGAGATCTCTAAATGCTTGGTGAAGTCACATTGCAAAAAAATAGAACTCATTGCTATGTTTAATATTGAAAGTAAGAGCAAGTATCAGCATTTCCACATGCACAATGTGTCGAGAACTTGCAGGATTGGGACTAAACAACAGTGTGACCACAAGAAAGACTTTTTAGTGAGGCTTATCGGAAAAAAACTACTTCAATTTGCTAGGGAGCATAAAGATTGGATGGTGGAGCAATGGAAAAAGGTCATGTGGTCTGATGAGTCCAGATTTACCCTATTTCAAAGCGATGGGCACATCAGGGTAAGAAGGCAGCACAAGAAGACCAATTGGTCAGGTCTAGGATCAGCAACGTTATGCAGCAAAAAAATTCAGCTGACTACCTGAATGTACTGAATGACCAGGTTATCCCATCAATGGATTTTTTTCCTCCCTGACGGCACAAGCATATTCCAGGACAATAATGCCAAGATTAATCAGGCTCAAATTGTGAAAGAGTGGATCAGGGAGAATGATGAATCATTTTCACACATGAATTGGCCACCACCAGTGTCCTTACCTTAACCCCATTGAAAGTCTTTGGAATGTGCTGGAGAAGACTTTACTGAGTGGTTCGACTCTCCCATCATCAAAACATGATCTTGGCCAAAAATGAATGAAACTCTGGACGGAAATGGAAGCTTTAGCATAAGTTCTGCCAGGAAGACTCAATTGTTACATCACTCATTACCTTCTCATCTATCCAATCGCGTTCTAACACTTGCAGTATAAAAGATGGGTACTTACACATGTCTGAGTCCACAGATGCTGACGCTTTCGTTCATTGTCGCGTCAGCTGCCGATCAAACACGTCTAAGGACACGCAATCCGTTTGCGTTTACTCTGATTCTGACGATGATTTCGTCCCGCCGTCTCCTCCTCCTGCTCGCCGCTGCTCACGCATCCGTGCCGTACTTCTCCATGGGCGCACTGCCCGGCATACCGGTCAGCCAAGGCCCTTCTAGAGAAATCTACTCCTTCTGGCCCAAAACACCCTGGGTAATCCGCCTGTTTCACCTTTTCGTTTTCAAAAGCTCCAACTTCGTCAGCTCAGCTAAAACCAACTGGCAAGAAAAGATCGGCTAAATCATCTTCACCTCGTCTATCAAAAAGATCATCACCGCCCGCTCTGTGCCATCTCCTCCGCTGTCAACTGAACCTACAGACATGAATTACCAGATTTTCTCCGCAGTTCAAAGCCTTTCTCAAACCGTTAACGGACTGGAATCTAAAATGTCGTTTTTTCAAACATTTCTTCATCAACCCTAACTTCAGCTCAGTTCCGGCCTCGAACTCTTCAGCGATTCTTCAGTTTTCAACCCTCTCCTTTCGGAATAAGCAACCCTTCGAATGTGCCTTCTATTTCTTCTACCCTGCCTGCTTCTCTACCAACGATCCAGACGCCATTTCAAGATGTCTCCGCTTCTCCGGCTCCTTAAAATTTCAGTTTATCCACAGCAACTCCAGCTCAAGCTTCTGGTAGGCGTTTTTGTTTCACCAGCTGCCGCATCAGTGTCCCCACAACCAAGAGCCATCATTATCCAAGGTAAAGATATTAACTTGGTGTCATTTCTGCTTTTGTCACCTGAGGCTGGCAGGAAAATGGTCAACTGTGGTGACGTGGCAGTCCCTCTTAAAACCTCCGATCCTCACCTTCAACGTAATCTCTCGTTTGGCGAATTTGTGATCGCTTTTAGTATCTACAGAGACATTTTTGTGCCAAAGTTATCCCGAGAGAAGGGAAGAGTTAGATCTCTATCTAACCATCATTGCAGTCTTTAGCCAAGTCACGGGGGCACGTTGTTTCACCAATACCACCGCTCGTTCGCCATTTAAAAAAAAATAAAAAATTTTTTAGCCCGTACCATTTGCAGTGCTCACCGTGTTTGCATGCAATGATCCGGCCGCTGTCCACGGTGCCGAAAACATAAGACTCTCGCCGCGTGGCAAAATTTAACAGCGTCCCTATGTTTTCATTCCATGCATTATATAATTATATATTTCTGCATATACAGTCTTCGAGTTCGGAGTTTAACCTCATGCAACCCCCTTGTACACGTGGACGTTGTATTTTGGCTTTGCTATACACGGCGCATAATTTAATTGATTTTAAGCTGACTGATCTCACTTCAGGAGTGTCTGTTCTGTCAGTAAAGGATTAAAATATCGACGTACGGTGTCATGTGGCAAAACAACATGGTGCCAATTTCTTTAGGAGAAACACCAACAAAACTACATCTGATAAGAAACTTCATTACGTTTTTACACTGAAACAGTTTGATTCAAAAGATTACAGTCTAAATAATTAGAGTGATTTATTTAGATGAAAATAAGGTGCATTTTAAACTGTTCTGAGGACATTGCAGACAGACGGCACACTGGAGGTTAAGTTATTCACTATTTAGGGAGCAAGGGAGCATCCTACAGCTTTCTATGCAGCCAAGTGCATTCACTCCTAAAATCTGACCCAAAGTTCAGTTTCAGGCTGCAGATGATGTTTGGATCACTCAACATGTTTGTCAGACACGGGACAATCATAATCAGTAAATAGATTCAGAAATTTATAATGTAACATGTTATTTTAACATGGTTGGCCGTGATTGGCCGATGCTGGACATTACTTTGAATCAGAATAAATTATGCTAATTTCTGATATAATGTCTGTAATATCTCAAAAACATGAATCAACAACACTCCTGGAAACATAAACGAATTATTTAAAATTTCACAATTTTGTCCCACTGTCCACATATGAGGACAGCAATTTTTAGGGAAACTATTGGCTCTGGAATTGTTTATTTATTTATTGCATGTTTTTAGGTGCTACTAGTTACAAATCAAAAGGGGAAATGGAAAACGCTCGGGTCTCAGGAGGTTAATGGATTTGTGTTTTTAGTGATATAAGTTCACATCTTGTATGTTTGATGTTTTTTCGATGCCTTGAAATAATGAATGAGTGCATTTCTAATTAACAACGATGCCAATGAACACTCTTTCAGTCCCCTTCTCCTGTGTATAAAAAAAAAAAAAAAAAAAAAAGGGCTAAACTTGAATTAGACTAACGATTATTATTATTAGTCTCGTGCAAATGACATTTTTAAAGTGCTGCATCATTGTGCGATGCTGGAAGGAGTGGTTGCTCAAGTGGGAAAAATATACGTCTTTCCTTTTGTACATGTGCTGGAACATATTTGCTGTGTCTAAAAACCTATAGCTCTTTTGTGACTTTATAGACGTGTTTGCACACATGATCGCACCTGAAATGCCCAAATATGCCGTTTATGTGGGCAGCACAATCGTTTTTGAGGCAGCCATTTGAAACGTCCTGTTCCTCCTGTTTACACCTGCAGCCCAGCACCTTGTGATATTCACCTTGGGGTGTAATTGCAGCCAGTGGCGCAGATAGGATTTTTTAACTGGGGGGGGGGGGGGGGGGGGGGGGGGGGGACCAAGCTGTCAGCAAATGAGTTACTTTGCGTAATTTGGGCTAATGATTTGCACTTAAAAGCCATTGGGGGATTCTTATTTGAAATCATGGATAAACAACAATGAACAAAGTTAAACAAAGGCCTACCTGATCACCACTAGCAATGCATGATCAGACTGTTATTTGACTAGTATGCCAATCACCCACCAAAACTTCATCGGGTCACTATGAATCTGGGGGGGTCATGTCCCCCCGTCCCTAGTGCCATCTGCGCCCTTGATTGCAGCATTTTGTCTTGATGGAGTGATTTAATAAGTACCACATATTTATATTTGTACTACTTTTCCGATGCCGCCCCCTCTATTGGCTGCGGGGGGTTCTTTCAAAGGCAATGGTTCGCAGAAAAAAATGGCCTATTGCTTTTCCTAGCTGTCTTCTGGATCTGTCTCTTCCGCACTCCACGAAATTTATCCTTTAGATGTAGCCAGCGTCATCTGGGGCTCAGCGTCGGTTATTTTGCCAGACTATGATGCCTTTCGCGAGACGCTTAATCTGGCAATCTGTCGTCTTCATTTTATTATCAAAGCTGCTCTCATAGCAGGCAACTCCAATGCTATTGCCGACGCGCTCTCCCGTTTCGTTTTCAGACGGCTTTTGCCCTTCAGCCCTCACGGATCCAACTCCGTGCCCACCCCTATCAGCCATTATGTTAAATTAGTCGATTTGCTTAGTTCAGCCAGTCATTTCATGGCTAAGGAGCAGCTCCTTTCACTTATAGAGCTTACATTTCCGCTTGGTCTTCATTCTTTACGTTTTGCTTTTTCAAATTTCCGTAATTCCCATTTTTGATTACAACCACTTGCTCCTCTCTCGTCTTCACCTCGAGAACCTAATCTATACCTTCCTCCATCTGTAAATTACTAGCAGGCATTCAATTCTACGCAAATATTTCAACCCCGACTTTCCAAGTTTATTCACCGCTTCTCCTATTCATTCATTGCTCATGCAAAAGCAAATCCTCTATCATTCTCCACATAACGGCTGCCTTTTACTTTGCCTTTATTGCAAAAACTAATCTTCTATTCGCCAAGGCTTTTTTCTACATACATCAATATTTTGCTAGAAGCTGTGTTTCTAACTGCTTTCTACGGTTTTATGCGTCCAGGGGAATTTACATCAGCTACCAATTATTTCGATTCCGCTCGTGATCTGTCCTTCTCCGATTTCAATTTATAACAATTTTGTCCCTTCTCATCTATGGCTAAATTTCTTAATTCGTCATAAATCTTCTTATTTCTACGTCAGCTACCATTCCTCGGGTAGATGGCGTTCCTCCGCATTCCAGTCTCTTATAAGTCCAGTCTCAAAAACTATCCTCGAAGCTCAGCAAGCTCCTATAATGGTCCAGGTATATACCTATGCAACTACTGGTGGTGGTGTCATGCTCTTTCATTATCTGTCATAGTTCTAGCTCACTAGAACTAATATATATATTTAAAAAAAAAAAAAAAAAAAAAAGATAATCTAAGCATATATATATATGTTCAGAGTGGTCTACTGTGTCCGTGTAGCCTAATGTGGCCTTGTGGCCAGTTATGGCATTGGTTCTGTGTGGCCGTGTCTTGTTGGCCTCTGGCCGTGTCCATGAGTGATTCTGTCTCTGTGTGGCTTTAGCAGCCTTGTGGCCCAGCGGGCCTTGTCTCTGTGTGGGTCTAAAGGCCTTGTGGCACAATGTTGCCTTGTCCTATATGTAAAAAATGGCCAGTGGTCTCGTGGCCCTTAGTGGCATTGGTTCTATGTGGCCAAGCGGCCGTTGTCTGTGTGGCCAAGCGGCCTCGAGGCACTGTAGCCTCGCTAAAAGATGGCCATGTGGCCCTCGTGGTTGGTTTCGTGTGGCCTCGCGGCCTTGTCCAGTCTACCTTGTTTTATGTGCGGCACTAGGTGCTGTCGTGGCTGATTGCCAGCCTCGTCTCTGTGGTCTACTAAGGCCGTGTGGCCGTGCGGCCTTGTCTCTGTGGTCTAGCAAGGCCATGTGGTCATTAGGGCCGGCTCTATGTGGCCCAAGGTGGCCCGGCTCTGTGCGGCCCAAGGTGGCCTCGTCCTGGCAGGTGCCGTCGTGGCTGATTGCCAGCCTCGTCTCTGTGGTCTAGCAAGGCCATGTGGCCAGTGTGGCTCCGCTTTGTGGTCATTAGGGCCGGTTCTATGTGGCCCAAGGTGGCCTTGTTCTGTGTGGCCCAAGGTGGCCTTGTTACGTGTGGCCCAAGGTGGCCTCGTCCTGGCGGCCAGGCGGCCCGGTTCTGTGTGGTCCTTCGCGGCCTCGTCTCTGTGTGGCCTTGTCTTCAGGTGATCTTCAACGGCTCGTTTCCACTGACTCTCCTGACACTATATTAGCCTATTTCACAGTTATATCTATATTCCTTCATGCTCATTTCCCTTCGACTCATTCTCAGGGATAAACTGGTGACCAGTCGTAGTGTGTCCCAATCTTCTCAAAAGTTGCTTGTACGAAAGCGTCAGCTCTATTAATGCTTACGTTTACACAGCAGCAGAATTTTAATTGCATGATTGTATTCTTGTCTTCTTATAATGTAGTCACCTCTTACTAATTAGCTATTGGCCTTAAAGGTGTTTTTTTGTCATGCTTATTATTAACCCTCATCTCTCTCCATTTTTAGGCCCTCCAGGATTCACGACCGGTGGGTATACGCCTCTTTTCAGTTCTTTGGGGGTAGGTCCTGTCCCGGTGGAATTTCTCTTCCACCTTCTTTGGGGGTCGGCTGCGCCCCTGCCTTCATCGCCAGGCAGGAAATGCAGAGTCCGGACCCCCGGATTGCGAGCTACGGATGGGGCCTACGCCAAAGAACTTTTATCTTTATATTGTTTGCCGAGCTGTAAATAAATGGTTAATTGTTCAGTATTATTCTCCCGAGTCTTTCTGGTAGAAATGGAAGCTTTAGCATAAGTTCTGCCAGGAAGACTCAATTGTTACGTCACTCATTACCTTCTCATCTATCCAATCGCGTTCTAACACTTGCAGTATAAAAGATGGGTACTTACACATGTCTGAGTCCACAGATGCTGACGCTTTCGTTCTCCTCCACCCTCCCCACCACCAAGATGATCCCTTCCTTCCTACACACCACCACCAGGATGGTCCCTTCCCATACCTCACTGGGGGTCGGCTGCGCCCCTGCCTTCATCGCCAGGCAGGAAATGCAGAGTCCGGACCCCCGGATTGCGAGCTACGGATGGGGCCTACGCCAAAGAACTTTTATCTTTATATTGTTTGCCGAGCTGTAAATAAATGGTTAATTGTTCAGTATTATTCTCCCGAGTCTTTCTGGTAGAAATACATACTGTGACATTGCATAAGGTTGTCGAAACAATGCAGGCAGTGTAATTTTATTTTCATACCTGAGGTCTATATAGGAATATCAATCAGAAGAGAATGAACAAGCTCCACAACATTATAAAACTAAATTTCAGGGTTTACACATAACGCACATCCAACACATTGCATCCGAATCAATTAATCTGTTCACTTACTGTAAGCACCGCAGCGCCATTAACTATCAATATAAGAAATATTCATGAATTAAACTGTTTACTCGCAGTTTAGCGATCGGGTCCAATCGTGTTGTAACTCTCCCATACTTCAATAACAGTTCCTTTGCAATGCTTGAATCATATTATGAATGGTTCACAATCAATCCACGCTGATATGAGCTGGAAAAAAATGCACATACATAGTCCAAAGCAGAATGAACAAGACGCAGACACATACTGTTAAGTATCATTATGCACTGAGGCACACATCGCCGGAAGCGCATCAAACTAGTCAAAGATGTCCATCTAGTGCATGTTTACATACACCAACACATAAAAATAATGCAACTTGGCACGAGAACATGCAAAGGATGTGTTTGTGCTCAAAAAAACAAGATGCAGCAGCTGAATAACACAGAATGGGCTCTCCTTTTCAGAGTTGTATCTTGACACTGTGTCTTTTAAAAGCAGCATGAGATACATGACAATGGTCGAAGATGTCTGTCTAATGCATGTTTATACAAACATAATGCAAAATAGACCAGATGGGTCCCCTTTGGTGCTCAGGAATAGTTAATAGGCCACACGAGGCCTGTCCGTCCTGCTCTCCCTCTGTTTCCAAACTGAGCCCGTGTGGGCAGGGCCAAGGGGGCAATGAAGTAAATTAAGTGTTGATGTTGTTGCTGTAGAGGTGTTCATGAATTACTGGGCTCCCTAGTGACAAAGGGAAACAGCTTGAAAAAAGCTTTGTTTCTATAAATGCTTTTATTGCAATGGAGATTAAGTTTTGAGTTCTAAAATGTACAATATGTTTTTATAGTAGAATGACCTCTTATATGTAATATCTCAAGAAAATTTTGATTCCTCATGACAGGACCCCTTTAACTGAAAAAAAACAGCAGTGTCAATATTCTTTAAAATCTCTACTTGTGTTCCACAGAAGAAAGAAAGCCATATGGGATTTGGAACGACAGTAAAGGATGACCGAATTTTCATTTTTGGGTGAAATAACCCTTTACTATTGAGTAACTTACATTTTGGACACAATATGGCCAGTTATTTTTTCAATTTTTCTGTGCTAAAGTAGACAACACACAGACTTCCAGCCTGTCTGGAATGCAGCTATAAGATACTAAACATCAGCACTCTTGGAGTGCCACTTGTCCAATTAAATTAGAGGACCAGAGCTAACTGTTTCATTTATGGGACAAAAAAAAACATGTCCAGTAGTTTTATACATTGTGTCAGTCCAGCTAGGTCTAAAAATGCAGCCCACATTCTCAGTGAAGTCATTGCTGGAAGAGAAAGTAACCTGTCCTGCATTACACCTAATATGGCTACTGAGATGCACTGAATACTGGAGCTCTAAATCCTGTGGGGATTCACACACTGTTTGCGTAAAAGATCTCACACTCAAAAGGCTTTGGCTTTAGGGTGGTTTTTTTTTTTCTTCTTTTTTTTCAAACTACAGATGTGCAGGAACATTGAATAAGGGAAAAACATTATACTGCATGTATATGTATGTGTTTTCTCACTTAACATCAGCTGCACTTACCTCACAAGGAACATTTTTAAAGTGATCATGAAGTTAGAATTGGCCGTTTATAAGAAAAAAATGTTTTTTATCAAAATGTAATGACTTGCACTGCATCTGAAATGACATTCTTTTTAGATGACTTCACCAAGCTTAATTTTTCCAACCACATGTCTCAATTCTGTTTTGTAATGCCAACTTTCCAGGGTCCAATTAATCAATATGGATAAGCACGAACGGATAAAGATAAGTCCAGGCCAACTTTTTTGTTCTCTCATTGAATATCTTATTTCACTCTAGCTAAAATGTGTTTGCAAACATAATTTTCCATTATAAAATATGAATCAGATTCTGATGACAATGTTTAATAAGAAATGAAAGAATGATTTTTGTGAGGAAAACCAAACAAAACATCTGCTTTATAACTACATAAGAGTAGAAATATCTTACCTTTTCCATGAGAACAGTAATCCAGCATGAGGCAAACCAGAAAGAGAGAAAAAAAACTGAAATTAGAAACCTTTAAAGGCCGTCTGACATAAAAGAAACATTTCACTCTCAATTGAATTTAGGTCAGAAAATTCATCACTTCTAATTCTTGTCAAAACAAATGTTTAACTTGCTTAAACAAAAGCATGATAATAAGTTAAAGGTCTCAAACATCCAGATACTTCTAACAAAATCTGGACAGGTCAAAGTGTTTCTACGGTCACAGACGTGCATGTTTCTAATGACATGCCAATCAAGTGGGACAAATAATTAAGGCGGTTGGTTACACATATATGCAATGATCTGGATCGAATTTCACTTTCCATAGTCACTGGATAAAAAGGACAAAATAATCAGAAACATGTGAAGGTTGTTATGAGAGCTCAAGAACATAAAGGAATAGTTCAACCTAAAAATTAACATTCTGTCATCATCTACTCACCTTCATGTTGTTCCAAATCTGTAGGATTTTCTTTCTTCCATGAACCATAAATGTAGATTACAGCAGAATGTCAGAGCTTCTGTTTTCCATACCAGGAAAGTCCATTTTGATTTATACTACCAAGCTCCAAAAAATACATACAGTTAAGCACCATAAAAGTATCATAAAAGCAGTCCATAAAACCTGTGTACTGTATTCCAAGTCTTCTGAAGTCATACAAGCTTTACATGAGGAACAGACCAAAATTGAACTCATTGTTCACTAATACTCTTCCCCTCTGCCATAGCTCTAAAATCTCATTTGCATTTGCGTTAGTCATACTTGTCACGTCACAATCAGTACATGACAAGCAAGGACGAATGGCTTTTGTCTGGTGAGGTGCATCTAAAAGTGACACTTTTGAATTGAACAAGTGTGAGCTCCGACCGAGTGGATGATTATCAGTGAATAACGACTTTTTGGTCTGTTCCTCACACAAAGCTATCGCGTGGGTTCAGAAGACTAGATAAATAGCACTTAAGCCATATGGACTACTCTGACATTTTTGGAGCTTGACACTATAAGTCACTATCCACCTTGTATGGAAAAATAGTAGCCTGGACATTTTGTCTAAAATGTCATTTTGTGTTGGACAGAAGAAAGAAAATTAAATGGGGTTAGAACAATATGAGGCTTTTTTTTTTTTTTTTTGGAGTGAACTATTCATTTAGAAAAAAATCTTTACAATTTGTCAACGCTTTCATAAGAATACAAACAAGTTATGACACTATAAAGAATTGTATCGGTTTAGTCATTTAGAGAAGCTGTGCTTAAAAATGCAAGTGTTGGTGACAAAACTGCAGGATGCTGTACGACTAGACCACCTACTTGTTTTCTTTTCTAGGTTTTTCTTTCTATTAAAAACAACATGCTCGCTGTTCTTCTAATGAGGTTTGGACAGACAGTGTATCTTTCTAAAATTTGCAAGGGAGAGGCCACAGGGAGGGAAAAGCTGAATATTCAGTCACACACTTATAAGAAGGACACTGACGACAGAGTCTCTTGCTCTCCGCTAACCAATAAAACACTAATTGGTCACAGAAGCTGTCTCCAGTTAGACAAAGGGGCAGGATCGAAAGAGTTTAGTTCTCAGAGTGTCTCCATTCTTCCTCGGAGGAAAGCCCCATAACTTCAAGAGCACCTCCGCAGGGGTGCGAAGCTTCACAAGAATCGGGAGTTTGTTTTAGAGCCGAGATGGTGGAATGTAGGTCTTGGGTTAATGATGACAAAGAGCTCCACTTATTTAAGTGTTTTCTGCTTTTATTGATAACAAGTGCAGGTGCTCACTCTGTAAAACATTTGATCCTAAGGAGTTATTGAGGGGAGAACAGCATTGGAGCTCTCTGCATTATTGGATCCTTCATCTTTCAGGACTTTTTCTTTTGCATCCCCTGAAAATGCTTTAGAATAATCCGACTGAGCAGATGAAAGTGTTTAGAGCTGCTTTTTGGATTCGAGTGAATGTGTGATATATTATACAGAGATTATTTTAAGAGAGGTGCACACAGATGAATATGGCCTTCAACAATTTTCACAGAGTGAATGACAAGGAACCCTATGCACGTCAGGATAATTTTCACATGAATAGCTCAGAATCTGGAAAACGGCACATTTACTGGCTTCGCATCACAGATTTTGTACTTTCAATTACTCAAACATACCCTTACATTCTGGAGTCATTTTTTTAACAACACATCAGCCAATATGTACAACTTAATGACAATAAATACTTCCGTTAAACATGGAGGCCAACTGAAACGGCAAATCAAGAAGGATATTAAACACAGATGTGGAGAGCGGCTTGAAAAAAATCAGTGACTGAAACGTCAAAACCCCCCTTTCACAGCTACACAGAATAGAAAGCAAAAAATATATATATTTTTTAAAATGACTAGTTACACATGCAATTTAGATACAATATTATTACAAGGAATCTTTGAAAGTTTGTGTAGTTTCAAGTAACATAATGTTGCTCTGAAACACAGCAAAGAAAAATTACTTAGAAACCGAGTCTTTAATGGTTGCTCCTATAAAATATCAATCCACACTGGGCTGCAGTTACAGCTGTCTCATATCTTTTATCTTCCATGCGTGCAAAATTTCACTCATCTATTTTCTCTCTCTCTCTCTCTCTCTCTCTCTCTCTCTCTCTCTCTCTCTCGCTCTCTTTGTCTCTATTTTACGTCTGTTTAAGCATCAGCGGTATTATGCGCCATGTGACCCTGTTGTTTTCCTACGAGGGCAGCGGGTAAAGAGAACAAAGGGCTCTGAGCTTCCTGCCCGCTCATTTTTCCACAGTCGGACAGATTGTAGGCCAAATGCCCGTGTCATGAATTTACTGTAGCATGGGCTCCGGGCCCAGTTTAGCAGTGTGGAAAGAAAGCCTGGGACCCTCTAGCTGAAGCCTGGATAACACAGGAGTGGTAATCTGCTCCTCACCGCACACTCTTGGAGACACTCTAGCTAGCAGACTGAATCAGAGATTGAGAGAACATGTTTCCTTCCAATAGGTCATCTCATACACCCTTTCCACCAAAATGGTGCTTGTGCCTGAACCGATGCTCGTCTGAGTGAACTGTGGCCCGCTCTCAGAAACAACCCGCATTTACACTTACATGAGGGCTAAACAATGACATAACTGACTATGTTACTGCATAACCTGCACACAAATAAACATATGGCATTTTAGTCATTGTTCACGAGTCTTGAGTTTTTTTGAGAATAAATTTTAACATCGAAAGTAGTTGGATTTAGCATTTTAATATCACAAACTGCTTTTGATGTGATGATAAAAAGTTATAACCAAAAATAAAAAATCAAAAAAATTAGGGCTATCAATCGATTAAATGTTGTAATTGAGTCATTATTTGACACGCCGTTAATTAACCACAATTCGCATGTATCAATATTTGCTGGGAAAGGCCCCCAAATAAAGAAAATTTATATATAATTAATATATAATAATACAGATGAGAAAAGCATTAATTAGACTACAAACAGTGGCTTTACAAGAAAATATACACTCACTACAGTGGCGGCTGCTGGTCTTTCAAAGGGGGGAAGCTCATTTTCGGCCTACATTATAAACTTGTCCATTTATTTAAAAGTAAATTCTGCCCTACGTTCCTTTTCGAGAAAATGCACTGTGACCATGTCGTACCAACTAGGCGTCTTTTCCAGTGACTTGACCAGTGTCTTCTCAATGGCCAGCAGAGCTATAAATAATCTCTTACATTGATCATCTTGCATTTTATTTAAACATAGTTGTGACACATTAACTCGAGCGAATCAAACGTCAAATTCTTGTCAAAGTGCAAAAGTATAAACAAGAAGCGTGTTCTTCAGTGCAAAATGAATGCAACATAAAAGCATCAATGATTATGTATTCATAAACAGAGTAAATTATATTAATAAACCAAGAAAGAAGGATGTGTTCAACCAAACAATGTTAGAATCTCAAATAACCACTTGGATGTTCCTCTAAGCTCAGATGTCGTTTAGTTGCATTTAATTCGATGTAACAATTAATGTAAAAATGGACTAACAAACAGTATACATGATGATTTGTTTCAATGTTGTTTTTGTACATGAATTTCAAATAAATGTTTTCCCCTAAACTACATCGTTCATAAATACATTTTTACGTAAAAAATTTACAAACAAGAGAAATTCGTTCTGCTGGCATTTCATGAATGAATGAATGAATGAACGAACGATCTAAAAAAATATATTAAACTTGGTAAAACTGAAACAAGGAATGTGGTGTATAATTGTGTGAAATGTATTATGCAAATTGACAAGCAATTTCGCCAAACAAATATCAAGAAATAAGTTGCCGCAGTTTGTCTTTCGTCTACACTTGAGAAATCTGCGATGGGACTGAGCGCGAATAGCTTCAGCGACTTCTTATTGTACAGATTTGCTGTCAGTCAAAAGGAGATGCAGTCTTTCGACAGATCCTCCAATCATTACGCGGAAGCCCGGAGTCCGGGCCAGCCCACTCCTCATTCACCCCCAGAGACGCTGAGCGTCCGTGGGAGGGACATAATCGCAGCATTTATCCAATGACCGTCTAGTTTCGGAGCACTGAAAAAAACTGTTCAAAGCAGCCCCATTGAAGTCAATGGACGCTCGGCTTCAACAGGAAATGCACTGTGACGCTACGGGAATGTATGAGAATGAAATCGAGTCAGCCGACCTGCTATATGTAGCTGATTCTGAATGAACTCGTTATTGAGATGAACATGTTCTAACGCATTTTTAGTCAATAAATTGTTTACACAATAGTACATATTTGACCATTATTTTTTTGACATTATAGGGGAAGCCGAGCTTCCCTTGCAGTCTTAAAGAAATCCCCACTGACTCGCTAGCACTTTATTAGGAACACCTGCACACCTACTAATTCAATCGTGTGGCAGCAGTGCAATGCATAAATTTCCAGATATGGGTCAGGAGCTTCAGTTAATGTTCACACCAAACATCAAAATCCACTCTGTACAATTGTAGTGAGCAGAATAGCATCTCAGAATGCACAACACTTCGAACCTTGAAGCAGATTTATTATGACCATAGTGTTAAGTGCTAAGTGAGTATAGTTTGTTTTATTTCCATGTCATTGAATATAAGCCTACAGTTGACAGCAATACATTTTGCAATTGAGTTTGTAAACCCGTTCTGTTCTCACAGTCTGCGCTATTTTTAATTGTCGGCCTATGTACATATGCATCAGACGGATGCTTTTGGATCATCTCACTGGTATTCACTGTCATATACACCACATTTTATGATGCTGTGTTAAGTTAAAAGTAGTCAAAACTATAAAAATCGCATCTCGAGATCCCTGCATTCTGTTGTGCTTTGTCCAGCTGTCAAGAACATGTCCTGTGTTTGTGTGGCTGCACTGCTTGTGAGGTTTGTTGAGGTGTGTCAACTACCCCCTGCTGATGTGGCTCATAATAACACCAAAGTACATGTACTTCAAGCTTCAAGCTGAAAATAAGTACTTTTTATTACAGAATTTACGTCAGGTAAGGAGGCATGATTCATTGTGCTAATATTTGTAATGCTCTATTTTTTTTATAGAATTATAACACTAAATTTGCAGGTTAAATCATCAGCCCTAATAATAATCAGTTCACATATATTATATTTTTAAATGCAACATGACGCGTTTCAACTGAATGAAGGTAGCATCACTGAATTGGGTGTTTCAGTGTAGATAGCTTCATGGTTTTGAATATTTTGTTACGTGTAATACTGTTGCACAACGACAACAACAACAACAACAAACAGCTTCTAAGATTATGTATAAACTTGTTATGATTTGTATTAGTCTAGGCAGGCTCAGTTCAGAACAGTTTTTAAAACTTTACTCATCGATTTCTGATTCAAGAGCAGCAGGTTTTAAGGGCCAGTGCCGGATAGTGTCAGATATTTCCAGTCACAGGATGGTTCCACATCAGCTCTGGCACTAGTTCTGACACCCTGTCAGTGGGAAAGGGGTTTTAGCAGCTCCTTTTATCTCCCTGTCCTTCTGATGGTGATTTCAGAGTGGCTTAATACCTGCAAACCAAAACATGGGCATTGGTGCTAACAGCTCCTTCGAACTATAGTCCTTAAGAGCCTAATTTGCTGCGAGTTACGAACTCTTTTTAAAGTAGGTGAACAAAAGCTATGTGATGAGAGATCTAACCCCTCTCATCCCCCTCTTGCGTCTCTCTCTCTCTCTCTCTCTTTTTGCCAAAACACATCTCAAAGGCTAATCAGATTGAAAAAAATGAAAAGGTTTCCAAAAGGACAAACCCCATAATCCTGAACCCCACCCATCCCTTCTCCCTCACTCTGTCTCTGCGATAAAAAGGAGAGAGAAAAAACACGGCAGGAGTTGCGCTGCACTCCAACCTCTGATGACCTCACCAATGTTGGCTTTGTTAGGTTACCCCAGGCAACACTGGCCTTACTCTTGAGTAGCAGTTGGCTGCATGAAGAGGCGACCCTCCTTTTGACAGGAACATGCCCCCCAGTTCCCCTCCAAAAACCCTGTAAATACCACCCTATAAGGCTGGGCCTATAACTCAGGGTCACTAACAGTACAATACATAATTTCTACACAAACACCCCATAATATCAAAAATTGAGTTTTGTGGCTTTCAGTTCATGTTTATTTGATTTAAATCCATCTATATTCTAGTGTAATATAGACACTTTTACTTTTTTCAGAGGTATGCATGTAACAAATATAATGACTCATCTTTGCACTCAGGGGCATATACAAAAAATGTGGTCCAATAAAATGCTCTTTAAATGGATATGCTTCTTCATCTAATGCCATTGACTAAAAATAGCAAGAAGCAAGACTATTTCAAAAAGTATGAACCCTTTAATATGTCATGTCAAAACTTCCTGTTTCAATACTAAATATGTCAAAATGTCAACAAAGGACAGCAATTTCACGGGGTTCATAAAATAATGAAACTCCAACTCCAATAGAGACAACTCTTATGTCCAACTTTTTTTAACTTTCTTGCTTTCTGGACATTTTTAAGTGGTACCAAATGGGTGAATAAAGTAGTAGTATATAGTGTTGATGATCCCAATGGCTCAAATCCCAAAAGAACATAGTCTCTGTACACCCATTCTTACATCATTACCAGAACATTGCAACTGGTAAACTCACTATGGTGTTCTCCAATAATTACAGTAAACATGGACATGCCTTCATAATCTCCTGCCTGATGCTCCATCTTAACAGCATCATAGAAACAAAATCACCGTAACAATGGCATTATGGAAAAGCAAATCTGGTGCCTACCTCCAGATAACATGGCCACAGCACACATGTAAGCTGTTTATTGTCTTTTAAATATCTAGACTTTGAAAGACTTTAAGACATAGTTTGTCTCTAGGGCTGCACAATGAATCAAAATAAAATAAAAAAATCTTGATATAACCTTGAGCGATTATCAAACCGCAAAGGGCTGCAATTTAATTAAATACATAAATATATAGTCTGCTTGCGCTACTCACTTAAAAATGTATGTGGGCTGCTTTGTTCTGTCTCTATTGAGTTGGTGCATTACAATAGTGTTTTTTGTACTCCAAAATTCCATATCGTGCTCAAAGTAACAGATGTGCTCTAAGTTCGGTTCCATTCGCTTACATTCGCAGAACGAGTTATATTTAAAGCACTCCAGATTCACTTTAATTTCAATTTTGCGTAATTCAAAATTTGTTTTTCTGCTACAAGTTAATATACCCTGGTGGGCAAAAATACTGGCACCCTTGGTAAATATGAGCAAAGAAGGTTGTGAAAAAAAAAATCTGCATTGTTTATCCTTTTGATCTTTCATTAAAAAAATTCACAAAAATCTAACATTTAATTGAAGGTCACCTGAGTGACTAGGAACATGAAATTGTTCAGCCATGATCTCACAGGGGTATAACTATGAGGTGACACAGGCCAAATTGCCTTAATCATCAATCACAGGGGATTAGATTGAAGTACATATTTCTGATGTGTTGTAAATGGTTGTTGAGATTTACCAATTGGGAAGTGGCTATTAGAAAATAGCCAAAGCATTGATAATGCCCATTTCCACAATCAGGCCAATAATTGAGAAGTTCCAATCATCTGGAGATCTTAAGAATCGGAAAATTGGAAAAAGGACAATAATTGGAAAATTACGTGCGTCTATATTGCCTCCACGCACAGTGAGGAGGATCGTTCAAGTGGCCAACGAATCTCCAAGGATCACAGCTGGAGAATTGCAGAAATTAGTTGGGTCTTAGTGTCAGAAAGTCTAAAAAAAAAACAAATTTCAGACATCACCTACATCACCACAAGTTGCTATGGTTTCAAGAAAAAAAGCCTCCGCTCTCATCCAACAATAAAATCCAGTTTCTTCAGTTTGCCATAAACAACTGGAACTTCAAATGCGACCGGGTTCTATGATCAGATTAAACTAAATAAATAACTTTTTGGCAAAAAGAAAATACCAGAGATGGGTTTGGTGCACACAGAGATGAAGAAGTACAAAATACCCACGGTTAAATGTGGTGCCGCATCTTTAATGTTGAAGGGCTGTTTTTCTGCCAGAGATCCTAGACATCCTGTTCGGATACATGGCATCACAGACTCTATCAAATACCAACAGATAAAAAATAAAAACCTGGCTGCCTCAGCCAGAAAGCTTACAATGGACCCTGGTTGGATCTTCCAGCAACAATGATCCAAAACAAACATCAAAATCAACACAAAAGTGGTTAACTGACCACAAAATCAAGCTTCTGCCATTACCATTCCAGTCCCCTGACCTGAATCCCATAGAAAATTTGTGGGATGAACTGATGAGGAGAGTCCACCAACATGGACCTCTGAATTTGAAGGATCTGTAGAGATTCTGTAAGGAGAAGTGGACTCAGATCCCTGTCCAGGTGTTGTCCAACCTCATTAGGCATTATAAGAGAAGACTTAGAGCTGTTATCTTGGCAAAGGGTGGTTGCAACAAGTATTGAATGAAAGGATGCCAATAATTATGGCCAATGCCTAGAAGGAGAGGTAATTGTTCTTGGAAATCTATAAAAGCTTATGAATTGCAATCAAGTCCTTTAACAATGGTGAGAAAGTATCAATCATGGGAAGTATTAATCAATAGGGGCGTTTGCACTTTGTGAATAAGAAATTAAACAAAGAATTTGTGTCAGCAGTTTCCTTTTAGGGACCTGTAGTTAATTTTACAAGCTTTCCACTGTCTTTCCCAGAACATTTCATATATTGCCTCATTTACTCTCTAGATTAATGACGAATACATTGAAAGAGCATTAAAAAATACGTTCATGTCCATGACACTCACCGATATGTCGATGTTTTGAAATAAAATGTGAATAGGAAATATATTCACAGCTGGAATGGCCCAAAAGGGAAATTCTGCTTATATGCTTTTAGAATGTCCAATGTCTGTAATTCTTCTGCAAAATACACGAGAGCTTAAAATACACACGGAGTTATTGTCTTTTTAAACTCTGCTTTTAACCCTGGGTAAAGCAAAGTTTCAGGTTTGTAATTTAAAAGGGGGCTAAGACTGCCTAGTGTTGCCAAAGTTATAGTGGGAAATGATACAGGGCTAGAATGTTTCAGAAAGTTGCTTAGCAACAGACATCCAATTATATATTGCATCAGTGCTTACCTCATTTAATATTCATTTGCTATGTACAGTCACAGAAATGTTCACAAGCTGTTTAAATTCTCTGTCTGAAGGAAACAAAAATAGTCAAACAGTGACTACAAATGCGAAAACTCATTTCTACAGAAGAGAATCCATCACAAGCTTTATTCGTCCAATAATTGTTACTGACACTGCAAATGTACAAATAAGTACGTTAACCCAAGGTTTATGAAACCGTGTGAAACCTCAGAACATTAATACCAATGATTAATTATTAACTCTGAGTAAAGTATGAACTGTGTGAAATATTTACATTTACATTTAGCAGACGCTTTTATCCAAAGCGACTTACAGTGCAATTATTACAGGGACAATCCCCCCAGAGCAACCTGGAGTTAAGTGCCTTGCTCAAGGGCACAATGTTGGTGGCCATGGGGTTCAAACCAGCGACCTTCTGATTAGCAGCCCTGTGCTCTAGCCACTACATTCTGTTTATCCCGGGTTAAGGATGACCCTGGGTTTACAATTCAAGTGTGAAAAGCCCTATAGTTGTTTTGGATGCTGGTCAGCTGATGTTCCCATCTGGCCTCTTAACTAACTTGGTTTCGGCTAACTTGGCTCAGGTTTTGAGTTTTACCAGAAAGACTATGCTGGTTGACCAGATCCATCAGTGTTGGTTTAGCAGCCAGACCAGCACTACACTGAAACAGAGCAGCAGTCAAGACATTTCTGGTCATGTGCACAGGGTTATAAATCAGGTTACACTGTATATCATTCTTACTTTACAGTATGTTCGCCCAATGTTTAGCAAGATTTATATGTGAGAAGAAAAGTGGTAAATCAAATTTTGAAAAATAAAAGATGAAAAGGAGAAATATATGTACACAGTCCATTCAGAAAATGTTTTTTCCCACACCAATTTCATTTAATCAGATCAGAGAATCTTGTTTCTCACAGTCTGAGAGTCCTTTAGGTGTTTTTTTGCAAATTCTAAGAAGGCTTTCATGTCTTGCTCTAAGGAGAGGCCATAACCCCCAGATTGGTGGGGTGTTGCAGTGATGGTTATTCTTCTGGAAGTATCTCACATCTCCACACATGATCTCTGGAACTCAAACAGAGTGACAATCAGGTTCTTGGTCACCTCTCTTACCAAGGCCCTTCTCTCCCAATTGCTCAGTTTGACTGGGCAGCCAGCTCTAGGAAGAGTATTGATTGTTCCAAACTTCTTCCATTTAAGAATTATGGAGGCCACTGTGCTCTTGGGAACCTTCAATGGAGCTGACTTTTTTTTTTTTTTTTTGCATTTTCAGCTGTGAAGCCTGATATAGATAGCTGAATGTCTCTCCAAATCATCTCCAATCAATTGAATTTGCCACCGGTGGACTCCAATCAGAGTAGAAACATCTCAATGATGATCCAGAGAAATGGGATGCACCTGAGCTAAATTTCATGTGTCATAGCAAAGGGTCTGAATACTTATGTCAATGTTATATTTCATTTTTTTTCTTTTTAATAAATTTGGGGTATAGTGTGTAGATGTGTAGATTGATGTGAAAAAAATAATTTAAACCATATTAGCATAAGGCAGCAACATAACAAAATGTGAAAAAATGAAGGGGTCTGAAAACTTTCTGAATGCACTGTATTTGTGTATATTTAAACATCCAGTAACCACATAGACTATATATTTCTATATATGTGTGTGTGTGTGCGTGTATTTAATGTAAAAAATACTATGCAATATTTGCTCAGCCTGGAAAAGCATAGAAATTCATACTGGTCTAAGTTGGTCTGTTCAACAGGGAGCCTTTAAAAATGTCTCTAGTAAAACACAAAATAAAAACACATAAAAGTATTAAAAAAAAAAAAAAAAAAGCTACAGGAATAAACGATCAAGAATACTGCAGCCACTATGGCCTTAATGCTCATCATGACCCAAACTCAGCCTTCCGAATCACAAATTTAACAACCACTCTCTGTTCTCAATCCAAACTTGGAGAGAATGTAATGAGACTTCCAGCCATGTTGGAAGAGAGATCCCATCCTGACATCATCATCCCATTTGTCAATACTCGCAAATAAAGTATTTTTCGGCCTATTGACTGCAGATTGCCGATGCGGGGTGCGTCGTGTGATTGCAGTTCACTAATGAGGGGAGCACGGTGCTGTGTAACTGCAGATTGCCAATGTGGGGAGTATTGCGATCTATGACCGAGCCTCAACTGAGACAAACAAAGCAGGTGAGTGAGAGGCGGAAAAGGATGTAGCGATGGGGAATTCAGCATCCCACTTCATCAGAGAGTTCTTATCCTTGTTAAAGGATTATTGATTGGAGAAGATCATTAAAACCCTCTTTTCTGACACATTTGTGTGAATCACTGGTGGTAACACGGCTTTATAATTTGTTGTTCCTCACTAGACTTTCTCGTCTCCGCAATTCCAATGAGTTTTATCAAGCCAGAGATCAGACAGAAGTCAGACAAGACTTATTTTAAAGCAAAAACTAGTTTTTATTCACTCATGGCAGATTAAGACCTTTGTAATCTGAGACAAATCAGAAGCTAAAAAATTGCTTCTTTTTACTTTTTAGTGACATTGATTGAGCTCAATGCAAAGGCATCCTTGAATAATTATTCTTGACATTCTCTCATTTACTCTGTTCCAAAACCTAGTGAGCTCCCTATGGAGGCACCATTTCAAGTCATTATAAACACAATCCCAATGTTAAGGCTGTTCCATGAGTTAGATATCTTCTTTTAGCCAAATTCTATGGCGGCATCAAATGTATATTTCATTTGTGTGTTCTATGTGTTAAAACTCAAACTCTTTCAATCATGAATCGTTTGTATTCAATCATGAAACATTATTTGTGTTTGCTGCCTATGTAGAGCATTTCAAATCGGTCACTTATGACGTTCTGTGAGTGTTAGGGTGCTGACTTAGAAGGCAGCTACTTATGCAAACAATGGGCAGCGAGGCAGCTTGCTAGGTTTTGTAACAGTGTTACTGTTAAGTTTTTAAAAGTGTCTTTCTATATTCTAGTGTGCATCATTTTTACTGTAGATGAACTTTCTGTGTGCTTTCCTGAAACCTGCTCTGAAAGTGCATCAAGAGGACACAAAATCCTTTGACAAACCAGAGGATATCCAAAATAAAAGTAGGCTGAATCCTTCCTAAGCCTGCACGTTTATAGATGGAACAACAAATAAGCAGCCTTTTAAAAAAACAAAATTGAGTTGGGAAGTGTAGTTATAACAAGGCCACTAACAGCTAGTCATCCATATCAGCAAGTGGCCATAAACTGCGCTCAGGCTTCGCTTGAGACTGGAGGGGCCCCTTTTATTAGAGCACTTTAGCAGGCCTGGAAAATCTGCCCAGTGTTAAAGAACACCATTTTTCTTGCCATTTTCTTCCTGGGGGAAAAAAAATCAGCAGCCAAAGTTAATCTAAAGAGACACCCACAGGAACAGCATAAATCCAAGAACAACCCTTCAGTTTTGTCTCTAGAGCAATTGCAGCCAGAACTGAGGTGAAACAGCCATGTGAAGAGACAACTATGATGACTCTTGAAAAGGTCCTGAGGCGACAGAGAGTCTGTAACTTTGGAGTGCATGTGCCCAGGCTTTACACTTACACTGCTGTGGGTTTAACATTACTTACTGTAGCACTATTCTACAATCTCAAACTGAATACCCTGATTTTTAATTTAGAAAATTGAAATCCCTTTAACTGCTGGATGATAACTACAAACCATAAACACTATCCTAATATCCCAACTCACACACCACCCTCTGAGGTCTGCTGAGGTTTTAGCAGCTATATGTTTCTGATGAAGTCAACATGATATTATATATATTTAATTCCGTAATATTATATATTTCTGAGTTAAACAGGATATTCATCAAGTACTCAATTGTGGAGGACTACTTCCCTCCTGAAATACTGCTGGTACCCATTTTGGTGAAATTTAAGTGGCCTTAGTGACGTCAGTCTAAGAGGAGATTTTGTTTCAGAGGTTACATGAAGCTCACTGTGGGAACTTTATTAGGACCACTATGGTCTGGCCATTCTCCGTTGACCTCTCTCATCAACAAGGCGTGTCCATCTGCAGAACTGCCATACACTGGATGGTTTTTGTTTCTGGCACCATTCTGAGTAAACTCTAGGGACTGTTGTGCATGAAAATATCAGAAGATCAGCAGTTACAGAAATACTCAAACCATCACTGAGATAAATATTTTTCCCCATTCCAATGGTTGATGTGAACATTAACTGAAGCTCCTGACTTGTATCCCCATGATTTTATGCATTGCATCACTGCCACATGATTGGCTGATTAGATAATCACATGAATAAGTAGGTGTACAGTTGTTCCTAATAAAGTTCTTAGGGAGTGTATAATGAAATGCACTGTTGGATCGGGCAAAATGACCAAGGGTAAAACCAATGGGTATTCAGAAAGCAAATAACTCCTGTTCTGAAGCATGAGCTAGCAACACCAAGGTTACAGGTTCGGTTCCCAGGAAATGCATATATAGCATGTATAGCTTTTATGAACTGTATATAACTTTGGAAAAATGTGTCTGTCATATTTGTAATTGTAAGTAGGGTACATTTTTATTTCATGCAGACTTTAACCTCTGAATATGGATCAAACATAAGTAAATGTGTCAGGTTTAGGCCTAGCCCTAACTTTTTTTACACATTTGTGTGACATGTAAATATGCTCAGTGGGTAACTCATAAGAACATTGGACAAAATGCAGTCCCTGTCGAGCTGAAGGATAAATTTTTTGAGGGTGTGTGGACATGTTTCTCTTTCCCAGATTAAATCCTCAGGCTCCAGAAATCAGAGCCACGCGGAAAGCGCGAGTCCAGTCCTAGCTAATCCGCCATGGGCTGTCAGCCTCTCACATCCACCCGTGAGTCGATGGAGACAGTTTGAGCTCGGTAAAAGACATGAGTTCATTAATCACCCACCGATTCTCCCACTGTCACGTCTGACAGACAGAGGAAGTGTGTTTGCCAGAGAGCCTGACGACCAAATCATGCAACTTAACGCAGCAGGTTAGGGAAAGAAAAGCAATAATGAAAGAGAAGAAGGGGGGCTGGGGTGGGGGGTCCTGCATTGATGATGTGCATACGTGCGCATGAATTCATCAGAAACAGAACATGTTCTCAGTTATTAATAAGGAGCTCATCAAGGACACTGGACATGAGGTAAGAGGGAGCCTGTCGCTTCGTAATTGAGATTCTGAAATCAAGTAGTTTCTTTGTCCTCGTTCCTTCCAGAAGCCCCACCCTGGCCTACATACATTTCACCATTGCAGTGTCACAATCATTACATTGGGGTCATGCAGTCCTTTAAGCAATGCCCTTTCTTTCCCATTTTTACCTCCAGCTGAGAAAAAGGTGCTAATGTCATTAGTGAATTCACTTTAGGGGATTACCTCTGAATTAGACACAGTAATCCCCACAGATCTTGCGCACAACATCATATTTCAGCTTTTCTATAGGATTAGCCGTATGCAGTGCTCTTCCTTGTGTAGTCAGACGTGGAGAACACTTTTGACAAGGAACTGACTCAAGGGATTTTTGAAGGGTGGATAAAGCTGCCAAGAGCATGATTCGGAAATTTAAGAAGTCATTTTTCAAAGTCTGAGATGTTTTTGATACCTTGACCAGGCTGTTCCTGTCCAGTATCTCCCATCGGAAAGAAAAATCCAAATGAAATCACCACAAGGTCTCGATTGTTTCTTTTTGCGCAAATTGAGACTATTGATATAGATGTTTCTACCTAAGAAAACACCCCCAGAAATCTCACATGTGTCTACTCTAGAGTTTTATGGGAGATCTCAAACTGTTGCTCAGATTTGTCAAGATATCGAAGTCTGCAATCAAAAGTTAGGTTTCAATAAAATGTCAGAGATTTCGATATGTACTTAAAAATTTTTCATTAAATTCTTCCAACACCAAATTATGTGGGCTATGCTATCCATATTAACTTTAAAATCGCACCTTCTTATTTAGTCTCAACAATAATCTCAGTGTCATTTTTTTTTTATTTCTCCTAAAGTACCTTAACTTAGATACTTAACACTTAAATGCATACGTCTGTACCTTATCCATTTTTTTGGAGTTTGGTATTTCTTAATCTTTCTCTTATAAATTGTGCAACACACACAAAAAAAAGAAAGAAATTGCAACAAAATGTGTTTTTCCCATGTCCATGTTTCCCATTGTCCTTTGTCAAGTATTGAATGTGAGTGTTGATGTAATGTTGGTTCATAGTCTAGTCATGCCATGCCATGTTTAGTCAAGTTTATGTCATTGTCAAGTCAAGTTCATGTTTATGTTTGTTATTGATTTAGATTCACGTTTTGGAGATCACTTATGTAAATAAATTGCACTTGGTTTCCTCATTTCATCGTCTTCATCATTACCAGCAGCAACAATGTTACAATTATATGTTGATGTTCTGTGCAACAATGGTGAATTATCAGTATCCTATTTCAATTAAACATACATATTATACATACATATGCTATGTGTTACTCAAGGTGGCGCTGTTGTTTCAGTAATTGACTTGGTTTACATTTGACATTGCTGTTTGATAAAGAAACAACACGGAAGTAAACCATAGCAAGCACAACACATGAACCATCTGATATGACTATTGTAATTTGGGTGTATTAATGAACTTTTACAAGCTGTGCATCTATTTATACTCAACAAGTGCCTAAGAAAATATGTATGAGTAGCTTATGTGTAGTTTAATATGTGTTTGACTGTCAGTTGGGTCTCATGAAATTACAATGTAAAAGTAATTAATCCTGTTCATGATTTGTCCTGATCTATTTGATATGAAAAATAAAACATCAAAATATATTTTATTAAATTATTTTCAAATTATCTTTAAAATATTTTGAAAATGTTACACTATCTGGGCATTTTGTAGATCCATTTGTGATAGATAAGCATGTAGGGTCTCTAAAGACCTGAATATTTAAGAGTGTTTGGTGAAATATCCATGAATTTAAGGGTTAGATGAAATAACTGAGAAACCCATAAAGTCTTTTGAGCAATGTAAGAGCAATACAATTTTCTTTTGGGTCTCTCATTTCATGAGTTTATATCCAGGGATACTGAGTCACTCTAATTTGCTGACCTTTTCATTTTTTTGTTAGTTTTTTTTTTTTTTTCAATATTTCAGCTCTCAATACTTTCCACAAATGTGATAATATTGGCAATGATGGTAGATTGATGTTGTTTTGTTAGAGTGACAAAACAACTTGCCACACTGCAGTAAAAAAAAATAAAAAATAAAAAAATGACAAATTGGACTTGACCACTGCCGTCTTGTTGGCCATAATCGGGCTTGGACTGTCAGTCATTTTGTCACTGACTGTTATGCCATCCCTGCTGGAACAGGAACAGGCCTTTCCCAGATAAACAATAATGATGTGCCTCTCATGTCCTCAGCAGTTTGTGCTGCTCCCTGTGCATACAGGGAAAAGTCATCTGAGGTGAGAGGGCCACACATATTAGCCTCAACAGTGGATGGTGCAAAAATGACAGATCCATACACAAAAAAATTAAATTTTTAGAAGCTCGGTCATCACGTGCATGTGAGAAAACAAACAACTCTTGGGAAAAACACAAATGACTACATTTGATGTGTGCTAATCAAGCAGTCATCAAAACCATTACTTAAACGCGCTGTTTAATGAAGGAGAAAAAAAGAGAAGGCTGATTATGATGAAGCTAATTTACAAAGCAAATTCATATTCAAGTGCATGTTCCCAGAAAGTTTTGCAGTGAAAAAGTTTTTGATTCTATTAGTCTTCAATATTCTTGTTGGAAAATTCAATGGCGATTTTTCAAGGCAAAAAGACTAAGATTAATGTTTTAAGAAATCAAATTTTCCTTGATATTTTTACATATAAGAGGTATTTCCTATAAAAGCATACTGTACATTTCAGAACTCAAAACTTAATCCCCAATTCAGTAAAAGCATTTATTGAAACCAAGCTGCAAAAATGCCTTATTCTCTACTTACGTGACTACCCTACATCACTAGGGGAACATTAATTCATGACAGCCTCTACAAAAGGAATATGCCTACTTAAAATCATCACACCCTTGGCCCCACCCAATGGCGCTCAGTTCGTAATCAGAAAGAGCGAGTGAGCAGGACAAATAGGCTTACTGTGGCCTCACTATTCCTAAACACCAAAGGAGACCCATCTGTATATATTCTTGCACTAGACCAGGGATTGGCAACCTTTTTGACATTGAGTGCCATTTTTAACTTTTCTGGGGCCTCCCCGCCTCCCCGGGCAGATCGGAGGCAGTCCTCCAGCCACTGGCGGAACACCCCGCCGTGTTTTCAGTGGACGGTAGAAGTCTCCTCCGCCCCTAGCAGCGGTTCTCCCGCTCCAGGCGGTCGGCCAGGAGCCCTTCCCTGCTCACGGACAGTGGTCCTCTCTTGACCCCGCCGTGTTTTAGCGGCCGGTAGGGGTCTCCTCCACCCCTGGCAGTGGCCCTGACCGCTCTAGGCGGTCAGCTAGGAGCCCCTCCTCCCCTCGTGTTTGGCGGCCATTACTCTACTCTCAGGTGGCCAGGCTCTTCCATTCTGCCCATAGAAGTCATTTGCCTTGGTAGAAGTGCTCTGGGTCTGTGGCAGGTGCGTCAGTGTAATGACTCCGGGCGGACACAAAGGTTCCGCCCTTCACACCGGTCTGTATGCTGTATTAGCAATAAATGCGTTAATCGCAATTAAGAAAAATGAACGCGTTAAATGTTTTAAATTAATTGCATGCGTTAACTCGTTAATTCTGACTGCTCTAATATTACTAAATTATGACTGTTTTGGTGCAAATTACCTGTGGACCTCAGGGAAGATAATAAAACTATGAAAAAAAGAGCATTTCATGTGCCCTTTTAAATTTAATTTTAATTATTAAAATTTCTTCTTCCTGTCTAAAGAAAACATCACAAAAACTTTTCAAAGTGAACAGCAAATCTTCACTGAAGCAATACTCTGTAAAAAGCATTATACTACAGCATTAATTTAGATTCTGTGTCAGGCAAAAAGAAGTTAAACTTTTAAAAATATGTCTCCTTGTAAAACACAAGACCTGTGCACTCTGTTGTGCTGTGCTGCCTTAAGCTGTTTTTGATGAACGCATCAAAGGGTGTACAGCCCTTAGATGCAGATTCTCTGCTTCACACTGACTTAATTAATTAAAATCATTCCATTATTGCAACTTTATCGCTATAAAGTTCATTTGTGAAATTCTTATAAATTCAATTCAATGTAGTGGAGCACTACCGGAATAGAAGAACTTGATTATGAGAAATACATTGAATTTGTCAGACTTGGGCAGAGCGTGTTTGTCCAGAACACTGGTGGGCAGGGAAGAGCATGACTGCACACTTATGTCCACAATTACTGACACACACACTGTGCTCGGACAAGGGTGCTAGGGCAGACACACTCTGTACTTTCTAACCAAAGCACCAGAAATATCATTCACACCATCCACAAACCCAACCCACTCAGGACCATGGCCAGAGAGCAATGAAACCAAATTTATCAAACAGGAACCCATTCCCTTCTCTATCACAGTGGTCTAGCAGTCACAGCTGTGAGTCATTGTGAACAAAGCTGCAAAAGGGAAATGGCTTTTTTTCTTTCAGTATTTTCTTGGCTGTAACGGCAAGACTCTGTAATTGCAGTAAGTTAGGCTCATTCCTCTGTAACAACAGTCAGTCTCTGTATTTAGAAGAGGACATGGTCAGCGCCTGGGTACATTTAATGGCTGTAATTAATAATTTTCGAGGGAGTAGGCTAATTCACATCTAATCACTGAGTCCCTTTAATTGCCCAGTCTGCCCAGTCTCTTACCAAAAAAGGGCTTTAGCAAAACGCATCAGCACAAATCGCACTTACTATTTCACTCTGCATTTTCTGTCAGCTCTAATAAGTCAAAGTAAGAGCATTTCCACTGAAGCGCTGTCCAGAATGGCAGTTTGAGAAAGGCAAAGCCCTTTCAAAAGTAAGCCAGTTCACTCAGCAACCATCTTGATAATGCCTCGGACAGGTATGTTCTAGTCATGCAACTACAGATCCTATTTACATGAAAAGGGAAATATTTGAAAACGTTTTTTTTTTGTTTTGTTTTTTTGTTGAAACGATTAAGGGGTTGACAGATGGTTTTGAAACAGTATTGAAGAAGTACCCATGTATGCTGGATGCATATCTGTTCCAAAATGTATTTAAAAAAATTCGCTAATTTTAGTAATTTAAGCTTTGATCATCTTTTAAACAACAGAAATTCAATGTCATGTGTCCAAATATTTGACAGGTATGCAAAGAACATGTAAGCTTTATATAGAAATCAGAGAGTCATGGTTGAGTGTCTGAGCACATGTTTGAGTCTGAACAGGGCTGTAGTAGTGCTGATCTTTGATCATGCATCACTGCAAAAAAGCATTACAAAAATGCATAAATGATTCAGCAGTTTTTGCTGAAGCCTCTAAATATTTTGTATACTGTGTTTTAGTGTATCCAAGACTTAATGCTAAGTTTGTAATGTATCTCTGCCACATGAAACATGCCTAAAATCAATACGGACAGACGGATGTACGGACGGTCGATCGATAGATAGATAAACTAATTATGACATACTTTCTGACTGAATATGTGATAAAAATCAGGACAAAACTTAATCCTGGATCCTCAACCTATGAATCTTAATTTTTTTCTAAAAAGGGAAATACATTTAAATGGAGCAGAATTCATCATCCATGAAAATCAATAAAGATCCACACATTTAACCAGAATATCTAGTGCCCAGTGATATACGCATTGCAGAAAACACCCAATCTAATCCATAATGGAATTAACTATAAAATGAGTAATGTCACGGAATTTGATATATTTGGGATTAAATTAGTGTATAAATGCACAATTAATCAAATTGGTTGGTTCCAGATAGGCTGGTTTGAGTATGTCTGTAACTGCTGATCTCCTGAGATTTTCACACACAACAGTCTCTAGAATTTACTCCAAATGGTGCTAAAAACCAAAAAAACATCCAGTGAGGGGCAGTCCTGTAAATGGAAATGCCTTGTTGATGAGAGAGGTCAACAGAGAATGGCCAGACTGGTTTAACCTGACAAAGTCTACGGTAACTCAGATAACTGCTCTGTACAATTGTGGTGAGAAGAATATAATCTCAGAATGCTATTCTGAGATTCGGGTTGGCGCGGCTGTGGCGCTGTTGTGGTGGCATGAGGGGGACCTACGCAAGTGGTTTTAATGTTGTGGCTGATCGGTGTATATTACTTCTGTACAGTAAAATATAATAGTCAGTGTAGTAGTGGTTTAAGTAATAATATTGATAATAATAATATATCAATAATAATAACTTTATGTTTAAGCAATATCTCAAGCAGAATTTTCATCATTGCTTTCATTAATACTGTGGTGCTCTAATATTGGGTTTGGATTGTGTGAGGATCAATACAGATGCTCTTCATTTAATAAAAAAATGTAATTGCTCTGTTTACATTTGATTAAAATTCTCTGAATTCATTTTGGTTTTTTTTTTATGATAAAATGTTATTAAACTTTATAACCTGGAATTCAGAGAAAATAAAAATGGAAAACACAGAATTCTGGAAAAAATAAAACAGAAGTTGGAAAAAAATCCATGGGCCAGATAAGTAAAGTGTGGACGATAAATCAGATCAAATCCAGACAGCACACGTTCAGCTTGTTCTCTTACCTAGATTTCCTTGTCCTTTTGCTTTCATTTTGTTTCACAGGAAGGAAGCCCTAGTGAGGCGTAAAATTAAACCCAAGACAAAACCTTTCTCTCATGATATCTTACATACAGAGGCCTGGACGTTGCTAAAATTATTTAGTTATTTTGGCAAAGAAACCATTCTTTTAGCTATAAACAAACACACAAAGGGAGGGCGAGAGAGTAACCCGGTCCTCTGAAAATGTATCTACAATGCTAAATAGGAAGGCCCCAGTATTCGTTAGCTTTGCCTTTGTTACACATCCCAAATACAAACACACACACACACACACACACACACACACACACATCACTAACACTCCATAGTGCCATATGCAGAGAGAAAGCCAGTGAAGGAAGCATGAATAATTTATGGAGGGCTGTCTTTAAGAATTAAAGCATGCATGCTGAAAGCTCCACATTGTACCACCTTAAACAGAGACGAGACACAGGGCGAAGGGTAAGACCGACCCGGGAGGAGAGCTGGTTCTGGAGGGGGGTGGAGTGTCTCTCCGGAGGTTCTTGAGGACCGTTGCTGTCTGGAGTGTGACAGCATGTACACTGAATGTGGATGTTCAAATTCAAAACTAGGCTGAGTTTCTTTTTTAGTGTGTCCTCATCCAAACCTACTGTCTTTCTCTATTTTTCTCTCTCTGGCTGCTTCAGGGGAGCACATTTGTCTGGCTTCTCTGTGGACCATCTTCATCGTATCATTTCTCTAAGAAAACGGTTTCTTTTGGGAGCTGCAAATGGCCAATAAAAACAAATGAAGAAAATAAAAACTGACCTAAATCTTAGCAAGCACCCCAAATGTTGAGCTCCCCAGCCATCTAGCTCTTTTATACAGGGATGCATGGGGGAATAGAGGCAAGAAAAGAAACAAAATGCAGAAAGCTAATCAAACTTTTTGACATTTTGAGAGCTGAAGTTTTGCCTTTCTTCAAACTAAAAGATTGTAATAAAAAGCCAGTCATTTGGTGGGCTTGAGTGAGGAGGAGGGCGGGGCTGGGCCATGAGGACACAGAGACAGAGAGAGAGAGAGAGAGAGAGAGAGAGAGAGAGAGCGAGACAGAGAGAGACAGACAGACAGTCAGACAGACAGACGCACGTGGCCGTGCTGCTTGTATGTCTGGGTTCGTTTATGTTTTATGTTGTTTTAAGTTCATATCATTAAACCTTTATGTTGACTGTTCAGCTGGTTCCCGCATCCTCTTTTCCCACCTTTACCTGTTACAGCTTGTCTTTGTGGAGGGAAAAAAAACGAGAACATCTTGGCCCATAAAACTAATATAAAAGCTATGTTCACAATGGAGTACTAGTCTACAGCATAACGTGCAGTATACAGCACATACTGACTGCTTTTTTTAAAAGTGAAAACTTTTAAACATTTGTTTCTCATCACATTGCATAATTCATTTCGCAAGTGCCATCCAGTTATCATCTTGGAAATTAAGCAGGTTATTTATCTTTTTTAACCCAAGTTTGTGTTAAAGTCCCCATGAAATGTCTACAAAGTGCAGTTTTCTTTCCTGAGTTAACATGTTTCCTATATAAACAGGAAGTTGGGGAGGGACATATCAAAGGGCTCATCCCATTTTTTAAATAGGCAATAGACTTTAGTTTATGCCACAGCCATAAACTATTATACTTGATATGGCAAGTCCGAGAGGAGGGGGCATCAATTTTTTGTTTTGAAAAAAGTAATCAATAAGACAAAGTCTTTACATTTTAAAAGCGTATACCTCCTAAAAGTTAATTTAGTCAACTTTTAGAAGTCCCCTACTATTTAGATAACCTCAGAGATATGAAATAAAAGCCGCAAGCCTCCAATTTCCTGGGGTCTTAAAAAAATCTGATTCACTCCTATTCCAAACATAGCCAAAGGCCAACCACAGACATCGCTTGCAAAGACTTAACATGCATCCCTGTGTGCATGCATGAATAAATGTGGTATTTCCATATGTGTGGCGTTTTTAAATATAACCAAGCAGTTGAAGTATAGTGGGTGTAACAGATAGAGAAAGAAAAAAACGTGAACACCAATGTCTGAAATCCTCTGTTTGTGGGATGCCAGCCATGTATTGGCCTTGGAGCAAAGCTACTCTTCAGAAATGTGTGTGGGACAGAGAGAGAAAGGTGAATGCTCAGACAGGGTGCCTGATTGTGTATGCATTGAATAAAAACTATTTCCCTGGCCAGCAGGCCTTCCAACTCCACCCAAATACAAAAGCTCCCTCCCAACGAGGGAGGGGGAGAGAGAGAGAGTGAGAGAGAGAGAGAGAGAGAGAGAGTGAGAGAGAGGAGAGGAGAGGAGAGGCACATGGAGCCCGTTGAAATGGTCCTCAGGAAAAGCATCATCCTGTGCCACTCCAACTGCTTCCCAAATCGCTATCCCTAAAAAACGCTTTTCCGCACAGTGAGACATTTCAGCCTGCCCTCAGGGCAAACAGAGACATACAGGTCTGACAGCACTCGAGCAGAGGGCAGGTCATCTCAGCTGTACATCAGCCTTACATTAATGTTTCTCCAAAAGAGATATTTCATGTAGCAGACAGTGGGAAGGAGAAAACAAGGGGAAAGGATGGAGAAAATTGATTAAAATATCACAGCTTTTGACAGCTATCAAACGGACACAAATCCACAAGAGCAAATTCATTCCAGTTCATCAGTTCCAATACTCCACTTCTTTAAGTTCAACTCTATAAATACTAAACACACCAATCTAACGTGTTATGATTCCATTAGGTCTACTGGCAAACTTGTCAAACCTATTCTGAACTGTATTTTATTTTTTTATTGCACTGTATTCCACTAGTATTTAATACAATGGGTGGAGGGAATTCACTAAGAATGAATTGTGCCCAGTAAAAGTGCTGTTTATTTATTTCTGATAAAGATTATGCAGTGCAGTAAATTGCGCAATTGCTGTAGAGGATGCAGCAGACCACTGCGATCTGAAACACTCTGCAAGGACTGTGCAACATCATTCCACTACTGTGGTCCAGATGTTCCGATGTTGAAAGTGCACTTGTTGAAAATGTAAAACTACACTGCGCATCTGGGTATAATGCCCTTCTCTATCATTTGATCACTATTTGATGAATCACTACTGCCATGATTGCTAGAAAGTGGACGCAAAGGTCTCTTTTAAATGAAATACAGTTTGCCCCCTGCAAACTATAATGAGCTTAATTTACACAGAAAGTATTTTTGTGGGAAGGAAGGACAATGACTTAAGGCTGGGCGATATGGGCAAAAATATTATCACAATATTTTTTTGTATTGTTCAATATCAATATTTATCACAATATACATTTCATAACGGTGGAGGAAATCTTTTTCTCATGTTTGTCAGACTTCAAGAATGAATGTAAACATATCTTCTTTATTTACAGGTCAACCCCAAAGGGTAAGCTTCTTTAAAGTATACTCAGTTTAGGATTTAATTTAATTTAATTTTTAATTGCCCCTTCTGTGGTTGTGCCAGCAATACCTCCTTGGTTCTTACCAATGCCTGTAATTGACCTCCATGTACATGAAGAAATGCATAACAAAGAAAAGAAAGTGCCAATTGGTATAGCAGTGCAACAATACCTTAAACAAACATATTTTGAATGATACAGATATAAACAGATGGCTCAATAGACCCAGATTCTGGAAGCACAGCAGCAGCAGTGTATATACTTCATTTTAAAGTTAAAATAGCAAAAAAATAACATAATTTATCAGTATTCACCACAGAATTACTAGCTATTTGTTTAGCTCTTTAGTGGGCAACCAACGAATCAGTGATAAAAACAGATTCTCAATCAGCACTTGCAAGTTTGGCAGGTGGACTATCTACAGCAGGGGTGGGCAACTATTTTGGTAAAGGGGCCACATAGGGCTTTATGTAGTGCATGGGGGGCCACATTGTATTCCTTTTGAGATATAATGTTCTGCATTGATTTGGTTTTGTATTTTTTTAAGCCCAGAAATAGTTGTGTACTCAATTTTCTGAAGTGTATCTGTGACTAGTGAGACTATTCTGCAAAATTCCCTAAAGAATTGTATTGCTCTACAAAGGTAGATACTTTTCTATCAGACGTTAAAAAACTGAATAAAGAAAATTTAGAAAGAAAATACATTTATTTTACCATCTCTACTTCCCTGTTAATTTATTATTCAAGTTAACAATCTCTACATCAGGGGTCTGTTTTAATATAACAAAAAATGAAATTTATAGAACTTTAAATGTTTGTCGCAAAGCGTACGAGTTTACTTTTTTTAAAGTGGCATGAAGCGGGTCTCCTCGATGGTTTGACTTACAGCACACAACTGAATATCACCGGCTGCATGACTATGATAAATGATTAGGCTACTGCAAGAGTTAAATTAACATACAGGTCCAAAGGGACTTCAAAATTTCTAAATTGCACAAATAAAAAATACATATACATATTGGTCTCTGGCTTGCTTTTGCTAGCATGTCAATGATGCCGAGATCTACTTTTATACTTAATTTAATCACTGAGAAGGGTTACCTGCAAAGTAGCCCCAAACATCACAAGCAGCCTCAAGAATGGACACAGAGTAGCTGTATAACACTTTTCCTTGAGCAGAATATTGCACTACAGATTGTTTGTTCAAAGGGGAAAGCCAGATAGAAATAGTGCAATCGCGTGCTTGGTTGCCAGACTGCACAATATAAGTATAACTTTACTCAGAATATTTCCAATTTGCGCAAGTATGAATCTCAAACTGGGGGTGTTTCGTCTCTTATCTGTCAACCCTGAGCATGTTAAACGCTTGTGGACGTTAGGTCCCAATGCAAGTTAACTGAAATATCCAATGAAAAAAAAAAGCTTTTACGATAAATGAGCCACAGGCCGTATATTGCCCATTTCTGATCTACAGCATAACAAGACATATTATATGAAGTTCTAGAGAGTTTGTTCAGAATATGGCAATAAGGAATAATGGTAAATTTTTTATGGGTGCTGGCAATATGTAGGAGTGATAGGGAATGAGGAGGTTGACCATCTGGCAAAGCAGGCCCTGAAACAACCACAAATTGACATTTAGGTGAAATTGAGTAAAATAGAAGTTAAATGGTTAATTATGATTCCCCGTCTGTCGCTCACTTCGACGTCGTGTCGAAGAAGCGACACTAGGGGTCTCTCTTGAGCGCCGAAAGATACCTCTGATCTATGAAAAAAGGCCAATGAGAGTTGGCGAACAGTATTTGCATACTCCGCCTCCGGATACGGATATAAAGGCGAGAGAAATACGCTCGTTCATTCAGTAATTTTCTTCGGAGCCGATGGTCGTGTGTATGCAGTCAGCTGCGAGTAACACAACTGATCCTGCTTCTGATCCTCTGACGCTCTGCTTTGCTGTTGGATTTACGGCGCACTACAGCGGCTTTTCTCTTCACTGCCGGCGTGCAGTTTGCCCCTGGGCGCTTCGACAGCGCAGAGTTAAAAGAGTTGAAAGAGTGATTCTCTCCATAAAAGAGTTTATTTCTCTGAAAGAGCATTACACAGCGGCGTTGAACGTCCTTTTCAGGACGCGTCTTTATAAAGATGTAATTTCCGCCCCTGTGTAGTTTCTGGATGCGGTGATTTCTCCCCACCTCTCTCGGTCATAAAACACTGTCTTGCATGCCTGGGCTGCGATCGCACGCAAGCAATGTTTTATGAATGGTTTATGTTCTCAGTGCGAGAACATAGCCATGGCAACATTGCGGTCGTGTGGCTTTCTTTTGTAATGAGAGAAAGCCGTTTCAGCCGCCCCCCTGCGCCTCGCCTCCTTCTTACGGGATTGACGCAGGCGCCGCGGGCGATGAACACGATTTGGGGACAATGACGGGCTCTGTTCGCCGGGTAAATCCCCTCGAACTTCCCGCCTCCCCGGCACGCTTGTTTGCTTCCGTCTGAGCTCGGGATGAGTATTCTCTCCAATGGTTCATCTTCTCAGTGTGAGAACATGGCCGTTATAGCATTGCGGTCGCACGGCTTTCTTTTGTAATGAGAGAAAGCCACTTCAGCCGCCCCCTGCGCTCCGCCTTCTTCCTACGGGATCGGCGCAGGCGCCGCGGGCGATGAAGGCGATTTGGGGAATATGACGGGCTCTGTTCGCCGGGTAAACCCCCTCGAACCGCCCGCCTCCCCAGCACGCTTGCTTGCCTCAGAATTGGATGACATCACCGCTGCATCGGAGAGCGTTACAGCGGCATCGGATGCTGATCGTTCGCCTGGGCCGCCACCTTCGGGTCTGCCGCCCAGCCTGAGCCTGACGCACGGAGATCCGCTATGCTTTCCCGGGCTACTTGATCGGTTCCGCGGGCAGGTGCGCCGCTCACAGCCACGCCCCCCCCCCCCCCCCCCGTTCCTTTCTTCCCGGACGTGCACGACGAGTTGAGCTAAGCCAAGGCTTCTTCGCTCCTCCGCTCTCACTACCCTCGCGCTGGAACGGTCCCAGACCGCTTCCACTCTGCACGCCACGGCCCTTCCTGCAACCAATGCCAGGCCAAGGCACTTCAAAACTTGCACCTTGGGTAGTCCTGTTCTTGATGTGCTGCAGGAACTGCGCTGGATGACCAACCGCGCCCCCGGGCCACGGAGGTCAGAAGCGCTGGCACTCGAACAGGCGATGGCCACCCCTTGTGGTCCAGAAACGCACCTGTGGACTGGACCTGGTCGAAATGCGGGAGGCGGACAAGGCACACCTCCTCCCACACCCCCGTCTCCCAGCTCCGTCCATTCGGCGCCACCGTTGACGACTCTGCCCAGCAGTCCTCAGCGGTGAGGCAGACGGAGGCCACTACACATCCTGCCCCGCCGCAAGCCTGCCGCCATGGGCCATGCCCCGTCTGCTCGCCGACGGGCGTCCTCCTGCGGCTGTGAAACACCCTGCTCCGCCTCAACCCGGGCCCAGCTCTCAGCCCCAGCGTCGAGCACGCTGCAGGAAATGGACGCCCCCGTCTCACGGACCCCCTCGAGGACCCGGAAGGCTCCCAGGCTGTCCGTAGACGTTCAACCCAGGGACCAAGATGTTAGCTCCGGAGGCTGGTAAGACCGCTCCGTCCCCGGTGGAGGGCCGGGAGGAGAATCTTTTCTTGTTGAATTAATTTTCACATTCTCATATTCTCTGTAATGAGCTATTTCCTTTTGTCTCTGGGTCACCTGGCCCGCAAATGCCGTTCTCACGGCACTTTGCCCCCAGATATCAACAGTCCTGGCTTCCTGGACACGGACCACCCGTCTTCAGCCCCACGACTGTCCCCCGGCCGGCCGGTTCCGACGAGTCTAGAGGACGCCTACCCAGGACCACCTCCTCAGTCGCTAACCCGCCCCTGCCGGGTGTGCGGAGCAAGGTAAGTGCTTTGAGTCTTGTCTCAGCACCTCAGCCGCGGGTCGCCCCGTCGCCGCCCAACGCTGCCCTACCTGCTCCGCCCCGCTGCGAAGCCCCGCCGGGTACATCAAAATTAATCGTCCCTTTGGTGCCCCTAGCGCAGAGGTTGGACGCGTGGCTTTCACTTCCCAACCCGTCTCGCTGGCTGGCCCGGACCATCCGACTCGGTTACGCAATTCAGTTTGCCAGGCCCCCGCCCCCCTTCATGGGCGTCCGCTTTTCCGCAGTACACGGCGAACACGCTCACTCCCTGCGCGCGGAAATCGCGACTCTTCTGGCCAAAGACGCGATAGAGCCTGTCCCTCCAACCGAGATGAAGAAGGGTTTCTACAGCCCTTACTTCATCGTACCCAAGAAAGGCGGCGGCTTACGACCAATCTTGGACCTGCGAGTTCTCAACCGAGCGTTGCACAAACTCCCGTTCAAAATGCTCACGCTTAACCTGCGTCAGGCATCTAGATTGGTTCGCAGCGGTAGACCTGAAGGACGCGTACTTCCACGTCTCCATCCTGCCCCGACACCGCCCCTACCTGCGGTTTGCGTTCGGGGGCCAGGTGTATCAGTACAAGTCCTCCCCTTCGGCCTGTCTCTGTCCTCTCACGAGAGTTACTATGCAAAACCCACAGAGACCAGGTGCTCAGGCACCTCAGCCGTCTGGGGCTTCAGGTCAACTGGGAAAAGAGCCAGCTCACTCCAGTTCAGAGCATCTCTTTTCTCAGGATGGAGTTAGACTCGGTCTCAATGTCGGCACGTCTCACCAACGAGCGTGCCCAGTCAGTGTTGAACTGCCTCGCCGCCTTTAGGCCAGGCACAGCGGTCCCCTTAAAACTTTTCCAGAGGCTCCTGGGGCATATGGCATCCTCCGCGGCGGTCGCGCCGCTGGGGTCGATGCATATGAGACCGCTCCAACACTGGCTCTAGACCCGAGTCCCGAGACGAGCATGGCGCCACAGCACGCACCGGGTAACAATCACCCCCGCCTGCCGTGAGACATTCAACCCCTGGACAGACCCCTGTTTCTTACGGGTTGGAGTGCCCCTACAGAAGGTGTCCAGACGCGTCCTGGTCACGACCGACGCCTCCAGATTGGGTTGGAGCGCCGTTTGCAACGGGCACGCAGCCTCAGGCCGTTGGAAAGGGGCCCAGCTGCGTTGGCACATCAACTGCCTCGAGTTGTTGACAGTCCTTTTGGCCCTGCGGAAGTTTCTCCTGTTAATTCGGGACGAACATATCCTAGTCAGGTCAGACAGCACCACTGCGGTCGCGTACATAAATCGCCAAGGCGGCGTACGCTCCCGTCATATGTCACAACTCGCCCGTCGTCTCCTCCTTTGGAGCCAGCACCGACTCAAGTCGCTGCGTGCCACTCACATCCCCGGCAACCTCAATGTGATAGCGGACGCGCTGTCATGACAACGCTTGCCTGGCGGAGAGTGGAGGCTTCACCCCCCACTCGGTTCAGCTGATTTGGGAACGGTTCGGCAAGGCCCAGGTAGACCCCTCTGCCTCCCGAGACACCTCCCACTGCCCGCTCTGGTACGCCCGTTCAGAGGCTCCCCTCGGGGCAGATGCACTGGCACACAGCTGGCCGGCTGGGCTGCGCAAGTACGCATTCCCCCAGTGAGCCTTCTTGCACAGGTGCTGTGCAAGGTCAGGGAGGACGAGGAGCAAGTCACTCTCGTGGCTCCTTACTGGCCCACTCAGGCCTGGTTCTTGGACCTTGTACTCCTCGCGACAGCCCCTCCCTGGCGAATTCCCCTGAGGAAGGACCTTCTTTCTCAGGGATGGGGCACGCTCTGGCATCCGCACCCAGACCTTTGGAACCTCCATGTCTGGACCCTGAACGGGATGCGGAAGATCTAGCTGGTCTACCAACCATGGTCGTAGCCACGATCAACCAAGCCAGAGCCCCTTCTACCAGGCAACTCTACGCCCTGAAGGGCGTCTGTTCGTGAATCGGTGTTCTTCCCGGGCAGAAGACCCACAGAGGTGCGCAGTTAGGTCTGTGCTCCTGTTCCTACAGGAGAGGTTGGAGGGGAGCCTGTCCCCATCCACCTTGAAGGTGTATGTTGCCACTACCGCAGCTCACCACGACCCAGTAGACAGCAAGTCTCTGGGTAAGCACGACTTAATTGTCAGGTTCCCAAGAGGTGCCCGGAGGTTAAACCCCTCCCGGCCAAACCTGTTCCCCTCCTGGGATCTCTCGGTGGTCCTCGCCGGTCTTCAGAGATCCCCCCCTCTGAGTCGCTAGAATCAGTTGGCTCAGGGCCCTCTCCTGAAAAGACGGCCCTGCTGATCGCACTCACTTCCATCAAGAGGGTCGGGGACCTGCAAGCGTTCCCTACTAACGACACTTGCCTGGAGCTCGGTCCGGCAGATACTCATGTGATCCTAAGACCTTGACTGGGCTATGTGCTCATGGTTCCTACCACGCCCTCTGGAGATCAGGTAGTGAACCTACAAGCGCTGCCCCGGGAGGAGGCAGACCCAGCCCCTCTCACTGTCGTGTCCGGTACGTGCCTTGCGTGCCTACCTGGAACGCACCCAGAGCTTCAGGCGCTCTGAGCAGCTCTTTGTCTGCTTTGGAGGACAGCAGAAAGGGAACGCTGTCTCCATACAGAGGTGTCTCACTGGGTGGTGGATGCCATTCAGTTGGCCTATCACACCCAGGCCATGCCCCCCTTACGGGTTCAAGCCCACTCCACTAGGAGCATGGCATCCTTATGGGCACTGGCTAGGGGCACCTCCCTAGCAGACATTTGCAGAGCTGCGGGCTGGGCAGCACCTAACACCCTTATGATCTCAGGGTTGAGTCAGTCTCGTCCCGTGTTCTCTCAGGTCCGAGCCCGTAGAACTCGGTACACGTCGACGATCTGACCGGGTGAACCGCTTGTTCCAGCGCCGTTTCCCTCTGCCAAGGCAAAACAGTGCGCTTTTGTCCCAGAGGACCTAGGTCCCTGGTTGATTCCTCCCTAGCCCTTCGGGCCCGCAGCAGTTCAGCGGAGGAACGTGCTGGTCCAGTCCACTACGGGTACCTCCGGCTACCCCTACTGGAATAGGTGCTCCACAGATCAGGCCTCCTACGGGACTCCTTCTGTGTGTATTTCCGCGGTACGGTCACCTTGCGAGCTGACCCGCGTCTCCCATAGGCAGTCCTTCGCTGCCCTCCGGTCGCCGTGTTGTAGCAACTCCCCCCTCCTCGAGGCTGGATCTACCACCGCGCCATTTCCTCCCACATGCCCAAAGTGGCCATGTGATGTATTTTGCCACCTTTACCTCCCCTGCTGGGCAGGTGTGGCCTCCGCAGGGTCTTTTCCCCCTAAAAGAATAGGACTTCGGAATAAGACCCCCTTCCCTCGATGCGGTAAGGGCCCCGGCTGCTCTTGCTCTATGCCGAGAAAACATAGAGAGAAAAGAGGCCCAGCCAGGCTTGGCCTGTTCCCTAGTTGGGAGCGTCACCTTGTTCCCCCCTAGGGTAACCAAAAGGGTGCTGACGCTTTTTCGGGGCATTGGGGAAGAGTACGTGCAGCCTGAACACAGTTGGTCGCTTGTGCATGTGCAAAATACCTGCCCGCTTCTGTGTCAGCAGTACACGTACACGGCTCAGCGCATGGCGAGTTTTGAAGTGGACCCCTAGTGTCGTTTCTTCGACACAACGTCGAAGTGAGCGACAGACGGGGAACGTCTCGGTTACGTATGTAACCTCCGTTCCCTGATGGAGGGAACGAGACGTCGTGTCTTCCCGGCCACGTCGCTGAGCCGAGCCGCTGAGATGCCCGGAACACTCCCGGCTCCTCAGAAAAATCCTGAATGAACGAGCGTATTTCTCTCGCCTTTATATCCGTATCCGGAGGCGGAGTATGCAAATACTGTTCGCCAACTCTCATTGGCCTTTTTTCATAGATCAGAGGTATCTTTCGGCGCTCAAGAGAGACCCCTAGTGTCGCTTCTTCGACACGACGTCTCATTCCCTCCATCAGGGAACGGAGGTTACATACGTAACCGAGACGTTTACGTTAAAAAGAAATGGCAGAAGTTCTCGGATAGTGAAACAAGAGGTATAAATTTGTATTGTATTCAGGAATATGCTGGTGCAGAGAGAGTTGAATACGGCAATAGGAAAAAGGGTGTTATTATTTCCCGACTGCGTATTTGACATTGAGCATTAAAGCAAAGTCTGCACATAATAGGGAAACATGAGACCATTAACTGTGAAAAATGTGGACACCTCGAAATGGTAGAACATATACTCCTAAATTGTGTTGCATATGAATGAGAGAGGTTTAATCTAATCCTAGCATATGACAATATTTGCCATCATCCAACCATTTTATACTCCACACTCCATTCCAATGGGTGGCAGAAATGCACCTGTTGGTTTGCCAACCCCCACAAGAAGAAGGAGGAAACGAGAACGTAGTGACACTGGGGGTCACACTTGGGAGCCCCAAACACTCTCACATTTAACTCAGGCAGACAAGTGTGCAACAGCTTCAACAACTCAGGCTGCACCAGGCAATGGTGCTGCTTCCTCCACATTTGTAATTTATGTGGCGGAGCTCATGCCAGCTCTGTTTGTCCTGTACGCCGCTCCTCTGCTAATCTCAATACAAATTTCTGAAAGTACCTATTGTCCTCTATTATTGTTTCCACCTTAGCAAATTAACTTGAAATTAACCCAGATTAAAAATGCTAATTTTTTAAGGTATGAAAAAAGGTTTTGACCCCATCCTGGAAAGCATACCCAACTCTAGTTTGATCTGCAATCCATGACAGCCGAACCCAATATAGAAGAAGCCCTCATCAACAAAGAAATAGATTCTACACCCACCCCCCCAAATTTTTTTATCATCAATCTCTCTGCCACTCATGGCAATTCACAACCCAGCATCAACTGTCTAATTCCACTAGATTAATCCTCCTTGCACTACCACGATATAGACCAAGCTATCACCCTCATTATAAATGCCAGCTTCAGAGCTTCGCAAGCAAAAGTAGATATAATGTCAGCTTTTAAAGTTATGCCCATTCATCCCGATTTCTGGCATCTATTCAGCATTTGCTGGCGTGATCAATTCCACTTCGCAGTCCGTTTGACTTTTGGCTGCAAAAGCAGTCCCAAAATATTCAACATGTTCTCCGAAGCACTCTGTTGGATTCTACAAAACAATTATGCATTCCCCTAAATCATTCGTCTCCTCAACAACTTCCTTGTCATTTCCCTAAGCCATTTTCCGGCAGCAAAACATTTAACAACCATTCAAAATGTCTTCTCCGGACTAAGGCCCATCTACATCCATGGAATTCCTCAGAATTCTCCAAGATTCCATCAAATTCCAAGCCTCCCTTCCCAAAGAAAAAATAGGCAGAATAATCTCCATCAAATCTGCTAGAAGCAACCAGGTGCAGCAATGCGATTTGCTCTCTCCTAGGCCACTTAAATTACGCTATGCGCATAATTCCCCAAATCCGGCCTTTCATTTCCCACCTGCTTACACTTGCTACATCAGCCCCAGGTCTAGAAGACACCATTAATTTAAGACCACCAACTCAAGTTCCTCCCTATTCAGAGCTCATATTCCCGTAGACCACCTTCTCAGACAACTCCACACCCTATCTATGGGTTCTATACAACAAGCCGTCTCTCCTAGAACACTCCAACTTACTGGACAGCTTAGAGTTCCTTCAAAAAATTCCACAGAGCATACAACTTAGTTTTTCCAGATTTTTCCCTCCTCTCCATATCCTCTTTCATATCTCACCTCATAATACCAAATCAATTCAGCGAGGAACAATCAAAGTCTACCTCAGCGGTGTACATTTCTTCTTTAAACTTATCCATGGCAAACAATGCCCTTCCGTTACAAACCCACAGATAGCTCTCCTTATCAAGGGTTTACACAAAATGAATCCCACCCGTCCAGACACCAGACAACCTCTAACAATCGACATCCTAACCACATGCCTCGTTACTCTTCACTCCGGTCTATTTTCGCCCAACAAAACAAGAACCCTAGACTCTATGTTCAATTTGTCTTTTTTCGGCTTCCTCAGAGTCTCAGATCTCAGCAACTCCACCATCAACTCCACATTCAACCCAGCCATCCACCCCACCTTCTTCGACCTTCAATTCTTAAACCATGACACAATCAGTTTTTACATCAAACAGAGTAAAACCAATCAATTGAAATGTGGACACTCAGTTTTAATTTTCTATCTGCCAACCCCATTCAGCCATACCGGTCCCTGGCCTTTTTTCTACTCTAGAGAAACTCCCAAATCACCTTTCTGCACAACCCTCTGTTTGTTGATGACAAAAACCTCCCAGCGTCTAGACATTGGTTTCAAAATAATCAAAAAATTATCCTCAACACATCCAGCATTCCTACCAAACATTTCTCTTCCTATTCTTTCCGCATAGGAGACGCTACTTCAGCCACCCAGAAAGGTCTATCTGAACACCAAATTAAAATGCTCGATCAGTGGTCATCCCACACCTTTGAAAGTGTGAGCCCTTCGTTCAGGTGCCTTGGGGGCTCTCCCTTCCGAATCGCAGTGTGATCCTTCGTGTTCTCGAACATGAGGGATCTCCGTTTCGGATCGCAGTGTTGGCCCGCCTATCTGAACAGCAGGCTGGAGGTACCAGGATTTGTTGTTCTCCTTATGCGAACCAGGCCCTTGCGTCAGAAGGATTGCCTAAGCAGCAGCAATGCCTGCCAATGACTCCAGGTCGATAAACACAGTGGCAAGATGTGTTAGCCTTTCAAATTGATGCATTCCCAGTTGACACTGCCACTGCAGTATTCGCTTCCCTATACAAATAGATTAAAACAAAAATGCGTAATGCGCCCCAGCATTAAAATTTAATACAGCTCTTTTGCAAATGGAAACTCCCGCAATAACTACTGCCAATGCGCAACAGTTGCCCCGCTCACAGCTCCCGCAGAAACTAGACAACCACCATCCCTCATCATATATCTTCATCCCCTTTAATTCACGGGGGGTTCTTCCGTAATACCAAGCCAAATGACCATCTAAATCAATTCAACTTCTAAGCATCCAACTTGCTGTCCTAAACACCTCCTGCATCTTTTGGGGGGATACTTAAGAGCTCAAGTTGAAGCTGCTTCATCGACCCCCTCCTCTGTGTACAGCAAGCCAAATAAATTTAATCTTAATAGCTTAAAGATGATATGGGCAAGCGAACTTGTGAAATGAAGTTAAGAAGTAAAAATAAAATCGGGAGGAGCAAGTCCTTGTAATCTTTCAATTAACAGCCAGAGTATATAAGCAGCTGTTTACCTCTCTTCAGTCTTAGCTGTTCCCAGCATCCCTCCACCTCCCCAAATCCACCTTTACCCTAAGCATCTTGCCACACATAATCATCTCCTAATAACAGTCCCGAGGGGGGATACTTCAGAGCTCGAGTTGAAGCTGCTTCATCGAGCCCCTCCTCTGTGGACATCAAGCCAAATAAGTTTAACCTTAATAGTTTTTATTAACCTCAATATTTTATTGTGTCGCCAATGAACTTGTGATTCCCACCTCTACTAGCTAGTGGCTAGCAAACCTCACTGGCTGGCTTCATGACAGCAGAGCTTATGTAGCCGCTAACAAGCTAATGCTTCCTAACCGTCTGATTACATGACTGGGACTCAGTTAGCTAGTTGTGTGTATCACTTTGATGAAATGCTAGAATTTTTAGTGTGACGTACTTAATTCGATCGCCTAAATGTAGAACATAGGCTAAATGTCGAATATTACTCAAAAAAGTATCATAGATATCGAAAATGTCTTTTCTCCGATAAATATCGATATTGTATTATTCGCCAGTCCTACAATGACTTACTTTAAAACTCAGGACAGCACACAATTTCAGCACTAATTGCGCTTGTTAAAATAGATTGTGGGTGGTTAGTGAATCAGACACTTTGTGCTGAAATACCACGTGAAATAGTGCCACAATTGTTAATTGAATTTGCTCCTCTGTTTTTAATGATCATTGTATAGAATCTTGGTTTGCTAGTTAATTCTCTAGTTAAGTGAGAGTTAAGTGAACTTCTTTTTTTCACCTGACACAGTGACAATGCCCAGTCTAGCCCTGATCCACACATTTCCACAGAAGAATAGGTACTGGTCCAGAAACACTGGCTTCCCACTGGCCCCTTAAACCTGCTGGTCTCGAATCAGATAGCACAAATGCCAGGGCACAGGGGGTGGGATAATATATCTAGAAAAATGACTGACAACAAATCAATGGTCTATGCAGGGTTCCCAAATTAGTTTTCACCAAGGGCCAAATTCTGTCAACAATACAATGTCAAGAGCCACGGCCCTCGCTGTAATGACAAAGTGTTTGTGCTGCTGCTATTATTATTATTATTATTATTATTATTATTATTATTATTATTGTTTTTTTTTGACACGCATAAAATATAATTTTTTTTTCTTAGTTATTTTCTCAGTATTAGTAGCCCGTTTTATTTATTCAAAAAATTATGTACATATGGTTTGTATACAGATACAGAAAACTACACAACTTTGCCTGTTAGAACCCCCCCCCCCCCCCCCCCCCCCCCCAAAAAAAAAACCTGTAATGAACAATTTGGATCACCATGTCCTCTATGCGAGTCAACTGCTCCTGCTCATCTCCAACGGGATCTACTCCCTGCACTTTCCCTAATTACTGATTCAATTATTAGACCTATTAACATTAATATAGTTATTGTACTTAAGAATAATATAAACAAATTATTGCTATAATGTCAATACAGAAAAGACAGTGAGCCAATGTTTTCTTATTAATAATTTATAATTTTAGACAATGCATCATATTTCTTTCTGGACGTTATTCTTTATGAACACTATTCCATGTGTATTTGTATCACAGTACCTTGTGTTATATTCTCCAGGCATTAATCTATGCATTATAATAAAAAGAACAGTTGGCTTCGTGAGTCCATTTGGAATATACTCGTAGCAAAACGTGCAAATATAAATAGGAAGTATATTTATCTCACTCGTATAAAAACACAGATTATATACTCCTTAGAATGCATCAACACCATGGATAGAACATAATGAAATAGTTATGCCAAATTAGGTAAATTAATGCTTTAACAGCGTTCAATATATTTATCTCTTGCACTGACAGCTAGCCTGAGCAGGGCAGGAGACTGGAATAAATATTTGTTGAACAGCAACAACGCCACCTATTGTACAGGGGTGAAATTCTTTAATATTTTTCTGCGTATATACCTTTCGTCTGAAGTTTGTTTTGCAAAATCATCGCGGATTTGTTGTGAACGGGAATTTAGGGGGGGCCAAACATTTGTCTTTCACGGGTCGGATGTGGGTCTACCTATTGAGGAATGCTGGTCTAATGGAAACTAACATACTTTTTGTGATATGGTCGTCCATAACTCCTTGAGTGTTCCATGGGAGAAAAACATTCATACAGGTCTGGAGCAACCTGAAGGTAATTGTTAACAGAATTTTCATTTTTGGGCGAACTTTCCCATTAAAAAGGAAATCAGGATCAGCTCTCTAAAGGGAACTACAGACTTGTAGTACAAGGAGCTTTTTTAATCCTGACCTGTGGCGATTACTAGATCTGCGGTAGATACATCAATATTTAACCCACAGGAAGACGGCTAAATTCTGAACCCCCAATGAGAAAAGACTCTGAATCTTCTTACTCCAAGTCTATCACATCTCATCTCAAACTAGGTGTTTCTCACAGTGATAGAGTCACCTCTGCAAGCACAACATGGGAGGATCTCCTTTTCAAGTGGAGCCGATTAGTAACTCATCTGTAACACTCAGGATACCACAGTTTGATACGTGCAGTGCAAAAGAAATAACTTTTTGCCACAGCTCAGAAAATGTATAGCCCATAAATATTTCTTACTAGCCAAGAAACATAATTGCACAATGTTACTGAAATATATTTTTTGTTCCAAAATAAGACAGTCTTGCACCTGTCACAGAGATATGAAAACACTTCATAATATTATCCTCATATTTTCATATGGTGGGTTAACGTGAGGAATATTTCACGTGGAACTTCTGTACTCCTGTAGAAAAAAAACCTAAGGCAACCTAGATGACTTCTGACTTGTGTCACTCTTACAATTACATTTGAACCATGCATTATCTTGTAGTTCCTATTGTCCAACTTTTTTATTTGCCTAACAAACTTTATGTACTTTACTTGGCAAGTGGAATTTTAAACCCTGCTCAAAAGGCTATGCTTTACTGAAAAAGAACTGTAAGAAAATTGACCATCATTACCTTCACCACGGTATCAGCCTGAGAGAAGTTTGTTCAGGTGGACACAAATTACATCTTAGCATCTCCTAATGAGCTGTATTACATGACAAAAAGGCATCAACTTTAACAGCATCAAGGTTCAAGTGATGCTTGATTTCAAGGCGAGAAGACATAGATCACGTGGCGTGTCATATTGCAGAAGCATTCATGTTACAAAGGCATATTTATGACTAATAAATGCATGATGGATGGACAGGCAGATGAAAACAAAACACTCATGCACCATCACTCAATTTGCATCTGCGGGCTTCAGCAAGTAACCAGAGACTTCCGCAAGTGAGCACTTCAAGCAAAATTGAAGGCGATTTATGCACAATTCAATTTCGTTGAGTGACGCAACTTTGCAGATGGACAAAAATCACTGATTTATAGCCATGCTCTGAGAGGTTAGGTTGAGCTTTCTGAGCAAATAAAAAAAGAGAGAGGAAACAGGAGAGGGCAAAAGAGGAGGCTTCAGCTGTCTGCTGCAAACCTGCTCCCCGTTCCGCCCCAATCCCATCTCCAAGGCAGCCATGGGGAAATCGCCATGGTAACTCCCACCTGGGAGCACTTGTTGACATGAAAGTTGGGACAAGAGGAGAAGGGGAGGCTGCTGTTTAAATTGAATGACTGCAGGCTATGTACATCTCAACAGGTTGGAGGGATGAGACAGATGCCAAGCAGGAAAGAAGTGGAGTGTCCATCCACCACCCAAGTGTCTTCAGATACCACGCTTTACTTATGCAGCTTCCCCTCTCAAAGAAATTTGGCCACAAGGATGAGCCAAATACAGAAAGTGCAGAAAATCTGTGAAAGTAGAAAAGGTTTTGCATCCATCATTGCAAAACAAGGGCTGTCCAAATCTAAGCCTGAATATAAATGGCTCAGATTTCTGCTGAAATCATCAAAGGCACAACATTTAAGAAAAGCCTGATGGCTTTGAGCAAAGCTGAGATGTTTAAGTGATGCCAAAAATCAGAAAGAAAAAAAAATGTCTGTGTGATGGAGCTTCCATATTTCTTCTGAGGTGCCACTTGGAAAAGGCAAGATGTATGTAGTGTAGGTATCGCCATTGAGGTACTCACTCGCTCAAATTTGATTCACTATTACAGCTTTTAAACCAATGGTGACTGAAGCGGGGCTTATAGAATACAATTTCAGGGGCTGAACACAACTCCACTCTGAGTCAGAAACTTTGGGTCTGCTGCCTCCTTTATTTTTGTCGGACCCCTCATTCTTATTCTCATTCATTCCTCAGTGTTAATTCTGGGAGCTCTGTGTAGAAAGATGCAGACAGGTTGGGCGAGGATGAGGTGTGAGGTTAGATGACAGGTTACTGTTATTTTAAAAACACTGGCTGTTACGCTACTACACATCAATGGCGTTGTAACATCTTCTGAATCCATTACCATCTACTAATCCATTGCCGTTAGCTTGAAGAAAAAAAAGGGAGGAGAAAACATATGAGGTATCAAAAGAAGGGCCATCTTTAAAAGAAAATGGTACTACCAGTTTAGGGATGTCAAAAGTACCAGTACTTCTGAACTAACATGATACTAAAATAAAAAATATATAACAATACCAGCTTTCATCAGTATCGGTAGTACAGAGTTAACCAATGCAATACAGCATCTGACTGACAGAGTGCTCCTTTTAAAAGCACACGTGTATTTGCGAGCTTTCGATGTTTGATGTGATGCACTGTCCGTCTGAATGGTCAAATGCATTTCTTGGTCAAAATGACTGTCTTGGAAAGTTATTAATATAAACAAGGTCAGTTATAACTTAAATAGTGGAAATATTTGGATAAATCAAAAATATTAGAAATGTGCATTAGGACTTGCAGTGTAAAGCAAGCTTGGTAGACATGACACTGTCTATTATGTAATTAATGTTAAACTACAATAATATTGACAGAAAAATGTAAAACCACTCGCTGTTCTAAATGCATTTCTTTATTACTGACCGTTTATTCATAGACAATTCTTTTTTTCTGTAGTATTGAGAATCATTACATTTCTCAGGTAGGGGCATCACCTACTGAAGTACTGGTATCATGGAGAACCCTATACAGAATTATTTGTTTACAATAAATGTGAATGTGAACATATTTATTCATCCATTCATCAAAACAAACCTTCCTTTCAGCATCTGTACTGTACAGGAGCAGAATGTTTTTAATAATCAATCCTCTTGAATAATGAACAGATTTCAGCTGGTGTCATAGTAATGACATACACACTACCCTCTAATGAGCTTTCCTCAACATTACAACTCTCAAACATCTGAACCTGTGCATGCCAAATCACTGCTCTGAAAGCTTACAATGTACATACGCTCCTAAACACAGCTGTAAACTTTAATTACTGAGCCAGCGGTGCAATAGCACATAATAAAATGTTTGATGACTTTCCAAGGGTATTTCCCCTCTGTAATACCACCCTTTCTCTGCGGTATAGTCATCATCCACATGACATATGTTGCTCTGCCTCCCGCTATCAATGACAGAGATGACAAATATTTTGTTTGTAGGGTGTAGAGTATTTTTCACATAAGTCAATGCTTATGGTCCAACCAACCTGTCCTGCAACATTTAACACCAACAAACAACAGCTACACTGCTACAGTAATGCATATTAAAATTCTGCCTTAAAGGAAAGCTAGCACTCACTGCCATTAATATAAAATATAGTTGATGATTCAGCTGTCTTAATGTACAGTTGCTATGTGCCATTAAGTGTGCTGTTAATGTACAGCAAGAGAGATACTGTATATCTATATAGCGCGTGTAATTTGACATTACTCTGAATTCAGATATTAAATTCCTGATAAATCAGGAGTTAGTCTAGCAACGTGTGAAGTGCTCTGCTCTTTAGCATATTTTTAAGAAGCTGAACAAATTAGTGGGGTATGTTTAGAAAACACCACTTTTACTATTGTTCATACTTATTATGGATACATTTGAGCAATATGCTACATTATATTAGGGTTTTAAACAAGACCATACCCTATGCTGCAGACATGAATGATACTTCAAATTGTGTGGCTTGTTATATTTGTTTTCCAAGAGATCTTTCACCATAGATTTACAGTGATAGAGGGGCTTGAGCCACAAATAGGGGTGAGAATATCATAGAGACATGGAAGTGGACTTTTGACTTGGGCAAGTAAGCAACCACAAAGCCACCCAGAACAGCCTAGTAACCACCTAGCAACATGCTGAAACCATTTAGAACGCCTTAGTAAAGCCCAGTATACTTCGGTCAGACATGAACAATTTTTCTAACCGCACATCTTTGAACACACAGAATGCACCTGGAGTTAATTGCACTGATTAGTGGGTCAAAAAGGTGGCAACACACAATATTTGAGCTATTGCTGTCATGAAGAAGCACTAGAAGAAGATGTAATCACCTCTAATCAAGAGCAGATGAATGTGGTAACAATAACATTGGATGTGCATGTCAAGAACGCGGGTGTGAGAAGGTCAGGAGATACCTGCATTTGTATAACTTGAGTCTGAAGGAATATAAAGACATATTTATGTGTCTAAACTCCTGAGGAGAAATAGTCCACTATCTCATAGTAGTCGCAGCGCATATGTGCCAACTGTGTATGCACACAGTCAAATGAAGTATACATTGAAAGGCTTGTGTTTAAATGAACACAGACGCTAAGCGTTCACGTCAGAACCAAAGTATACTTTGGGCTTAACGCCCTAGCAATGCTCTGGCAATCACCCCAACACGCTAGTAGCACAGCAGCAAACGTACAGGCTAGCACCACTCACATTTTCTTCAGAAAATTTCAAAATGTAGTTTATTAAACAACCCAGTATATAATTGCTGTAACCCAAAACGGCAAATGTAAAATTGGACATTCTAATCGTTTCGGCCCTTTGCAGTTTATTGAAGTGTCTTATGGCAATTAAATCCTCAGTTAAACAGCCGAGCCATGCAATGTGTGGGAGCCCCTTTAATTAAAGAAAGGGAAAATTAGTCTTAAATGTGCAGAATGTTCAATCACTTCTGCTCGCTTAGTCCAATGAGCAATGGAGCGAGATCAGGTGATTTTATTTGCTCTAAAGTCCAAGGCTGCTTCCAAGGCTCTGTAGAAAATACATGCAAATACTTAGTCAGCTTTTCCAGCATTAAAATACAGCCACAGGAGTGCTTACTTTGGAAGTCATTTCTGTTTTAAAAACACAGAGGTAGCCCTTAACTAATACGGACATGCTTGTGTATCAATGTGGGAGTTTTCACAATTACTTCATTAAGTAATAAATGTATGTGGTATACACCATTGCTTTACCATGTTTCCTGTATTTAATCTCAGCACATTTATCAATGTCACAGTGGCCACATGAAATCGATCCAATTTTTTTAATGTATTTTTTTTATGGATAAAAAAGAAATAAAAGTTCATGGATGGACAAAATGTTATATAATTTTTTTGTATGTAAACACATTGAGTAGTGTGTGTTGGGGGGGTTGTTCTGTTAAAACGGAAGTGTGTCATTTTTTAAAATACTTTCTCCTTCAACAGCTATTATGCAGAGACAGCTAAAAGTATGTGGTGTTATAAAAAAAGCATCCAGACCAGCATGACACAGCGTCATTGGCTTAAATTATGGTGTGAGTTTGGGACGGGATTTACAGTTTGGTAATCTGAAAACAATCATTATTTAATCAAATCTGTTTGCTATTGGCACAGAAATTACACACTTCTGCCTCAAATAGTAAAGAGAGGGGAAAACATCACATTTTAGAGTCTCAAGTGTAAACTCTTTATTCAGGATTTTTTTTTTTTTGATTTAGAACCAAACACAAATCCTACATCCAGTTTCACATAGGAGCATCCAACAACATCTGCCCTTCCATGATTGATTCTAACATCGAAACCGCAATTTCACCAGCATGAAACTGCCTTCTTGGGGAAAACTTTCATAAGTTTGTAACGTTAACATTAAATCAGAGACTGTTCAGAGAGCATAACAAACCTCTGCCCCGAACTGCAAAAGGAGTATAAAAGCCTTACAATTCAAGGGTTCTGGGGGAGCTGAGCAAATATCTCCCTCTCTCCATCTCCTCCTCCTCCTGGTCGGATCATCCCTCAATCCACCCTGCTTTCTCCTCCCACAATGCTGACAAGCAGGCCCATTGGATTTATTTATTTATTTGTCTCCCCTCCTCAGCAAACCTCCTCCCAAAACCTTTCATTTCCACTCCAAACGCTGAAGCCAGTGAACCATTTCCATAATCTCCATTAAACACTTCAAATGGGCCCTTTAAGAGCGCTCTCATTTGCATAATCCCATTAACTCTCCTGATATTGCTATGCCTTTACCACCGTCCTCTGCCCTGCTCGTACAGCTGGCCGAAAAAATCGAGAAAAGAAAGGAAGAACTAGGTGGGTTTAAGCCAAGGTAAAAAGAAATCACAGGAGACAGACTATTTTGGAGGAAATCATCTCATAAACAGAGGATTGCAGTGGTATTATACAGTGAAAATGCGTTTACTATGAACGGGGTCATATTGTCCCAAGATGGGATGGCAAAAACAGGCTTTCCAGTTAATAACTCAAATAGCAAAAAAAAAAAATTACATATCGTGGGTTGAATGAAAACTGAGCCTAAGATGCTAACTGACATTTTCCTTGCAGGAAATTGAATACGCATGAATCAGTTAATTGGTTATAAAGGTCATGTCATGTCTGTAACGTAATTTTTTTTTAAAAATATTTTATACTTTTGTGTTTATTTGGATCTGACCTGCAGGGAAACAGCCTACTGAACAAATATTTTACAAAATGTGAAATTTGGGTCAGTACAGAAAAAAATGCTTTAAAATTATTATTTTTTAAATAGAAGAAAGGCATATTGACCATAAATGCTTTGATAAGCGTTTGCATCTTTCTGAAAGCTTTATATTTGTTTAGTTTCTAAATATCTGTGGTTGTATGTAAATATACTCAAAAATAGCTGCTTTTAAAGTGATGGCTTCAGATCTATATTTTTCCTGGTTATTAGGGGTGTCCATGGTTAACCGATTAACCGTTAAAAATTGCGTAACCGAGTGAAACATTTTGCTCGGTTAAGTGGCGTCAATGGCGTGCATTGAATTTAGTTGTAATACATTTTTGCACCACCAGAGACTGCCAGAGCGCTCCCAGATATTTGTAATGTCCACAAGAAGTAGTCTTGACCAGTTTTCTAATATGAAGCGGGCAAAGAAAAGCACAGCGTGGGAGCACTTTAAAATCGAGAATGACGGGGCAAAAGCAAGTGTTGCAATGCAGCATTAAATTCTAGGGCCTTGTTCACAGGCCACGAACGGAAAAGTCAGTGACCTACTTTAACTGCTCTGTCCTTACCACTGCGTTTTATTTCTATATATTAATTTCATTTCAAATGTGGTCCAACCAGTTATTAAAGGTGTTAAAAATGAACTACCCCTTTCTCGTTTATCTGTATCTCGGGGTTGCGGCGCGCACTCCAGGGATGGAAATTAGCACCCGCCACCAGCCAAATGCGGGTGATTTTGTGTTGTGGCGGGTAAACTCGCTTCACCTACCGGCCACCGTGGCGGGTAAATAAAAATAGCATCATGCGACGTTCGTCTGTTAAAGGACAAATTAGTTTGAATAAACGAGGAGACACTGATTAGCAAGACAACTCAGTGAATGTGCTTTCCATTAAATGAATCTCACACACACAGTAAACAAATCCTTAACAAAAAAACAGGGCTATTCTGGTGGGTGCGGTGACGCGCTCATGTAAGGGTGGCGGCGTGGCGCTGCCAATAAAGCTTCTAAAATCATTCTCAAAGAACCGGCAAAAGTAATGATTATGAATATGTAAAATATAGCAAGGAGATATTTTAATTATTTATTAATAAACAAGTCTTTTTTTCTTTGTCCGTGTCATTTGCAAAGATGAAGTTGACGATGCTGACTCGCGGTCTTCGCAGTAACAGAGAGAAATGCACATTTCTTACGGATTACATAAGCAGAGAGCAGTCTGTGTCTGTTTTCTTTAGTTTTGAATTATTTGTGAGGCAAGGCTACCTTATACACTGAGTTTCGGTTCATTTATGAGACGAGCTCCAGTTCACGCGCCGGCGCCTCCGCTTTGTGATTATATCGTCTGCTATATTTAATTCTTATTTATTAAATCCAGGCAATTGGTTGATGAAACATTGATTAAAATTAAGACACAATTAATACAAAACGAAATTCACTTTAAAGAAAGGTTTTGTGCTTTCTGTTTGATGTTTCTGTGGAAGTTTTAAAGCATCTTTCAGTGCCGCTTTCAGAGCGCTCACGTCCGTAATATTGTGTTTTCCTCGTATGCGAACTGAAATGAATATCAGTTCATGGATTGTGTGTGTAGGCTATAAGAGAGAAAGAGAAAATGCCAGTATTTCATTGAGACTTGAGATTAAATAAACGGCTTAAGTATTGTAGATCTTGTAGTATTAATTTTCACATGCAGTTACACATTGTCGGTTAAAAACAAGAAAGTGGCTGGTAAAAACATTGAGTGGCTGGTAGATTTTGAAATCCACAGTGGCCAGTGGACAAAAAAGTTAATTTCCATCCCTGGCGCACACTATGGTTAACCGAGTATTAACCGTTAAGGGCCTCGGTTAACGGTTAATGAAAAACTTGAAAACGTGCAGCCCTACTGGTTATATTAGAATTTGCTCTAAATATATCTATAAATAGTATAAAGTAGATTTTGCTATAAATATCAAGGAAATTGGACAAAGTATTGGGCACCATTAATAACATGAGTAGTTCCCAGAACACCTTTCAATAACTGACAACTGAAGAAAAAAAATGGTAGCACATACTGTACAGTACACATCACATGTTCTCCTCGTGCATGCACAAACAAACACACACACAGCTGTGATTCTCCTGAGAAAACATCCACAGTAGGCAGTGATACGTGAGAATGAGCGTTCAGTGCCAGGATAAGTGTGATCATGAACTGGACGTATCATAGTAAAAGACAAAAAGTAACATATGGCAGTTCCACCCACTGCAGAACATCAGGTGTTTGTCATTTTCTTTTCCTCTTTTCTTCCCATTTGGCCTTAATACCAATCAATAAGCAATCTGTTGTCTACATTTGTGAAAAAAGACTCCTTCCGTCCCACTGTGAGCAACAGAGAAATCCCCGAACGAGAGACATGGTCGAGGGCTGACAGCTACCTGTGTAATTCATGTCGAAGAAATCAGTCCTAGCCTTGGGTTACTGTGATGGGAAATCACATCAGCAAAGTCCTGACTGATTTTTGGCCAAGAGTAAGCACTGGGTGACAAAATGCTCTAAGTTCTATTATCATGTTTCAAATTCCCATCACACTCTCCCACGGACCCCCAAGGATATGGGGCCCTGTTTCAATGATACATTGTACAACATACAAGTGTTTACTGTAAGCAACACTTATCAATCATTGGCATATGGTTCTAGATTTGAGAGCTTAATGGTCTTAATGTGCAGGGAGGCCAGAGGCTGTGACTAACTGGGTCTTTTTGATCAGGAAAACATGTCTTAAAAAAGGGAATTACATAAACGCACAGCTTAATTCATTCCATTTCATTCTAATCAGATCCAAATAGCTTGAACCTGGGAGTAACTAGGTCTTGGTCCCTGTGGATAGGGAAAATATTAACAATAGTTATTCTTTGTTTTTAAATTATTGAAATTACTACATTTATTGTACATTATCCAGATATGAGCTTTTGTCTCAGTAGCTAATAATCGAACATTAATTTTTTCCATCCCGGTACAAATAGTAGTCAAAATTTCAAAACATACAAGAAGTGTCTCTAAAAACAGTTCCTTCCATGGCCCTGAAAAAGGCAGTGCATTTCCTTCTCCCTGTCCACAAATTTAGAAGCCATTTTTTAACATGAGGACAATGATGTAATTACAGGGCCACAATTTCTGTCAAAACTGTGAGGAAATTGTGTCATGCACAACATGTACTTATAGTCCTCAGTAAAATGTAAACTAGCATTAGACTAAAGGTGCTTTTCACACTCACCCAGGGTCGAATGACATCAAAGTACAGTTCGTTTGGATGATGCAACGCTGTTTTCCTAACCCAGGTGCACACCCAGGAACCGCAGGCGGGTCAGCTTGAAAAGGTTGTCTGGGGTACAGTTCATGTGAACTCTGGTATAGTTCGCTACTGATATGAACGTAATTGTACCAAATTGCAAAAGAGAACCGCTTGTGATGAGGTACAATTTGCATCTTTGCAGGCTCACGATCACAATTTTTGTGGTATAATGCATTTCTCATACCTGCCTGTGTCCAAATAAATCGCCTTCAGGGAGCAGCTCACTGCATTCTTCATATCCCTTGCAACGCATTCACGGGCTCACGGCAGACAAATGCTAATATTCATCACATCACTGTACATTCAGTGCATCCGCAGGAGAAAAACACAAGTGTTTTCTGTGCATGGCAAGTTTTCGTGGTAAATTAAAAAGACAAACTTCTCAAGTTGTTATCTAGTTACAGTGGTAAACAGCTATACTAACCTTGATCACATAATAGAACTGCGGTTCAGACCAAAATAATATTATCTGAACAGAGACCAGTGGGGCAGGGGGAGGGGGAAGGAAGCAAACCCAAGTTCAGTCCAAGCAATCGAATGAAGTGTGAATGCACCATAATAAATTAGCTAGAGTGAATAATTGGCCACTTTTGGCCAATTGGCCAAGTGAATGTTTGGCCATTTTGCGATTATAAGCATCAGCCAAAAAATGTGCCCAACTGGGTGATTAAAAGAATAGTCATTCCTGTCCATAGCCAGGCCCAGAAGAAATAAGCAGACTTCTTTGCATTTTCTGTGCTGATTTTGGGCATACATCTTCTGAATTAATTTAAGCACTGTAAAATGTGTTAAACTAAGCTGAGAGTACTGAATTCTTATTGGTTGTATTATTTGAATTAGCCAAATTTTTACTAAATTAACATGCAAGGTATAGGAGATGTATAGACGAGCATTCCGTTTCTGTGGAAATCTGCTTAGCTTTCTGTGGTGTCTGGACATCAACTACAATTATCTTTAGGTATCAGCAATGGCCAATAAAAAAAACCCATTCGATCACTAATTTAGACCTGTAAAACTCAGGAGTGTCCTCTAACCTGTGTATAGCCGACACAAAACAAAGTTTCTGGTAAACCGCAGCTTAACAGTTGTGCCTCAACTCAGTGTGGTTATGCGATTGTGACCAGAACAAGAGCCTGAGGCTATTCTACAGTAAAATTGTGACCCTCTGTCTAGGGCTCTTGAGCTCAGTAGAGAGTTGGTGTGGGTAAGGGTCCCCTGAGAGGCAGGGATTAATGACAGCATTTACAAACTTGGTGTTCTGTGCCACTGTGACCCAACCTGGCACTGCACAGTCCAGAATTCGGCATAGTGCAAACACCGGCAAAGCCAGGAATGAGCTTTCAGAGCAGCTAAAGAGGCAATATATTGTAATATAAAACTACTCGTTTATAAAGGAGCAATAATCCCTCTACTATTTTCTTCTGGAGTGCCCCTGGATTTAATAAAGTTTGTCTAATGGGTAAAACATGTCTCTATTTGATTCTGACACAGTAAACATTTTGAAAAATCAGATTGCGGTAAAGCAATACCATGGCCATCACTGAGTTTGAGTTGATACACTTAGACCTTTTTCAGGTACTGTGATGTTATAAAGCACATTTGCCTTTTTTCAAGCCATTTAAGTGTCATTTAAATAACAATCGAATTATCTGCTCCTCAATAACTGCCAGCTTATATACTGGCTGGTTTGGGCAACTGGCTTTTGGAGTGCTCACTGCATTTTATTGATGCCACCCCTCAAGCACACAAAGCCCATCCAGACCCTGTAGTCTGTTGAAGCTGATCAGTCATGCAGACTGGTTCAGCTAACGAGGCTTGATTTCTTCGCAAAAGAAGTTGAACAAAGTGCCTTTAGCCCCCCACCATCTCTGCAGTCCTGAGAGTTGTCTCAACTTTAATTATAGCTCTGATGTGTGTGGGGCAGGGGACATGGGGTCCCTCATTCTGACCAGCCCTGTGGATGCACCATCTATAGGAAATCCAGTAAATTGCAACTGCTGAACTCTGACGAAGCTGCAGGGGAGAAGGAGGGGGCTGCTGTTCCTCAACCACAGAAATCCCTTTTGTAAAAGGTAATGTGGCAGAAAAGACCCTTGCAGCGGAGTCTCTCTCAACCGGTTTAATCCCTGTGTGTAGAGTGAGCTTCTCAATAAAGGGTTCAGTGGCCTGGTGCTTCCAAGGATTTCCTAATTGACTTTCTGCAGACAGATTAAAACAGCCCTGGACAACACTTACTAAAACTTGGAAAGGGAGACATGGAGGGATCTAACCAGAATGAGCCTGCTGCTCTTTGGAGGGCATCAAACATTTCCAATCTCTGGGCACAAACCCTAGGCCTTTGCCTCTGGGGTTTGAAGATGAACTTCTGGAAATCCAAACTCTGAAAGGTTACCAAAACTTTGACCCCTGAACTGCTCTATGTTTGAAGACCTTCACATTTGTCTGGCTCAAACTGACTCACTTTACCTTTCTGGTCCTCTGGACGCTCAGATCAATCACCACATTATGAGTCACCACCCCGATTCCACCCCGACCCCCTCTCCTCTCCTACCTTCCCCTCCTTATACAGTCAATGCCCTGAATGCACTTTCTTTTTAGACCATCAAATACAGGCCCACAGAGATCTTGAAAAGTCCTTTGCGTTAAGCGTGGTTATGAACCATGCTAATGACCCATGAAATTCCCTCTTTCCTTGACCCCGAGTAGCAACATAAGGCAGTGGCTTTTCAAAAGCACTAAGTGCTTCGGTGCCTAGTGTGCAAACAGTTACTTTGACCACTGCCTACAGGTTTTGGTGGGGGGGGGGGGGGGGGGAAGACCTGTGACTGTTGAAGAAAGTAAAAAGACATTTTTTCAGAGTGCTTGGTAATGGAGTGTATTGAACTATGTTTTTTAGCACGATAGCTGTCGTGAATAGATCTGGATAGAGTACAGGCCCTGAAAATGTCACACACTCTGTGCGTCCGAGTGGGCGGCTTTCAAATGCAGAGAAACCAGCTAATTCTACCGGTCATGATGTATTGACATACAGAGATGTTAAAGACCAACATCCAGAGATGTGGAACATTTGGACGACAAGATGCAGAGCTAATGATGCAGTAAGAAAGTAGAAAGCAGCCGAAGTGGGATGCCATCAATGCACACTGGATAGACTCAACAGCATTGAAGATATTCAATCCACACACTTGATGAAACACCACATCTGTGTGACCCAAAAAATAAGACATTAGAATGTGACAGCGATATAGACAGATTATGTGCCTCGACGATGTGTTTGTTTTCGGGGGGGTTTTCACCGGAGGGTTAATGGTGATGGAATAAGAGGTTAATGACACTGAATCTCCTGTGATTGTTGCAATTGTCATTGAACTCCAAACATCTGGAAGAAAAAGGAGAGAAATAGATGGTGCGTTTGACCTCATGTCTGCCCTCTGTGTTAGGGAAAATTCTCCATCATAATTAACTATCTGGGTCAAACTACAGATGAGGGAGGGTTTAGTTCAGAAGTTTCATCTATTTCCACTGAATATTTAATGAAGATCCGAAGAAACAAACAAATCCAACTATTTCTCTGCATCACCACTCAACACACAGACTATTATGCTTTCAATAATGAGACTCAAAATATGAATAGAGAAATTTTGAGCACTCAGGTGGCTTCATATTCGAAAAGGCAGCCTATATGGTTGGAAAAGACATAAAAAAAATTGGGAAAGGCCTAACATCAAAATGACAGCTTTGATGGTTTCCAGCTTGCACTGTTAAATGCCCTTTTACCTGTCAGAGACATGATTTAGAGATGTGAGTTCCCACATGGCACTTGAAAAAATCAAATTTATTATTGTTAGACAGTGCTTTGTTAAATCTCTCAAGATAGACAGCGGGAAAGTTTAACTAAGAAACTAAAGTTAACTAAGCACACAAATCCTCTTCGATCTGTTCTTTTTTCATCAAGATCTCAACTATACAGGCTGACTTTACAGAGATAATATAAAACAAAACAAAACCACAATACAGTAATAATGCAAGTGTAATGCAAGACCATAATAGTGTAGCCATATTCAATAAAATTACAATAAATCTACATTACATTTTGTGTTTATGGTGACCCAAATAACTGCTTTGTATTATAATTACCAAAAATAACCACTAAATTATTTATCCAATAATGTGGTGAATTGATTTTGCAGTTATTGGTTGTGCTATATATTTCATTAAAGTGCTTTGATTTACAACTTGATTAAAAAAAAAGCTATATTTAATATTATATAGTAATTCATTTTCAACCGGCATCTTTTATCAATAGACATATAGTCTCATTCCTCCCCCATAACAAAGACTTAAGGAGTAAGGATTTTGAAGAAAATTCAAAGACCTCTGGAGGAGTTTGGCTTTTCAAGGCAAAATACTGGGATTAAAAACACATCCCTCTTGGGATTTCTCTCTGTTTGGCCTTGAGCAGACCACAGTCCTGCGAGTCGTCATCAACCCTTGTCACACAGAACATGATGCATGTGATAATCATAATCAGAACATCATGTGAACAGAGAGCAATGCTGATGTCTCAACGAATCTGTCTCATTCATTAAGACACATCTAAATATACTTTTGCAGCACCGCTGGCCACCAGTCAACTGCACAAGTTGACTGTCTCTGTGTCCAAAATCTTGCAAAGAACACAGCCATATTCAATTAATGCTGCAGTGTTTAATTTCTGCGCCACTAGCGTCACCAAACAAAATCGCAAAAATAAACATTGCTTTCAAATAGCTTTCCCAAAAACTCACACCGTTTGCCGTTAATTGAACAAACAGATAGTTCCACCTCAAACTCGCACCATTGATTGAGTCAGTGTTGCCTTGTTGGACTGGATGAACTGCTCAAACAAACAGAGGAAAAATGTTGCAGCACCACAGAAAGACAAAAGAGTTTACCATATTCGAGAAGTCTCTGCATACAAAGCTGAGATAGAAGAAAGTATTGTTTACATAAAAAAAGTTACATACTTCAGCTAAAATATGTTGTTGACCAAGTATTTAAAGTCAACGTGAAATGAAAACACCCTATTAACTTGAAGAGATGTTTTAGGTCTTATTGTGACCAATTCATCAGTACCTGTACACATTATTCCAAAGCAAAAAAAAAATTGTCTGAGTAACCTTTTGTCAAAATGTAGCCTAATGTCTTTCCTTTTCAGCTGAAATCACCAAGCCTGTATTTTTAAAGCCTTCTTTCCATCATTTTACATGATCCAAACAATTTCCTCCAATGAATAAAATCAAGTACCACCCATATTTCTTTTCTTGTTGATTATTCTATTTCACTTGTAAATACGTCACATCGCGGAAGTGAAATGGACTGTGAATGACGTGCTATGTCGACATGTACACAATACTGTGTGGGATGTTCTGTAACAAACATACCTTTGTTTTTTGGGCAATAATTGGACTTAACGCTGGAATGGAGCAGTAAAGGGAGACTATAATCCTGTTAGTGTAGCACCTCAGTTGAAATGGCTAATCCTGTTTAAACTCACAACACAGGCCAGGTAATCTCCCTGTGTCCTGATCAGCAACTCGTTCAAGAATGATATAACTGTATAGCATTTGTCCTCTGGTAGCCTTGCTCCCCAAGTTTGTGCATATGCTAGAAGGTAGTGTTTGCAATGTTTAACACATTTGTTCCAAACCACAAAGCAATATCTTAATATTTTCTTAACAGGTATTTTTTTTTTTTCAGGAAAAGCATTTATCCTTTACCAAATATACTCAAGAGTTTGTTTCTGTAATAAAATGCACGGGACAAAGATGCAATAGCTTCTCTACAGCAGACTTGCTAGATTTCCAATTTGGAGGTTTCATTTTGCCTGTCACTGTCACCTACATTTGGAAGCAGCTGGGGCTTTTTGAGACACTTTGAGGCTGTTTTGGGTGTGTGCTGTGCTTCCCACACACAGCTCAATCATCATACCCATCATGCACCATGAGCAGCTCGCAACGTTTTCCTGTCTTTCTTTACCTTTCAAACAGACAGACAGACAGTGAAATATATAGGTGTTTCTGTTAAAGATTATCTGGAAAGTTTTTTCTCTGGGAAGGAATTTATTTTTACGTATGACATATACAGTTATGCAGTATGCTGTGGATGTTGAAGGCACTATATTAAAAAAAAATTCTGTAGGTTGATAGATATTTTTATGCACGCAAAACACTTTCAGTTTGCTAAATTTGTATATGTAAATGCTGCTAATCCAAATATTATAATTGTCTTACCTCTTTTCAAACTGTACACCTCCAAGAAACTCTCACGGGAACTCCATAACTTTTTGGAATTTGATAAAGCAATGCAATCAACTAAAAATAAACACAAATTCTCAGGGCTGCCACTGCCCAAACTGATGCCCTACGCAGAGTTCCGGTGGACTTTCTGCTGCCCTCCTAGGGTAAGATGGTGCCCCCCTTGGGAGTTGGTGCCCTATGCAGACTGTGTAGTATATGTGTAGGGAGCGGTGGTACTACAAATTCTGGTTGGCAAATAAGCCTGCACAGCAACAGTAGCATTATTTTACAGTTTTGTCATGAATGATACATTCTTTCTGCACGCCACTCAAGCAGTTCTGAGCATTGTTGTCAGTGGAGTTCTAAAATGTCACTTTTTTTAGTCTGAGCCATGAATGGCTTTGTGTTGGGCGCCAAAAAGTGTACAGAAATCACCTGTTGGTCCACTCTCATTCCTTTCTGAGAAAACAGCAGTTAATAATAATCAAACTACTGAGAGTTATTACGCTCTGAGATGCATTATTTGAATACAGTAAACTCCAAACCTACAAATGAATGACCATTCCAAAAATACTACCGTTTTCTGGTGGTTTTGCATGAATGTGCTGATCTCACTGAGCACTTTATTAGGAACATCTGAACATCTACTTGTTCATGTGGTTATCTAATTAGCCAATCGTGTGGCAGCAGTGCAATGCGTAAAATCATTCAGATACGGGTCAGGAGCTTCAGATAATATTCACATCAACCATCAGAATAGGTAAAATGTGATCTCAGTGATTTCGACCGTGACATGATTGTTGGTGCCAGACGGGCTGGTTTGTGTATTTCTTTAACTGCTGATCTCCTGGGATTTTCACACACAACAGTCTCTAGAGTTTACTCAGAATGGTGCTAAAAAAACATCCAGTGAGCAGCAGTTCTAAGGACAGAAACGCCTTATTGAGAATGGCCACACTGAGCTGACAGAAAGGCTATGGTAACTCGAATAACCACTGTGTATAATTGTAGTGAGCAGAATAGCATCTCAGAATGCACAACATGTCCAACCTTGAGGCAGATGGGCTACAACAGCAGAAAACCACGTTGGGCACTTTATTAGGACCATAGTGTTCTTAATAAAGTGCTCAGTGAATTTAAGCGGGACATTTTTGACATGCTCCTTTAATAAAATGAATTGATCATAATTAACAATGAGGACTAAAGTTGGCTAACATAGCTTGCTTTTTTCTTACACATCATAAAAGTCTGCATACATCTATATGTGCATACTGTAATTTACACAAACAATTATTGCAAATCATACAACATTAAACTAAATAATAATAATAATACATATTATCAAAGTGGTGTGTAGGTTCTGACATAAATAATGCAGGAGTGTAATTGTTTTTATATAGTGATATATTTCCTTATTTCCTTCCAGGAAAAATTCTAAATAAACCAATTCACTCACCAACAGTTTACACTGCTGATTATGTTAGATAATAGATGTTGGAACACTGCACTAATTTAAAAATATATCTGACATAAAAAAGAACAAACAAAACTTTTCTTTCGCTAAATAATTTCTGCCTTCTAAACATCAACACATATTTACATGTTTATGCTTGTTTATATCACTAATTCAACTGCAAAGTATAGGGCATAATAGTCATTCTTTCACAGTTAGTGCTAAAATCAGCCAATGTTAACTTAGTACATTGTCTGTGCCAAGCGTAGGTACAGCGCTTATGTTTTAAGCTAACAGACACAGGCGGAGTTCATTAAACCGCATGGTTGGCAGTGCATGAAGCAAGCGTGATACAGCTATGCTGCATTTTAAACTGTCCTACTAACCCTGGCAGTGTGTGTACAGCAGGTATTTAGGGTGGGTCGGCCATTTTACCTCATGGATTGTTCCCAACCCCAAGTCCCTGCTCTGCCAACGCCTTACTGGATAACAGGGCTTTTCTCTGGTTCTGCAAGAATGACAGGTTTGACGTATTTGCAGTTCAAGAGAGGAAAACTCCAATGTGACTAGTGGGGTAAGGTATACACTTGTCGAATGCTTTATCATTCTTTTCCTTTAGAAATATTCAGTTAGTTGATAATCAAGGCCTGCTGTGATGTGCGAGCAGCTCCTCCCAGTTACTTGAAGACAGATCCATGATCCACTGGCTTAACACCCACATTAGTACAAAGAGACAATGCCAATTGAAATCAGGTGAATCAACTGAACACATCAGCACTTGTCTGTTAATTCATGCACACAGGTAGATGTCGTCAGATGCCAAATAGACAAAATAAAAAAAATTAAGATGTAATTAAAAGTCCCCTGGGTAGCTCCATGATCAGGTATGGCATTCTTATAAACATAATAATTGGTGATTTAATTGTGCAAATTTTACACTGTTTCTGTAGGCAGAGTTTTTGTTAATTAATACATTAATGTTTATCTCTTTAGTGACTGAAAATAAAAATAAAAAACATTAACTGTCCACCAAAAAAATATATTTTCATAAATCACTTTCAAGGTGCACACTTTCATGGCAAACTACTTAGTGCATAGTATATCACATAATATAAAAAAAAATAAAAAAATAAAAATATATATATATATATATATATATATATATAAAATAATATAAAATATAATATAAATATAAAAAAAATTAATAATCTGAAGTATGAAATATCACTTAATAACCATTTTGCCAGGCCGATTCGGTAGAGATCAGTATTATATGAATTATTTCAACACACACACACACTCAAAGGCTCACAGGAAATCTGAGTATTATTAAATTCAGATAGTAAAACAATATCTTGCAAATACCTTTTAAATTTACAGAACACACACATTTTTTTTAACTGCATCTGTGTTTCCAATAGAAAGCTTTTTGCAGTGAACTTTATTAAGTGTAATTGTTGTGCTATTAACTGCAGCTGTATTATAACATATTAATGCTGTAAAGAAAAAAAAATATTTTGATAACAATGCACATACACATTTCATCATATTTTTTATCCATGTAGATTACTTTAAAATGGAAAGCCAAAGGCACAACAGTAATGTTATCTGGACAAAATAACGTCTGAAACCTTTCCCCCCAAAAATACATTTCTAAAACTTGAAATAAATGCATCCTTATTAGTGCAACGATTAAGAAATACGGTCTCAGGAGCATATTAATTCAAGATATTTTTTTTTAACTTTATAATCTCAAAGGAAAACAGCAGCATTTTAAATCTATTCGGCAGTGTTACTTTTAAGAATGTGTATAGACAATTTAGAGCGTAATTCTACTTTACGAATAATGTACTTGCTTTAATTTGCTTGTATTTCAGGGCCAATAAGTTGCAATAATTAAATGTAAAATGAATTGTGTCTAAGGTCAAATTCGGCACCGGCCATTTACACGAGTATCTTATTTTCCCATATCTCCCTCTATGCAAGTTTACTAAACTGCTTAAAGCGCATGACTTTAATTATCAGTGCTTTAACTGCAAATTAGAGTCAGTCGCTTTAAGCTTTATACTATATAAACCCCCATGTACAAATGTGCTTCATACAAACCATTTCACAAATTAGGATCCAGACATAAAATTACTCTTGGTTTCTTAGCAGAGAGCTGAGTGTATTTCTAAATAAAACTCACTCGAGGAGAGAAATGAGGAGTTTGTAGATGGACATAATGAGCCAAATTAATGTGGGTCAACAAAACTAAACACTTTCAGTGGAATTAAAGGAGCGCCATTTGTTTAATGAGAAACTTAAACAAAGATTTGGCCAACATAACGCCTACTGCCTTTAAATGTGCCATTCAAGAAATGTGATAAAAACATTGAAAAAAAAAACATGACTGTTACCACACATTGTTTAAAAATTAAAATAAATAATGATAATTCAAAGGAAAAAAATCAATAAATAAAAAGGTTTTCCACAGTACTAGGCAGAGAAAAAAATGGTTCGGAGTGTTAAAGACAGCACCACACTTCTCTTAAAACACACACATTCGCATCTGAGAAAGGGCTTTCTGGCACTTTGTGTCTCATAAATACTGTAGACTAAATGAGAGAGGCCTCAGCCCTAAGAGAGAAAGAGCTGTGTCCCGAGCTAACTTGGCCAAGAACTCAATGGCACCTGGATAAAATAAAAGAAAACAAAAGAGAGAGATCATATTTAAACAAATATCTACAGTAGTTCTAAATCTTGGATTTTAGATTCAAAGCAGAGCAGCAGAATAGCTGCTTTGAAATCCTTGTGTTTTCTTCCATTTGGGAAGGATCCACCCCTCAACGAGCACCTATACCTCCGACCAAGTTTCAAGCTCCCTGGATCCACGTGACTGCCAATGCGCTACGTAAATGTGGGTCAGGCATTAAAATTTATGAGTAATACAGAAGGCAGCATGACGTTGTGATTGGGGCTGTTGCTAGGTATGAAAACAGACTGAAATAAACCACAGCACAAAGAGGTGAGAACGCAGGGATGATTTGGTGCCCTGTATAAGGTCATGGGAATGATTTCTGGATTATATCCACTGCACAGAACAAGCGTGAAAAACGAACTGTCATGGCACCACCATTGAAAGCATTGGTACTGAATTCTATAAAAGAGAGTTTGAGTTACAATCTTCTAACGGTGTGACGTTGTGTGCTGAGTAGGGCTGAAATGATTAGTCGACGTTATCGACAACGTTGACAATGTCAAAAATGTTCATTGTCAAACAGTCGTTTGATCTCATTTAACATAACATGAGATCATTATGAAACTATAATGATTGCACACAAGAGCAGCTCTGCAGCTTGTGTCTGACTGAGGAGAAGAAGAAAAAACATTTCACAGGCCAGATGCACTCTAAACTTTCCAAACAGCTATGAGGGAATTATACAAAAATACAAAATAAGTAAGCACTCTCGTTGTGGAATAAGCCGAGCCGGAGCTGCTGCTCCGCTCAAAACCCGGCTGATGCACACTCTGTTGTGGGGACGCTCATCCCCCTCACACATGCTTGCTGCAGCTACATTATAATGTGAAGGCTCGCGACTTATTGTATCATAATATATGTGTTACTGTGCATTTCTTATTGTGAACAAAAAGGTGAGAGAAGGTAGTTTTCGCCCCATAATACACTGCAACAAAATACTTTCTTGATTTGTTTTTTTTTTTTTCTTGGCTTGTTTTCTAATAGAAATACCTAAAACTCCTTTAAAACAAAATACATTTACTTTAGCAGCTACAACCCCAATTCCAAAAAAGTTGGAACAGTATAAAAAATTCTAATTAAAAAGTTATTTGTAAATTATATTCATACTTTGCTATGTTAAAAGCACAACAACTACACATAATATGATGATTTACCTTGTGATTTTTTTTGTTTGTTTTTTTTAAATCAAATGATTTAAGTAATTTTAAATCAAATGATTAAAACATGCTCCAAAAAAAGTTGGGACAATCGAGTGTTTACCACTGTGAAACATCACCATTTCTTCTAATAACACTTATTATGTCTTTGGGTACTGAAGAGTCAAGTTAGAAAGTGGAATTTTCCCATATATTTATTATGTAGGTCTTTAGCTGCACAGTTGTATGGGGTCTTCGTTGCTGGATGGTGTGCTTAATACGCCACACATTCTCAATTGGAGACAGTTCAGAACTGCAGGCAGGCCAATTTAGCAACCACACTCTCTGCTTACACAGCCATGCACTTGTAATCCAGGCAGTATGTGGTTTGAAGTTGTCCTGCTGGAAAATGCATGGACGTTGAAAAGATGGTGCTGGAAGGCAGTATATGTTGCTCCAAAATGTGTACATATCTTTCTGCATTCATGGTGTTCTCACTGATGTGCAAGTTACCCATGCAATGGGCACTGACACAGCCGTGCCCCCCATAGACACTGGCTTTTGGACCTGATGCTAATAACAGCTTGGATGGTCCTTTTCCTCTTTGGCCCAGAGAACACGATGGCTGTGTTTTTCAAAAACTTTTTGAAATGTGGACTCGTCAGACCAAATAACACCGTTCCACTGTTCTACTTTCCATCTAAGATGAGACTGAGCTCAGAGAAGTTGGCAGTGCTTCTTGACAGTGTTGATATAGGGCTTCTGCTTTGCATAGCATTCTTAACTTGCATTTGTGGATGCAGCGGCGAGTGGTGTTGACTAACAAATGTTTACTAAAGTTATCCCAAGATCATGTTCATGATATCAATTACAGATGAATGTCGTTTTTTTAAAAACAGTGATATCTGAGGGATCAGGGATCACGCACATTCAGAATATGTCTTTGGGGAACATTGTTTTCAAAGTGCTGGATTATTTGCTGAAGCATCTGTTAGCAAATTGACAAGTCTTGAATGATACTTGCTCTTGAAGGACTAGGCTGTTTTGGGAGGCACCTTAAACAGGACTATTGGCATTTTTCCACTGCACGTTACGGTTCGACATCAATTCTGCTCGCTTTACTTTTCGGAGCTTTCATTTCCACTGTAGTTTAGTGCCATCTCTACGTGGGTGGGATTATAGGTTGATTGTCATAGTTGTGCTGCCTCTATTGCCATGACATCATCTTAAACGTGACACAAACTGACTAAAACAATAACACGATCGCTAGCTGTTAGCTACTAGCTCATTGTGCTGCATAAAGCAGTTGTTGCATGGTGATTTTACACAAGTGTAACAGTTAAATTGGCCTGGTTGTTTTAGAAGCAAGCTTCCAGTAGGTGGTCAACTAAATAAAGTGAAGCTTTAAAGCAGAGTATAGAGTTAACATAAAAAACATACCATCCTCCATCATGGAACAATCAAATCCAGGGCGCTCTCCCTCCCATTGCTCGCCGGTTTAGATGGCGTCCATTTGGTCGAACCACTTCCACTTTTCCTTGATGGTTCTGTTGTAACTTTTAAGTATTTTTAACTTTTCCCTACACTGTTGGTAGGTCCGGTGGTAGCCATGTGCGGCCAACAGCTGAACAACTTCCTGAGAGACTTTTTCACTTATCGCTAGCGAGTGGACCATCTGCTCCTCGTATATTGAACACAGTGTGGTTTTACGCACAGCCATTTCTTTTTTCACAATTCGAAAGTCACGTGAACAAATGATACTGCTATCGTTTATAACTTTAAAATTAGCGGGTTGATGTCACGTGTTGGAAATCCAGTGACACTGCTAGTGACGATTCTCCCTGACCAATAAGTGATCTGAAGGATTTTGATGTCATATTTAGTATTGACTCGACCAAGGAGGTACTAAAAAAATCCACAGTGGATACCCCCAAAAAGCGCGCAGAGTCAAGTTGAGTCGAGTTGTACCATGCAGTGGAAAAACCCCATATGACACAATTGCCTCACCTGTTTAACATCTCCTGTTTCACATCACCTTGTTATTTCAACTCTTCAAATTTTTTTTAGTCTTAAATTGCCCCATCTCAACTTTTTTGGAGTGTGTTGCAATCATCTGATTTAAAATTGCTGTACAAATAAAAAAATAATAATTCACAAGGTAAAACATGATACTACGTATCATGTGTAGTTGTGGTGCTGTCAATATAGCAAAGGGTGTATATCATTTACAAATCACTCATTTTTATTTTTATTAGAATTTGTCATACTTTCGCAACTTTTTTGGAATTGGGGTTATATACTGCAGAAGAAAAACATTTATCCGAGAATGTTGAATATAATTTTAAAAATAGAAGTATTTAAAATATCTACAAATCCTTTAAAATAAAAGATGCATTCACCTGAGAAGCAGCATGTAAGATATTTAGACTTGTTTTTAGAGAATCTTGAATATAACTATATTTTATCTTTACTGCACTAGCAGCAGTATAAACAAGTGTAAGAAAATCTTATATACAAAATACACTTATATTTAAGATAAATTAAGCACGTCTAAATATTTTATATGTTGCTTCTCAAGTAAATGTATGTTTTTTTCAGGATTTTTAGACCATTTTAAACTAAAAACAAGACAAAAACACTTAATAACAATAGGTTTTTTGCAGGGTTTTTTTTTCTTATTAAACTTATAAACAATTTTTTCCTTTAATTCAGAGGTATTTTTAAAAGATGATTTTCTCCTCTTTTTTGTTTGTAAGCACGTTTAATACAACCTTTTAAATCGAGGCAGAAGCTGAATAGTTGGTTAAGAGCTAATAATTTATTGTTGCAATAATCGGCCAAATTGTTGAATAATCATTCTAATAATCATTCGATTATTGCATGCAGCCCTAGTGCTGAGAGATTGACTAACCTTGACAATTAAGATATTTAAAACTTTCTTCTTTAAGTATAAAAGCAGGCTACAGAAATACTTAAATCATAGCAAAACAATTAAAGGGCAAATAAACACCTAGAAAGGACAAAAATCAGACGTGTCACCGCGAAAACTTTATAGCTTGTACTATAACATTTCTGTGTATGAGCTCACAAAAACAACTTAACCAGGTAAACTAAAACTTCAACTTAAAATATTTTGCTTTAGCTAAAACAAAAGCAAATTCAAGCATTAATAAACACTAACCTTGATAATCTTGAATTCCCTCTTTTTTTTTTTTTTTTAGTTGTGGACTGTTCGTCCACTCAAATGGTTCGAGTTGTTTGGATACTAGATCACATCTGTGTAAATGCTCATGTATGAGCCGTCATTTTGTCGCAGGGTGGGGAGCAGGACAGCGCAGATAATGGCGGAGAGGGTTATGTTACTCCAGCAATACAAATTTAGAGAAGCACAATTGTTTCCCCACCATTCAGCCTCTGCAAAGCTAAAAAAAGGGAAATTTTATTCCAACCTGCAGTAATGTAACTTTGATTAACATTGTAAATTAAATACAGTGACCTGCCTATGAAACAAGATCATGGGGTCATTTTGTTTAATTAAGCTTTGAATCTAGATTACTGATTACATAATTTCTTTCATTCCGGTTTCTTTTTGTTGAAACAATGCATCAACTTTAATCTTTAATTATACGTTAGAGCTTTTTGATGCAATATAGTGTTATCCCATTTGCATTTATCACCGCTGGCGTAAGCTCTATTCCCTTTTCTGTTCACATATTTAAGGAAAAAGTATTGTGAAACATTCTGTCATTGTCACATCATTGATAATCATTAGCAGATGAATCCGAGTCCAGCTGTAAACAGCACTAAATATAATGGAAGCATTATGGCTATAAAAACCGCTGACCTATAGACCTCAATAACAGAATTTCTCTCTACAGTATGCCCACAGAAGTAGCCCATAATCTCATAGAAATGAAGTACTAGCTAGGCTGCATGACTTCATGCACCCATCTTAAAAGATACACGTTTTTTTTTTTTTAGCAAGTGGACACAGCCGACCACCATTCCCACTGTAATCTGATTTCCAAACTAACGAATTTACTGTGCCCTGAACTCTGTCAGTTTAAGTGCTTTCCTTTTACGGCCGTAACTGTGTATTAATGGACGAGAGTCATTGGGGAAAAAACAATGATTATATTTCTACCACTTTAATGGATTAGTTCATTCGATTACACCACTGCAAGCAACTGCAATCTCATGCTATAGTTGAAATAAGTCACGGGATGGACGGCGAATGGGTGGTTGGAATGGGTTTTCCAAGCGATATCTCACTGAGTGCTTCTTACAAACCCTAAGGACAGCAGGTCACGGTCTTAGCTGAAGAAACACTTATTCATGCATTGTAAATTTTACAGAAGTATTTTTTATATGCCCTGCATGGGTGAAAGTAGACTATAACTTGCCGCCCTCCAGTTGCCAAAAATTAATTAGAAGCACACATACGAACTCAAAGTGCAGCTTAAAATAAAATCAATTAATTTCAGGAACAACGAACTGGCACTGAGCACAAATGTATAATTTTCCAATATATGACTTGCCATATTCACTTTAAAATCGAATTTCTTGATCTTACTTCAATTATTAAATGGCAGATGGTTTGCACGCTGGTCCTAAATAAACATACTTATTTGGCTAATGTAAAATTATCTAATCTATGATTAAAGTATCACTGTTTTTATTTAATTATTTAAATTGAGTTATAGCACGTCTTATACGATATAAGGGAAATTATGACTGGCACATTGGATTCTCCTCCACACTTCTTAGTGCACATTTGACTAGAGAAGAATTACTTAACTGTAACAGGCTCCAAGTTCACCAGAGGTAACAATAATCAGTTACAACAAAACAACAACAATAGTAATAAGATTTAAAAACTATATACATTTTAAAAACAATTATTATACATCTTCATACGTTTCCTTGTCTTGATCAAACATAAATGTACATACAATACATAATGTATTCAAGCGCAAAGGCTTTCAGTATTCTTCACAGCCACAATTTTGTACTTGATCATTTTTGAGTTAGTAGTATTCAAAGCCAAAGCTTAAAGATTTTATACATTTCAGTTATGATTCCAAAATGTGACATTTCAAGTACTCAATTAGAACCACTTTATTTGCTTTATTATTTACAACTTTAGGTTTTAGAGAGTAATGGTAACTTAACTATAACTAGAAAGAATAGTAAAAAATAAAGTTTAAGTTGAGTCAGCTATTTTTTATATGAAATAACTATTAGTATTTACAGTAAAAAAAAAAATCAATAGAAAAAAACTTAACAAACTACTCTTGTATGTTTTTAGGGTTAGGTATGTTTTTTTCTCTCTGATCCAGCACACTATGAAACATTTGGTACATTACACTTTTTTTGTCATGACAATGTTTCTCCGTACTGTAACTTGATTTAACTAATTTATGAATGCATATCTGAAAAACATTTATTTTCTTAACATGCCGTAACACAATTGGGTTAACAGCAGTTTAAAAAGAAATATGATAATTTGAGGGAAAAAAAATGTTCAAAAGTATATTTAAACTATATACAACAATATTTGTATAATATATATATAACTATATATATATATATAATATTTACATATTTGGTATTCTGGACCAATATGAAGGAGGACACCAAATCACTAAAACCACTTCGACAATAATATAACAAAAGTAACAAAATTATAATTATAATAATATATTATGATCGATACAATAATATTGCCCAAAGTGATAAACCTTAAAATAAATATATGAATAAAGTGCAATAAAATGAAATATATATATATATATATATATATATATATATATATATATATATATATATAAAATCCTGATTTGTTTTAATAGCATGACTGATTTAACCCCATGCTCCATTTTTTATCTTCAGCTTGCACCACATTCCAGAGGCAAGTGTGAGGGGTTCACAAAATGGCGGACAAAACCGTAAACTGGGGCAAAACATGGTGCGATGCCACCTACAGGAGCTGAAATTTGACACGACCATGCAAGGTCAAGCTTAAAGTCATTAATTTCCACCATCACAATTGAGTCACAATTGAGGTTAATGTTCCTATGAGAAATGAAAAGCATGTGGATCCAGACAGCCATATCTATGTCGTGCCCTCATATTCCCCAAATCTTCTGACACAAGGCATCCCTGATAACCATGATGAGCCAATTAAAACACACAAAAATAGCCAAAATAAAAACCACAAGAAGAACAATTTTTTTTTCCTGACTACGCTCTAGTTTTTTGTTAGAATTTAACAATGTGCCTTGAAATAGTAAATCAAAATGAAACATCTAATGTAGAAGTCATAAGATGTTAAACCAATAGGAATAAAAAAATCAATCCATAAAATTTTTTTACTGTCATTGGAAAAAACCCAAATTCCATCAAATATATCCTATAATTAATTTAATAAAAATAAAAATAAAAATAAACACCATGGAAGAAATTTTACTTTGAAACCTCAAATAAAAATTTAAATATCCATTGAACAGTTTTGTACACTAAAAAGTACAAAACTGTAAAAATAAAATGCTTGAAGTTTGGCAAAATAAGAGGACATGGCATGTGGTCCACTACTGTTCACAAATAAAATCTAAAGCCCTCTTTCTAAGTCGCCATAGATAGGAACCTCTTTAATCAAAGTATAATGCTTGAATTTAGTATAACTATTAGCTGCTCACAGTCCACTCAAAAATGAAATCATTATCTAAACTTTTTCAAGCCTAATCAGATCTGTTTTGAAATTAATCTGCCTGGAAGTCTAGATGTTCTGCATGGAGTGCTGCTGTAAGTGGTGTACCCAACAGTACGTGAGGACACACTCTTCACAGTAACCACTTTTCACACTAACTCACGACCTCCTCGTACTTCTAACCGTAAAGTCGCAAGGGTTAAATTGACACCTACAGGTTTAAACTCCAACAAAGCAGAAATATATTTCAGTGTATTTATTTATACTCTGATTGGGGTCATTTAACACAAGTCATTCCACTCCCGCACTGCTAATTGAGCCACATAACAAACTTAAACAGACGAGACCTCATTCAAACCACACCGGACAGCTCTGCTTACATTTATGGTGAAGTGCTGGAAAACCACAGATCAAAATGAAGCCTGTAAAGTCTAATTTCAGTTTTGCAGAGATTCAAACTACTAACCGAACACTTAGAACTATAATGCACACATCTGCTCAGTCGTTTCAAATCCTCCAGGCCACTGAGCAAACCTGGAAGATTTGATATCTCATAGATCTACAGGCAGACCAGTAAAATCAATAGTATGGGTAAAACACTATCTGCAGCCTAATAATAGAGATACCTTTTCCCTGAGCTCTCTCACAAACAGAGGGAAGACCATCTCAGTTTTGCTGAACAAACATTTCACTGCCCTCACATAACACAGCACACACAAACACACTGTATAACTTAAACGTAGAATCATCAGACTCTACATTACAAGTACATACTGATGCATGGAATAAGAAACTGAAATTACTTCATTTGTACTTTAGTTGGTCAACTGGAGAGGGGTAACTTGTAATGCAAAATCAAGCCTACATTAACATTTTAAAGAATGAAGGGTGAACTGATTTTTAAGTATAGAGGAAGTGTGCAAAAGCTTTGTAGTAGTCTACTCTTTCTGCATCTATACTTTTTCCTTTAAGATTAGTAATAAATTGTGTTCCCAAGTTCTTTCTACTCTATTGTTTGTCATAAATGCTTTTTTTATAAGATTTCACTGTCAGCAGAGTCAGCAACTAAGTGGGTCCTTACACAAGACTAAAAACAACGACCCTTAGCCTAAACTAAAAACTAAGGCTTAAAAATACTTCTTAAGACTCCATACAACTAATGATGGGCATAAACAGTAAACACCTGTTGATATTTCTGTGAAAATAACTCGAACTGGCTAAAACTTTGGTTAAAATGACTGATCTATTTCATGTCAGTGTTCTGTACTAAAATGAGCAGTTTAAGATTGACTATGAGGTTAGACAAAGGTCTGTCTTCTGCCAAAAACTGCATTAGGAATGCTGCCGGAACGTCTGAAAACGGCCTGATGAGGGGTGTTGGTGTATTGGGAGAGGGGGGCAGTTTGAGGGATTCATTTTAGACTTATTTAAACCATATAGTGATCTGAAACCAAAATTCTACAGTACTGTTCCCACCTCAGGACCATCAGCGAAGAAAGAATGAAAAAAGGATATCGGATGGATATCAGATGCATTTATTTGCATATTTTTCTGACTATCTTCCCAGCAGATCAACAGGACACAATTTAACAGCTTATGGTCCTCAGTAACTTACAGCAGACACCAAGCTACAGTGACAAACAGTAAGCTTGCAATAAATGGGCCCAAAAAGTAACAATGTGTTCACAGAGAGACTGATTATGTGACAAGACCTATAAGTACTTTCAAATGGAAAACACAAGTCGTTAGAACAGTTCCCACTGTCAGGCTGAGAGATGCCTGATACACAGGATTTTGTGTTTGATTACAAAAAAGAAAGAAAGAAAGAAAGAAAGAAAGAAAGAAAGAAAGAAAGAAAGAAAGTGGAATCTTACTTAAAGGTAGTAGGCCTGACATTGTTTTGAATGTATTAGAAAAGTGACAAAATAAAAAAATTATATATATATATATATATATATATATATATATATATATATATATATATATATATATATATATATATATATTTTATTTATTTATTTTTTTTTCCAAATATATTTTTAAATATGTAATGAAAATATATATAATAAATATTATATACTTAATATAAATATTTAGATCATTCAGATTCACACCAAAAAGAGAAAAGTTTAAAACAACCCTGACGTGATTTTAGTTTGGTAAAACTGGTGTAAAAACTCCAAGCCATGGTTTTGCAATTGTGATTAATAGCACACTCGTGACTGTAGAGAGATGTTTCTTACCTGTGATTCGTGCTGTTCCAGTACACAGCATACCGATCTGAAATGATCTTACTGTCATCCGTACAAACGGTGACCCAAAAGAGGACGACGACCATCAACAGAGTCAACTCCATCTGATATGCAATACAGTTCTTGTCCATAATGTCAATGTAAACGATGAGAAAATACAAGTTCAGTGAATATACAGATTTATTTAAGAGTAAGATATCTGTTCTTTAGCAATTTGATGATCATGTGTGGGTGAATCTTATTCATTATGCAAAGATATTAACAGTCAAGTCAAAGCTCATTGAATGCACTTTTCAGTGCTGATCCGTCTAGCATCTCGAGCTCTATATCTTGAGAATGAGAGAAGTTCATAGAAACCCAATGTTTCCATGTTGATCATTTAAACTGAATGGGTTCCTTACACGCATTTAAATGTCACTTTTCGTGCGCCAAATGGTATACCGTTTGCTTTTCAGATCCATTTTTCCTTCCAGTGGCTTTCAAAAACTTTTTTCAGATTTGGAAAAAAGTGGCCACAAAAGTTACCATCCATTCAGCCATATTTCCGTGCTCTAAAATCCTGTAGTGCACAGTTTGATAGCTACTCCACACATGTGCCGGGAAGCGCGCGTGCCTCCTCTATGAAGCCACCTAAAGACGTCTCGTTCTTTCTTATTGGCAGTCAATAATACTAACCACGAAAAGTAGCCTACGAAAGTTCCTGGTTGCGGCGTTGACGAGCGCTCACAACAGATGCCGAGTCCCGGAGCGGCGCGAGCAGACGCCGTGCATCACACGCGAAGTTGGTGCTGTGGTTGTTTTCGCTTCTGTCAACGAGACCCTGCACAACTTGCTGCTTATTATAAACCGTCACTCTCATAACTGTGAAACGACATTTTTCTCTTTCATATCCAAACACGAGCGGTCCTGCCTCCAAAGCGCTCTCTCCGTCTCTCTTTCTCTGTCTCTCTGTCTTTCAACACATGTCTCAGTCTCTCCGCTGTCGGTCCGCTACAGCGGGGCGGAGCTGGGCTTGGAATGGACCTACACAGTGAAACTTTGGAGATATTGCCCATTAAGATTGTCATTAAATGAAATGTAACCTAATTACAGTGCACATTAGATAAAGCATGATAATTGCGTCTTCTCTCTGGGGGTGTGATATCTTTAAATAGCCTATGTGTTTTTGTTTTTAAGCTGAGCAATAATTTCATATCAAATTACTTGATTATTATACCTCAATCATTTAATACCTCCGTTATTTTAGTATTTATCCATTTATTTACAATGTGTATCTATGATTTCTTGAAAGGTATACTGTATGTGGCAACTTGCTCACATTTTGTTGACTTTTGATGTTGTCTTGTGAGTGTCCAGACATGTAATACACTATGCTATGTTTTCTTTGTGGTGACCATGGTTTTTATAAGTACTACAGTATGTTGGTCCAACATTAGCCTACTGTCAAACAAGCATGGTCACAAACATAACCCCAACCATTAACTATCCCTAAAATCAGAGTGAAATCATGCACTAAAAAATATATTTTGGCTGCTTGTTCAATTTACTAACATAAAATGTACAGTACTAAAGCAACACAATTCTAGAACGTTTTGTCGCAGCTTGATTTCACTGCATTCTATCCATTTACATTTATAAAATGGAAGTTTACTTAATCCATTTGAGTTGGGATTACATTAATACTTTCTGTGGTGTTATTGTAGCATTGATGAAACTGGGCAGGGGTTTCATTTCCCAGCATGCTTTGAATGTTTTGTAATGTTGGGATTTAGAAGGGTTTCTATGATGTTTGAGTTTTGGGGATTTCCATTATGATGAAGAGTGGAGCTTGAACTAATGATGAGGACAGGTAATTGTTGCACATGAAATTGATAGCTTGCTTCTTTAAGCATCTACTGCGCTTATTGTAGCATAATTACTAAACTACACTAAGTAGCGCTTCCAACCAACATGTATTTAGCATGCCAACATTAACCTTCTCTAGTTAGTACATAAAGAATGATATAGGTTTATTTGCGTTACATTGGTATATCTAATTTTGTTGGGCTTACCCAATTCAACTTGTTTTTTTTCTACACAACGCGTTTACTAAGATTGCAAGTTAAGTAAAGAAATCTCATTTCAAATACATGGAACCACTGTCCATGATTTAATTAAATTCAGCCACAGATATATTTATTTATTTATTTATTGAGTATTTTTTGAGTGTGTAGTCAAAGTCCATCTTAAACCTAAACCCAAGAATGTAGCCACATATTAGGATTAGGGGACCAAATGTTAATAAATACTTCAATAATTTATTGAAAAACTTATATTGGTCCACCGCTTATCAGAATATTATGGGAACGTTCCACCTTGCTGTCTATGAGGTTATGGCACCAAAATCTAATAGGAATGTTGGTCCAGGACAGGATCATGTGCTACTGTGCTATCTTGCAATCAAGCATTTTGTTACTTGCAGGTTAAATCATCTTATGAGAGAGGAGTAGAATGATGCTTGTGTTTAGTGTAATTTGCTAGAGACTGTGTTGCATTTACAGAACGAGAGACAGAAACTCCACAATGTGTGATTCAGCACTGATTAATATTTAAGCAGTTGAGTAGTCTGGGGGCTCAACAGGCACATAGGGAAAAAAAATACAAATGAAAGTTTAATTCTGCTTTTAAAGATGGTGCAGAGATTAATGGTGCTCATGTATTAAAGATTCACAAAGGTTTCTGCATATATGTATAGACCACGGAGTGCTTAATAACTTGTGGAGGGGATCGTGAAATGATTATACCCCACAACAGAGGAGGAAAATCACATATTGACATATTTTTAAAAGTTTCACTGCATCTGTTATTTAAAGATTGGTAGAGGCAATGTATGCTATTATGTATGCTGTATAGAACATAACTTCCTTCAAATTGATTTACATGTCAGCTGTGCCCTGATAGTGAAAACATCATATGCCCAGTGACAGACTAATATTAGCCAGGCCAATCAACTAATAATTGTTCCACCTTTGCCGATTACTGACAGCCATGTCAACAGTGGTGAAAGTTCTTGGATCCCCTTACATGGTTTGGACCTGCAACCGTTCAGTTACCAACCCAGATCTTTAATCACCGGACAACAGCACACATCATGCCCTTGCATCTTATTTTACTTGATGGAGGAATAAATAATTTGACGTACTTTCACTGCTCAGCTGGAAGCATTGGCATTTTATTTTTGTCATGGAAAAAACACCATCGCCACCAATTTATGGGTGACATGGCCACGGTTTTATTGAGAAATGGGTTCTTCCACAGTGACCAAGAGTTATGTTGGTTACACAAACATCACAAAAAAAAGCTTAATATTAATGTATAAAGGAAATGTATATTTTAGGTGCTGTCTTCCACTTGTTTATTTAAAATGTTTCTTTTTATATGCTAATACTACTATTTAGTAAAGTAGTATTGTAGTGTCTCAATGAATTTGAGGTTGTGAACTTTGCATAATTATTAATGAATCAGCGAAATGCTGTTTAAAGTAGGTTTAGATGGAGTTCAGTATGTCAAATACAAAGGGCGCAGATTCCCTACATGATCAATGCAAAACATGTAAATGCTTCATGCTGCAACCCCCTCAATGTTCAAGCCAAACCTACACCCTTGGTCAACTAACCATTTACAACAAAAGTGATGCATACTAGTTTTACATACTGTCTATTTGGATTTAGTTCATCTAACTTGACCAAACATCAAGGGTTTGCCAGCAGAGGTCAGCGTGACTTACTGACGTTAACCCGTTGGGTGTATTTGGACGCATTGTTTGGTTTGACTTTGACATGCTCTTATCTGCGTCCGTCGCTCACTGCTGCATAAGATCCATCAGCAGTCATATTCTTACAATGACAGCCGCAATAGAAGCTCTGAGAGGAAATGTTACCACTGCTGCTAATAAACTGTTCACAAACAAATTTTCTCTCTCTCTTAGAAATCACTTGACAAGTCCAGACAATGTTTGAAAAATATATCTGTCAGTGTAACAGGTCACTTTCTTAAAAGCATTCAGTTGGAAATGTATATTGGCCTGAAGAGAGATGTGGGTAAGAGAGACAAGAGGCCACATCTGTTTTTTCTTTCCTGAAAGATCTGGAGCACACGCCAGCAACCGCCGTGTGTGGAAAACTATACATGAGGGACCAGGCATACCTTTCCAATAAAGCTTCAAACGGAGCTGTTCTCTTACCAGACAGTAACAGAGGCTTTGCTTTAGCACTTTGTTAGCTGAGAAAGAGAGAGAGAGAGAGAGAGAGAGAGAGAGAGAGAGAGAGAGAGAGAGAGAGAGAATACAGAAATAAACACACATCATACACTAAAGAAAGTTTTACTTTAGGTTAGGTGTTACTCTTCACTTAGGGTAGTCTTGATGCTATTTTGATATGGTGACAATTACAGTATAAACACCTGGATCATTCCTGTTATGCTGTGACTTTTGAGCTCTTAACTTTAAAAACGAAAGTGCTTGTGTGGTAGATTAAAGTTGAAATGTGTAATTTTTGCACCTCTAGCATTACCAAGTGGAGTTTTTAAAGGTACTGAAATTATGATAATCAGGTTCCCTGAACACTCCCCCATCTTCCATTGAAAAACAGATAGTTCCGCCCTAAACACACACCATTGGTTGAGTCAATCACTGCTACTAAAACCACGTACTGCCACGGTATGCACTTTATTTGATGAAGGACGCACTGCTCGGCCAGTAAAACAATACGTTCTTTAGGTATGCATGCGAGTAGTATGAATAGATTTCTGACATATTTCATCATGGGACGTGGGTTTTAACCATGCCCCAAATATATGACGTAATAACAACAACCGCATAAATAATGTGTTCTGATTGTGTTAAATAAGCACCATTTAAGCACAAGAAACAACGGTTTTCGGTATATATATATATATATATATATATATATATATATATATATATATATATATATATATATATATATATATCACTCACAGTTGAAAAGAGCATTCTTTTAAATCCAGCATGGCCTCAGCTCCTGAGAGATTATTGGTTTGTAAAAGTGTCCAGTTGATCAGCACTTCAGAATCTCACTAGAAAAAGTAGGTCATCCGGGTTATTCTTACGTACTGTTTCATGAATACTGATACTGTTTTTGGCATACTATATAGTAGGGAAGAATTGATATTTGGACACAGTGATTGGGCCTGGCTGGTGGGGGTGCTTAAATACTGTAATTCTTTAATAACGCCACAGAACTGCTGTGTTTATATTACACATGTCTTATTTCTGGCACTGATCATGCCTTTGCAGGGCACTTTGGAGGGAGTCCATGCTGTAGGGTTAAAAAGTAATTTCAGACCGTTATCACCTTTAAGCCATCTGAAGCTCTCATAGTGGAGGATGATTGTTTTTGAAGGGAATAGGGCATCAGGATGCAGCTGGAAGTGGATATAGACTATTATCTTTTACTCACTAGTTTCTCATTCATCTGCAATGGACTCACACAACGGCTCAAGACTCGTCATAAGCACAGGCCGCGATGTGCCGTGTGTGTATATGGGCTGGTTATCAATTAATATTGTCAGTTAGATCATCGATCGGTTCTCAAGTCTTTGGAAAAGCTGGCCGGTATTGAGATCGCTTCTCAAATTTTCCCTGTTAGCAGATAACATGGCTGCGTCCAAAACAAGGAAAATGCTGCCTCTGGAGGCTGTATATGGAGGTAGGAAGGGATCAATGCACGTCAGAATGTACGTCTCACATCTTGTCTACTGAGCTACCTTCATCTGATCGATTTTTGAAGGCAGCATAGAAGTGTCCTTCACTGCATATGAAATCTCACAATCTTTTGCTTATGGTTCCACAATGGTTGAAATGACAGTTGATAGCCAATTTGTGTACAAATATATGATTTTATTAACTTTTTCCAACTTTTGATTACATTTCTAGTGAGAAAGTAATATTGTACAGTAGTTATTAAATATACACTTGGTTATCGCCAAAACACTCTTGATTTTGTTCTAGATTATTAGACCAGTGTGATCCGGTTGGAATGATGAAGCAGAGTTTAGTTTACAGTGTGACTGTAAACTAAAGCCTATTGACTATTTTTTAGAAATGGGATGAGTCTTTCGACATGTCCCGCCCCACTTCCTGTTTCAATAGGAAATACATCAAAATACCCATTCAATCTGCACTCATCAAGGCAATTCATAGGGACTTTAATGATGATGTTTGTTTTATTAATTACAGTTTTTTTTTTTAAAGTAACAGAATGAAAAATAAATAATTAAGTAAAAAGGAAAACCCTATAAATGTATTGCCAATTACAACAATACTCCCAAGAATTATTTTTGGTTTGAATGTATAATTGGAGATTAGGAAATGACTGGGATATTTCTATGATATTTTTAAATCAGTGCATTGCCCAAGGATATGGCAAAAATGTATGCATCCACTCAAATTAATTGTGAAATGATCTAAAATTCAGTGATACTGTATATAAAGTAAAACTAATATGATTTTCGCCTTTAGTTTAATATTTAATAATGTTTAATATTTTATTCAACATATTAAGACATGAAAATGTACTACATGGTAGGAATGATCCACTTGGTTTTGTACAGAAGAACCTTTTAAATATGTGAAATAATCTGCGATTGTAGGCTATTCTTATCTACAGTGCAGGCACTGCATTCTATAAACTAACCCTAGATACATTCACATTTCAAACAATTTTTGTGTCATGAACATGTCAAATGTCCAAGCAACCACAGAAATTGTCGGGCCCTTACCCACAGAACATGTCTGAATTTGAAATGCCTCTACAGCTGGAGTCAGGCATCCTCTGATGTAGTTTGTGAAGGTCATCAAGTCCCTTATGAAGCCCCACTGTAAACTTTAAATGCCTGCTGGCACTGAAGTGCTGGAAAGCCTGCAGACACGTATTCCATGACCAATCGGATCTGAAATAAAAATCCTAAGTTTTATCTCACTGTAGTCATTTAAAAGCTGAGAACTCAGCATAGAGAAAAACATGTGAAGTCATTGAGACTAATGGGGGAATTAAACACACATACACATAAATATCATAATATTTGGACCCTCTCCAGTGGATTAGGAGCAATTCACATTTGAGGAAGAAATTTTAGTCCTTCACTAAAACACTTTGTTCAGTGGGGCAAATGTGCAGTTCACCCTGTGACTTCTCTTTCACCATCAAGAAACTTTAGAAATCAGTCCCATCCGTTCAACTTCTATTTAGCATAATAAAAGCATTCACAGCATATTATTAGGATGTAATTATTTGATGAGTGGCTGAAGCGTCCCCAGTTCTGATGGCTCTCTCTCTGTCAAGTCAACAGCTTACAGATGTGACAGATGACACTGTGAACAGAGGCACCTCAGTACCTGCTCCCTCTGATGGGCATCTTTGTGATGTTGTGCGCCTCCTTTTGAAATCTTGAGGTACTGCATCTCAGGCTAAGCAAGTAACATGGAGTTTCAGCAATTCATTTATGCATTTTAATACTCAAATGAGGAAAATATGTTACATAACAGAAATTATACATTTTATTTTTCTTCCACTGTCAGTTTATCTCCAACTCTAGACACAGGTGCCATCAGAGGAACACATGAGGCTGTATATAAGTAGGAAGGCATCAAGACTCATTCAAATCAAATGTTTGTGAAACATCCTGCCCACTAAGATGCCTTCTGTTTAATTTTATGAGGCAGCATATGTATCCTTCACCCTCTACTAAGTCTATGATATCCTACAATCATGTGTGATTTGGTAGTAGATTGAACAAATAGGAATTTGTCTAAAACAGCAGTTTCATTTAATTTAAAATGTACCATTTTTCCCCAACATACTGTATACTTATTCTAAAGCTCACTTTAGTTTAATGTAGGCCATTAGACAGGAGGTTTTAGTGCCATGAAATGTGGTCCAAAACTAATTTCCTTAAAAGGTGCTTTCAAACTTAAATGCTACCTGTTATGTCATGGACTGGGCAGCAAAGCAACAAGGTAGCTGTGTGTCACTGTGTCACACACATTCTCTTTAAAAGTTCAGCGTGTAATTCCTGTGGTTGTAATGGTTCTACCAGAAACCAAGCAAAAAAATATCAATTGTAAAAAGCTGTTATATTTGAACTCCTTGTAGAAGATAAGGAAATGCTATGTTATGCTGCTAAGAACCATCCAAAAATTGGTCACTGTCAAAGCATCTACTATAATATAATAATAATAAAAAAATAATCAGAATATTTGGGCATCTTTTTGGCCCTTTTTACTATAAATTCTCCTTCCTACCCAGTAGGTGGCAAAAACGAAAGAAGAAGAATGTGAAAGTGGAGATTTATAGTAAAAAAAATACATATTGATCTGTTTCTCACCCACACCTATCATATCGCTTCTGAATATATGGATTTAACAGCTGGATTAATATGGATTATTTTATGCTCCCTTTATGTGCTTTTTGGACCTTCAAAGTTCTGGCCACCATTCACTTGCATTGTATGTACCTAATAAGCTGACTTATTCTTCTAAAAATCTTCATTGTGTTCAGCCGAAGAAAGAAAGTCATACATATCTGGGATGGCATAAGGGTGAGAAAATTATGAGAGAATTTTCATTTTTGTGTGAAATATCCCTTTAACCTTAGGACACAGCCAAGCATGTTATCCCAACACAAAATTATGAAATTGGTTGAGACAAAAGTTGTTATGTCGAACAGCTCAAACAAGCAGAGCAATGTTTTTAAAGCACTACAGAGCAGCATATAAACGTTTTGACTATATTTGCAGAAGTCAACCTCCGAATGGCTTATTTAAAGTTGTCTGCACATTTACAAAATAACATATTTCACCTTTAAAGAAATTATATTCTTCCCCTTTAAAAACAAGTCATAGCAACTCAACAACTTTTAACTGTTGGAGTTAAAGAGCTCTATAGCATTATGGGAGTTAATTTGACACATTTCTGTACAGGAGAGATTCGGGGGAAAGATGAGTCAGTCCTCAGCATGCACATCATGAACAGACCAATCTAATTACTGGCTGATTCTAGCAGCTTGAACAGATTACATTAGCCCTCCACATTTGAGCATGAGCTGAGAGGAGGGTAAGCGTGGGCCGGCCGGCATTGGCCCTGCTATTAGATTAAGCAGCGTTGTGTGGTGGTACGGCACTCTGTCACCATCAGCAAAGAGAAGAGCTACTGGCAACTCTGTCTTCTGAAGGTCATCAGAAACCTTTAAGCCATCACATCTGGGGTCACAAAAGGTCAGAACGATTATTTTGTTCCTCTTGGCACTTTCGGTTATTGACTGGGAGATCAAGAAAGACAGTTATGATTATGGAGGATGTTCCAAGAAACTCCACATGAACTTTAGTGGTTGAATAAGACTCTCGCTGTGGATTTATAAGAAAAGAAAGATGTCTGACGACAGACATACACAGGAAAAATGAGTCTAAATGACACACTACACACACACTGCCAAACACAGCATCACCAGTTCCCTTGTGTCCTAATGGACCAAAGTGTGTGGATGATTTGAGACAAATGGAAAAAAACACTCTCTTGGTGTCCAACACACTCTTCTTATATGACTGAAACTCTTTAAATGCTTGATTGGGAGCTTACATTCACCCATGAGACCTGCTTCTCAGTAAGTGACATGACTATACAGTGGCCATAAAAAGAATTTGGACACTTTTAGACACTTACAGGTATAGTTCACCCAAATATGAAAATTATCTCATCATTTACACACCCTCATGCCATCTCAGATGTGTATGACTTTCTTTCTTCTGCAGAATACAAACAAAGATGTTTTAAATAATATCTCAGCTCTGTAGGTCCATACAATGCAGTAAATGGTGATCAGACCTTCGACTCAACAAAAATAACTTAAAGTCAGCATTAAAGTAATCCAAGCATATTATTCTAAAAAATCTTTGTTTGAGTATATTAGAGAATTTTCATTTTTTTATTTGCTTGAATTGTGAAGTTTTACTTGAAAAGTGTGTATATGCTATATGTCATTTAAATAAATGCCACTTGGTTTAAATATTTTGCTATATAAGACATTTATAAATGTTTACATGTGGCTTATGTGTCCAATAGTTTTGGGGCCACTTTGTATGTATTAAGTCCTGTAACTAGTCACCATCTGAAGTTTTTCACCATTCCTAATCACATTTTTGCCTTCATTAATTCATTTTGGTCATGGAGTTTGCTACTGTAAATTAATTTGTAATTTAAAAGTAAATTTTTTTTTTATTTATTTATTTTTTTTTTACAAATATTTCATGCAATCTCTCAATTAATATGAAAAAAGCTTTATGCATAATAATTATAAAACATCTGCTGTTTAAAATAGTTTTAGACAAGTAAACTTCCCAAAATTATTTCATGTCAACTACCCTCCAACTGTTATTATCCATTAAAGTAGACAAAATAAACTTATTTCAGGTCAGCTTTCATAAAAAACTTTTGGATATTTTTCAACCTGAAAAACAGGTTATTTGTATGAACACAAACATACCTCAAGCTTTTTAAAAGATAAAAAGCAAATATGTTTTCTAGAACTCTTGCAAATACACAGACGAATCCAGGATCCAGCATTTCTAAGCTGCAGGCCAAACTGAGTAGGCTTTTATCCAGCAAAATGGGACCATTAATGTAAATGGAGACCCATCAGTATCTGTAACAAGAACCCAGAACTGCATCTTTCTCTGCTATCTGAGCAATAATGGCGCAAGATACAAATGTAGCATAATGGAAAAAGCCGCTCCGCTCCAGGAGAGATCCATTTGGGATGGTACTATAAAAGATGCACCACTGAGTTCTTATGGGCATAATCATACCATCAACAGAAGCACTTGATAATGCACATGTATGGACACAGATTAAATCTATCTGTGGACTAAAGACCACCGACTCTGTTATTCAACCCAGCTTTCTTAGTTTTTATCCGTGCTTTGCAAACACGCAAAATAAATGCTCCAATGCCTCCGTCTCACTTCTAAATATGCACATGGTAACAAAGAAAACTTCTCAGCCCATGATGTATTAAAGGGGTAATTTAATAAGAAATCAAATTTCCCTTGATATTTTTAACATATAAGAAGTTATTGTACTATATAAAAAAACATACTGTAAATTACAGAACTCAAAACTTAATCCCCTTTGCAATAAAACCATTTATTGAAACCAAGTTGCAAAAATGACACATATTCTATAATAATTCTGTGACTTCCCTTTATCAATAGGGGGCCCATTAGTTCACAGCAACAACATCAACACCTACTTTACACCAGTGCACTCTTGGCCCTGGCCACTGGCACTCCTTTTGAAACACAGAGAGAGAAAGCATGACAGATGCTGTGTGGCCTAACTATTCCTGAACACCAAAGGGGACCTATCTGGAATATTTCGAATAATTTTTGGATATAAACATGCACTAGACAAATGTCTTTGACCATTGTCATATCTCGTGTTGCTTTTAAAAGATGCATTGTCAAGCCTATAATCCCACCCACGTTGAGGTGGCACTAAACTGCAATGGAAATGCAAGCTCAGAAAAGTAATGCGAGTAAAGTTTAGGCTTGTCGAACCGTAACGTGCAGTGGAAAAGTGCCAATAGTGTCCAAACACTTTTTGGGGGGCTACTACAAAAAGCACCCTGTTTGATTTTTTTTATGGGATTGCCAGTGAATATTAAGCTATCATGAATCCTGAAGTCAGGAAATAAGGTTTCATTGATAGTCAAGGCCTCATGTTGTGCTGTAAGTTTCATTGTCATAGTTCAAACTTAGCAGAGTGCCACCAGTTGTGGTCAGAAATATAAATATGTGAAATTGTTGTTATTGACTACATGAACCACGGTCAAAGCACTTCAGATTGACAATAGTCTTAAATGGTTGCATTACCTTTAGATTTTGGAGACAAGCAGTGAAGAAAGGGAGGAGGCCGGCTGAATGCTTACAATTCAATGAAAGTCAAATCTTCAAGAAAATTGAAGCAATATTCTGAACAATGAAATTGCTTTACCTACTGTATTAGGAGAACACATGGATTTTTGCACAATACTAGCAGCCCAGCATGATAGCCATTGTCAACCTACCTTTTTTTTCACACTTATTCTAAATAACGTACGTTTTCCATTAATATTTATTATTACATGTTGTGTTATATTGTATTGTTTTTAAAAATATATATTTTATTTGTTTGTTTTTATTATTACTCTTACTGTATATACAGTATGTATTCCCATTACTTATTTAGCACTGTTCGTTATTAAAACTATTGTCCGCAGCATGTTTGCTACCACTGTGGCTATACAAATGTAATGTTATTTGTCATGCCAATAAAGCATACTGATTTGAAATTGAAACCGAGGTACAAAGAGAAGGAGAGGGAGAGTGTGAGAGAGAGAGTTGACCATGTTTTATTCATTGTTGCACCAAGTGAAATTTGGACTCCAGGTGCACCTATTTTAGTCATCTCTAGACACCTTACTTCCCAGGGCTCTGAGTGTTTCCATTTGTTCAGCTTGAGCAGTTCATTTCATCAGGACTCACACTCGTTTCTTTCCCCCTGCGATTTCAAGATTCGCCTTTCACTGCCTGCAATAAATAGTTTTATACTTGGAACTTGCAATGTTGGTCTTGAGTGTTTTTGGCAGCTATTTGCAGTGTGGTCAGCCTTCATAGTTTTAATTACCCTCTAAAGAAGCCAAATAATTTATCAAAATTTCAGATTGCAATTTAAGAATTTAAACTGTTATTTTAAGCTGTACAGCCTTTTATATGAAGCAAGCTTCTGAAATGTTTTCATTTCAGTAGATTTGCACTTTTCATTATTAAGCCTACAGCAACAAAATCCTTACAGCCTTATAACAAAGAGTAACAAAGGACCAAATAATTGAACACAATTTAAAGTTCTTTTGTCGTAATTAGCAGTGTAATTAGCCTTTTAACATCTATGACAAAGGCCAGATCTTTCTACCCAACAGTTCTTACCAGTATTCCAATTAGCATATGCAATAATACTGAAACAATAAGACAGCATTTTTTTCATAGATCAGTATGAGACTGCTCTGTGACTCATTTAATAAGCACTTTTGTTAATTATGCAAATAGCATAGAAATGCCCAGCAGGAATAATAAATGGATAAATGTTTAGTACCACAAGTTAATGGCTTTTTCATTAAGAGGACCCAACCAATTAGATACACATCAATGTCTTCATATTGGGAAGGTGTACAGACAGCCACAACACCTGCATCTCTCTCAATAACAGATTTCCGTACATCTGATATTTAGAGTTAATTATCTAATAGTGGGTATCAAAGTTCTAGCTTGCGAACAACATGGATCATGTTGCCAAAAGCATTACGCCCATTCAAACTGAGGGAGCATGTGCCCCCTCTGATTTTTTTAGACAAGTAGATTTTGAATGCAACTTTATGTAAACTATATGTAACTTTGATAATTAAAGTGATAGTTCACCCAAAAATGAAAATTCTTTCATCATTTACTCACCCTCATGCTATCCCAGATGTGTATGACTTTCTTTCTTCTGCAGTACACAAATGAAGCACTGGTGGTCCTCACAATGCAAGTGAATGGTGGCCAAAACTTAGAATCTTCAAAAATCACATAAAGGCAAAATAAAAGTAATCCATAAGATTCTAGTGGTTAAATCCATATATTATGAAGCAATATGGCAGATCTGGGTGAGAAACAGATAAAAGTTTAAGTCCTATTTTTTAGGACGAAGAAGGTAAAAGTAGAGTCCCAAACTGCACACTTCTGCACTATTCTACCCCATTTTGTAGTGTAAGTAGTGTGAGTAGTATGTTAACACTGCAAATGAACAGCAAAAATAAGTGTACTTTAAGAACCCGGATGATGCACTTTTTTAACCGTCAAAACCAAGTGTGGAATGTTGTACACTTCGTGTACTCTTTGCACATGGCTTGCAATACTTAGCTGAAGGGGCGGAGTTACATGGCTGCATTGCTGGTCTGGTATAGCAACTACATTACATTTTACATTTACATTTATGCATTTGGCAGATGCTTTTATCCAAAGCGACTTACAGTGCACTTATTACAGGGACAATCCCCCCCGAGCAACCTGGAATTAAGTGCCTTGCTCAAGGACACAATGGTGGTGGCTGTGGGATTCGAACCAGCGACCTTCTGATTAGCAGCCCTGTGCTCTAGCGGCAACACATTACATATGCTTGAAACGTCACTTCCATCAGCTGATAAACGGTGAATGCTTCCGTGTAGTAAAAAAACTAAATTAATTAATTAATAAAAATTAACCAGGGAACCCAGGTCTCCTTACATGTTTACCTAAAACTTTACCACTAGACTTAAGATGTTTAAACATCATTAAAATGTGAATTTCTAAGTTGTACATTGTTTATTTATTTGGTCATTTCACATTGTTAAATTTGATTACTTTAATACTACACCTAGAAGTCAAGGACTGCCACTAGTGCCCCCTCCATTGGTGCTTGTTGCTCAATGATAGCAAGTCAAATTTCTTGGTCCATGCACTCTAATGTGATGTTGATGTTTTTATCAGAAGACGATAAAAATGATTGTAGAGTTGATTCATGAGGTATTCTGCTTGAATCTGGGGATTCGGTCACATGCTGTTTTGCCTGGTGCTGTGATGTCTGTGTGCCCTCTGCTCCTCTGCCCTCACCCATCTGATAATGACTCAAATCACAAACACTCCTACAACATAAACCAAGATACACTCATGTTTTTTCAGTGGGTGAGCACATATGGAATATATATTTATATGATGAGATGAGAAAATGACAGAAGATTTTTATGACAGAGAAGAAAATATAAACCACAAAATAGACAAATATTTCATACAGTGGTGTCCAAAAGTCTGAGATTTGTGAAAATGCTTCTATTATGCATTACCTTTTATATAGTACCATTTTTGTTTTTTGTACAAATAAATCAACAAATCAAATTAGTTTTTCCATTTTGCTTTAATGACAGCATGTAATCGAGTTGGCTTGGAGTCGACAAGTTTTTGCATGCAAGCATGATCTGAGCAGAGGTGGGTAGTAACATGCTACATTTACTCTGTTATATTTAATTGGGTAACTTTTTGTGAAAATTTCACTTTTATGAGTAGGCTATGTTTATTGGTTGGTACTTCACTCAAAATGTAAATTTTGTAATGTAATAAGTGTTAATAAATGTGTAATTTATTACGATTTTTGAATGGGACTCTTACGACAGTGAAACTTCATTCGAGTTGCGTTCAACACTACAGCAGCGAGCGTGCAAAACAAATATTTCTCCACTCCACACAATGCTTCCATTTTACACCAAGACAAGGTTAAAATTGCAGCTCCAACTTAAGAAAACATGGTGAGGTAAGTTTTAGAGATTGTGACAATGTGGGCTTGTCTGTGTCATGGTGATACTCATTCATTTTCAGTGTGAATCTGTAACTGTGGGCTCTTATGACCTCAGTTTCTAAGTTTGCATTTTTATTTCAGTGCTGCAACATATCTGTGCCTACTGTGTAACACCTTGTAAACATTTGCGTTAAGTGCAAATGTTTTGCCCTGCTGATAGTGATTGTGAGCATTTCTGCACGTGCAAAGTTGGCATGTGATCAGCGTTTGACAGATGTGTGTAGCTTTGTCATATGGACAACAAGCTTCCACACACACAGAGATTAGGTACAACAGGCATGCAGTGAAAGTAAATGATGATTAAGGTTAGCATTCTGTCTAACATCTCCTTATAGGAATAATTGAATTATTTACTCACCCTCATGCCATCCCAGATGTGTTTTTTTTTTTTTTATTCTGCTGAATACAAAGATTTTGTAAGAATATCTCAACTGTGTTAGTTTATAGAATGCAAGTGAATTCAAATGACAATGTTAATCTATGTCTTCAGAAGGCATATGATAAGTAAGGGTGAGAAACAGATCAATATTTAAATAATATATTACAAATAAGTCTACATTTTCACATTCTTTTTGTGTTTTTGGTGATTCGATTATTTGTGCATATCGCCACCTACAGGGCAGGTAGGAGAATTAATAGTAAAAAAAAATATATATAATACATTTTTATATATTTATCTGTTTCTCACCAACATCTATCATATTGCTTCTGAAAATCTCTCAAGTCACATGAATTACTTTTATGCTGCCTCTATGTGCTTTTTGGAGCTTCATAGTTCAAATCATTCACTTGTATTGTATGGACCAAAAGAGCTGAGAAAGTCATACACATCTTGGATGGCATGAGGGTGAGAAAACTTTACATTTTTGGGTGAACTATCCCTTTAATTTGATGCATGTAAGAAAGAAGTCATATGTGTTTGGAACAACATGGTAGTGAATGATGACAATTTCCATTATTAACAATAATATTGATAGTATTATTATTATTATTATTATTATTAATCATTGTGTAATGCATGGGCGGCACGGTGGTGCAGCGGTTAGCACTGTTGCCTCACAGCAAGAAGGTCGTGGGTTCAAACCCCGGTTGCCCCGGCCTTTCTGTGTGGAGTTTGCACGTTGTCTGCGTGGGTTCTCTCTGGGTGCTCCGGCTTCCTTCCAAAGACATGCAGGCTAGGTGAATTGGTGTCTCCAAAAAATTGCCGTGAGTGTGTGGCCCTGTGATGGACTGGCAACCTGTCCAGGGTGTCCCCTGCCTTTTGCCCAATGTAAGCTGGGATAGGCTCCAGCCCCCTGTGACCCTGAATACAGGATAAGTGGTTGACGATTGATGGATGTGTAATGCATGTTAAATGTGTATCATGCACTGGAATATAGGAGAGTAAACATCCATTATGTATATGTGAAAGTAACTACTTACTCACTACTTGAGTATTCTCTTTACTGGATACTTTTTTGCTCTTACTTGAATAATTTGTAACATTATTACTTTTAATTCTACTTGAGTAATTGTACTTTTACTTGAGTAAAAAAGTTTTTGACTACTCTTCCCACCTCTGGATCTGGGAATGACCCAAGAGCATCTTGTATGCTTCAATGACAGCAAGGAAATCTGACCTTTTTTAACATGGTCAATGTCATTAATTTTCTAGCATTTGGTCCCCCCAATTTTTTAAATTATTTTTTTTGGACCCAGATGTATTCTGTATGTAGACATAGAAAAAGTAGTCGAAGTTTTAGTGAAAAAGAAAAAGGCCTGGACTGCTTTTACTTCACTGGTACAAAGAGAAGAAAAAAAATTCAAGAGTGATGACATCAGTAGTTTGGTGGTGTGGGTGCTGAAGTGGCAGTGGGGAGGGGTTGAAACAGGGCTCGATTACTCCCAGACGCAGATCTGACCAAAGACCACCTGATTGGAAACAGGAACCCACTGGCATGCAGAATAGGAGCTAATCAGTGAAGTTTAAGGAACCTAAAAGGGAATACATGGCCGCATGTAGGTCAGGGCCAATGAGCTCCTCTGAGTGAGCTGCACTAAGATGTAATATATAAATGTATACAGTGTATACAGTGCATTTTTTGTTTTTTATTTTTTTAAAATGTGCAAAGATTTCAAACAAACTTCATTCACGTTGTCATTATGGGGTATTGTTTGTAGAATTTTGTTGAAAATAATGAATTTAATCAATTTTGGAATAAGGCTGTAACATAACAAAATGTGGAAAAAGTGAAGCGCTGTGAATACTTTCCGGATGCACTGTATGAGATTATGAGTGCTTTAAGCCTGAACATCAGAAGAGAGAGTGACCTAATATTTCGCAATGATAAAATGGTGAGGTCACTGGATGGCTCCTGAATATGAATATGAACAAAATATATGAGTCACTACAGGCTCATTTTCAGTGCAAACGGAAGAAATGCAGCATCCAATAAGCCTTGAGATGAAACGATACAATCTGAGCATCAAGCCAAAGTTTCAAACTTAAGGCAAAAACATGTCTGAGACATTTTGCTTGTAGTTCCTTGCTGGAAAAAAAAAAAAAAAAAAACTTCAACCACGTAAGATGTTTTGGAAGGGTGAGGTGGTCTCCATGCGTGACCAACCCAGCCTAGAAGTCCAGCTGACAACCTTTGGCTAGTTTAAGCTCTTTTTTTCAGTAGGGTTGTGATAAAAAATTTTATGTTTGTATATATATGTAACCACACTTATACTGATTCAGGTCTGTATGTCTGACTAAAACACAGCAGAATTTTACAGATTCTCCAAAGCAGTAGAAGACGCCTTTGGTATCCGCAGAATTGAAGCGTCTTGTTTTTGTGAAGATTCTATATGTTTCTGTTATGGGTAACGGTGTGCGATGTGTTTGTTAGGACATGATTTGTGTTTGTGATGCATGCGTTTAAGACTGGGTTTTTGACGTGTTGTTTCAAATGGTGTGTGTGAGATGTGTGTGTTAAAAGCTGGGTTATGACATTGACCAGGAGTGAGAACTGAGTCCAGGTAGTGCATTTTGACAGAAACCAGAAGATTCAACTGTCAGAAAGGAAAACTGTAGTATGTTTGCAGTACTTTCGCTTGAGAAATGAGCCCACTTTGTATCAGGAACAATTTTTGTTCTTGAATTGGCTATATGATTCTTTGGAGATACACAAAAGCTGATGGTACATTTAGGTATTTCAGATCAGTTGATTGGTTTCTGGGTTCTTGAAAGTATTTGTGGGTCAAAAAAGAGTTCTGAATTATTACTTTTTCACATGAAGTGGTCTTATAAGACATTCCAAGAATATATCTTATAAGCTGTATTGGATCATGTGAACAGCTGTTTTACATTTATAGTTTGCCAATTATTTGTGGTATTACCTTTTATTTCAATATGTTCTATATATGTTTCCTATGGATTTCAATGGATTGTGTTGTTATCACACTGATGATACAATTATTGTTTTTATGTTCCACTTGAATTATATATGTAACTAAATATATGTTTATTAAGAGTATTGCAGTAAGTTTTCATATCGCAGAAACTTATGCTATGTTCACACAGGCAGAAAACATCAGATTATTTTGGACACAGTCACTAAAATCCGTTAAGGTTTTTGTAGTCTGAACAGGAAAAAAACACATTAAATCAGATTTTTACAAGCCTCATCCAAACCACATTCATAGGTGGTTTGGAATTTGATTAAAATCGTATTTTTCTTAATGCGTCACAGTCTGATCGGATTTCTTGTGTTTTTTATTTTCATTATTTGCTGTGCATGATGGTTGTTATATGTCAGATGTTGCGACGAGAAAACATACCGTGCACCAAACGGCATAATTAATGACATCACAGGGCACTTCAAATTTAATACAATAATGATGGCCATGCAGTACAATATTTACAAACAGATTTTTCAATAAAAAAGACTTAAAAAGTGAGTTCAGTCTGTTTTATTATACATTTCATCCCTAAAAAACTCTCACAGTGGAAGGTAAACAGGGCATAGAGATCATCACTTCTGAATGAAACACACCCATATGTCATGTATATGTTACAGGGCACAAAAAGCACTGCAAACCTCTTATAATAATACAGACATTGGCCTAATTTACCCAAAGATATGTGCTGAGATGCAGTAACGCATACCGGATGCAAGAAACCACAATGTGATAAAGTATTGAATATCACATGAATACGGGACACAGGTCCTCTTCTTACCGTCTGACCTTTTTATGATTTAATATGGGATGCAAAGCCTTCAATAGGGGATGTTTCTCTCTCTGCTAAAATACAGGACCCCAAGATAAAATGCATCACGTATGAGACGTCATAATTTCTGCTAAAATACAGGAGGTCCCCGCTAAAACTGGCAGCAACAACACTAGCAGCAACACATATTGCGCCAACTCTCCCATTTTTCAGCCGTTGTCTGTGAAGAATGTTCATATTTGGATACTGCACTCATGAAAAGCATAATCAATGGTAAAACATCCATCGATAAAATCTCACGCATGGTGAAAATATGCAAGTTTTCTGCATTGCCATGACAACTAATGTGGATGTGACAGCAAAAACAACTGTAGTCTGAACAGAAAAAAATATGATCTGGCCATATATAACTAGCAATTTGAACAGTCACTCAAAAAAAAACTGATTTCAATAAAAATCAGATTTTTCCTGCAGTGTGAACAAAACCTTACAATTACACATTTTACTCCACTGACAGTTAGCTTTGGGGTTGGGGTTTGGTTTAGGGTGTAGGTTTAACAACATATGCATTTCTGTTGAATGTATCACATCATTTACATATAAAAATACAACTTGAATTTGCTTTACAGCTCTCTTTTGGCACCACTCAGTAAAACATTTAATCTGAAAACTGGAGCCACATGTTTTTATTTCTTTATAAAAAAATATTTATATTAAAATCAATTAATGTTGATTTTTTCAATATTCTAATGGTTGTGTTAAAAAAAAATCTATGACCATGTGACTCCATCAAGGAACGGAGGTTACGACAGTAACCGAGACGTTCCCCTTCTGTCACACACTCAACGTTGTGTCGATGTAGTTACACTAGGGGTCCCTATAGAAAAACGCCACAACAGCTGAACTGTGATATTCGAACTACCGATGCAGGTGCAAGCAAGCTGCTGCGTGCGTAATAGCAGGTGCATCAAACTGTACATAACCTCCCCCAACATCCCAAAAGACGTCATGTAGTTCCCCACATCCCTTAGGGGGGGAAGTGACGTAACTAACATGGGTTAGTTAGAGGCATATATAAAATGCCAAGGCAGCTTACACTCTCATCACAAATCGCCCACCATCTCCTCCTCTGGAATCAGTAACGGCTAAGTTTGCTGCGGGCCACTCACATCCTGGGCAGCCTTAACGCTACAGCAGGCGTGCTGTCGCAGCAGGTGATGCTCAGCAGAGAGTGGAGACTCCACCCCCAGGTGGTCCAGCTGATTTGAAGTGGATTCGGCAAAGCACAGGTAGACCTGTTCGCTTCTGAGAATCCTCCCACTGCCCACTCTGGTATGCAATGACGGAAAGCCCCCTAGCACAGACGTGCTGTCACACAGCTGGCCCCGGGGGATGCGCAAATACGCATTTAACCCAGTGAGCCTCCCCCCAGTGAGTCAATGTGTTGTCGGACCAGACCACACATTCTTGCCGCAGTCCAATTGCAATAGCCTCTGACGTAACTCTTGCTATGACCCAAGGCTGCTGCGCTGAGGTGGACATCGCCTGCCGAGTGCTCACGCTGTGATCTTCGTCGTCCGGAGGGTGAGGTCGGTTGCCAAGCACAGCTCCTGCAGCACATCGGGATCAGGCCTACCCACATGCAGTCTTTCAGTGCCTTGGTCCGGAGTACTTGCAGGAGGGACATGGCATGCAGGGTGTCGGCCTCAGAATGGGCAGGTAGGTGGCAGCCCAGTCGAGTCCTCAGCGTCCGACATTGCCAGTGCACTCTCTAATGCAGCGATCGAGAACTCATCCTGCTCGCAAGCCTTGAAAGAGACCCTAGTTTCACTACATTGACACAATGTCAAGTGAGTGACAGAAGGGGAATCTTGGTTTATGTTAATCTCTACACATACTACTACAGTTTAATATATAATATTTGGTCATGTAAATTCATTAAGAAATAACATGAACAATGAACATTATGTATAAATTAACATTAACTAAGTTGAACAAATGCTTTAGAACATATTCATTGTTATGTCTTTAAACCTAATTGGGAATGTTACATATTCATGCGTTAACTTATACAATCTTGGCATAAAGTGTACTGTTAAATCATTATTCCCAATATAAGCTGTATTTTTAAAATTTGGTTTGTTGGGTGGCCTTGATTAGTGTGAGACTCCCAGCCTGAAATGATGTACCAGTGTGGCCCTGTCACAGACCTGTTTTTCACCTACAGTTGTCGAATTCACAGTGAAATCAGTCTGAATAAAATATATTTGTGGAGCTTTCTTTGATGTTCTCTTGTGACATCAGGTGGCAAAACCATCTGTGGTTCTTTCTTGGAGTGTGTGAAAAGTGGAGTGTTTTGGGAAGATGTCTGTAATTCTCTAAGATAAACTGTAAGAAGTCTTTTACTGCAGCCTTACAGGGGCAATTTAACTAACATCATTTTTAACTATTAAAAACCTAGTAAAATTAAAATTGGACTTTAGTAACTTGAAGTACATGTCTGTTAATTGTGTGGCCATCTATATGTTAGCCTTAGTTGAAAAATATATATAGATATATAATATTGGAAAATTGTTGCAGTGCATTTCTAAATTCTGAGATTGTACACTGACAAATCACAGCAATGTGTCTAGTAGAAATGGAGCAGAAATGGACCAGTTTTACGCAAATAGAGCCTTGAATAAATTTGAATGTGCCACAGAACTTTCACTACAAAGACATCTGATTCATTGAATGAGAATGTGGAGATTCACCCAATAACCTTATTGGCTACGTCACTTTGTGTCTCAAGTGCATATATAAAACAATCTTTGTGACAGAGATGGCTGGCTTTAGGAATCAGACACATTTATCAAGGCTAAGAAGACAGCAGCTCTGTAGCAGATGGGAGCAGGCAGTTAGGGGCGGGTTGCTATCGGCCTCAGTGGTGACTGCTGTTAACAATGTTGTCACCTTCTGGAAGATGAATAGGAGGAAGTGATTGAGGGATGAGAAGGGAAGAGACTGGGAGCGCATGAGCCCCAATGGAGTTGCTGACAGTGCATAATCCACTCATCACCAGGTTTTGCAATCACCCTTCATCGCATCATACACATTCACACAGCAGTAGAATACGGTTGTCAGTCTTGTTTTAGAGTCCTAAAAATGGTTATGTTTATACACAGTGTGGTTATAAATGAGAATGACAGCTGCAATCATTAACCAAAAGGACTCCCTTTTCTGATAATGCACAGAGATGGATATATAAACTGTGTGTCATTTAAGGTCACCCTCTTTGATATTCAATCTTTTGACTGTTCTACGGTAATAGGCAATAATCACGGCAATCACGTGAATAGAAAAGAGGCTTAACTTCCGATTCTCTTTCATATAGACATGTATGCAGGGCCGTAACCAACACAGACATTGAGGGAGACATGCCCCCCCGACCCCCAATATTCATTATGGGGGTCTACTGAAATGGGTTTTTTTTCTATTGTTGATTATTAAATTATAACATACTCTCCTGTAAGCTGCTGTATGAACAAGACAATTCGAGAGTCCATTTAAATGTACTTTTTTGTAAATCCTGACTTTGTGAACATAGCCAATGTTACTCCTGCCAAACAATCAGCACCTCTTTTTTCTTCTGATTTACTTCTTCCTTTACCAACACATGACTTTCAGAATGAAACATAACACAAGGAACTTCAAGAAAGATGCTGAACATTCCAACCAGAGACCCATAAATGAAGACCGCCGTAAAGGACAAAAGGTGCTCAAAGAAAGCTGTCTATCACATGCTGATTTTCAGAGAAATTCAAAAGCAAGTTTGAGGTAACTTGAGGAGCCGTCATGCATTAATTGGACTGTACTCAATTCTGTTTTGGGAGGAAACGGCCAATCAAAGTGTTGAAAAGGTTCTTCAGGATTTGAGTGTGATGGGAATGTCAGTGGATCTCCAGCGCTTCAAGAAGGAAATGGGATGATGAGTGGAAAACCACTGTCGTTTCTGCCCACTGTACACCTCACAAGTGCAACCAATTAGAGTAATTGAAAACAGGAGACATGTCCAATTAATAGTTTGTTCAGAGAAAGCAAAAATGGTGTAGAGTGGTTTGAGGCAGGGCGAAAGCAGGAAGAAAATGGGCAATTATTTACGTCTCACATGTCAACGCCATTATCTCTCCATTCACTCTCAACAGGGATTCCTGTAAATAAACAATGGAATGGGCAAAAAGCACTGGTGGCGTGTAAGAGATGGTGGAGGGCAGAACAGGACCACTGGAGGAAAATGGTACTCATGACGGGAGGCATTGAACCATAACTTTGCATAATACCCCTTTAGACAAAAGTGCCAAACTGACAGGGGCATCTGAACTGTGGACATGCCTAACTAGCCAATGGAGCCATTAGAAAGGCCTGGTGTGGAGTTTTTTCTTCACACGTCAAATCATGCGTGCTCACTCATCTTTTCTTCACCAGACAACACATCAAAACAATTTCAATTCCATCTCTTCTATTCTCTCAAAGCCACACACAGCAATTTATATTGATCACTCTGGCATCCAGCTTGCGAGTATGATCATTTGATGGTGTGGCAAGATTTGGGCAGCCCTTACCACTTCCAGAATATGGCAGGAGATGTGCCATAAATAGTTTGCACGGTGGAGGGGGAAGAGAATTTCGGTTAAATTTGGCCATTTTTACGTGTGTTTTTGTATGTATTATGGGGAAGTAGGAAATTAACATATAAAGTATTCACTCAATATGTATTTTTTGCTTTTGTGCACTCAGACAGAGCATTCTACTGACCTTTAAACACCTTGCAAACTCAGTAAAAAAATTGCCCGAATATTCCGGTTAAATACAAGTTTAGCTAAATCAGCAGCATTTGTGGAATAATGCTGATTACCTGTCCCTCCTGTCTGGGGCCATAATGGGGCCAATCTGTAAATGTTAAAATACTGACCATTTCAAAAACATGAATTTTAACAGAAGAATTAATGTGTGCTTTTATAAAATAAGTTTCAAATTTCTGCTTTTAAACCCTCTGTGGCAGCGGAGGCGTGGTCAAGCACCCGTCCGGGGCAGAAAACGGTAAGGGTGTTTGCACCTGAGCTAAATTATGTCTAACACCTATCTCTAATTTCAGTGAGTATGGGGAGTGCGGCATAAAAGAGCGACAGTACCTCCAGTCAAGAGAGAGAGCCCGACAGAGAGACCAACCTGAGAGAAGCTACCTATATTACGTCACTGTACAACTGTAAAATGCTGTACTGTGGAGGTGCTTAAATTAAAAAGCCTTACCCTGTGTTCTCTTTACCCTCGAGACCTGAAGCTTATCACACTGGTGTCGAAACCCAGGAACAGAATTTTTTTTTTACATTGTCCCTAGTGATGGAAGGCAGTCGCCCCAGAGAGTCCTCGCAGTTGACGGAGGTCCTCCAGTCCCTCGCAGCGATGCACCAGAACCATCAACACACCCTGCTCGAGCTCCGGCAGGACCAAGATTGTCAGTTTTTTGAGATCCTGCGGGCTCAAGCAGAGGACCGGCATGCGATCCGGAGTCTCCTCAGCCAGGAGGTTGATCCAGCCACAGCCGTGACCCCGGACCCCTGCGCCTCCTTGCCCCCGCCTGCCTTACAGAAGATGGGGGCGGCGGATGATCCAGAAGCCTTCCTTGACCTATTCGAGCGGACTGCTGAGATTTGGGGCTGGACGCACAACCAATGGGCAGCTCGCATTTTCCCTCTTTTTTCCGGGGAAGCCCAGCGGCTCAACCTGAAGTTTCGGAGAACCGCCAGCTCTTCCGGAGCATGAAGCTAGAGAAATTTGACCGCCCGTTTGCCTTTGCCCAACGACTCCGCGACGCATGTCGAAGGTGGCTGCTAGAGGGGGACCGTGACGCCGAGGGAATAATCGACCAGGTGGTACTGGAAAAGTTCGTGCAATGGCTGCCATGAAGAACGGTGGAGTGGGTTCAGTGCCACCGCCCGGCGTTGCTGGAGGCTGCTGTTCGGGTTGTTGAGGACCACATGGCAGCGATCCCGAGAGCGGACAAGCTCTCTCTCTCTCTCTCTCTCTCTTTCTCTCTCTTCCCCTGTGTTTTCCCCTCCCTCTTTGCCCTCTAGCTCTGTTCTCTCTCCAGCGCCCGTTCCTGCCCCACGCAGGTGAGAAGATTACCCGAGGCCAGCTTCCCGGCCTTGGGAGACGACACATTCCCCTTTCCCGACCTTCAGCCACCCTCCCCCTCAGGTGGGGGCGCCTGCCGACGCAGGTACGGGCGTGGCACCTGGGCCAGCTTGTTGGAGTTGTGGGGACCCGGACCACTTCCGGGATCAGTGTCCGCTGATGGAGGTGGCGATGGTGGTGCGGGTCTCCGATTTCCCGCAGGCTGCCTCCGATCGGGCCGGAGCGAATCCAGGGGGGTACTCACCAAGCTTTGTTGGATACCGGTTGTAACCAAACCACCATCCACCAACGCTTGGTTCAACCTGAGGCTTTGGGTACAGCTAAACTGGTGAGGGTGAGGTGTGTGCATGGGGATATTCACAAGTATCCGATGGTGACCTTACTGATCAAATTCCAGGGGAAAAAACCATAGAGTGGAGGCAGCGGTTAGTTCCCACCTCACCCATCTGCAGATTTTGGGGACTGATTGGCCGGGATTTAGAAATGTATTGGGGGAAATTTGTGCGGATGGGTCCTGCATTAAAATAGGGAGATGTGCGATGTGCGATGCTCTGGCAGGGGAGGCGGAGCCAGGGCCGTCCTCGGCCGCTCCAAATCGGAATGACGAGGGAAGGGGCGAGGCTTCCGCCCCTCCTCTTCTCAGGGAGTTCCCTGTGGGGGATTTCCCTTTGGAGCAATCGCGGGACGAATCACTCAAGCACGCCTTTGATCAGGTGCTCTCGCATACCCTTATTTCTCTATTATAAATGACCGGTTGTATAGAGTGACGCAGGACACTCAAACAAAAGAAAATGTATCGCAGTTATTGATTCCACGGAGACGCCGGGAAATGGTATTCCAGGCAGCTCATTATAAACCCATGGCGGGTCACCTAGGAGAAAGGAAAACACTGCTCCATCTAATAGCCATTTTTATTGGCCTGGCATTGGTGGCGACGTACGCAGGTGGTGTGCAGCGTGCCGCGAATGTCAGCTGGTAAACCTGCCGGCCACCCCAAAAGCGCCTTTGCGCCCCCTTCCACTGATCGAGGTTCCCTTCGAAAGAATTGGGATCCCCTTCACTCTATGCTCGGATCACGCCCAACTCCAATGGCTCCAAAGCATGAAGGATACTAATGCCCGGATCACCCGTTGGTATCTGGCCCTCCAGCCCTTTAAGTTCAAGGCGGTCCACAGACCGGGGGTGCAGATGGTTGTCGCTGACTTCCTCTCCAGAAATGGGGGGGAGTGGTAGGCAGGCCGGATGGTGCCCTGGCCTGAGTTGGGCAGTGGGGGCGTGGTGAAATTATGTATAACACCTGTCTCTAATTTCAGTCAGTATTGGGAGTGCGGCATAAAAGAGCGACAGTACCTCCAGTCGAGAGAGAGAGTCCGACAGAGAGACCAACCTGAGAGAAGCTACCTATATTACGTAATTGTACAACTGTAAAAAACTGTACTGTGGAGGTGCTTAAATTAAAAAGCCTTACCTTGAGTTGTGAATCCCTGTGTTCTCTTTACCCTCGAGACCTGAAGCTTATCACATCCTCTAAAAACTGTCCCCATTCTCTTCCATTGTAAGTGTCTCACTGTAACCTCAATTTCTGTTTTTTTTGTTATTATATATATATATATATATATATATATATATATATATATATATATATAAATTTTCCAGGTAATCAATATTATGCCACAAATGCTGTCAAATGGGCTTAACTTACATTGAACCCAGAATATTTCACATATAAACAAATATAAACATGTGACCAGTTAGCAAATATTTATCCAATATATCTATCTTCTATCTATAATGCATGTGTTAGCAAGCATATCACAAAACGAACAACTGTAAACAAGGAATCTAGGCCCTGCTTTAATAGTTAGAAGCTATGAACCACAGCAAACATATATGCACATGGACCATTTAATTAGGACATTGGAATTTCACAGAGCAAAATAGTAAATATATCTGTTTACAACTTATAAACACTGTGATTTTTTCTCTGGGCTTTTACTTGATATACATTTGGTATGTGAGTGAAACAATATATGTTGAATTTTATTCCAGACCTTTCCGATCTGTATGATGTTTTGACAGTATGGTGTAGAGTATGGTGAACAGTAAATAATCATATTTCATATGTTATGAAAATGGAACACTTCTAATTTGTCAGCAAATAAAAAAGCTCTTATTAAGATTTGGTCATATTGCCTATATGTATTGTAAACTACACTGATTTTGTGTTGGTCAAGTGAATATTTATTACTTTATTTGATTATTCTTTTCAGCAGAGTATATCCAAATACTTTGCTTGTTATTTAAGTGACACAAGAACAAGCATATATGCCTGATTTAATTTCTCTCTGCATGAAAGGCAAAATGTTTAATCATATGTATCTATTTCTCAACATTTTTGCATACACTGATTAACTCATTTTTAATGCTACAATAATTTAATAAATACATTTTGAATTAAATGGTAAATGGTCTGCACTTATATAGGGCCTTTTTAACCTTAACGGTATTCAAAGCACTTTACACTGTGACACATTCACCCATTCATACACACATTCATACACCAATGATGGCAGAGCTGCCATGCAAGTCGCTAGCCTGCCATTGAGAGCAACTTGGGGTTCTGTGTCTTGCCCAAGGACACTTCGGCATGTGGAGTCATGTGGGCCGGGATTCAAACCACCAATCCTGCGATTAGTGGCCGATCCACTCTATTTTCCAAACACAATAACACTAGTTGTTCAATTCAGTTCTGTACGCACCACGCAGATTTAAACAAATATAAAAATAATCCTGAATTTTTGGAAAGTGAAATTCAGTTGTATGAAACAAAATGTGTACAGAATGGTATTAAAGGAATAATTGACCCAAATATTAACATACTTTCTTCATTTACTCTTTAGGTACTCACAATACAATTGAACGGGTACCAATATTTTGAAGCTCCAAAATGCACAAAAAAAGCAGAACTGAAGTAATGCATCAGACTTTAGTGGTTAAATCTATCCACAGATTTGATAGGTCTGGGTGAGAAATCAATAATGAAATCTTTTTTCACTATAATTTCTTCTCCTGCCAGTAGGTGGCAATCTGCATGAAGAACGCAAATGCCAAAAACAAAAGAAAAATAATGTGAAAGTGTAAGTAAAAGTGGAGATTGATAGTAAAAAAAGGACTTAAATAGCATATTAATCTGTTTCTCACACACACATATCATATCGCTTCTGAATATATGGATTTAACCACTTAATTACTTAAGGATTGGTTTACTTTTATGTTGACTTTATGCCCTTATGGAGCTTTGAAATTTTGGTACACATTGACTTGCATTGTATGGACCTACAGAGAGGAAATGAAATGTAAAGGTGAATAGGGTGAGTTAATGGTGAGAAATTTTTCATTTTTGGGTGAACTTTCCATTTAAGTACTCCATATTTTCCTGCAACGTTGACAAAATTTTGACATCAAATTGTGTTCCTCAACATCTAAAGCCAGCATTTTTATGTTATGTTGCGCTGGTTGAGTGTACCCCATGTTTGAAAGATTATCTGGATAGTTTGTTTTACTAGTTCTCTAGCTAGTGTTTTTTTTTTTCAAACACAAATATGTACTAAACATTTTCTGTCAGAGCTTCTGTCAGACTACAGAGAGCAGAGAGTCAGTATGTGGCAAAATTGTTGCCCATGATTGCCCTTAGTTTGACCTTGGCACTATAGAGGTGGCAATTGCTCAACACCTAATTGTGTGACAAATGTTATAAAGATCTGGACTGAGATGAGATTTTGAGCGATCAGTTTGTTCTTATCTTCAGCAGCTAATGATATTCTGAAGATCATCATCATTTCCTCTGCAAAGCCTTAGTCTTCCCGAGAGGCTGCGTTAAATGAACCTCGCTCAGGCCAAATCAGCTTAACTTCCTCTCAGCATGATAACGATACCGCCTCTTGCCCCCGGGATGATTCTCACTGTGGGTGAGTGATGACAAGGGCCCCCTTTTCCATCACCCTCTGCATCAGTCCCAATCTTCCAGATAAACGAGGGTAACTAGAATGACAGAGTTGCATATCTTCATAGAAATAACAGTAGACGAGGAAGCCATTTTGACAAGTGAGCACCTCTATCTTTCTTTCTCACCCTCCCTGCCTCCTTTTCTTTATTTCTGTCTATCAAACTCTCTCTCTCTCTCTCTCTCTCTATCCCTCTCTCTTTGATTGATAGGATGTGAGCTGTGGTATACAACACTTGTTCGAAGATGTCAGGACCAGCAACATGGTGGAGACGTGGTTAGACAGCATCAGCGTGAAGATGGACTGATGGGGAATGAGACCAGGAAGATGGATGGATGGGAAAGGAGAGCAGGAAGACGGATAGATGGAAAAGGAGGGAAGAAAGATGGATAGATGTCTCAGCTGTCAAACATGTTGCCAGTGATGTGTGAGGGGCATCAGTCATAAGTGGAGTCCAAGTACAATCAATCATAGCAGAGCATGAAGTGTCCATTCAAGCTCCAAATATTTCAAAACTACTTATTTTTTTCAATAGAGTTTCGAGTTGGAGCCATGGTGAGGCCATTAGCGCCTGTGCTCTTGACACTTACGCAGGGGTTTGAAACCTTTTTTTGGTCCACAACCCATGTTTTTTGTTCAACAATACTTTATGATCTCTCAGGTAGCAAATATGAAAAACAACACTTTTTACTGTTTTACAATTGAGTCGATTTCATTATTATTTACTGTTTTTATTTGTTTTGTCATCAGAGCTGTGTTTTTAAGATGATGTGTCAGGTTAGAAATAGATCCCATGATCCCTTGGTTCTGCTCCATTTATATAAATCACAGCAAATATGTTTTTTGTTCAACAATACTTTATGGTCTCTCAGGTAGCAAATATGAAACACAACACTTTTTACTGTTTTACAATTGAGTCGATTTCATTATTATTTACTGTTTTTATTTGTTTTGTCATCAGAACTGTGTTTTTAAGATGATGTGTCAGGTTAGAAGTAGATCCCATGATCCCTTGGTTTTGCTCCATTTATATAAATCTCCCACAACCCAAACTTTTGTGAATGTAATCTCTAACAAATTATTTGAAAAAATCCCTATTATCACAAATTACTGTGAAAGCAATGGAAAAGTCACAGAGGTTCATTGGTTGAAAAGTGTGGGAACCCTGTTTTTATTGTTTAAATATTATTAATTCAGTTGATGCTAAGTTAACTGGTTCGACTCTCTATACTACGAAAAACATGATGCTCATAGGAGTAATGCAATTTGAATCCAGCTCTTGTCAATTGCCGATTCTGTTCTATGCATCGTTTACTGTACTGTCTCTACAATCCAGTATCTATTATTCATACAAAAAAATGCTTTATCACAAACAAGCTGGATGCCTTTATGAACTCAATATCAAAGAATATGAGAGAGACAAAAAAAATTGTATTCTATAAACTTGCAGTGACCTAAACACATTTTTCATGTGAGCTCACTAGATAGGCACAGCTGTTCCAGACCTGTGTGAGTTTCACCGTTCACCCTTCATCTTCATTCTCCATGGGCTGGTCCTGCTTTGCTGTGGGTCGTGAGGGGAGTACAGGACTTATCCAGGCCTGGAGGAAAGACTGACAGTGCAGCTAAGGAGAAATTTCAATAGGCTTCCAGCAGGGGCATTGTATCCCCACTGAGAATGTTGATGGCTATGAAGCGCTGCAAGGACAGGGATGTGTATCGATGATATCCTCCGAAAACATACGGAGAGCCAACAGGAGAAGAGAATCTGATAAACACCCTGTCTGTGTACAAATCAATTAGAGGAGAGCACCCAAATGCTAGCTCCGGGGAGCGTTCAAATACACACATACTAGCACACACCACAAAACCATTACAAGAAAAAATAGGCACATCTCTATTGCTTTATTACATTTTCAACACACAGGCGGCAACAGTAGGCATAGCACATGGCCTCCACTGGCTTATATGAATAACTTAGAGACCACCGACGGCTGCTCCTGATAGCTGGAAAACTCATGATGGCTTCTGAGTCCAGGGCAGAGAGTGATCACTGCATGCATCTTTGAACTGTTGTCTAACTACTGGTAGCAGCATAGAGCTCTGCTGCGGGGCAACGGCAAGCAGGGCAGAATTGCCTCAGTCTGGTGCCACCAGAGGAAGATGGAGATGTGCAGTTAAGAGCCTCGTTTACGCAGGATGCAGATGATCCACCTGCCTCCCATTATGAATGTGTGTGTGTATGTGTGAGAGAGAGAGAGAAAGAATGTGATGTCTGAGAGAGGAGGAAAAGAAGAGGATTTTCACTTTGAGCAGTGTAATGTGTTGTTACAATAAAATGTCACTGTGGCAGGGCTCTACTATGGTGCATCCATCCTCCTTCCCGTGTCTGTAACAAGGTAAAAGGGAAAGGAGGAGGCGAGAACTGGCTTGACAATGTAAATAATATTTAACAATGAACTTAACCAAAAAGACAAACACACACAGGTGTCGGACAGCTAAACTTAACTCTCTCTTTGTCTCACTACCATCTCCGGTCGGCCTTTATCACTCGCAGCGGCTTGATTAGCCTGATTAGGGGGCGGGTGTGCAGAATCACGACCCGGCCCCACCCTCTGCCCTGCCACAGTCACATTTTATTGTGATCATCAATAGGTCGAGGTTTGGCTGGTTAGCATGGTCTAGATTGTCGGTGCTGTTAGATGTCATAACGATACCATCTGGGCCATCTTTCTCCATTTACAGCTATTCAAAAGTAACCGTGTATTCAGAATGTTTTTATATAATGATATAAATGGCATATAAATTCTGTAATACAACAGTTAGTTCCGGTCCTCGAGTCTGATTGGACGAGAGGCATTCCAAATTGCTGATAAAGAATTCATATCAGCCCTAGGACACTTCACTGTTTGTGGCGTTTCAAACTAAAGTGTAAGAGCAGTTCAAATATGCTGCAGCTAGATGTGGGTATTTTAATTCATCTCTGTGACAATACAGATTAGACCAGCAGGTGCCAACAAAATACCATCTTTTATTTGTTTTGAGAGTCTTCATTGTCAGTCATTGAGCGAGTTTTATTGACATCATCATCTTGTCTCTCACTTCATGATCGCTCGGATTACTGCTACACAAAAGGTAAGTTAATCTAACAGCTTCAGGATTACTGCCGATCACAGCTAAGAGACACAACAGTACTAACTTATAATATCTCGAAAGTACACACAACTCTGTTACTCTGATAACTTGTTAGAAACAGCCCAAGCTGTCATTACTAGTTCTAAAGTGACGCGTTTGAATTAGTAACAGAGGTTTGGGTGCATTTGAACTAGCAACGTCAGATCCTGATCCGTGCCGTAAGAAAGTAGAAGAAGCACAAGAAGCCAGACAGGGAGAAAAATACATTGATTGAGAGCCCAATGTTCATTAGGATACCTAATACAGATTCAATGCAAAAAAGCACCGTGCAGCTCCCATAGACTCCCAATTAATTTAATTACTTTTAGGAACATTCATAGGGTGATACATATATTTTTTTAATAATATTATTTATGCATATTACATTTTAAACATGAATTATGTCCATATGTATGTTTATTTGTTTCTGGGACTGCTGAAGGGCCCTACAATAAGTCATTGTAAGGGAAAAAGGGTGCTGAGTGCATGACTTGTCAACTTGCATGACACAACAACAATGCACAAGGAAATGTCGATATTATTTAGAATTTGTTGAGCAGAAAGGTGTTTTAACAAGTTAACTTAAAGTATATTATTAAAGTATAGTAACCTGCTAACTTTTCCAATTAAGTAATCAATGAAGACTTCTATTTTGAGTAACTGACCCAACACTGTTGATAAACAGAAAAGTAGAGACAACTAGGGCTTCTGCTCACTGCTGACTGATAATGAGTAACTGAGCACTATTTACCTGAGTCAATTCACTCTCTCTCTCTCTCTCTCTCTCTCTCTCTCTCTCTCTCTCTCTCTCTTTCTTTCTCTCTCTTTCTGTCATTAAGAGCCTGCTTGGGGACCTGCCTCTGGACATCTAATTACACACACAGGATTGTGGTGTCACTCGTAAACTCTGCTGTCAGTGGACACAGATGGGGTTTGATACCTTTAATTAGTACGTTCTGCTCCTAACACAGCGCTCGGGTGCTAATCAGAGACAACAGCGTGCAGTACATCAACATATGACCCCACTGCGGTCACACTGTGCCCCCGTCGGGCCTCATATGGCAGAGGAGACACAGGGGAATAATCTATTAAATACTCGACAGGAAATCGAAAGAGATGAGAGGAGAGATGATTGCTTGAACTGTGACCAGAAGAGCATGAAGGAAAAATGAAGGCCCACAGCTCATCTCTATCTCTATCTCTCTCTCTCTCTCTAACTCAATGAGTAGGAATACATCCGAGATGTTAAAAACCAGTGGGAGATGAGTTAAATGTTGAAATTTGTGAGAACTGTGAGTTTGAGTCACTCATGAGTGTTCATAATGTGCAAAAGTGTGTGTGAATGTATTAGGGGTTGGGTGGGGGGGGGGGGGGGGGTGAAGAAAATAAAGCATTTTGAATTTGTGTGTGTGTGTGTGTGTTATGGCGATCTGAGCAATTTTCCGTTCACATGGGTGTTGCAAAACAAAGGATTTGATGTGTGAATCCATAACTTGTCTTGTAAAGGTTTACTTTTTCTTTGCCTTGTTACATTATAAGAGAAATCAAACTCAAAACCTTCTTTATTCACGTTCCAAAAACATGAATTCCAACCTTTTTTTCCACAGTCAAAACACTGTCTAGCACTTTTCTCTCAATCTGCACGATTAGTGCATATTACCCCCTACAGCACTACTAAAAGAGTATATATATCATAAAAGCGTATATTTTCCTCTATTAGAGCAACACATTGATGTGAACATCTTTTTAAAGGCACGTCTTTTTAAAGGTGCCTTTCCATCTTTGTGTGATTCCTGGATGCGGTTGTTATCTCTCCACCTCCGACGCCACAGGCGCTGTCTCACGTGTCTGGGCAACAAACACGCTGAGAAAGCATTTCATGAATGTTAGTGTTCTCATTGCGAGGACATGACCATGGCAACATTGCGATTGCGGCCACCTTTGTGTCAACCCGCCCAGTCTGAGGCCGACGCAGAGCTGACCACTATGCTTGCCCTTGCAACCGCGAGTGTCGGGTAGGACTGGAAACTTCCACCCTCCCCTGAGCCCTCGCAGCTAGATGATTGGTTCCTGGGTTCAAGGTGCTGCTCACGGCCAACCCCCCCACCCCCAGCAGTTCTCGGTGGTGAAGAAGCAGACGTTGGCTATATATCACATCTTGACATAGCGCGGCTCAAGATCCCGTACCCCATCAGCTTGTCGAGGGCATCCCCCTGCAGTGGTGAAATCCCAGGCCACTCAGTCACAGCCCGTGGCTAGTACTCGTCCCCATCTTAGTGCCCCCCACATGAAGCAGACCCCCCCCCCCCCCCCCACCACCACCACCTCATGGCCTGGCACAAGGACCCGGAAGACTCCAAAGACGGATGACCCAGGGAGAAAAATGTCCGCTACGGAGCTGGTACCCAGACCACTCCCCCTGCAGCGGTGAAATCCCAGGCCACTCAGCCACAGCCCGTGGCTAGTACTCATCCCAATCTTAGTGCCCCCCACTTGAAGCGGCCCCCCCCACCTCACGGCCTGGCACAAGGACCCGGAAGGCTCCTAAGATCGGATTACCCAGGGAGAAAAATGTCAGCTACGGAGCTGGTACCTAGACCACTCCATCCTCCAGCGGAGGGCCAGAAGGTAAATCCTTTTTTCCTTTTGTGTTATGTTTTCCGCACCCCGAAAGGTGGTTTCCTCACTCCTTGGGTAATCGGTGTTCACTGCCACCTTTGTCATGGCTGCCAGACACCGAGCACTCACAGCCAGGGCCCCGCGAATGCAGCCCCCCACCTGCACGCAACAGACCGTGCCACAGCTATGGCCAGTCAGTTGTGATAAGTCTCGGGGACAGCCCAAGAGGCCCTCCTCTTCAGTTACTAACCTGCCCTATGCCGGGTACACAGAGCAAGATAAGTGCTTTGAGGTCCTCCTCCTTGGGTCGAAGCAACGCTCCTCAGCGCAGCCGCCTCGGGCCGAAGCAATACATTGCCGCCTCGGGCCGAAGCAATACTCCAGACAGTGGAAAGGGAATGCTGTCTCCAAGGAGAGGTTTACCCACTGGATTTTGGACACCATTGCATTGGCCTACCAGACCAAGGCCGTGCCCGCCCCCTTGCAGGTTCGATCATACTCTGCAAGGAGTGTGGCATCTTCGGGGCACTCTCCAATGGCACCTCTCTAGAAAACATCTGCAGAGCAGTGGGCTGGGCAACACCCAACACCTTTCTTCCCGTGTTCTTTCAGGTACTGTAGAAGTCCACATAGACGCAATTGTCCTAGTTAACTGGCTGATGAAGGCTTTTGTTGGCAATTGATTGTCTCTGTATTCCATTTCAAGAGTGTAGTCCATCAATAGACAGAGGTGATGCAGGCAGAGATCAGTGAGGTGCATCGCAGTTCAACCTGGCTGGTAATTTCGGTGAGGTTCGGTGTGGTCCATACAAAGTCCAAGGTTCAGATAATGGCATATGAAGTATCCCGTGTCTTATGGTTGGAGTTGGCATCAGTTCATCCTCTGAAGTCCATCATAATAGATTGAAGTGATGTTTGGCTGGCACCATCTGTATTTAGTCATCATCACACAGCGACACGTAGCAGTGGAGTCCAACACAAATCCAGCCGGTTCTGGTGACCTCAGGATAGGAGTCCCGAGGTTGAGATAGGGAAACAAATAAAATAATATAAGCATTGATGCCATTAAATTTATTGCAGATTTATAGATCATGATCAATGTTTCTGGCTTCCATTTGCGGCTGGAGAGCTTATGTGTCGTATTGCCACATGTTGACCTCCCCTTTTGGGCAGGATGGGGTATTTTCCCTCTGAAAGAATATAGATAGAAAAGAACACCTTCGCTGATGCATATAATAGCGTTAGATGGCCCCAGCCAAATGTAATATTCAGTGGAGAGAAAACATAGAGAGAAAAGGCCACGTCCGCGATGTAACTAGCTCCCATGCTAGTTAAGTTGCTTCCCCCCTTCAGGGATGTGGGGAAATACATTACGTCTTTTGGGGTTATTTGCCATCTGACGCACCTGCTATTACGCACGCAGCAGCTTGCTTGCACCTGCATTGGCAGTTCACGTAACACAGTTCAGCTGTTGTGGCGTTTTTCTATAGGGACCCCTACTGTCACTACATTGACACAAAGTCGAGTGAATGACAGAAGTGGAACATCTCTGTCAGTTGCTGTCATGACCTCCTTTCCCTGATGGAGGGAACGAGACGTTGTATCCCTCTTGCCACAACGCTGTACTAGCCACTGAAATGGCCGGGACCTTGTCTCGGCTCCTCAGCACAAAACCTAAATGAGAGCGGGCAGTCCGTCTCCTTTTATACCCATACATCCAGGGGAGTGGCAAGCAAATTCCACTCGCCAATTCCCATTGGCCTTTTCTCAAAGATTGAGGTGTTTCGAGGCTCTCAAGAGTGACCCCTAGTGTCACTACATCGACACAATATCTCATTCCCTCCATCACGTAACGGAGGTTACAACAGTAACCGAGACGTTAACATGATTTGAACACGTGTCTGCAAACATTTGTTAAACAAGATTAAATATAATTTAATGTAGGGACTTTGACTTATTGATTGATATTATTTTATAAAAGTTTTTTTATCACTTTTTATCACTAACTTTGTACACCTCCCTGGGCACAGCCATGTTTGTGTGAAGTCACACATCTGCATCTAGGTGAAATCGGAGTTGAAGATTTCCGCACAAGTTTCCAAGTTGAAGTCTGACTTTAAGTGGCATTCCATTGCACTTTCCCTAGTAGGGCATTGGAAATTCAGACTTTTTGAGAATGGAATGCAGCATGGATTCCAAACATTTGTAAATAGGGTGGGCATGCACACTCATTCACAATTATAATAATCCACGCCCATGAAAATGCAGTATATGGAAGGCATCAGACTTATGGTCATCACATGTTATTGTTGTCATGGAAGGTTATTTCATGAATGAAAGAGTCCTAGAGGTCATGAAAAATTATTTGACATACAGCTTATGTGTAAAAATTTATCAGATCAGGAGCTCCACCACCATTAACTTTATTTGTCTTGGTTGAGCGCATCGCCAGCATCATTGGTGAAACTTCTCGGGCAAATAATGATGGTAACAGTGATATAAATCCCTTGCAACTGGAAGAAACTTCTGAGAAATTAAAAGAATGCCTGAAGAAGGTCTTTGACCAAAACTGTTATGAGTGAAAAGGTGGATATGAGATATCATTGAGGAACTTTCCCTTTGGAGTTTAATAGAGTAGCTACATGATGTTTCTACAGCTTAACAAAAAACAATTAGAAATGCTTTGACAGATGAAACATAATTCCAATAAATACACGACTGCATGCCTTGTCAAAGTTTTTTATGCGGTTAGGGTATTTTTACAAGAAATTCTAACCAATGTGGCCTTTAACATTGTATGGAAAGCTACAAATAATATATTTTCTGCCTCATTCTATGAAAAGAATTCACATACGATCAGAAAAGGATTTTGTTGTATACTCTGTGGGGATTTGAAGTATGGTGAAACAAAAATAGTTGAACTTGTGTAAATTATCATGTGAACATTTAGCTAAGCTAAAACACTTTCTTGCCTTTACATGCATCTGTTACATGCAAAAGTCACAATTATATTTTAAAGCAAATTCTATGAAGAAAATGTACGTTAGTGCATAACGTTTTATATCTAGTAAGACCTTTAAAATTTGGGAAAAGATGTACTGCAAAAATTGTATTACATTTTTATATTGTGTTCCTGTAAATATATTAAAAAATATATAAACAAGATGTATATACTTGAGTAGCAAATCTGCATAAGATATTTAGGCTTTTTTCCCAGAGAATGTATTTTTACAGTGAAGACTATTGTCTTTTTTGTCAAAACAAGTGAAAAAATATGTCAGTGTTGATACATCAATAAAACCTACCTTTCTACCATAAGCCTTAAACCTGAATTGAAATGGCTGAAGCAACCACTTCATTTTATGGTGCTTCTAAGACACTTTTGTCTCTAATATCATCTTGAATGCTCTGCAGGGCTCATATCTTGTAAATGTAGTTGTATGTAATGTAATGCAAATGACAAGTCTTACACTGTTAAAAGTGTTTAGATAACATAAGATAGCATTATGTGAGGAACAGGACAAAAAGTAAGTGTTTATGGACTGATCTGCCATTTTACTTGTGATTTGTGTAACAGAGAATAAAATAATTATTGTTTGCTCCTTGTGTTTATTTCACTAGGAAACTAAGAAGGAAATAGCTGCAGGCAGAGCTCCAAAAAGGGGCAGGAGCTCCAAACTGCCAGCAAAGATATATGGATCCCCTAACCCATTCCCTAACCCTAACAGTTTGTAGAAGTGTTGTCCATTTTTTGATTAACTACATTTACATTTACATTTATTCTTTTGGCAGAATAAATTATCCAAGCGACTTACAAAAGAGGAAAAACATAAGCGAATCATCTTAAGGGGATGGTACGAAAAGTGCCATACTACAAAGTTTTCACTATCATCATAATAGTACACAAAACCGATTTAAGTGCAACAAGAATTGTTAATAATTTTTCTTTTTTTTTTCTTTTCTTTAGTGACTGGTTAAATGCTCTTGGAAAAGATGTGTTTTTAACAGTTTTTTGAAGATAGAGAGTGAGTCAGCTTCACGGATTGAGTTGGGGAGGTAAAACTGAAAGTCCGGGAAAGTGTTTTGGTGCCTCTTTGTATTGGTACGACAAGGCGACGTTCCTTATCCAACCGCAGGCTTCTGGTGGGAACGTAGCTCTGCATAAATGTTTTTAGGTATGCTGGAGCAGACCCAGTTACTGTTTTGTATGCCAGCATCAGGGCCTTGAATTTAATACGTGCATGAACCGGCAGCCAGTGGAGAGAGACAAAGAGTGGTGTAACATGTGCTCTCTTTGGTTCATTAAAGACCAGATGTGCTGTTGCATTCTGGATCATTTGCAGATGTCTAATAACAAATGCAGGAAGGCCTGCAAAGAGAGCGTTACTGTAGTTCAGTCTAGTTATGACTGTGTGACTGAAGTGACTGAACAAGGAGTTGTGTGGCATGTTCAGAGAGGAAAGGTCTTATCTTTCTGATATTGTAGAGTGTAAATCTACATGATCTTGCAGTGTTTGAGATGTGGTCTGTGAAATTTAGCTCGTCATCAATGGTTACCACTAGATTTCTGACCGTTTTGGAAGGTGACACTGTAGTTTGACCCAGCTGCACAGTGATGTTGTGTTCAACATCAGGGTTGGCTGGAAAGACAAGGAGTTCAGTCTTGGCTGGGTTGAGTTGCAGGTGGTGTTCCTTCATCCAGGCTGAGATGTCTGCCAGACAGGCAGTGATTCGAGCGGTCACTGTGGTGTCGTTGGGCTGGAAAGACAAGTAGAGTTGCGTGTCATCAGCATAGCAGTGGTAAGAGAAACCATGTGACTGGATGATGGGTCCTAATGACGTTGTGTATATGTAGAAGAGAAGTGGCCCAAGCACTGATACCTGAGGTACCCCAGTAAGTAACTGATGTGACTTGGATACCTCACCGCTCCAGGCTACCTTGAAAGACCTACCTGAGAGATAGGAGTTGAACCAGCCAAGCACAGTTCCGGTGATGCCCAGTTTAGAGAGGGTGGAGAGTAGGATCTGATGGTTGACTGTGTCAAAGGCTGCAGAAAGGTCCAGCAGAATCAGAACGGATGATCTGGATTCATCTTTCGCCTGTCTCAGCGACTCCGTGACAGACAGCAGGTCAGTCGCAGTGGAGTGTCCACTTTTGAAGCCAGACTGATTGTCATCCAGCAACTTGTTCTGTGAGAGATAGGAAGAGATCTGATTGAAAACTGCCCTTTCAAGTGTTTTTGCCATGAATGGGATGAGAGAGACTGGTCTGTAGTGTTCTGTCTGTGTGGGGTTAAGTGCAGGTTTTTTCAGCAGCGGGGTTACTCGAGCCTGCTTAAATGTAGTGGGAAAAGTGCCTTCAAGAAGAGATGTGTTAACTACACACCCTTCTGGAGTAATCATGCCCTATTTTGGAGATTTTGAGATCTCTGGCCTACTGCCATACCTACTTGGAGAAACTGGCCAATATATTCAACGAGCCCCATAAAAATAGTTTTGGGGCTCATTGAATATATATATTTTAGACCAGGTTGGACATTTTCATGTGTTTTGGCAGGTAATATACACAAATTCGAATGAGATTTGAAAAATACAGCGGAGGGCAAGTTCCCCTTCTGTCACTCACTCGACGTTGTGTCGATGTAGTGTCACTAGGGGTCACTCTTGAGAACCTTGGTTGCCTCTGGACTTTGAAAAAAGGCCAATGAAAAATTTGTGCCCTCCTTTATGTCCCTCCCCCGGACATACGGGAATAAAGGAGGGCACAATACGGCTGTTCATTCACATTTCCACTGTTCCACTCACCTCTGCAGAGCTCTGCTGTTGGATTTTATGGCGCGTTACCAGCGGCTTTTCTCTTCACTCTACAGCTATGCAGTCTACACCCCTGGGCGCTTCGACAACACTTCTAAAAGAGAAAATAACCTCTAAAAGAGTATTTTCTCTAAAAGAGTACACATTGGCATTGAACGTCTTTTTAAAGACGCGTCTTTTTGAAGATGCCTATCCGCCTTGTGTAGTTCCTGTATGCAGCAGATATCTCTCCGCTTCTAACGGTCATAGACGCTGCCTCGTGTATCTGGGCCGCGATCACACGAGGCAGCGTTTGTGGATGGCTCTTTTTCTCACTGTGAGAATTTGCCCAGGCTGCCTTGAGCATGGGGCTGGACTGGAACCCTATATCCTCACCTCAGCCCTCACGGCTAGACGATTGGTTCCTCGGGTCAGGGCGCCACTCGCAGCCATGCCCCACCCCTGTCCCTTTCTTCCCAGAAGTGCATGTCGAGCTGACGAAGTCGTAGAAGGCACCTTTTACTGCCCAAAACCAACCTCCTTGCTTGTCCGCTCTCACTACCCTCGACGCCGGGGCGGCCCACGGGTAAATGGAGGTCCCCCAGGTGGACAAAGCGGTTGCGGTGCACCTGTGCCCGCAAAATGAGGGCATCTGGCGGGATCACTGACGGCGAAAGCCTACGGTGCCACCGGACAGGCCGCCTCCGCCATGCATGCCATGGCCCTCCTGCAAGTCCACCAGGCCAAGGCACTTAAAGATCTACACTTGGGTAGTCCAGATCCTGACGTGCTGCAGGAACTGCACTCAGTAACTGACCTCACCCTCCGGGCCATGAAGGTCACAGCACAGGCACTCGGACAGGCGATGGCCACCCTCATGGTCCAGGAACGACATCTGTGGCTGAACCTGGTCGATATGCGAGACACTGACAAAGCCTGCTTTCTCAATGCCCCCATCTCCCAGTTTGGCCTATTTGGCGACACTGTCGAGGACTTTGCCCAGCAATTTACGGCAGTGAAGAAGCTAATGGAGGCGATTCAGCACATCATGCCTCGGCACCGCTCCAACTCAAGCCGAGCCCTGTCTGCTTGCCTAGGGCATCTCCCTGCGACTGCAAGACAACAGGGAGCTCCGCTTCAACCTGGGCCCAGCTCTCAGCCCCAGTGTAGAGCGTCCCGCAGGAAGCAGAAGCCCCCTATCTCTTGAACCTCTTTGAGGACCTGGAAGGCTCCCAAGAGTTCTTGAGACGGACGACCCGAGGAACAGGATGTTCACAGTGGAGCTGGTAGAAAGACCACTCCATCCTTGGTTTATTTTTTTCCTGTGCCGCACCCCCTTCGGGCTGCAGTACACACATTGTCAATAAAAGAGTGATTTCCTCATTCCTTGGGAATGAGGAAACCTTGGGATTTCCTCATTCCTTGACCTAGCCCAGTGCACACACACACACACACACACACACACACACAACCACTGTTCGCATTGTGGCCCGGCACCAAACACTTACATGGACCCTTCGCCTCCACGCCCGTGACTTCGCCTCCACGCCCCCCGGTCAGCCAGTTCAGATGAGGATGTCTCCACAGGACCCCTCCTCAGTCACCAACCCACCCCCTGACAGGCACGTGGAGCAAGGTAAGTGCTTTGAGCCTTTCATCAGCACAAATGCCTGCAACCTTGCCTCCCGATGCAATACTACCTATACTACATCCCCCCTCAGGGATGCCGGAAACCTAAAAATGTATATGATGTCTTATGTGGCATTGGGGAAAGTTACGTGCAGCCTGATGCGGTCTGCTCCTTTGGCATGCAACAGCTTGCTTGCCTGCATCAACAGTTCACGTAACACGGTTCAGTGTCGTGGCGTTATTGGATAGGGACCCCTAGTGACACTACATTGACACAATGTCGAGTGAGTGACAGAAGGGGAAAGTCCCTGATAGAGGGAACGAAACGTTGTGTCCCTCTTGCCACAGCACTGTACCAACCGCTGTAACGGCCGAACCTTATTCTCAGCTCCTCAGTGCAAAACCTGAATGAGCAGCTATATTGCACCCTTCTTTATACCCGTTGTGTCCGGGGGAGGGGCATGCAAATTCTGTTTGTCTATTTTTCATTGGCCTTTCCTCAAAGTTCAGGAGCAACCGAGAGAGACCCCTAGTGTCACTACATCGACACAACGTCTCATTTCCTCCATCAGGGAACGGGGGTTACAACAGAAACATAGATGATTTCCATCAACTTATATTCAGTCTGTTTCCCACACAGAGTTATTGCATGGTTTATAAAGACGTATTTGTCATATAGGCTACTTTTCTGAAACTTAAATGGTGAGTTTTGTACATTTTTTTTACATTAACATCCCCAGTCCCTATCTACTTTTACTGTATGAAAAATACCAGCTGGGATAATATGCAGAATATCTCCATTTGTGTTCCACGGAACAAAGAAAATCATACAGGTTTTAAACAACATGAGAGTAAGTAAATAATGAATTTTTGCGTGAACAATTCCTTCAAATATGGGAACTAACTCTTTTTTTTTTAAATGAGTAAGCAAGAGAGTTAAATGAAAACAAGGAACAAACGGCCACTTAAATCCAGTTCTATCTCTTTTTTTAAGTGACAAATGCTTGCTGTCATTAAAATGCTATATTTTTCAGACCCACATTAAGTAGTAACACCACAATGCTTATACTTTCTGTGAGGGTTTCTCTATTAATCTGAGCATAGATGACACATGTCCTATGACATCCTGACAAACTTCCCACCAACTCGCAATTCCCCTCTCAAAGTTGCTTATAACCTCAGTGAAAATAAAAGTTTAGGTCCTTATTATAAACTCTGCCTGTAAAAGTGCACCAAGCAATAATCTCTCAGCAAATAAGGTTCAGTGGCCTATTTATAGCTGTTATGACTCTGAAAAGATTTGCTAAATAAAAAAATAAAAAAACAGCAACAGATTTTCACTGCCTTCTCCGAGCTCAAATGATTTTTTTCATGAGCCTAATAGGAAATTATGGGTTATTATATTCTGCCGCTTGACACCCTGATTATAAAATAGCAAAACACAAAGAACTGCAGGAGAGTGGGAGAGGAAAAAATGAGCCAAGGAAAAATGTATCACTTTATTTTGAAAAGAATCACATTCTCTAATTCATTACTCTCCCAAGAAGCAATATAAACCTCATTACACTAAAATGAAGGGGAAAAAATAATTTTCCCGCTTTACATTTGTTCATGACTGCGACCTAATCCTCAGGGCCTCAGGGTAACCTGCTCTAGTTCCCCCAACATTCACCCCCTAAAATCTCATCAGCTCTCATTTGCCTCTAATTCAGCTTTCTGTTCAAGTTTAACCATTCATCTGCACCTCTCAGCCCACAGTGGCTGAGACACCATAGCGAAATGTATCCTGTGTTTTACAACACTTACAGCAACTACATTTATTAAAAAGTCTCAAGAGTTACTTGAATGTTCAGCTATTCAAAGATAAATACTAGAAAACAATTCTGAGTTGGCCAGCCCCAATTTACTCTTTTTGAACATTGCAAAAGAGCCTTTTCCGTGGAAAATAAAAAGTGACAACAGCCCTTAGATCCCTGTGTGCCCTGTTGGAACAAAACATAGGCATTTGTTAACATGATGAACCTCAAGATATATAGCCATCTTACTTCAAAAGTCTTTTTGGAACCATATTTTGGCACAAGTCTCTTCGGAGAAAGAGGACAAATTCATAAGCTCTCTGTTGACTGACTGATGAAGCACCTTTTTAATATTCATTTTTTTCTTCTTCTTTTGTTACCAATGCGCTTTTGAATGTTTAAATTAGTGTTTTAAGGATTGTTCTGGAACTGTTCTCCACCTCAAAGAAAGGATGTGAGAAATAAGTTGCATCTGTCACAGCAATCTGTCACAAACAGTGAATAATATTTGTTCCAAACCTATTATTATTATTTGCAACCAACTGAATAGAATTTGTCCATGGGTATTTGAAAAGTGTTGGCTTTCCTTTTTGTTTTAAACAATTTTTTTATTTTATTTTATTGGTTTAGGGAAGTGCTATTCCTTGTGTGTTTCTGCAAATCTTGGAAATTTTGACTGTTGGATCCTCAAAATAAGTTATGCCCTTGTAACATTTATTTGACATAAAATCTTGATTTTGCTGTTATTATAGAGATAATGAATACAAATTAATTTAACCATAAAACCGTGCATAGTTAGCACAGCAAAATATAAAAAATAGGCTTATCAAATTTGAAAAGGGAGGAGGAAAGGATTCCAATATCTTATGATGTTGACATCAAAGGCTATGCTTCCAATCATAATGCTTTTTTGGCAAAATCATCTGTCACTTGTAAAAGCTAGCCAAATTAGGCAGATGCCAACATGGACAGGTTGGGTGGCATGCCCTCATCCTTGAAAACTGTGAGCAAAACTATGCAAGGTGAAAGAAAATACGACACAGACTATAATAAATCTGAAATGTGTCATTTTTATGTTAAAATAGCCACCTTTTCTTATCCCTGCATAATATGCAGAGATAAGTAAGTCATTTGCCAGGTAATTTCCTTGAAAAGTGTTAAAAACGTGGTTCTGTGGTACTTTCAAAGCATTGCTCTTTTTCAGCCTGACACAGCAACATTGGCTCAACCAGTGGTGTGAGTTTGGGTCGGGACTATCTGTTTTCGTCAAATGGAAGAAGGGAGAGTGTTTGCAAAACCTGTTTGAAAACAATAATAATTTTTGCATTTCCATTTGATGCTGCTAGTGGTGTCATATAATTATACACTTAAGCTATAAATACAGGTTCAATATTTTTTGGATTGGCACATGATGTTCAATGTAAATCTGGATCTTTAAGCAAAACCAGTTGAGAACCACTGTGTCAGAATTGTGGCTTTAAGTTCATGTATGTTGAGGCCATCTATATGCTAGTTTACCCCAAACGTTAAAAAAAATACTTTATGCAGTTGTATGCGCATTTAAATGTTACAGTTTCTCTCTTTCGGAAATAAAGAACACTATTTGTTGACTCATCTGGCACTCACTAATTTTGTCAAAGCAAATCCTCTCTAGAATAACAATGTCCCTCCCCCTAAGCCAAGAAACGTCCAGGTTACTTCCGTAACCTCCATTCCCTGATGGAGGGAACGAGACATTGTGTCGACGTAGTGACACACCTTCTGAACATTTATAAAAGGCCAATGGGAATTGGCGAGTGGTATTTGCATGCCACTCCCCCGGATATACGGGTATAAAGGCATACCATTCATTCAGGTTTTGTGCTGAGGAGCCGAGAATAAGGTCCCGGCCATTTCAACGGGTAGTTCAGCGTTGTGGCAGGAGGGACACAACGTCTCGTTCCCTCCATCAGGGAATGGAGGTTACAGAAGTAACCAGGAAGTTCCCTACGAGTTTCTCACTCAACGTTTTGTTGATGTAGTGACACTAGGGGTCCACTACCAAAATGCCACAATTAGCTGAACTGTGTTATGTGGATCGGCGGTGCGAGACAGGCAGACTACTGTGTGCCACATAGCCAGCGCACCGGGCCGGCATGTAACCTCCCCTGATGCTAGTATGAGTGTCGAACAGCCCTTTAGGGATGAGTCGACAAGCCAAAGGATAGGGACAGGCTAGCCCAGTTGTGCCTCTTCTCTCTTTTGTTGTTTTTCTCCAAAAAATAGAGAAATTGTCAACCGACCGGGACACCAGTGTCTGTACCAGGGGGGGGTGTTACTCCCAAGGGAAAGACACCACGGAGACCACACCCAGAGAGGGGGGGGGGGAGGGGGGAGGGGGGGGGGGGTTGGGTATTTCAAGTGGAGATGCGTCACATGGTCTTGCCGAGTCTAGTCGGAAGAGCCTTGGCCTCTGCCCAAGGAAGACGCAGTTTACCAACAGGGAAATGTTCTCTTAAGGAACATTACGTCATAAGGGGTTACCTACGATGAACCAGCGCATCTGGAGCACATGTCCCAGTATGGGGCTTGGTTAGCACAAGCACTGAGCAGGCAGAAAGTTTCTCCGCAAACTCGCCTGCCACAGGGCTTGGAGGAAGTCAACCAGGGAACACATTTGTGAATGCTACTGGGAATCAACAACGCACATCTTCAGCTCAAGGGAGGTGAAAGGTGCTATGTGCAAGCGATTTACCCAGCCGAGACAACCCTAAGACACGGGACGAAACTGGCTTGACCCAGAGATTGTAGAATCTAGCCCGCTGCTCTGCAAATGTCTGTTAGAGAGGTGCCACTGGTCAGAGCCCAGGAGGCCACCACACTCCTGGTTGAATGGGCTCGTAGCCCTGCTGGGGCCGGCACGTGCTGAGCTTGGTAAGCAATAGTTATGGCATCAATGATCCAGTGGGTGATCCTCTGTTTGGAGACAGCGCTTCCTTTCTGCTGTCCACCAAATCAGACAAAGAGCTGCTCAGAGACACTAAAGCTCTGCGTGCGATCCAAATAGATGCACAAAGCGCACACTGGACACAGCAACGCTAAGGCTGGGTCTGCCTCACCACTGTATCCCTAAATGGGGTCGTGGGAACCTTGGGCACATAGCCCGGTTGGGGTCACAGTATCACGTGAGAGTAGCCCGGGCCGAACTCCAGGCACGTTTCGCTGACAGAGAACGCTTGCAGGTCCCCTACCCTCTTGATGTAGGTGGGCGCCGTCAGGAAGGCAGTCTTTAGTGATGTACTGTAGGTACATTTGTACACTGGTGTGTTCATGTTGATTGATTTTGACAAAGTAGGTGGAGCTTCAGGTCACACCAACCAATGATGCAGACCAATGGCAGAAAGGTGTTTAGCAGCTGGTTAGATGTTTTCCTAAAAGTTTGCCCAGACGAGCTGTTACAAACCACTGAAACACACTTAAAAACACCTTCTTTTTGGCCAGTTTTAGTTATAAATGACGTGACACCCGTTCGTTCTTCAATTTCGTATGAAGTATATCGGGGCCTTTACTGTAACACACTTCAGTACTCAAGGGGGCAATAGAGTTACCATTAAAAGTATGTGCCATTAAACTGGATGCGTTGTTCAGTTAAGCTGCTGTAAATAAATTGACATTTACTTACTTGCTCGGTAATATCCTCTTTTACATGTCGCTCTGCCATGACAGTAGTTGACAGAGCCTGTCTGAAGGGAAAGCCTTCAAGTTTTGCATGGAATAGCATAACGCAGTGATCCCATAGACAATCTATTGGTGGCACACTGGTGAGGAGACAATAGGCTGTTCTTTTTTAATGGATGTCTATGGAGGAGAGGCTTCCCAACACTGAATAAACTGCTTTTGTGAGTAAAAAGTTCATCAATTAATGAACTGACCGCCTCTCTGCTAACCTTCAACATGTTTTACAATAAACATTCCTTTTGGAGTGAACTTCATGTGGAGATTACTACGATACAATTGCTGTTCAATAAGGGAAGTCAAGGATGATTTAGCAACAGGAAGTGTCAGTTTGCGACTCTCCCTATTTATTAATATGGTATCCACAAACTGTGACTTTCTGTCGAAACATGCTAGTTGACCATTACGCTCTCTCCTATGGTAAAAATGCAGAGGTTGTTTTCTCAGTATAGAAGATCTCTGTAGTTGACTTTAAAGAGAAAACTCACTGTAGAAGCAGACATTTCACAATAATGTCCACAATACTGCCCCTTGTGGTAATGTTGATAATTCAGTATGTACTTGCATTGTGTAATGAATTGCATTCTTACACATTTCAGAATGCAACAACACACAAATTCGAGCTTGCATCGGTAAAAGCATGTTTCTGTCTTAAAATCACCTACCTCTGATTAAAGGTGTTATTTGAAAGATTGACAACAATCATTTGAAATGGGTACTGCAGTCCAAATTCAAAATATTGGAGAGTTGTCTGCCCCGCCCCAGACTCAATGCACATGCGGGTTGCCAGAATGAGGACATGCAACAAGAAACTGTATTTAAATTGCATTACATCAACTTCCTTCATTTCAGCTACATACTTATGTATTCATATTAGGATATACACTTCACAATGGGGGTTGAAAACAAATATCGATTCAGATACTGACCAGTCTGAAAGTGTTCCACTTGATAGACATCCAATACTGGACAGTGCCAGGGCCATCAAATGATGCTTCTTCGAGTCCCTCTTGCTATGGGTGGAAGTGCTTGGACCCTAGTAGCTAAAAAGAATATTCCATTATCAGCCTATCTACATGGGTGTGCATGGGGTGGCTGTGGCTCAGGTGGTAGAACGGGTTTGCCACTAATCGCAGGGTTGGCGGTTTGATTCCTGGCCCACATGACTCCACATGCCGAAGTGTCCTTAGGCAAGACACTAAACACCAAGTTGCTCCCAATGGCAGGCTAGCACCTTGCATGGCAGCTCTGCCATCATTGGTGTGTGTGTGTGTGTGTGTGTGTGTGTGTGTGTGTGTGTGTGTGTGTGTGTGTGTGTGTGTGTGTGTGAATGAGTCACAGTGTAAAGTGCTTTGAAAACTGCTAAGGTTAAAAAAGTGCTATATAAGTGTTTACCATTTACATAGAAAATTGTACATCATTGAACTAAATTATCTACCCAGCAATCTAAAGCTTGCAACATTTCACCACATCATTGATTCAGTCACAAAATACAATCTTCTAAAACGGATGTAAGGTTTACATTATATTAGATAGATGAAAACTGTAGCAAGTATCTAGGGATGGGCATGAGTAACATTACTAGATTTGGACATCAGTATTCATTAAACATATAGAGTAATCTATAGTCATATTTTTCTTGTTGCCAAGATAGTAAACAGCCATGGCCCATTCGCTCCACCGCATTAGTCGGGATCACTTCACTGGCTGTCTCTCACTGCCTTGAAACCAGCCTGCACATGAAACACAGATTATGAATGCGAATATTCAAATGTTGAATTTACTTAAAATGTCCATCCCTACTAGTAGCCGAAATAAATTAGATTTTAGGTGATGTTCAATTCTTACCTGTAAAGGAGAAATTTAGCCAACGAAGCATCCATTTTTAAGGATTTAAGCTGTCTCCATCTTCCAAAGGCATCTCCAATATTTATCTTTGTTTTACTATGCCTCTGGTCATGGTGGTTTTAGATGGATGGTGAGGCTATTTAGGTCGGGTGGATCCTGTTATCTCTGATCCAGTTCGTTTGCTGGCTTCCATGGCTACAGCACGCAGTGTTATTTGCCTGCAAATTTGTTCAAATCTGGCAACCTGGATGAGTGGTGAGTGGGCAGTGAACGTGATCACAAAGGCCAAAACATAAACTGAAATTCCGACCCGGAATGGAAACTTCAATGTATAATATACTGGCTGTAGCATTGTTATTGGAGAAACCAGTATTTTAATTTAGCATGTTTCCTAATTCTCTAATCACATATTATATTCATTTTATTATTTAGTACAGTAAAATTATTACATATAGCCAGAGTTGGGAGGGTTACTTTTTAAATGTATCGTACTACATATTACAGAATACATGCTGCAAAATATAATTTGTAACATATTCCATTAGATTACTCAAGATCAGAAATGTATTCTAAATACCTTGAATTACTTATTTCTATTTCTTGTGCTCCAAACTTACTTCAAACTTACTTCTCTGTCTGCTCGTATGAATGTAACACATCATATGAAAGTGTTTCACCGCTGTTCAAATGCACTTTGGATCGCATCATTTATATGTATATGTACCAATGATTTAGTGGAATACAGTTACTTATATTTTGTATTTTAAATACGTATTCCAGTTGCTTGTATTCCGTTACTCCCCAACCCTGCATATAGCACCTTTAATATTAGAAAGTAGAAAATCATGATGAACAAAAGCCTATTGTCCATTTTAAAAAGGGACAACTCTTTCGATATGTCCTGCCACAAACCTCCTGTTTCAATATATAATATCAACACAGAACACAGAAAAGAAAACTGTGCTTGTCAATCAAATTCATGTGGAATTTAAAGGGCTGTGGAGCAAACAAAGAGCAAGATTCTTTTTACAAGGGGTCAGAGCCACAGAATCAGAGGAAAATCATCCCCATTGATCATAAAAAACAGAAAGGTCAGATCAGTGCAGACCACCTCTTTCCCACACTGTAGTGTCTCACCTCTTTTCATATGTGGAGTGTGTGATACCAAACAGTGGCTTTTGTACCAGTATAAATGAAAAACAGAAGCAGGTCAATAGAGCCATAGAATAAAAGCAAATCTTCAATCACCTGCTTGAACTGAATGTACTTTTGAGTGTAGCCGAGTCTTTGCTTTCTCTGAAGTGTCCATCAACCTTATAGTGAGCATGGTCCAATAGATGTGTGTAGAATCAAAGAGGGTTTGTGTGTGTGTGTGTGTGTGTGTGTGTGTGTGTGTGTGATTGGAGGGTGTTTAGCGAAGGATTATGCAAATTAAATTTTGGAGAAAAAAAAATCCTGTCCAAAAATGACTCGGGTGGAACGCTTGCTCAGGCAGGGTGCTTGACTAGCGTGTGTGACCAAGCTGCCAATGCCCATGCTTTCCCACAATCCAGCTTTGTTCACTGGCATGTCACCATGAGGGTGCAGAGCTTTGGACTGTGGAGAGTAGGAAGAGGGAGAAAGAGGAGAAAAGGAAGGAAGAAGAGTAGATATAGTAAATAAGGAAGGATACTTGTCTTTTTTTCCATCCAAGTTCATCAGATTTACTACATCTTAAAACTAAACAACTGACAATCAGTGCTCTCCAGATACAATTAGTTCTGTCTTCCATTCCATTAAATTTCTAAAGTTTCCAATAAACTGGCAAAGCTGCAAGTCAACAATCAGAAGCAAATATTAAAGGCAAAGTCGCAAGGTCATGTGACAACAATAAGGAATACTACTCTTTGACTTAAAGGGGTCATGAAATGCTTTTTTAATCATTTTATTATCTTCCCTGAGGACAACTGATAATATAAGTAAATTGTTTTGCATTATAACAGTCAAAAAAACAAATGATGTAGTAATCATTTTGCACCCTGTCTCTGGCCTTGTGTCTGATTCGCTCGGTTTTGACCTAAGCACCTCCTTAAAACTTTAACATAAACGGCCACTGTTATGATTGGCTAACATTGTGCAGCCCCTCGAATAGAGCCATTTTTGAAACTCAGTTGGAAGAGTTTGAACCAGCTCAACAACATTATAAAATAAATGTCAGGGTTTACACAATAACGCACATCCAAAATATTGCATCAGAATATATTAAACTGTTAATCACACGCACAACTTTTAACACTCACTCTATGTCTACACCAGATGCACGCGGTGGTGGTACTACTGCAAAAACACAAATAAATGGTTTCAAAAGTTTGTGTCGACATGCCCATTGTATACAGCCTAAAGCCGTTGCATCACGCCACATCTATGGACGCGCCCAGTGTAAACAGTGTGTCAGCACCATAAACTATCACACAGTCATCACATATGACATATTGATGAATGAAACAGTTTACTCATGGTTTTTGAAATCACGTCCAAGTGATTTAAGCCCAATCCTTCAATAACAGTTCCTTTACAAAGCTTGAATCATATTATGACTGGTATGATATGAGCCAAACATATAATCAACTCTAAAATATGCTGAAGACACATCCACATCCAGTTTCAATCAGTGTCATTCCATCATGTTCTTATACACCAACAAATAAAAATAGCATAGATGTGTGAAAGAACGGGAGGCAGCAGCTGAATGACAGAGACCTTCTCCTCTTCAGAGATGTAACTTGACGCAGCATCTTTTAAAAACAGCCCGAGATATGTATAAATCGGTCAAAGATGTCGGTCTGTGCATGTTTATGTAGAAAAATATTTAAATCCAGACAGGCACATGAAGGTGTCCTGTGCAAATCCACTTTGGATGAATCTCCCATTACAGGCCCATCTCTCTCCTCTTCACCTGTGTGAAGGAGCACCAGTGTGCGTGGCCAAGTGTGCAATGACGGAAAAATAAGCGTTGCATATGCAGATGTATTTGGTCCTTGTGACATCACAAGTTCCACGAATTTCAAATGAGCCTTTTTTGCAGCTTGGTTTAAATAAATGCTCTTTTTCTTTTAAGGAGGAAGTTTTCAGTTCTGAAACTTGCAGTACTAATAAAAAGGTTTCCAAAGGTTTTTGTGGGCAGGTGGGCTTCATTACATTTATCTATGATTGGGAAGGTTAATGTTATTAAAATGAATTGAATTCCAAAATTCAACTACCTACAGTCTCTCCCTATAGATATCCCCCTCTCTTATTTGAAGCAATTTGATAGCATAGAGAAGTCCTTCATTTGGAATGGTAAACATCCTAGATTACATTTAAGTAAGCTGCATAGGCTGATTGACCTAGGTGGGCCAAGCCCACCCAAGATTTTGTTTTGTTATTATGTGTTCCGTCTCAGACAGAAGTATCTCAGTTTTGTATTGAGCAAGTTCTTGCCCCTATTTTGCCATTGCAAAGCCTTTCTATCAAACTAACTGGAGAAGTTGTTACACCCTGTTATCTCTCATTTGCACTCGGTATGGACAAAAGTGTCCAGAGTGAATAATTCAGACATTTATTTAAACGTTGCCTTGAGCATATGGCTGAACCCAAAATTATGTATTGATAAGTCCCCTTTCTGCTGGTCAGAGTGGATTGTGGGGGGTTACTACACTCGGTGACCTATATGAGAGTAGAGTGTTGAGATCCTTTGGAAATTTGGTTAAATATTTTCTGATTCCCAGATCTCAGTTTTTTAGGTATTTACAACTGCACCACCTGCTCTGTACTATTTTTGGAAATAGCATAGACTCCCCTAAAGTGGAAGACACTCTGGGAGTGGTGATTACTGCCTTTGGAAAAGGACATGAGGCATCAGTATATTACTCCCTGCTAATTCAGAGTCAGGGGACAGAGCTTTAACTTCTATCAAAATATTATAGGAGAAAGATTTAAACTTGATATTGGAGGAGGGAGTGTGGGCTAGGATTCTAAAAAGCGTCAAGTTTGCATCGAGCGATGCAAGGGTTCACATTATGCATTTTAAGATTTTACATCAATTCTATTGGACCCCCTCTAGATTGTATAGGATTGGACTTAAAGACACACCCACCTGCTGCCGATGTCAATCAGAAGATGGAGACATAGCCCATGTTTTTTGTGGTGTGTTAAGATCAAATAATTTTGGTTGAAGGTTCAGAGTTTTATGTGTGATGTATTGGGCACTCAAATTTTATTCTGCACTAGACTCTGTATTTTGGGCGATGGGGCGGTCATCAATGTGGAGAATAAGCATATAAAAAATGGGTCCTTACCAGCGTCATGATAGCCAGACAAATAGTTTTAATGGGATGGAAGTCGGTTGGAGCACCCCAATTTCAGGAGTGGTGCTCGGAGATGGGGAGATTGGCGGCTTTTGAAGAAGGGTTGTCTAGAAAACTGGAAAATTTGGACTTGGAATAGAGGGGGTTAAGTATTGTTTGTATAAGTTTTACTTTTATTTGTTTAATATATGAATCAATAAAAAAATGTCATCACAAAAAGCTTATTTGGTTTTGGAAAAGGAGGCGTGGCTAATCCAACAGCTCACCTTGAAGAAATTTCAGAACGGCTGAAATTGCTTACAGCACTTATAACAATTTTTTTTTAAATAGTAGGTAGCTGTAATGATTCCAGGATGAGAAAGGAGGAAGCTGGGACTGGCTTAACAAGCATGTAGACATTATTTCTTAAACATAACATAAAAAAATATTGCATGCTGCTTCCCTGCAGACACGCAGAACACACACACCCAGCTCCGTGTCTCTCTCTCTCTGGCATCCACGGCTCTTCCCTTATCTCCCTCCCACTGATTAGGCAACTCAGCGCCGTCACGTCCTCCTCGTCACCCTCCTTCACCGCCCGATTCAGGCCAGGGCGCCATCCGAATTGGCTTACTCAACCGCCCTCCCCCCACCCACCCACCCCACATCTTTGGAGGGGAGATGTTGCCCTTCCGGCCATTCCGTCACTCAATGGTCCTCCTCGACCTCCTGAGAATCTGAGAGAGATGAGGGTAGGGGGAGTGAGCAAGCTGGAGAGACAGTGAGAGAGAGAGAGAGAGAGAGAGAAAAGAAACGCTCTTCTTCGGCTCCTGCGGGCACACCACCCACCCAGTCATCAGCCGTTCCTCCGGGAGTGTCTCTCTCTCTGGCATCCTTGGCTCTTCCCTTATCTCCCTCCTGCTAATTAGTCAACTCAGTGCCGGGCGTGTATCCTCACAGCCTGGCCACACCCTCTTCCTCGTCACAGTAGCATACAGTGTATATTGCACAGTATTCAGTAAATAGTAAGCTATGTTCCATTTCAAACATAGCTGCTGTGTCTCCTTGATGAGTTGGCTGAACCGCACAGCCCCTGTACACAGTCATGAAGACTTAACCATGACCAGTTGTGTGTGTGATTGAATATTTGTCATTTTGAGAGAGAAAGATGATCAGTGACTGGCTGGCTTGCCCCTGTGTCTTTATCACTAAACTTGTCTTCTTTAACTCCATTATTGGCACATTTAGAGGGCAATTTACTAAGAATAAATTGCATGTCTGGACATATGGCAGATTAAAACAGAGACTATTTAGCCTGAGACAGAGTACTTGTGTTAAAATGAATAGGAGAAATTGGAACACCCGATATGGCTGGTGTTGAAATGTCCCACTGTAACACTTTCCCAGTTCACTAGTAGAAAGAGGAAGTGGGGAATGGCAATGTCAGTTCCAAATACATTTTTTTTGTTTTTAACACTCTCAAAATATTATCAGACAGACACACACACATCTGTTCTCTTTTCAGCTCTCTCTCTCTCCGTCTGCTGCTGATGCCACTGCTCAGTGCAATACAAATCAGCTGTTAGTCAATTCCCGCACAGGTTTGAATCATTTACCACTCACCTCTCCCGGCCTCGCTCTCCAGAGATCAGTGCTTGACCATGCCCCTACTTCCACACCCGCCTTACAGGTAAAAGAGCCAATCACCATTCAAACACAGACATCGGCTGTCAGTTAACCCGAGAACGTGCATGCGCATTAGCTGAACCAACCTGGAAAATACCTTTTTTTTTTCCTTTTCTCTTTATTTTTGCGTGACCTGAGCTAAATAAGTACAATTAATTATACAATTGTTGTCAGATTTTACTGCTTGTTTGATCATCAATATGTTATTTGATTTTAATTTTAACCAAGAGTTTTGGTAATTTCTGTCTTTTCCCATTCAAGTAGATAGAAGCTGTAATTCTTTGCCACTTGTATCCATAGAAAATAGCTGCCCAGAAGCGTTCCCAAGATTGCTGCCAAGTGAATTTGGTTAAAACAATCTTGTCCATGATTTGATGAATTTATACAGTCTTGATCAATAAAAACATACAAAAACATCACTTTTAAATAAAATTCAGTTTATGTCCTGCTTTCCTCTGATGATAGTAGCGTAATGTTAATTTTGCCGGGTCAAAGTGTAATTTTGTGAATAAAGCGCAATCTCAAATTAGCCTTATTTACCTAGAAAGGAGATGTGTTTGTGCAAAAAGGAATGATGTGGACTTAATTTAGCAGTGCTATTTCAGCGCTGATTGTGCGTGTTTGAAATAGACTGCGGGTGGTTAGTGAATAAGACGGTTCAGCGAATTATCCCCATAGTCTTATTTTTCACCTTAACTGTATCCTTTTTGAAAACTCTTGTTTAATAAATGTTACTTTTGTACTTTATTCACTTTTGTTAAATTTGCTGATTGCTAAATTCTGTTTTTACTATTTATGTTTTACTTTGTTTGGTGATACTACATGTTAATTTCATATGCACTATTGTTATTTTAGTTTACTTATTTTTACACTGCTTTGGATAAATAAATGTAGAGTTTAAAGCACATTAAACTGAAATTGAATGGAGCAAGAGTTATAAAAGGAGAAGGGAAGGCCTCTCATCTTCTCCCCTGTCCTCTCCTCTCTGCCTCTTTTATGTTCAACGTAAAAGAGGACGCCAATTAGCTTAGGCTATTGTGTCTCACAATGTCAAGCAGGAGCCACCCCGCACCAGCGGGAGAGGTGACAAAATGACAAAAAGAGAGATAGGAAGAAATTTTACTGCAGCTGCCCTTTTGAACTCACTTATGTATCTTATTTTGCCAACAGCAGATGAGAGGAGTGACCACAGTCAAAATCACCACCCTTGACACACTTGTCTGTCGAGAAAGAGAAAACATTTTCAGTCAACATCTTTTTGATACTGATGATCACCGAAAATAAGAGCCCCTTTTACAGCTGATTTCTAAAATGACTTGAGCAGTTTAGAATACAATATTTTGTCCCCTAAGAATATTGTCTACTTTTGCTTCATCCGCAGTATAGCCACAGGTGAAGTTGAGAGAATGCCACCGGACTCTCTAACTGATGTTAATCAGCAGAAGAGCACAATGCAAAAAGCTACAGCTTGAGCTGGAAATGGTGTGAAACTTCCAGGAGGAATATTTTATGCTTGCTGTGCAGACAATGGACAAATGGATGCGGAAAGCCAGAGCAACTCAGTGGGGAACCAGGAAAATCTCCACACCAGTCTCCGGATTTTAGACAAAGAGGCACAAAAGGTAATTTTTTTATCTGCCAAGCAGCATCTAAAAGGTATCAAATGGGAGCTGCTTTTCACGGCTGAGAGAACAGATGGAGTGCTGAATCAAGCTGGGATGATCATCAACAACACATCACTGCTCTTCTGCCTTTCAAACAGGCCGAGCGTAGCTTTTCGCTAAGTTGGATTTTCTCTTTTCTTTCTTTTTGACTGAATTAATCTCTTCTCTTGCACTCTTTCTTCTTAAAAGTGAGATTCTATCCAGAGCTTAGGCATTGCACTTCCAATAATAGTTTTTTCTTTCATTTTTCTGTTACAATTTCCACTGAATTCCTTTTGTGGCAATCAATAGAGTTTGCCATTTGTTCTCCTTGTTGGCTTGTCTCTTTGCATTTTCAGGAGATCTGTAAATTGCTCTTGACAAGAGTCAACTGGAATCATCAAAAGCAAATCCCATCACAGGACTGATTTTCTTATGTCAAAACTGCTTCTTTAACAATTAAATGTTCCGTTAGGAATTATATAAACAACATTATCTTGTGCAACTTATACTTAAAAGAATAGTCACCCAAAAATAAAAAGTTCTCTCATCATTTACTCACCCTCATGCGATCCCAGATGTGTATGACTTTCTCTCTTCTGCTGAACACAATCCAGATTTTTCCAGGAATGTCTCAGCTCTGTAGGTCCACACAATGCAAGTGAATGATGACCAGAACTCTAAAAGCTCCAAAAAGGAGAAAAAGTCATAATAAAAGTAATTCATAAGACTTCAGTTGTTTAATCAACATCTTCGGAAGCAATCAAGTTGGTTTTGGGTGAGAACAGACAAAAATGTAACTCCTTTTACACTCTACATCTTGTCATTGCAGTCTCTAAGCACGATCATGAGCGGAGCACTAGATGACGCTATGGAAAGTGTAATCAAGCTTGAAATTATGACTGTGCCTAGAGCCTGCTGTCAAGATGTACAGTGAAAAATGTGTTATATTTTGGTCTGTTCTCACCCAAAACCACAAAAATCCACTGGAGTCTAATGGATTACTTTTATGCTGACTTTATTTCATTTTTTGGAGCTTTTGGAGTTCTGGCCACTATTTACTTGCATTGTGTGGCCCTACAGCACTGAGATATTCTTCTACAAATCTTTGTGTTCGGCAGAAGAAAGAAATTCATACACATCCGAGATGGCATGAGGCTGAGTAAATGATGAGATTATTTTCATTTTTTGGTGAACTAACCCTAGGCACTATTCACAAACAGGCCAATAAAGCCTGCATGTGCCTATATAAGTTGCCTATATAAGTTGCACATAAGATGCAGTTGTTACTAATGGAAATATTTCTTAACCTTACAAAACAGTACTGTGGTGGTTCCATGGTAAAGTAATGGTGTTAGATGGTAATACCATTATTGTTTGATATAAACCATGGTACTGAATGACCATATGTGTGTACTTTTGTATTTAAATGGTACTCTACATTGCTTCAAAGAGTACCATAGTACTAACATGGTAGGTAAAATAAAATAAAAATAAACAATATGGTATAACCATATGGTATAATTTTTGTTAGGGCACTCTGAACTATAAGCATTACATCTGTAGTTTTCATACACCCTAATAAGAAGTATTAATATATCTACTACTAAAAATCAATATTGACATTTTCCTTTAATAATCCTGTCAGAGCTACACAAACAGTCTGAACGGGATTCTGATACAGAATTTAAAACTGCTGTTGCTCATTAAGCAATGATGATGTGAGCATAAACTGGCATAACTTGTCATCATGTCAAATAATGAATATGTGTATTTTATTTACCCTGTTTCTGCCCTTTGTTTGAACAGCTATATGTGCCGATAGTGAGTGGTTACATCTGGAACAATTAAGAGCACATTAAACACGTCTGTTATTCCAACATAATTATGTTTAATATTATAATTATTTGTTCTATTCAGCGTCTCCAATGGCTGGGTCACGCAGAGGGCGCGAACGAGGCCAATCTAAGCCACTGAAACAACCGATCACTGTCAGCTCAGTCGAGTTACAGCATGCTCTGCTATTAGGAGGGCAGATGGCGCCATCTAGTGGCTGCTTCGGGTAATTATGCACATGCTAAAACGTGGCAAGGTGAAATGTACAAATTTAGAATGCATTTAAAAAACAAAGACTAACTGCCAAAACCTCATACAAGACTAACGGAATTACAGTAATGGACATGCTAAATCACATTTGCTAAAACACATTAACAAAAAGGATTTTTCAATTGTCTAACATCGTTCATCCTTGAAGCAAATACATTTGTTTCAGTTGAAAACCGTAAAAAAAAAAAAAAAAAAAAAAAAAAATAGACATGTTGAAAATGCTGCTTTATACGACAGACTAGTTGAACATGCTTGCCAGGTAAAGGAATATGACAAGACGTCACGCACAAACTCTTCTACACTTTTAGTCAGTTTAAAACGACAGTTATAGTAATTATTATAATTTAGTGTATTATTTTGGTTTAATACTTTGTTATTAAACCATACACCAAACCACAACAGCCTTTCATGATTGAGATATATATATAGTGTTGGGTAAGTTACTCTGAAAACTAATTAATTACTTACTACTAATTACATCTACAGTGTAATTAGATTACTGTACTAATTACTCTGTCTGAAACGTATTAGCCTAATAAGTACTTACTAAAACCCATATCAACCTCGACCAGATGGAAAAAAAAAACAAGGATAGACATGAAACTTTTCTTTTAATTTTTTCAAATAAATGATAGAAAATCAAATAAACTATTCATTTTTTTCTTTCTTTCTTTCAGCGTTTAATTTAAAAGCATGTTCTGAGGTACTTTTCAATTGAGTTTATCAGCGAGTCTTTAGCAGACCCCATCGACCTCCACCTATTCAAGTAGAGTATTATTATCATTATTAGTATTATGTATACCTTATTTAAATATAAGTCAGCACAGAAACTTCAACAGGCTTTGTTTTTAATACCTGTTTCCATTTTAGTCATTGTCCAACATTGTAAGTGGCCCACAATTTGAAGAAACATATGCATCTGATTTTGTTTCTTTTACTTTTCAGTGATGGATTAACTATTATTATTATTATTATTTGCAGAGTACCAGATGATGACCTACTATGCAGTGGAAATGTATGTTCTGCACTTATACATCTGAAAAGAGGGCAGGACTTCTTAAGCACTATAAGCCATGGAACATATTCTCAAATTGTTTCAATACCACGTCTCCATTCTGAGTGTCCATGTCATTCTATGTATTAAAAGTACATTTATCAAAAAACAATTTCCAACCAAAACTTGAGGAATGTATGGGCCATTGAGAAATCTATGGACAATTTGATTTGAGGGGAAACAAGAAAGTGATCCGTGATGCACAAAATTTAAAAAATGTCCCCCTAATGCTGGCCAAGAAGCATCAAATGGCAATTGCCTATCACATGGATGCCATTTCTTTTTTCAAGCCAAGAGTACAAAGGACAGAATGTGTAGTTCACTTGTCACAGCCTTTCTGGCATCTTTCTGGCATTCGGTAACGGCCGGCCGCACGTCCACAAGCGAGTCGATTTCTGGTGTATGACGTAGATGTAAGTTCCGGTGATAAATGACAAACGCAAAAGCACAGTGGATAGAGGAAGTCAGTGATAATAGTTTATAAAGTTATAAATATGGATATGTTTCTTAAAAAAACGCATCACTTCAGAAGGCCTTTATTAACCCCCCTGGAGCCGTATGGATCACTTTTTTGATGGATGGATGTGCTTTTTTTGGGCTTCAAAATCTAAGTTACCATTCAATCCCATTATAAAGCTTGGAAGAGCCAGGATATTTTTTAATATAACTCCGATTGTGTTTGGCTGAAAGAAGAAAGTCATACACACCTAGGATGGCTGAATGATTTAATCCATGACTTCTGAAACAATATGTTCTGTTTTGTAACTCTGTAAATCTTGTCATCTCTCTCATGATTTAAAGCTTGATTACATTTCCTTGTGCTTGATGTTTGCATTGATCACTGTACACCTGCTGTGGTTATCAAAAATTAATGTTTTAATTGTTTTGGTTAATGAACAGCCCCTGGTCACTAGAATATACCCAGCACTGAACAGAAATTCACACTTCCTATTTTTCATTCTCATATAGGATTCAGATGTAGATGCAGGCTTCAGTGAATTGTTGGACTGCTCACAGTTTTACCTGAAGGCATGAATGCCAAACGTCCACATGCCCTCAACATGGATGCAATGGAGGGAAGAATTGTCATGGATGATGTCTCCACTTTGCTTTGATCTATGCTCTAAATTTAGACCATCCAAACAAGCTGAACTTGTTCGGCATATTTTGCTGTAATTGCAGTTCAGTTTAAGAATCTTTCCAAAGACACATGCAGGTTTTCCGAAATTGTAAAGGCTCTTTTTTAAAAATAATAATAATAATAATTTTTTGGAGTTTGCACAGTGCCTGTTCTGCAAATGCTCTATACCAGGGGTGACCAACCCTGCTCCTGGAGAGCTACCTTCCTGCAGAGTTTAGCTCCAACACACCTGCCTGTCATTTTCAATTAATCCTAAAGACCTTGATAAGCTGGTTCAGGTGTGTTTGATTAGGGTTGGATCTAAAGCAGGAAGGTAGCTCTCCAGGAGCAGAGTTGGTCACCCCTGCTCAATACCTTGTTTTTGGTCCAGATATTATGTTGTCATGCAGCAGAGTGCTGCAAGAGGTCTAAGTCTTGAGAACGGATTGTTTTAAAGGCATAGTTTTTTTTTTTTAATTGTGTTGTTCTTAGAGTTTCAGCTGTTTATTACACAAATAAACAGTTCAGAATTTCAAACTTGTTAAGTGCGTTATTTGAACTAGAAATATTATCTTCAGTTTACTTAGAGAATGTGGAAACCGATTGCACGTAGAATTTTAAGTGTGCACAACTTAGTGATACAGTAAACTCATGTTGAGATTAGTGGTATTTCAGATGTAAAGTGAACAAATTAAGTTTAATAATAACAAGTTGACATTACTTGCATAGGAACATTAATATAACTTCATTTTAGCAAGTAAGTTTGCTTTGCAAAAATAAGGCAATCGGTTTCCTTAATTTTTAAGTAAACTGAACATGTCAAATTTTACAGTGTATGCAGGTAAGACATTTAAAATACTGTCTTGTGTAAGACCATGTAATGTTTAAAGTATATTGTACAAAGTATAGCCAAATAATAGTTTATTGAAGACAAAGTGTGCAATTTGTAGTATTTTGAATAAGTCAAAGGTGTTACTAAGCATATACTTTTTACTCAAATATAATACACTTATGGTATATTACTTGTATGTTTCGAAGACACTTGCATTTAATTTGTAATGTACTTAAAACACAAAGTACACTTTAATATCACTAATCAAGCATGTAATTACCCTACACTGGCATATACTTAAACTATACTAAGTATACTTGAAGTTGTTCCAATTTAGTACACTAAATACACTTAAAGTTATGCTTTACTACAATTTAATTACAACTAAAATATACTTAAAACAAAATTAGTTGTTCCAAAATAGAGTACTTCAAGTTAACTAATCATTAACACACTTGAAGCATACTTATTAGTCTGGCTTCAAGTATACTTTAAATATTTTTTTTTCACCAAGGAGTACATGCTCAAAAACCCTCCAGTGTGGCTGAGCTAAAGAAGATCTGCAAAGAGTGGGCCAAAATTCCACCACAGCGTTGTGAAAAACTGATCTCCAATTATCGGAAGCATTTGGTTGCAGTTGTTGCTGCTAAAGGTGGCATAACAAGCTATTAAGTTTAATGGGGCAATCAGTTTTTCATACAGACCCAGTTGGTGTTGGATAACTTTTTTGCTCCAATAAATAACATTATCATTTAAAAACTGTATTTTGTGTTCGATTTTTTTTTTTACATTTTTAAACAATTTTGTATGAGCTATACACAAAACAGAAATCACGATGGGGGCAAATACTTTTTCAAGGCACTGTGTAAACATACACACACACACACACTATATAAATAATCTGCATATTACCAGCAATCCTTACCTCCATTAAGATTTTTTCCTCAAACAAAATAAGAAAAAAAAAAACTTAAGGTTGAAAATAGAGAATATAATTTAATTACAAAAAGAGCCCAAAATTACGTCCAGTCAAATGCAATTACAAAAAGGAGACAAATATCAATAGAAAGGCACACTTTAGGAATCATTCAAATTATGTATATTAAACACTATATTAATATAGTCATTCTTCATGCATATCAAACTGACAGTAATCAATATTTCAATAAATGCATAAACTCTTCACATCTTTTCTAAGGTCTAAGAAAGCCATATGATCAATGTGCTTCATTAAACAATAACACCCCTCACTTTTTTAAGCTGGAAAGTGAGAATGCTGTGGTTGATCCATTTACTCTCTGATGACTTGCTGCTTTGACAGCACATTCAAAAGTCAGCCACTTTTAAACAATGCAAGAAAAGATCACATTATGTGTTATAAAGCTTTTCTTCCAACACTAGCTCAAAAATCACACCCATGTTGAAAACAAAGGCTTGAAAAAGAGCAGTCTCATAGTTCATCTTCACTTGCTTCATTTCTGTGAGTCCCATACAGGTAATACACAACCTGTTGCTCTCATGTGTGATGAGTCTAATGACAACTAAGTTAACAAGACGAATTACTTTTGAATACAGAGATGAGCATGAATGACTATGCTTGGAACCTAAATAAACAGGCTAGGAATGTTTAGTATCTAAAAATTTAACTCTATTATTTGTCAAACAAACTTCGAAATGGAAGGATAAAGTTTGGGTGAGGAGTGTCAGTTTGACTGTCAAAACATGACTGGCTGATGCAATTTAGCTTCAGCAAAACCCTGGATTTAAGTGACTTAACACCATAAAAAATAAAAGTGCATCTATTATATAAGCTGGTATTTGGCAAAAATGTTATACACATTTAATTATCTTTCCAGAATCCATATCTGAAAATAAGAATTAATATATTAAATCAATACCCAGTACAGTTTATGCAGTAGCATAAGAAAGAGAAAGCTTTAAAGGGACGTTTCACCCAAAAATGACAATTTTTTCATCATTTACTCACCCTCATGCCATCCCAGATGCATATTACTTTTTCTTCTGCAGAACAAAAACATTGATTTTTAAAAGAATATCTCAGCTCTGTAGGTACATAAATTGCAAGTCAATGGTGACCAGACTTCGGAAGTGCCAAAAAAACAAAAACACATAAAAGCAGCATAAAAGTAATCCATAAGACTCCATTGGTTAAATCCAAGTCTTCAGAAGCGATATGATCAGTGTGGGTGAGAAACAAATCAATATTTTAGTCCTTTTTTGCTATAAATCGCCACTTTCACATTTTAAAAATGAAAGTGGAGATTTATAGTAAAAAAGTCTTAAATATTGATGTTTCCCATCCAACATGATTGGATCACTTTGGAAGACACTATTTTAACCACTTAAGTCTTATGGGTTCTTTTTATGCTGCCTTTATGTACTTTTTGGAGCTTCAAAGGTCTGGTCACCATTCAGTTGCATTGTATGGATCAACAGAGCTGAGATATTCTTCTAAAAATCTTCATTTGTGTTCAGTAGAACAAAGTCATACAAATCTGTGATGGCATGAGGCTGGGAGGATTTTCATTTTTGGGTGAACTATCCCTTTAACAGAATATATAAATGTATCTGAAACAAAACATTAAAACAAAAAAAACAACAACAAAAAAAAATCACATCAAACATAATTTGATGGTATATCTAAAAATATTCAAAATATTCCAAATTATATTAAATTCTCATAAATTCATAAAAACAACTTACAGCCCTTCAGTGTTTGTATCGGAAATGATGGGCAGTTGTTTACAATATTAATTATTACCATCAATTTACTACAACAAACTGAAAAATGATGCATCAGCAGCTTTGGCACAAAACACATTTTTGATCCATGAATAATTTCTCTTCGACACCAAAACATTTTTGGTCATACAAGTCCAAAAAATACTGGTCTAGTATAAACCTACACATTCTGCTTTATTCTTGGAAAAAAAGCATCCAAGCATCCTAGGTCCTCCCACAGTTGTTGAAAATGACAACAAAATTATTTGACAACTGTTTTAGTGGAAATCATGGGATTGTCTTCATAACATTCTTTCTTTCTGGCAGTGTCAAACACCCCCAGAGTTTCATCTGCAGAAACAAGCAAACAAGACTGCATATCAGACAAGACACTATCGTTGGTATTTCCAAAATGTAGCTTCAGTACAATCTCATTCCATGGTCTAAATTTTAGTAGAGATTGCTTTGAATACTGAGAATTATTTAGGTATATGTTTGATGGTGACACCACAGAGGGATCTGATTGAACGATCTGTTGTTTGAATACCTTCTCAAGGATTTGGCCTCATAAACTGTGGTGTCTTCCTCATCGCTTTCCAGGTGTGCCATCTCCATTGTATCATCATAGTTTGAAAGGAGCCCATATTTCTTCCTTTGAACACTTGTTTTCTTCAGACTTGAGTGAGAGAATATTTTAGGTAGGTTAAACAATCAACTGAACAACATCTCTGCAGTTCAGTACCTCTGTAGTTACAATACTTTAGGGAGGTAAGCCAATTTAGATTTAAAGAAATACTCCGGGACCAATACAAGTTACGCTCAATCGACAGCATTTGTGTCATAATATTGATTTCCACAAACATTTTGATTTGCCCCTCCTTTTCCTTTAAAAAAAAAAAAAAAAGAAGAAATAATCTGGGTTAAAATTGGAATTTACAATGGAAGTGAATGGGGGCCAATCTGTAAATGTTAAAATGCTCACTGTTTCAAAAGTACAGCCACAAGATGTAAACAATGATTTAAAACAAAATATTTTTAGTGTGATAAACTCATTAACAGTTACTTGTGTGTAAAGTTCAGACCAATTTTACAACTGCTTTGCCATGCCGATGTAATGTCAAAAACCCTAAAATGACTAAAAATTACAATTAAAACAATTTTAAATAAAATTTTTATAGAGACTTTACAATCATATGTATTTTAACTACACAATGATGACTAAGACTTCAGATATTACGGTTTCATTTTCTGTTAATGCACTATTTCCTGTAAAGCTGCTTTGAAACAATGCGTTGTGAAAAGCGCTATTCAAATAAAAATTATGATTTTACAGCTCAAATTATACATGAGTTTTAAAAGAAGAATGAATCTAAGTGCTTTTATAAAATTCTAAGCTTCACATTTCTACTTTTAAACCCTCCAAAAATTGGCCCCATTGACTTCCATTGTAAGTGCCTCACTGTAGCCTCAGTTTCTGCTCTTTTATTTATTTGTTTGTTTTTAAGGACGGACGAGTAGAAATTATTATAATTTTTGTATTGAACCTGGAATATTCATTTAAAGCCAAATTACAGAAAGGCTGCATCAAAACCTAGTGAGCTGCCGACCTAAACATACTTTTTAGGACTCTTAAGAACGTTCGAATCATAGGTCTCTTTTCGAACATTCGAATCATTGGCGCAACCCAACAGTGCGCATGCGCACACCATGCCGAAATGTATGTTTAGGTATCTTCGCCACACTAAAATCTAAATGGCAGAAAGGCTGTATCAAAACATAGTGAGCAACAAACCTAGAATGCATATTTGGGAATAATAGGAACATTCCGAATGTAAGAATCGAATGGTTTGTTTCGAGTGTTCGAACCATTGACACGTTCCGAATGTTCGCATGAATCCAACGTTCGAAAGCACATATGATGCCCAAAAAAATGTCTAGGTAGATCACTCACTATGTTTTGGAGTTTTTAAAACATTTCGCGTCATATGAGATGTTTAGACTCACCGGACCGCTCTCACTAAGAAATAAAGGACTCCGATGGCCGTGATTCCGATCAGAACATACAGAGCTCTGTTAATCATCGCGCCGTCCAAACTGAACCTCTCATCGGGGGATTTCTTTTTGCTGGTGCTGCTGGTATTATTATTAGCCTCGTCAGGACTGATGCTGATGCTGGAAGTGTTCTTGGTTGTGAGTGATTTAGTGGTCTCGAGCTGGGGCTGATTGTTCGTGTCGTCGGCGAACGAACTGGCCCACAAAGCCAGAAACAGAAGCAACACTTTTAAATGTGTCATAATTGCTTCAGTCCGCGATTTTAAAAGATGTGAAAACAAACTCAACCACTATATGAAGTATGATTTAGTGCCTGTGTACAGTTCCTGTTCAGAGTGATGACGATAGCAGCACATGTGGTGTTACGACCAATTGTGTCCTGAGGGAAATCAACAACAAGATTTTTTTTTCCCACTGAGACCATGTCAACCCTACTAATTGAATGTCTTTAATTGGCGTAATTGTCAAGATCATAAGGCCCAATCTATTTTTTTTTTTTTTACACTTATTCCCATGTTAAAAATATATTGAAATAAATAAACTGACAAACATTAACCATAAGATTGAAGTAAGCCCTGACAACGTTATTCTTGGTATACTACCTCCATTGCTAAGAAATAAAACAAAGCAATACCCTTTCAGAGTAATTCGAATTTCCAGCCTTAAAGCAAATTACAAACACAAATCAGAGTCCCCACTTAATGCAAGGATGGATTGGAGAGAAATAATTTCAAGGAGGAAAATAAGGATGGAGTGAAATGGAATATATTAGATGGAGAGATCAATAATATTAGTATTATTAGTTAAAAACCTAAATTTAAGGGGACTGGGTAGCTCAGTGAGTATTGATGCTGACTACCACCCCTGGAGTCGTGAGTTTGAATCCAGGTTGTGCTGACTCCAGCCAGGGCTCCTAAGCAACCAAATTGGCCTGGTTGCTAGGGAGGGTAGAGTCGCATGGGGTAACCTCCTTGTGGTCACTATAATGTGGTTCTCGCTTATGTTGGGATGTGTGGTGAGTTGTGCGCGAAGCTGCAGAGAATAGCATGAAGCCTCCACACGCACTATGTGTCCGCGGAGCACGCTCAACAAGCCATGTGATAAAATGCGCAGATTGACGTCTCAGATGCGGAGGCAACTGAGATTCATCCTCCACCACCTGGATTGAGGCGAGTCAGTATGCCATCACGAGGATTTAGAGTGAAAATGCATACCAAAAGAGGGAGAAAATCTAAATAAATAAATAAAACCCTAAATTTGGTACAGATGGGTACTCCTCAAAGAAGTAATCATATAATATTAAATTATGAGAATTATTTCTGTTTGACAGAAATGTAGTTAATGATACTGCCCTACAAAGTCAAAACTCAAAATTAAGTTATGACTGAAGTAGGGCTCTTATGATCTGTCCGGTGACAGAGGAGTATGCTGAAATTCAAAGAACCTGTTGTGTGAAAATGCATTTAATACAAACTCCACATCAATATAATTCAAGCCATTTTTCTCAGTTTCAGTGTTAGTTAATGAGTAGGCCTTCCCAGCAAACATGCCCCTTTGAGGCCCGTGTGGCCCCACTGTGGGCAGAAAATGCCGGTACCGGCGTGAAATGTGAGGCACGTGTGGGCCCCACACTATGGGGCCAAGGTGGAGCCCCTGTGGGCCAGCCCTAAAGTGTGGGATGAGGGCGGGCTGCCCACATTAAGCAGAGTGGGCCCCCAGTGGGACCCATTGTGGGAAAGCCCAGACCCAGCCCAAAGTGTGGGCATACTGTGGGCACGGTATCTGGGCCACAGTACGCCCTGTGGGTCCTTAACAAATAGTAAAATTTGTTTGGTCTTACTTTGTACATGCAGAATACCACAGCATATGCAGAATAATTGCACTTTTTGAAAGTAGCAGTTATAGACTAACAGTCGTATGTTTCAAATACTTGCATTTATTCACAGCCAGGAAAAAATGAAGAAAATATATATATTTAAAACTGGGTACAAAACTGATCATGGATTAAATACCAAGTAAAATACATTTTAACAGAACAATAACCACTTAGAACCACATTAGAAAACATTAAGTAGAAATCACTCCCCTCAGGAGCACCAGAGGATCTCTGCCATTTATCTTCTGGTCCTTCTGCTCCTTCCCCCATCCCTGTCTCTAGCATTGCGGAGCAACATTTTAATCGCAGCTTCCACTTCGGATAGTGTGGCCCGGTTACTTTTTGTCACAGCATCTAAGTGAGAAAGAAAACAATAATTGAAAAGTAAATGTAAAAATTAAAAATAAAAAAATGGGGTAAATATGATCTATGATCAGTTTGATACCACTTACTGTGATATACTGATTTTAAATAAAGAAATGTCATTAATTAAACAGAAAATTATGGTATCCTATAGATCCTACAGCCACCTATCTTTATTAAAAAAATTTTTTGTTGTTGTTGCCTTTATTGGACAGTTACAGTGAAGAGCAGTGTCAGAAATTAACTTGTCCATTAAGGGGCAATATTTACCCCCTTAAATTGATTTCTAGGGACATATTTTTTATTTATCTGTATCTGTTCACTGCTGCAGACGATGACACATGATGTAGCATCTGGTGTTTTTGATGTGAAAAGGGTTGAGAGGTAAGCATTTATTTGATTATTATGGTTTAGTGTTTATTGTATTATTAGATGTGTGATGTCTAGTTATGTAACCCTTCTACTGCGACTGTTGGGTGTGTTGAGGTTCTCCCAACTAAACACGATAAACAGTGTATAAGCAGTATATATATATATATATATATATACACACACACACTACCGTTCAAAAGTTTGGGGTCACCCAAACAATTTTGTGTTTTCCTGAAAAGTCACACTTATTCACCACCATATGTTGTGAAATGAATAGAAAATAGAGTCAAGACATTGACAAGGTTAGAAATAATGATTTGTATTTGAAATAAGATTTTTTTTACATCAAACTTTGCTTTCGTCAAAGAATCCTCCATTTGCAGCAATTACAGCATTGCAGACCTTTGGCATTCTAGCTGTTAATTTGTTGAGGTAATCTGGAGAAATTGCACCCCACGCTTCCAGAAGCAGCTCCCACAAGTTGGATTGGTTGGATGGGCACTTCTTGCGTACCATACGGTCAAGCTGCTCCCACAACAGCTCAATGGGGTTCAGATCTGGTGACTGCGCTGGCCACTCCATTACCGATAGAATACCAGCTGCCTGCTTCTGCTCTAAATAGTTCTTGCACAATTTGGAGGTGTGTTTAGGGTCATTGTCCTGTTGTAGGATGAAATTGGCTCCAATCAAGCGCTGTCCACTGGGTATGGCATGGCGTTGCAAAATGGAGTGATAGCCTTCCTTATTCAGAATCCCTTTTACCCTGTACAAATCTCCCACCTTACCAGCACCAAAGCAACCCCAGACCATTATATTACCTCCACCATGCTTAACAGATGGCGTCAGGCATTCTTCCAGCATCTTTTCATTTGTTCTGCGTCTCACAAACGTTCTTCTTTGTGATCCAAACACCTCAAACTTGGATTCATCTGTCCACAACACTTTTTTCCAGTCTTCCTCTGTCCAATGTCTGTGTTCTTTTGCCCATCTTAATCTTTTTCTTTTATTGGCCAGTCTCAGATATGGCTTTTTCTTTGCCACTCTGCCCTGAAGCCCAGAATCCCGCAGCCGCCTCTTCACTGTACATGTTGACACTGGTGTTTTGCGGGTACTATTTAATGAAGATGCCAGTTGGGGACCTGTGAGGCGTCTGTTTCTCAAACTAGAGACTCTAATGTACTTATCTTCTTGCTCAGTTGTGCAACGCGGCCTCCCACTTCTTTTTCTACTCTGGTTAGAGCCTGTTTGTGCTGTCCTCTGAAGGGAGTAGTACACACCGTTGTAGGAAATCTTCAATTTCTTAGCAATGTCTCGCATGGAATAGCCTTCATTTCTAAGGACAAGAATAGACTGTCGAGTTTCAGATGAAAGTTCTCTTTTTCTGGCCATTTTGAGCGTTTAATTAACCCCACAAATGTGATGCTCCAGAAACTCAATCTGCTCAAAGGAAGGTCAGTTTTGTAGCTTCTGTAACGACCTAAACTGTTTTCAGATGTGTGAACATGATTGCACAAGGGTTTTCTAATCATCAATTAGCCTTCTGAGCCAATGAGCAAACACATTGTACCATTAGAACACTGGAGTGATAGTTGCTGGAAATGGGCCTCTATACACCTATGTACATATTGCACCAAAAACCAGACATTTGCAGCTAGAATAGTCATTACCACATTAGCAATGTATAGAGTGTATTTCTTCAAAGTTAAGACTAGTTTAAAGTTGTCTTCATTGAAAAGCACAGTGCTTTTCCTTCAAAAATAAGGACATTTCAATGTGACCCCAAACTTTTGAACGGTAGTGTATATATATATATACATATACATATATACACTCACCTATAGGATTATTAGGAACACCATACTAATACTGTGTTTGACCCCCTTTCGCCTTCAGAACTGCCTTAATTCTACGTGGCATTGATTCAACAAGGTGCTGAAAGCATTCTTTAGAAATGTTGGCCTATATTGATAGGATAGCATCTTGCAGTTGATGGAGATTTGTGGGATGCACATCCAGGGCACGAAGCTCCCGTTCCACCACATCCCAAAGATGCTCTATTGGGTTGAGATCTGGTGACTGTGGGGGCCATTTTAGTACAGTGAACTCATTGTCATGTTCAAGAAACCAATTTGAAATGATTCGAGCATTGTGACATGGTGCATTATCCTGCTGGAAGTAGCCATCAGAGGATGGGTACATGGTGGCCATAAAGGGATGGACATGGTCAGAAACAATGCTCAGGTAGGCCGTGGCATTTAAACGATGCCCAATTGGCACTTAAGGGGCCTAAAGTGTGCCAAGAAAACATCCCCCACACCATTACACCACCACCACCAGCCTGCACAGTGGTAACAAGGCATGATGGATCCATGTTCTCATTCTGTTTACGCCAAATTCTGACTCTACCATCTGAATGTCTCAACAGAAATCGAGACTCATCAGACCAGGCAACATTTTTCCAGTCTTCAACTGTCCAATTTTGGTGAGCTCTTGCAAATTGTAGCCTCTTTTTCCTATTTGTAGTGGAGATGAGTGGTACCCGGTGGGGTCTTCTGCTGTTGTAGCCCATCCGCCTCAAGGTTGTGCGTGTTGTGGCTTCACAAATGCTTTGCTGCATACCTCGGTTGTAACGAGTGGTTATTTCAGTCAAAGTTGCTCTTCTATCAGCTTGAATCAGTCGGCCCATTCTCCTCTGACCTCTAGCATCAACAAGGCATTTTCGCCCACAGGACTGCCGCATACTGGATGTTTTTCCCTTTTCACACCATTCTTTGTAAACCCTAGAAATGGTTGTGCGTGAAAATCCCAGTAACTGAGCAGATTGTGAAATACTCAGACCGGCCCGTCTGGCACCAACAACCATGCCACGCTCAAAATTGCTTAAATCACCTTTCTTTCCCATTCTGACATTCAGTTTGGAGTTCAGGAGATTGTCTTGACCAGGACCACACCCCTAAATGCATTGAAGCAACTGCCATGTGATTGGTTGATTAGATAATTGCATTAATGAGAAATTGAACAGGTGTTCCTAATAATCCTTTAGGTGAGTGTATATATATAGCTCGGCGAACAGTATCATCACTGCATTGACCAACCCTGGACTAAGCTCGGTGCGATATTCTTCTAGTATTTGGTCTCACTGGCTTATGAGCCTATACAGGAGATAAATGTATTGGTTTTATGTGTCTTTCTTTTTTTTTCTCTCTCTTATATGTAATATGGACGATTATACGTGTCTGAAATAAATAAATAAATAAAAAATAAAAATATACATACACACACAGGTATATCTAAAAAAAATAAGAACATCGTGGAAATGTTACACAAAGATTCTTTACACAAAGTGAAATATTTCAAACATTTTTCTGTTGTAATCTTGATGATTACGGCTTACAGCTCATGGAAATCAAAAATCCAGTATCTCAAAATATTAGAATAAATAATCTATAATACAGAAATGTCGGCCTTCTGAAAGGTGTGTTAATTTATGCACTCAATAATTGTCTCCTTTTACATGAATTACTGCATCAATGTGGCGTGGCATAGAGGCAATCAGCCTGTGGCACTGCTGAGATGTTATGGAAGCCCAGGTTGCTTTGATAGCGGCCTTCAGCTCCTCTGTATTGATGGGTCTGGTGTCTCTCATTTTCCTCTTGACAATACCCCATAGATTATCTATGTGGTTCAGGTCAGACGAGTTGGCTGGCCATTGAAGCACAGTAATACCATGGTCAGCAAACCAGTTACTAGTAGTTTTGGCACTGTGGGGAGGCGCCAGGTCCTGCTGGAAAAGGAAATCAGCATTTCCATAATTCTTGTCAGAAGATGAAAGCATGAAGTGCTCTAAAATCTCCTGGTAAACAGCTGCATCGACTCTCGACTTGAGAAAACACAGTGGACCAACACAATCAGATGGCATGGCACCCCAAATCATCACTGTGGAAACTTCACACTGGACTTCAAGCAACATGGATTCTGCACTTCTCCACTCTTCCGCAAGACTCTGGGATCTTGCTTTTCAAATTAAATGCAAAATGTACTTACATCTGAAAAGAGGACTTTGAATTTTCCACAATATTCAAATTTTTTGAGATGCACCTGTACATTAACCTTGATTTTTTTTTGGGTGGGGGAAAATGCCATATTTTTCAAAAATCTTTGAAACCAGCTTGGACACAAATATTTCATTTCAACAAACTTGATACATTAGGTTAAAACTAGATTTTTAAAAGATTTATCACCTTCATCATTTCAGACTACCTTATACAGTGACAACTATCTTTGTAGCCTACGGGTCATCATGTAACTTTTGCATAGTCACATGCTAAGGAGTAGGAACAACAGGTCCTTGTTTTCTGACACATGAACACCATGCAGTGACTTGAGTAAACAAAAATTTATTGAAGGCAAAATACATAGAAAAGTACAACTAGGAATGTCATGAAGTATGAAATAAAGACGTTCAAAGCAGTGTAATCCATATTTTAACCACTTTCTTCTTGAACTATTTTCATGCATGCTGATGGTCTGTAGCCGTAATCAAAATATACATGTTCCCACGGATATAAAAACCAATAACTTTTAACATTGTGATACAAAAATAGTATTTACACCTCATGTTCACTATAAGAAAAACACTTCATAATCTAAGTTGGATGTTGTAAATTGAGGGGTTTTTTTTAAATGTTGTGCAGGAATGCATGAGGCTTTATCCAGCCACTGTAAAGAATGAAATGATTTCAAAAGATGGTCAGCTTTTTTTTCTTTAGTCACTTTTCCATTTTTAAAGTGACAAACATATTTGGATTTTATAGCACCTCCTATGTTTTTTAGGTTTCTCAACCTAGTTTTTAAATTGGTCCCCTACAAATAAGAAAAATTATGTGAACAGAGGGGGAGGGGACAAACACAACCTTGTGAGACATTAAAAATTAAGGAAAAATAACTTGATCCTATCAACTATGGACACATTGCCAGGAATATGATATAAACACATTTATAATAGGCATGTTTTTTTGTATATACTCTGGTCCAAATCAGTGCCAGTATTTGGACCATAAGTTCCTGCATGCCCCTAACAGGCCTTTCATAAAACAAATTTTAAAAGCTGCAGCAGAATGTCTCTAGCATGGACTGCAAAGAGTCTGCTAGGACATTGTTTATTTAAAAAGGCACTTTTTTAGATTTCTAAAACAAATTCTCACTTTTGGGACATTAAAGGCCAAAACGTATTATTTACAAAGGTCACAGAAGGCAATTACGATTGATTTAAGACTTATGAGCATTTATCCTAATGTGATGTGCACAATCACACAGACAGTTCTCTGCCAAGGGACCGACGAGCCTTTTGTCATTTGAGACTAAAAGGTGACAGGATTACCCTTTTGAAGTTTAACAGAGGAAAGGCTTTGGTTTCAAGCTGTAGTGTACACACAGGAACATGAAAACAAAAATACATGGGGCTTTAAGTAGAATAGCTTAAATAATTTGCTATATCACAAAAAAATAACATGAAGCCCAACCCTAAACATCTACACAAAGAACAGGACAAACAGTAAACAGACAGTGGTTAATGATCCACTGACCAAAACCAACATGCAATGTCTCAAAGTCTAAAAACAATGCAAATTCAGGCATTACTTCACTACTGGGTTTATACACATATGATTGCATACATTTGAAGTAATGCTTGTAAACATTCTCTGTCTAAAGATACAGTATAAATGCTAAAGCTGGAGAATATGAAAGGTACACCCAACTGGGAGATCCATTATGCAGATGTGCAGAGTTTAAGGCCTGTACCATAAGCCTGATGCAATTATCCATGTCTCCTGGGAGCAAGAATGTTTGCCCTGAGGGCACGAAATGTATTGTAAACTACAGATTTGCCAACATTAGTAGCAGATGTTTGATTGAGGTTCTGGAAATTTGGAGCAATAAGGCACAAATGGTACATTACGGAATCAAAGGCCTATAGTGTTTTCCCTCTGCATCTACATAAAATCAATTTAAGGCTTTCAGAAAACTGAAAACATAAAAAGATGGAGTGACACCTACAGCTATGAAAACAAATGAACTTGTGAACCAGACTAATAATACAACTGTTCTAAAACCTCAAGTAAAATATTAAAACATGTAAATATTAAAACAAAAACTAAAGACTAAAATACCTTTTAAATAAAAATATTGCAATGATGGAAGTGAGCTTTGTGGATAAGACACATTAAGGTGTATAAGTGACTGGCCACTCCAGCCCCAGTTTTCTCAAATGGTGGATTTGGAAAAGGAAACCCTAAGATGGTGGTTCTCTCCGAGGTCATGGTTGTGGAACTGAATAAGAGACTCGATTGCTTCCTCCACTGAACCCATCTGAATCAGGGCCATCTTGCGATCCTTCCTGGAAGTTCATTTATTAGGATTTAGCATCTTAGTATTTCTGCAAAAATGTTTACCTAAAGTACTAAAGAAAGTCTATAAACAGTATGATAATGGTGAAGGAAAGTACACTTACTGAAAGAACTTGAAGTTCTTGACCAGAGCACCATTGCTAGCAAAGAGAATCTTGAGCTCATCCTCAACAATGGAAGGTCTTAAATGGAGGTATAAAGTTAAGAGGTGAGATATGCTAATTATTTTTTTAAATAATAAAAAGCTTATAAAACAAGGAGCTGGTGTTTGTAAAAACTCACGGGATGTTAGACAAATGAAGTGTGGAGGAGGGGGGAAAGATGTTAGAGTAGTTTTTGGAGCCTGGCTTCTTGAAGCGATGGAGAGGAGAGTTGCTGTAGTCTTTGGTGAGACCCTGGTCCTCATGCCCTTCCCGTGGCATCTGGACAGCTGTGTGTTTGGACAGGGTAACACGCAGGGGCCTGCCATATAACTTCTGCCCATTCAGATGGCTCATCGCTGAAACAAAGCATATAAAAAATATATACATACACTGAAAACCTCTTTATTGAAGATATAAAGGACATCTCATTTCATTCACTAGTTCCAAATCAAATGAATCTGTACATCATGGTAAATGCCCTAGGCAGTATACTTAACACTGAAATAGGGGGCGGCTTTAGAAAGGCCCAGAGTAAATTTAAAGTATGCTAAAGCTGAAGTAACTTTTTCTGTTATAATACTTTCTTCAATCCCAGCTTAATATGCAGAGACAACTCTAATTAAGCCATTCATAGGTGCATTTTCTCAAAAACTGTAAACACCCAGCCCAACATCAATTTAAAAAAGTGAATAGAATAAAATATTTCTTGAGGGGAGAGTAGTGGGGAAAGCACATGCACAATAAACTATACCCATGTATACACAAATGTAAAATAATCCCTCACGTTCGTATATATGCTCTTGTACATTGGGGGAATCCCAGAGTTTTATAGTAAGAGGGAAACCACACTATTGCAGTGCAATTCTGCAGCAAGTCACAATGCAAAGTTAAGAAAACATACACAACAACTCCTCGTGAATATCTGGCAATTAAGCGAAGCCATGGGGAATAAAAAAAAAAAACTCCTCGGATACCATGTTTATTTAATTATTACATGCTTACTGACCGAGCCGCATGTATTTGGAGTAAAGAGTATGCTGCTTATGCAGTGTTTGTAAACCAGAACGCTGTTTTCTCTTAATAAACTGCTTTCTCATGTACATTTATATGTAGTTACCATGTCTGTGTCACGCTATAAAAATGACTGTTTGGTTTGAGGAACTCGCTTAGACCTGCCCCAACAATGTTATGCAACTAATGGCGTGAGTTGAGGGTGGTACTATCTGACTATTGGAGCAACTGCAGGTGAGAAGCCCATTCAGAAAGACATTATAAATATAGTTTATTTTTGCAATATCATTCAGTGGCACAGATATTACATGCATTATAGTTTGTTTCCTTCCCCTCCCCCCACTGGTCTCTGTTCACATCATAATTTTTGGGTCCGAACCGCAGTCAGATAACATCATCAATGTGAGTACAAGCGGCAGCGGTTTACTACTGTGACTAGGCAACAACTCAAGAAGACTTCAGCTTCACTGTGTTTTTGAAGTATTCATATCTTTGGATTTACCACCAAATCTTTACATACACAAAATGACAATAATGCTTGTTATCCAGGGATGCACTGAATATGCAATGTGATGAATATTAGCGTTTGTCTGCCGCAAGCCCCCAGATGCATTGCAAAAGATGTGAAGACTGTGAGCTACTCTCTGAAGGTGATTTATTTGGACACAAGTTGGTATTAGAAATGCATTAAACCATAATAATTGCGATTGGAAGTCTGCAAAGGCGCAAATTATGTCATCAATAAGGGTTCACTTCTGCGATTTGGTACAATTGCACTCATATCAGCAGCGAACCACACCGGAGTTCACATGAACCATACTCAAGATCACCTGTTCAAGTGAACTCGGGTGCGGTTTGCAGGTGCGCACCAGAGTTTGGAAAACAGCGTTCACACCACCCAAACGAACCAAACTGTCATCATTCGAACTCGGGTGCGCACGAAAAGTGCTAGTGTGAAAGCACCCTAAGATTATAAGCATATAATTGTCATTTTAAGGTCGTTTACCAAGCTGGGCCTGCGTCCCATCAGACATCTGTATGAGAGCGTTCTCCTTCTTGTTGAACATGATTTTTACTCTCATTACGTCCCCATATACACCTAAAAACAGGAAAGGTCATGTCAGCTACACAAGAAGCATGTTATGATCAAATCACACTCTTATCAATACTAGCCAGAGCGCTATACAAACTTATGTTCACAATCAAGATACTCTTTTATAAATCACACCATCACATGCTTTTCAGAGTACACTACAAAAAGTGGCACTATAAAATCCTAATATCAACTAATGTCTGTTTGTTTGGGGGGCTGTTGCACTAACTCAAATATTTTTTGTTCAAATATTGATTTTTTAAAGAAAAGACTATGCACTGCACAGAAAATATATTCTTAGTCAAGAGTAGAGTTAAAGGGGAGTTTCAGAAGGATTTTGAATATTTTTTTTTATTTGACCTTTTGAGTATGGAAACAGAATATCTGCCTGATTGAGATCATAAAAAGAATTGAAAGAAAGTTTTAGAGGGGGATGAAAATGTTGCTTATCCAAAAAAAAAAAAAAAAGAAAAAAAAAAAAAAAAAAAAAAAAAGGATGAGCTTATAAAATAGCAGGAGTCTTGACTATTAACCAAGTATTTTAAACAGCTTTTCTCCAAAAAGACATGCAATAAAAGGTAGAGGAACAGTTTTCAAAAGCATGCAGCATTTTACAAGGTGCCAATTTGTTTTGTAAGGTCATATAAAGCTGCAGCCTTGAGTCTATGTTTCAAGGATATGTTGTTTTTTAAAGCGAAGGCTGCAGTTTTCCATGACATGTTATCATCTCAACACACCAAATACTGCAGAAAACAAGCAAGGCACTCAAAAGAATTGGGCCTCACCGATGCCATGAGGAAATCAAAACAAATTAAACAGAGAACAAATGAGTGACAAATAAAGATGCTAAAGGATGACATACCGAAGAGAATAAAGAGGCAGTGGGGCGTAACTCTCTTTAAAGGACAGCAGAGGGGGGCAGCGGAGGAGGAAGAGACAGGTAAAGATCGGAGGCAGAGTGGAGGTTCAACATATCCGAGGCAGCGAGGCAGTTCCACAGGAAATGGCAAAAAACGATGGTTGGATCATGAAGATGGTTAATGGTTTGAGCATAGAGAGAGGGTAGGGAGAGGGGTGGGGGGGGAGAGGAAGAGATGTTTGTATGTTTGATTTGATGTTTGTGTGCGATTGTGGGATAATGTTGGATTGTGTAATTGTTCGACCAGATCAGTAGGGAGATACATATGGTGCGTGCAGCCAGTTGGCAAAGGAGAACAGGGTTTCAAAAACAAAAAAAGAGGAATGGGGAACGGGGAGGGAAAGAAATTGGAGAAAAAAGGGAGGTAAAAAACAAGGTCAGTATACATAAAGTAATACAAAGTAAATATAGTGCTGAAGTTAACAAAGAAACTTCACCAGCAACATAATATTCTAGCAATTAGTTACTGTAGTAAACAAATAATGTATTAATTTTCAACATGAATAAGTCTGTTCAATACTACACATGTGTAAATGCATTTTCCATTGGTCTGTTAAAAAAGGGAAAAATAAATAAAAGAACGAAAAATTACACTGCTAGACCCACCCCCATCACTCATTTTAAGGTTAACAATTTTAAAGGTTCATTGTATTGAAAAGAGCAGTCAGGACATTCTGCTACACATCTTTTGTGTTCCATGGACGAGACAAAGAACGACATAATGGCGTGTAAATTACAGAATTATAAATTACATTATAATTAACTATTAATTTATATTTGGCTGTTTTAAAAATCATGAAATTAACAAATTAACATAAATGTATTATAATAATTTATTTACCGTCAGTGCAACAGACCTTCAGAAAATACAATTTCACAATTTTACTGTTGTATAATATTTTGAAAGGATGAGTGAAACATGAAGTAAAGCAGCAAAATATTCAAATGGAAGCAACACAAGAAAACAGAATAAAGCTCAACTGAATGGCATCTGTTTATGTGAAACTGGGGGATGTTAGAGAAAGAAATAATAAAACTCTTGAGTACTGGAAGAAGGGCAAGGACACTTGTGCTAAAAGACGAACAGCCTCTGTTAATGGAAACTCTAAGTAACAGCCTTTTGTGCCCTGCACACTTTATTTACTGAATGACAATCACAAACTCAAAGATACAAACTAGATTAAGCACTTTTGGATCATTACAAACAGCAGTGTTTTCCCTATATGTATTCAGCAGAGGTGCACCATGTGTCTACACTGTGTGCAGTAGTTATGTTTTGTTCGTGAACAAAATCTTTTTGAACAAATCTTACAAGTGAATTAATCGTTCTTGTTCACATCCATACTCCTATTTCTTCCTTTCGAAGCTAATTAGCTCTAGTTTGAATCATGAGACTGCTTTGGTGCCTGTAAACACTGACTACAGCATGAGTGAAAAGAATTTGAATGCAGGCTGTGAAGAAGCATATCATTAATTTTACCCACTAATCGAATATGCCCCCTTCACCGAAAGAGCAAGGAGCAGGATCTGTTGACCGACTGAAGGAGAGGAGGTGGTATGTTTATATCTCATTCAACAAAGAAAGAAAATAGCTGAATTAAGAATAAGATGACATTACAATAGTCATTGAATTTCTTTTTATTTTAAGGCCAATATTGTTGTCTTAGTATATTCATCCACAGCTGTTCACAAAATGTTAGCTATGCTTTGTCATTTGTGGGGAAAATTAGTTAATTTACTAAACCAAATAAGTATTTCATGTAGAAATAGGTTTTTGTGGGGTATGATATAACTTTAAACTATAGAAGTTAGAAGTTAGTTATTATATATATATATATATATATATATATATATATATATATATATATATATATTAGAAACAACAATATTCTGAATATTAACCGACTAGCTTAAATGATGTATATATATATATATATATATATATATATATATATATATATATATATATAAAAAAAACCCACACACAACAACTATGCAACAGTGGAATACATTCAGTTTGTACATCTGAGACCCCCCAAAGACTAAAATCCTAGAAATCGCCTGTGGTTTATATTATACATTTGCATTTAATACAAATATTGCACCTAATTTTCTGCATTGAGGCATTTTGTTATTTGACAGTTTTTACAACAGCAATTCCAGAGCCCTTCAAGTGTCAAAAGCTCCCAGTAAATAAACACACACATGACAAGGCAAACATGAATAACCCATATAATGATTCTAGGGTTGTTTTAAGCTATTCCTGCACCTAAACGCTTCAATACGGGTCCGGCATTTTGAACTTGTGGACCAGCGTACATTATCACCGCTGCTGAAAACAATTCTAGGGAAAACATTAGAAATATGCAAGAAATCAATACATTTAAAACTAAAATTTTAAATCCTTGGCACAGGAAGGGTAGGTGTAAATCAAGGATAGTTTTGTAACATTTGTTCCCGTTAGCAGAGTGTAAGACCTGTGATATGTCTTTAACAGGACATGCCCTTTGAAGGACCTAAAGGCACAATATTGACTTTTTGAAATTTTGTATTTTTTATTTTAAACATCAGCTAAATCCAAAACCCCCTTTATCCAAGATGTTTAGGTAGACACCGACAACTTAGTGCATCAGAGATGAATAAGATGTGAGAAGTGCTAACCTCAGGGTTCAGGTTGCTGACCAGCATGACGCAGTGGCTGCCAGGGAAGGCAGGGAAGCCCATTCTGCTGGCAGCTGCAGCAGCCGCTGCTGCTCCAGGGATGGCTAATGAGGCCAGGGCTCCTGGAACCCCAGACAGGGTGTACCCTAAAAGAAAAGAGTAATTTTTCTGTTGCATATTAAAGAACGTAAGAATTCAAAAATAGATGCAATAGACAAGATGACTTTTACAGATGTGAGCAGCATAATGCTGTACCTGCAGCCTGCTGGATAGCAAAAGCTGGTGGAAAGGCGTGAGCTCCCGGATATGGTGCAGCAGAGATGATCCCGGGAGTAGCTGCAAAGTATTAGGTGAGGAAAGTTAAATTCATACACTTTCTGAGGTGTAGTTACAGCTAAAATAGGCAGACTGTGTCTGTAGTTACCAAAGGCAGCCATGGGGTGATGCTCAACAGAGGGCTGGCTGTCCCCCGTGGGCAGGTCTGGCCGTGTGTAGTCACGACTCTTGTCGTTATTGTACTTTACATTTAAGCTGGTTAGTTTGGAGAAACTGATACGCAGAGTGCAGCAGCCATTGTAGATGTTTTGTCCATCCAGGGCCTAAGGAAGAAAAAAAAGAGCTCCATGAAATCGCTTTGATGGATCAAAGAAAACAAACAGGTAGGAAGGAGTCTAGTTTGTGTAAGACAGCATAAAATTACTCTTAACAGATGGTGCCACTCACCAGCTTGGCATGCTGTGCAGTGAGACCATCCGCAAACTGCAGGAGAGTTTGAAACTGATTGTTTTTGGTGAAGGTGATCAACTTCAACACTGTGCCAAACTTGGAGAAGATCTGTTGAGGAACAATTCCACATATTTTAATATGAAACAACCATAATCCTTAATGCAACACCAAGAGTTCAATGTATCAAGAGCAGGAGTAATGGAGGAAGTTTATACCTGGTGAAGAACATCGAGGGTCACTGGATAGAAGAGGTTTTCAACAATGACTCTCAGGACAGGGCTGGGACCGCCCATACCGGATGGGTCAACACCAGCTATGGACATCCCACCTGACTGGACAGCATTCACTGCCTGCAGTGCTGCCTGTGCCCTCTGTAGTCACAGAAATAGACAGGAGATTATAAGAAGGGTGCCATTTTCCTGCTTGTTTCAAGAAGGAAAAATTGTAAATGATAGATTACATTCCTATAAAGGACTGTTTGAATAAGTGATAGGTGATTTGTCAGCAGAACATTCCAAACAAAACATTACGTAATTGTCATTAGCTACATTTCTGTGTTTACTCAAAACAGAATGACACAGAGCAAAGCAAATTAAAACATTCCTCCAAATGAGCACTGATGGGCTGCAGCTGTGGAATTCGCTGCTAAAGGACTTTAGCAGCATATAAACTATGTTTAGAGAGTTGTGAAAGAAAATGTGTGGTGTGGAAAATGCAGCCACAAAGAAAATAAGATGCGCAGCAAAGAGCAAACCAGACTCTCCATTCGTTCAATCAAAAAGTGAGCAGCTGCTCCAAATAAATCATCAATCATCAATGAAATTCTGCAGTCTTTATTTACGTAAAAACTATTTACAAATGATTCACTCTTTCAGTAATGAAAAGGCACACACAGCAGTGTACATGACATGTGTGCTGGAGAGAAAGTGGCTTTTTTTTTTTTTTAAGCACATACCACTTGGTTTGGGGAGTTGTCTGTTTTCAGCTCTTTGTGGTTGGAGTACTGCATGTAGATGGGATGATTTCTGATGACTGGCGTTACGGAGGAGTAGTAAGTAACCATTGTCTGTGCTGCCTCTTCTGTGTTCATTTCCAAGAAAGCCTAAGCAAAAAAAATACAAATAAAAAAGCAGATCATGCAATTTGCTAAGTTAAGGAAAAATATTTGCAACAACAGGACTGCTACAAACCAAAGCCTAGTAAGCGGCCTCACCGTTTACTCTCTACATTGGCAGCTACATTCTAAGGCATATTAACAGACATTTTACTTGCTAAATGATTGAATTAAATCATTCTTCATGGCAAGCAACTTTGTTAATGGTCACTTATGTATGCCACACAAATAGTGTTCCTTGGTACTCTTAAAAGCACAAAATAATACATAAGTACAGAAATGTTTTGTGAAGTAGTGCATTTTTCTTAGATTAATCCATTTTAATACTATGGCCAAAACAAGGTAGCAAGATCATAATGAGCACACTTATGATGTTGCCTATGTAGGCGCCTAACTCTGTATTACGAAAAAGCTAATCTTTTTTTAAGTTCAGGCAGAGCTTTAAAGATTTCATAAACACAAACTCGTGTTTAGCAGATGAATATGTTATTTCCAATCATTTTACGTTTACAAGCCAATGCTGGGTTTTATGAAAGTAGAGGGAATAGTACCTGGTTCTTTCCCTTCAGCATGAGCAGATTGGTGACTTTGCCAAACGGAAGGCCCAGGGAGATTACCTCAGCTTCGTTGATGTCATTGGGGAGCTTACGGACATGTATAACTCGGGACGGAATGCTGGGACTTCTGATGTCCCCTTTGAACTTCTTGCTGTCGTTGCCAATGGCTGTGAGGAGAGCAGATGATCAGGCCACATTGCTGGGACAAAACTCTAAACATCTAATAAGGACAACAAAATGTAAAGAGCGTATACCTGCTGAGCTCATGATATAGGGGCCGCTGGAAACACAAGAGAACAGCTCGTCAGATCCTCTCTGGAAAAAAATAAAAGCTCTAGATCAAAATGTGTCCAATACCATTTTATTTTTTACTTTGTTTATACTGCCGGTTTTTAGGTTTGCAAATTTATTTGTAACTGGTTGGCAGATGGATAGTGAACAAAGTTTTAATACTCAGATATGAACACAAACAGATTTAAATACTATCCTACTTTTATCCTTATTGCCGACAAGAGGCACAAATAAATATAGCATGATGTCCAAATAAGGACAAGTTTAAAACACCAAAAACTAAATGCAGGAAATGGACAATGTGACAACTTCCAGCCTTCTTGTGCAAACAGTACAGCCTTAGGGGCGGGTGGGGTCAGAGATCAGCCACTAAAGACACCCTCCTCCCTCACCAGAAACCCGTAATGAAACCAGAGATCTCAGTAGACTGTGGGGAGAGGGTTGGCATTACATTTACGGGTCGCAGATTGAGAGGAATAAGTGGCCAGACTGAATCTACCCTTTCCTCTGTTACATACTTTCCTCTACTAAGAAAGCATGTTCATGTGAAAGATGACAATGTGAATACAACTTAACCTCTGGAAATATACCATTTTCAAAGTTTATATACTGTATATTATTTGCTTTAACTAGCCTACTTTTATGATATACGTCTTTATATTGTATTTTTCTTTTTAACTGCACTTTTTTTTTGTAATATTTTACATTAAGGCTGTACTCAACATTTTTAGCCATAAAAATATACCTGTGGGGGTATTTTAGCCATACCCCCACAGCACCATCAGTAAAGCTTGAGTACCCCTTCATCAACACAAAACCAAAGATGTGTACTTAAGGCTAAATATAATTTAAATACATATTAAGGAATACAATTATTATACAGTAGAAAACGCTTTTATGATATTTATTCAACAACAACTAAAAGCAACAAGGCAAAATGAGCCGTAAAATTCGAAATTAGAACAGACTAAAGCTGTTTTTTTATACAATTATAAAAGGACAATTGATCTTCTAACTTGGCAAATTGAGAAATATTATTTTTTTTATTTTTATGTATCATTTTTTAATTATTTTGGTAGACATTATATGAATTTGATTAAACAATAAACATGCAAGCCATATAGCGTTAGGCCAGCATGTTTATTGTTTACATGCACAATTAGTAGCCTACATCTTACAAGTATTTACATTGATATCTGGGTTTGTGGAACAAACCCTAAATCTTTAAGAAAACAATGAGTTCTGTGTTTTGGTCAAGTGAATACGAATAAGAGTGGAGTGGCACAGCTTTTTTTATTATAATGAAATGTTTCTTTTTTTTATCTGACAACAACTAACTGTGAAGAAGGAAAAGGATTTTAATTGAGACATTGTCAATGACAAATCTGGACAAATATGGTCTCTGGACAAATATTACACAGAATGAGCCAAACCAAACTCAACACACAGTGAAAGGATCTCAGTGCTTAACATTTCATATTAAAAGATTGTTCTTGGGATTTTAAGAATGGATTTCGAGATCCTTCAAATAAAGATTATGATTAATTAGGATATTTTTTTTTTTTTTTATCCCTGTTATGTTTTGTTTAATATATTCAACATGGCAAAATGCAATTCTTTCACTTGTTATTTAGCATTCAATTAATCTTAATGTTAATTTCTACATATACTAATAAATTTTTTTTACATTAAAAGTTGTATCCAATTACATTAATGCAATATAAGCTAACAAAAGTCAATTATAGTATTTTGATAAATTAACTAAGATTAATAAATGCTTTGAAATACCATTATTCATGATACCTATTTTTAACAAATTAAACCGTAATAAAAAAAGTGTTAGCCTAACTTGCAATGATCCCGGAATATTCCTTTAAGCAAAGATGAGCATTTGTCTAATGAAGACGTAATAACGGCCCATGTGCTTAGACAATCAAAATGTAGGTTTTATTAAATTGCCTTTTGTTTTTAGTTCAGAGATTCCAAACAGTACAATATGGTTAAAGCACGTAACAGAAAGAAGTAGGATGCATAAAGACAAACTATATTCTCATTGTCTGCTTTTGCCATAAGATCAGCATATTCCGCAGAACCTCCTGGAGCCCACGTAACCACACACAGGCCTGCCCACCATATATTAAAATTCTTTGGCTAAACAACTCCATGAGAACCACATGTAATCCACTAGGGGGTGCCTTCACAACAGGCATCTGGTAAGACACCTTAATACACTAATCTAGGCTATATAAGAAACAAAGGTTTTTGTAGGGTTACTACAAAACTAAACATGATCTCAGAAACATCTAGATGCTTTTAACAGAAATTTTGCTTAAAGATCTACACAATTGCCGGTTACCCTAAACAGCAAAGTTTTCTAGCAAAATTGCCAAAAAAATTGTCAACAAGCTTGTAACGTCTTTAATAATAGCTCAACAGGAAAGTAATTTGTAAGACTCCAGTGGATATATCCATTCTTCAAAAGCAATATGATAGGTGTGGGTGAGAAACACACTATAAATCTCCACTTTCACATCTGAAAGTCACATTTCTCGCATGTTTAGTTTCACATTCATATCTGAAAGTGAAGATTTATAGTAAAAGAAAAAAGACTAAAATATTAATATTTTTCTTACTCACACCCCATCATATCGCTTTTGAAGATATGGATTTAACCACTGGAGGCTTAATGCTTTTTGGACCTTTAGATTTATGGCCACATTCACTTGCATTGTATGGACCTACAAAGTGGAGATATTCTTCTAAATATCTTTGTTTGTGTTCTGCAGAAGATAGTCATACACATCTGGGATGGCATGAGTGTAAATGAGTGAATGATGAATTTTTGGGTGAACAAAACTTTTATTGGGGGTGGCAAGATGGGATGGACCGGGTTAAATAGATTAGAAAAGTTGAGAAGAGTAGGAGGAGGGGCGAAGACCATAACAAGAAAAATGGGCCATTACCCCGGCAGCTCTGATTGTAATGCACTCACCATGGAGATCTTGTGTCTGTGTTGCAGGTAACTTGAAACCCAACCCAGAACTGAATACACAGGACCCATTATCATTATACGCCCAGGTGTGTCTTTCACCCACAATTCCTGTTCAGGCTAGTGCAGTTTACCACACTTACCATACAGGTTATACGCATAGGTCCAAACCTCAGTTTTATGTTGCCTCATTCAAGAATAGGAACCACTAAATGGTAATGGTCAATGTAGACTATCTATACAAATAACTACCTGGCTGTGCAACCTGACTATTCAATATGTCAAAACATGTTATTAGTTCATTGTAACATGTTGGGAGTAGAGGGTATTTGTCAGCTTGCCTTAATCAGCATCTGTGGCACACAAAGCTCACAAGATACTAAAAGCGAGAAAGACTGATAGCACCAAGCAAACCCCGTGTGACCCATTAGCACCTCCCCCAGCCATCTTCCCTGTGATCAGCACTGCTGAACAAACACAAGAGCTACATGTGTGTGCTGAGTGATGAGGCAAACATATTTGCATTTGATGAATAGACTTCATTCATCTGGTCATATCAACAGCCAAAACCAATCTCTGAGGAATGTCTCTGAAATGGGTCAACTCATTTAGCCAAGGTAGAAATCTTAATAAAAGAACAGAAAGCTTGTCACCTCTGTATTCTGTTCACACTACAATCACATCAATTTAAAGCTCATCTAAAGAAAACCCAATTACCAAGTTAAAGACAACATAAAATCAAAATTTGCCCAAGATAATTGGTCTTCAGTGCACATCATTTATCAAAATATAAATAATTTTACCTAAAAAAACCAACAACTGTTCTTTTCTGCTGATGTCACCACGCTAATAGCGTAGCATTCTATTAATGAACCCAAAAAAATCCAGGAAGATAAAATTAAGTTTGAATATTCTGTATCCTTAGGCATAGCACTGAAACCTTGCAAATGCTCTATGAAAAACAAAACAGCCATAAGAGAACATAGGAAAGTCACAACCGTTTTCAGAGACTATGAAACCTCTCTTGTATAAATGTTCAGTTCCAACCTCTTTAATTAGCATTGAACTTTGAAAAAGGGCCCCACGCTGTACTATCGTAATACTCAGACAGCTAAATGCAAGTTTTATGTAAGCTACATATGTTACAGCATGATCTGAAACATGTAAGCTAGTAACCTAAATGAAGCTCATGAATCAGCCTTTTGTTCCACATCCTACGGGTCCCTCCTCACTACCCACATACCACAGGAAATAATCTTTAATGAGAGAATGAGCAGGAATGTTCAAATTGTAGCCTTGTGAAGGCTGAACTGGCACGATCAACAGAAATTATTATGAACATAAATTGTTTAGAAACTCAATGATATCAGGCATTTTGAATGCCTTTCAGGCAAAACAATAATGTTATGTTCATATAAAAGCTGAGAAAGCACACTGTGCAATGACATTGTTAAAAGTGCCTGTTCTTGCGAATCCTTTAAAATGATTCACCCGTCACCAGGAAGAATCATATCTGTAAAGAGATAACACAAGGTGTGGAAGTAACAAAGGCCTTGTGAATTATCTCAACACAGAGAGTCATTGCACACAAACAAGAAAAGGAAGAGATTTAATTTACTTAACCAAGCCAAGCTGTGACATATGTGCAGTCAGTTGTACAGCAAGTTAAGGCCTGTGTATACTTTGTTTCTGGTACCCGGTCGACCGGATTGCCTTTAAAAGAATACTCTTTTGACCGCTATCGAATAAGAACACGTATAATGCAGAGAAGGGCTGCCCGCATAGATAAAATCTGGGCTGTGCAGATCAGTAATGCGGACAACCGAAGTATATTTGTGCCTTTGGTGGTTTAGTTTGAAGACTTCTTAAAGTAACATTCTTACCTTTGTACCAACTGCAATATCGTGAACAACGCTGTAAATGAACACAGAGAAGGAAAAAAATCAGAAGTGGGAAGACAAACAAAATAAGCAGCATAAAGTAGAAATTGGAAACAGAGCAAGGACTTTTAAAACCTTCACCATTCCTACATTTTGCATTTGTTTAAAGCTGAAGTATGTTACTTTCTCCTATATCAGCTTAAAATGCAGAAACAACTAGAAGTTTAAAAAAATTATTGAAAACTTTATAGCAACTTTGTGACGCTACCAAAAAATCCTGTCGTTGTTTAGAGTGACCCACCCCAACAACACTACTACACAACCAATGGAGTGAGTTGGGGGTGGGACTATCTATTTGACCAATGGCAAATAGAGATGTTCAGTCACGATATCAATTTTTAGATGAACTCGGAAGAGAATTCAATAAGGGTTCCCTCTGGATCTTTATAATGGGTGTTTGAACTTTTGTAAAAATAAGGTCTGTGATAAACATTGTTTGAAGAAATTTGAAAGTTTTGTTCTACAACATAAATTACAATCTTTCATACCCCAAACATGAATTTTGAAGATGCCATTAGATTTTTTAAAAAAGGTATGTAATTCAGTAAGTCTTCAAAAGGTATGAAAGTGTATAATTTATGTTTTAGAACAAAACATCAAAGTATCATCAACAAATGTTTCCCACAGACCTTATTTTTCCTCATAAGTTCAAAAACCCCATTATAAAAACCCATTGGAAAATCCAGCTGTTTTGAAAACATTGTTTATTTTTGCAAATCCATTCTGTAGCCGCTAAGGTTGCAGAAATCACATACTTCAGCTTTAATATAGGCCTAACGAAATGAAAGATAATGAAACAAAGCCTTTAATGCAAAGAACATACCTATGCAATTTCAGAATACAATCTGGACCTTTTCAGTCTTACGCCAATTAAAATGATCATCCTTTAACTAAATATAAACCTTGACATACTACCCATTTAACTAGTGCTAATGGGTTGAATGTTTCATTTGGCTCATGCTGAAAATAAGTTTTCCTATAAAAGGAATAATCACAGAGTAGACTGAACCTAGACTGCATTATCTAGTTTGTTCCCACAGATCTCCTTTAGAGCAAGAAATATGAGTGGTATTTTGGGTCAGTCAATGGTTGACGATTAACCCCACACATCCTGTTTCACATGAACTCACAGTAACTGCAATGTCATAATATCTTCTCTGGCTCATTTTATCTTAAACGTACTAATATGAATACATCTTTAGTGTTTAAAAGAAGCTTTAAGTGTAAAACAATGAATAGCTAACTGTGGCAATACTAACTCATGTTACATGTTCCCTAAGAGAGGAAAAACATTTCAAATAGAGCTCAAACAAAGGGGTCTTTAAAACAGGGGTCATTTTTTTGCAATACCTGAGGTGGTTAAACTCCCTTTGTTTCTGTGTAACATTACGTCTGCCTGGTTCATCCAGGTTTAATCAAACAGACTTTTACCATGAAAACAATAGTTTGTCAACAACAATACTTGTACTCATTTTCATAAAAAACGAAAAATGACAATGATTAAAAGAAAATGTTTTATGAAATAAAATTACTGTTTTACAATAACAACAAATAGTAACTTTTGATAGAAACGATGGTTCATATGGGGTGTGCTAAGAGACAGTACGCTAATATTTATCTGGATCAAATAGTCAAATAAAAGAGTAATATATGGTGAGGTCACAGAAGAAAAGAAAGAGACTTAAGAAGAAATGTATAAATTCACCCATACTAGAAACGTTACCCAACTGTAAAATTTCAGGTGGACTTACTCTAATTCTGCGTAACTTGATCCCATAGGAAACAATTCAGTCTCTAGGCGGCTGCACAGGGAAAAAGATGTCAATGCCATCACATAATCTAACTAACTATTCAACAAATCTAATTTATACACACACACATATATATACACTTTTTTTTTTTTTTTTTACTAAAATTGCTTATTAGACAGAATAATGTTAGTTTGCATCTTTTTCGACGATTGTCTCCCCCTAATGATATGTTACAAAGTTGCTTGTTTACTTTGTTTATATCGCTTTATATTTAATCATCACATATACGATGCAACAAGTCATCTATGTTGAATTTTTAGTAGTTGGGGGAAACGTTAAATCATCGGCAACTACCTCATTTTTTTTTGAAAATACACGGACACAAATGTATGCATCAAACTACAAGCAAACATTCAAACTTGGAGAAATACACAGATGAAAACGTGCCAAACAAAACAGCCCATACCAGTGAAAACTACGTGTTTATTTAATCTTAACTCGTGATGAAAACGCTGGCTGGCGCTGACCAATCCAACAAAAACTTGCATTACTGTTGTTAAGCTTACTGTTTTATTAGTGGGGTTGTGAGGGATGGATATCGCCAGAATAGTCTAACTTATTTTCCATTCATAATAATGTAGCATCACTTACCCGTCCATTGCACACCGAGAAACAGCAAGCTCTGATCCTCAACTTTGATGCTTAGCTTAGTTTTCTTAAAGCGAGACAAAATGGCGGAATTCGTTGAGCGGAGCCTCAGCGATGTGCTCAGTGATTGGTCAACTGTAGAAAACAGTGGGAGTCTGAGAAACGAGGTGGCTTGTGATTGGATAAGACGAGTTGAAAATGAAGGGCGGGTACAAATGAGGTGGGAGAATTGTGTGTTCGTCATCATAGTATTGTTCTGAAGAAAGGAAGTACATGAATCTGCGAATATAATTATTATTTGTAAGTTATACCATACAGCGCTTATGAATTTATGAAACATTAACTTTTTATTCATTTAAGGGGTTTAATGTGTTAATTTTTTCAGCATTGATAAACTTTTGATAAAATACATTGTAGGCCTAGGTCCCACCAATTATTTGAACCCAATGTGGAAGTCAGCCATTCTTACATTGTCCTTAATCAAGAGTGTATACAGTCCATGTCCTCGATGGTTAGACCATGGGCATAACAGCAGAATGAAAGCTAATATAGCTGGTCACACATTAATATTTCAGGTTGCAGAGATCCATTATGAGTGATGACTGACTTGATTAGGTTACTGCCATTCTACAACATGTAAAAAGATGTTAGTGCAATACATTTAGGTTTATTGCAGCTTCACAGATTATAGGCCTAAGTAAGCCTTTATGGTAAGGATGAACTTCATCAAGAGCATTTTCAGACAACATTACTTTTCAGTCCTTTGACTGTGGTGTAGGTTCAGCAGGGGTGTAAAAAGTACTCAGAAATGATCCTCAATTGAAAGTATGAATACTGAGTGAACATTTTACTCAATTAAATGTCCAAGTATCTAGCCAAAAACAAAAAAGTAAAAAAGTATTCACATCAAATTGAATTTAAGGATTAAAAAATTAAAACGTATTTTTTTTCCCTTGCTATGAAATCAAGAGAGGAGATTGTGTGAGAGAGGGTGTTGTTAAATTTGATTGGTTTGTTAAGTCCCCTTTTTACTGTCATAGGTAAGGATTAGGGTAGAGAGGTCAGTTTTGTTGATGTAAATCTTGATAGAACATTAACCTTAATAAACTAATCTGTTTGGAAGAGCATTTCACTCGCTTTTAGTGCTACACAGTGGACATTTCACTTCGGAACTGAGATGTGTAATGAACCACATGATTTTATATTACAAACACATTGCCACGGTCAATCAGTTTTTGTTGCATGGGACAAATTGTGATGTCAGAGCATTCAGCCCCTTGAGACATAAAGAAAGATAAAAGAATACATAAAAATAAGATTTGAAGAAAGTTAGTAATGTTGTTGGTTTTGATAATTGTATTTTGAGGTTTGCTACCAAACCTTGCTGCTGAGCAATTCAGAAAATAGGGAGTGGAAATTCGTAGATATGATTTAAATATGAAGGGAATGGTAGAAATAAAAGGCATGTGCACATTTAATTACAAAAGCCTTTTGTTTTATATATTCGTCTATATATATAGAGCTCTAGAAAAAATGAAGAGACTACTGCAAAATTATAAGTTTCCCTGGATTTTCTATTTATAGGTATGTGTTTGAGTAAAATAATTTTTTTTGTTTTATTCTATTAAGTACTGGCAACATTTCTCCCAAATAAAGATATTGTCATTTAGAGCATTTATTTGCAGAAAATAACAACTGGTCAAAATAACAAAAGATAATGCAAAGATGTTTATATTTGTTTATAAAAATTCAAGCAGCTTATAGCCATCCATCTTCCTCTTGATCACATTCTAGAGGTTTTCAATGGGGTTCATATCTGGAGATTGGGCTGACCATGACAGGGTCTTGATTCGGTGGACCTCCATTCACACCCTAATTGACCTGGTTGTGTGCCATGGAGCATTGTCCTGCTGGAAAATCCAATCCTCAGAGTTAGAGAACATTGTAAGAGCAGAAGGAAGCAAGTTTTCTTCCAGGATAACCTTGAACGTAGCTTGATTCATTTGTCCTTAACGAAGATTAATCTGCCTGATTCAAACCTTGCTGAAGCACCCCCAGATCACCGATCCTCCTCCTGGTCGTCTAATGGTTAGACCGAGACCTGGTGTGGCCTTCAAGCTACATTGTCTCACACCCACTGTGAAATCTGGTGGAGGATCAGTGATGATGTGGGGGTGCAAAAACCCTTTCATGACCAGCCATTCTCCAGACCTGAACCCCATTGAAAACCTCTGGAATGTGATCAAGAGGAAGATGGATGGCCACAAGCCATCAAACAAAGTTGAGCTGCTTGAATTTTTGTGTCAGGAGTGGCTTAAAGTCACGCCAAAATGCATGAATGTCAAGATGAAAAAAAATGGTCTGCAAAAATGTAAAGAGTACTTTTCAAGTTTAAGAAAATTCTAAGAGTAAAAAATTAAAAAACATTCTTTGGAAATGTAATTAAGTAAAAGTACAAGTATTCAGTTTAAATTCCACTCAAGTGAAGTACAAATCCCCAAAAATAGTACTTAAGTTTTATACTTAAGTATTGTTACTCAATTACTTTACACCCCTGAGGCACAGCCTCCTGATCAGAGCCTTATTTTAGTTGTATTGCTGATAGTTAGATTTAGGCCACTCTGCATTCAAATGCTCCATGATCTCCTTGATGTCTGAAAGCCTCTGGTGTTTTTAACTAGTTTTCATTGATCAACTCAAACCAGGAAAATACAAATGATTTCTGGTTTGGTCAAATATTTAGAATCCAAATGAAACAGAATGACCTAAATAGTGTATGAAGTACTTTATATAGTGAGTAAAGTAACAATAAATGTATTTTGTTTCCTTTTATAAAAAATCGTAGTAATAGACCATCTAGCAATAACCCTAAAAGGTTTTCAAGACGTCTTGCTCAGAAGGATGATCAGACAAGGAGTGCTTTGGAATCAGGTATCATCATCATCAATAATTACCTGTTTGCGACACTCAGGAAATTACTTTTTCCCTATGCCTTGGGAGACACACCTGCTTAAAGATAAATAATAGATTGGGGGCAGCAACAGAAACTGAGACTCATTGTCTCCAAGATACCCAACAAAATGGATCATATGATCTGGCCAGGTAAATAATAGGCCGAGACTGAACAATCAGTCAGGCTTTAAACAAGCAAATTATACAGCTGTCAGTGTTAGAGAATTAACCCTAACAATAAGGTTTTCTGAAATGTGACTAAAAAACCTTTGGTTACTTAAGGGACCCTATTTTCAGAGCACTAGTGCTAAGCACAGCGCTACGTCATTAGTCATACACGCAAAGTCAATGGGCATGGACATAAAGTTTTGGTATATTTGTGCAAGCATTCATTAAGTCTAGGTGCAAGTTGGTTTGGCAATATTACACGCACAGGCTGAGTAAAGTGCAATTATATTCTGAGGTTTTTCTCTGGCACCATCTGCATCCTATTATAAAGACCATTCCCTGTCAAGCACCAGTGATGGAACAAAGATAGCACATTCATAAGAATTTGGCAGTGAAAATGGACTGTATGCAATGAATTAGAAAAATAGAAATATGGATTTGTGTTCTTTTGTGCATTAACTAATCTTGAATGTCAGGCATATTTCTAGGCACGCTCCTGTTATATGTATGAAAAATAATGGTTATCTGGATTTGGAATTACACTCCGTTAAATGATAGATAGAGAATCAGGTTCCTTTATTTATACCCATAGGTAGATTTGGCTTTCAGTGAGTTCAAACATTACATTTATGCATTTGGCAGATGCTTTTATCCAAAGCGACTTACAGGGACAATCCCCCCCGAGCAATCTGTAGTTAAGTGCCTTGCTCAAGGACACAATGGTGGTGGCTGTGTGATTTGAACCAGCGACCTTCTGATTAGCAGCCCTGTGCTCTAGCCACTACACCACCACCACCAGTTCAAACTTTTGACACATTTTTTACAAAAACAACACAAACAGTGTATGACGTAAAAAAATAAAACAACATGAATGTAAGTATTATGAATTATTTTCATCTACTGACACACAAATCATGGCTAGTATTAACAGTGATTGTATCAGAACGCACTTCACTTCTACTGGTCAATTTTGAAAAATGTAATTTATTGAAACACAAAACATTTTAACTAAAAATATCTCTAAATTCCAATTAAACTCCAGCCAAAACGAAAATATATTCAAAATAACGAAGAGGTCAAAAAATCATACCAAATTAAAAAATGTTACTCTCTTGAAAATCACTCTAAGACAACAGGTAGCAAAATACCAGTAGAAATGAGATCATAATTACAATTGTAAACATAAACATAATTATAATAATGAAAAAATAAACCATGACCAAAAGATAGTTTGACCCAAATCTCATACATTATGTTTATAAAACAGCTATAACAGCAATAGTCATTAGCATCTGACCACCTCCACAATAATACATAAACTTTAATCTAATTTACCTTTAAGCTTTTCCATAGCCAGCCCAGTAGCGATAAGCAGTGAGATGGCAAGAAGACGGAGCAGGTCAGAGAGAGCCAATCATAACAGTGGGCATTTACTGTCCAGTCTTGAAGGAGAAGCAGTACCAAAACTGAGCGTTTCTGACAGAGGGTCAGAATGAGGGTGTAAAATGATCATGTATTACAAATATGTTTTTTTTTTTTTGTTGTTTTTTTTTTGTCCATAAAACTTTTAATCATATTATAAGTGAACCTCAAGGAACATATTAAAATAATAATAAAAATGGCATGTCATGTCCCCTTTAAATAGATGAGTCCATTTTGTGAAGCTTGCTCTTGTTTCAGATGAAGTGACACCATGTGGACGTTTTTGGATATTACAGGTAGAAGACCTCTTGTCCATAAAGGATCATTCAATTATTCATTGTTTATAACAATTTCTTCCAATTTGTTTTTCTTTATGCATAGTTCTGCACGCTTGTATGAGCTTTAATTAACCCTGTTGACTTTATTGTTATTACATTACCTACACTACCATCATTTATTTAGAGTTTTTTTCATGTTTTAAATTTCAGATAAATTATCTAATATGCAATGTATTTACAGTAAAATTGAATATACATTTTTGTGAGTTTATACTGATTGGGATTTGATTTACAACTCCCTGCTGATAAAACTGATGGTGTCTGTTTCACTGAAAGTTCTGTTATGTTTCCACATTTGATGCAGTAATGTCACACACAAAAACCTGGAAAAGGTTTTGCATTTAGAATAATGCAACCAGTTAGCAGTACAAATGAATACCTGCTTTCTAGATCTGAGGAAAGTGGTCCAAACGTGAAAATAAACGGCAAAAAAACTCATTTATTGCCCTTTATTATTGTACTTCAATCTTATGCTTTAGTTAATGAAAAAATACAATGTGAAGTATGTTAATTCTCTTAAACAATTCCATGTCTCAGACCTCTGGCACTGAAAAAGAAAACAGAAAGACGCAGCTGTTATTCTGTTTTCTCCGCAATCCTTTACATTTAAGATGTTTGAAATATATACATTTAGAAAGTTGAGCCCAATTGATTTAGAGAGAGACTGAATGGAAAACATGATCTGACTTGAAACCGCCAAAAGAACATTTGTTTCTGGTCTGTTGAATGGCGGATTTACTTACAGGATTCGTATGGCACTGATGTAGCTAATGGCACCAGAGAGGAGGAAGCAGAAGCCATTTTGCCAGCTGAGAGTCAGTGGGTAAATGGAGATGAAGAAGACATAGACAGGAGATCAGTCACAGCCAAAACCAGCTGAAGCAGCCCAAAGACACAGCAGAGGACTCTCATAAAGTAATATAAAGTGAATTCTGGCCTCATATGGCTTGTGGTAAGATGAAACTCATTGTAAGTAAATTCCACATCCTATAGACCTTGCATGTTATTGTTGTATATGCTGGTTCACAGCATGGGTTGAAGGTGTGTGGGAATTACCAGATTAACTGTCTTATTCAGCAAGATAACTTTTGTCAACCAGCTTCACCACAAAGACCATGCTGGTCCAAATTTAGCTTGTGAACAACATGGATATGCTGGTTACCATCTAAACTAGAGCTAGCCAGCACAAACCAATCTGGACCAGCACAGAAATGTGTGCATGACTAAGCTGATCTTTTAAATGGGGATGAGCGGGAATTATTAGAAATAAGACATTTCATACATATTGCATGGGTTTGTTTTGTTTTCATGTTGCTGCGATATTACCATATTGATTCATCGCTCGCAGTGTTGGCATGGGAACACAGGCACAATCTGGCTCTGGCTGTTTGAAATGACATATCTCAATGTTGAATTATGCTAGACAACATAATGATGTATAGCTATGACTCTGTTAACATGTTTTTTTCATTTGTTATTTATTTATGAATGCCTCAAAATTTCATAATTACATTTTTGGAGGATATTCTTTTTCTGAAACATTAAAAGTACTGTAAGTAATGTTAAACATATTGCTAGGATCCACTGAATTAAACAGCCTCCATCCAGGGGCGGACTGGGACTAAAAAGTGGTCCTGGACATTCTGGCCCAGAGCAGCCCACCAAAACCAACACACCACACCATCCCAATGACACCTGCTCGTTGATTCGATTTTCCATCTCAATTTCAAATTTTTGTGTTGAAAAAACGTATTTTCCCAGCATACAGATGTTAGGTTAAAATGTACATAAAAGTATAAGGGACCGTGTGTATTTTAGGTGCTGTTACAAGCAAGTTTTTAAAGATCTTAACCACCTTTCAACTTTGCAAATAAACTACAATAATAATCATAATAATAAACTTAGTTCATATGAGGTTGTGGAAACAAGAAGTATAATAATAATATATTATATATGTATATATAGCTATACTAATAAAATGTTAAAATAGTTATATGAAGAAAGTGTCACACAGCAGGACACTTACAATTTCATGTCAATTACTTGCATAACTGTGTAAATGTTTATTTAAAAAAACAATAAAAACAAAGTTGGCCAGAATACGTACATATGCAAATATAAACAAATAAAAATATATGTAAAACAAAATAAAAATACTTCTTAAAGTGTAGATCTTTGCAGATATTTTGCAGATTAATTGCTCATAAGTGAGTTTGTTGCATCTTTTTTCTGTATGTATCTATCTTACTATAAATCTTTTTACTATAAATTCTCCTCCCTGCCCAGTAGGAGGATATATGAACAAAGAGTGTGAATCGCCAAAAACTAAAGAAGAAGAATGCTGAAGTGAAAGTGGAGATTTATAGTTAATAAAATTTATAGTTATTAGTTAAAATTAATATTTATCTGTTTCTCACCCAAACCTATTATATCTCTTTTAAGATGTACTGTATTTAGCCACTGGAGTCAAATGGATTATTTTAATGCTGTATTTAGGTGCTTATGGACCTTTAAAATATGGGCCACCATTCACTTGCAGTGTAGTGAACTGCAGAACTGTGATATTCTTCTAAAAATCTTTGTTTGTGTTCAGCAGACATCTGGGATGGTGGGTTGAGTAAATGATGAGATAATTTTCATTTTTGGGTGAAATATCCCTTTAAAGAGTGCGGCGCAGCCTCCTGACTTACTGTATGTTTGCTGTTTACAGAGCATAGGTTAGAGTTCTGAGGACACCTATTTCTGTAATATCTGTCAGATAGTAGTGACATTTTATACATTGCACCTTTAAATGACCTCTATAATGACCTCAAAAACATAATTCTATTCAGAAAAACTCACCCAGGATGTAGACCCAGCTGGCAAATGCCATTATAGCCATTACGATGCAATTTGAAACAATGCTCAGAAGAGTGAGCGCTGTGTACCACATCACACTAAACATAGTCAGGACCCCTAAGAAGATACTGGGGTACATGGCACTGGTGGCAGCCCTGCCATATCCTGCCCACACAGACTCCCAGCTCAGTGGAGGCTTCAGTACATACAGCTGGAGCAAGTTTTTTGCCCCAACCATGCCCACCATATATACCATCATGGAAACCATCAGCATACCAATGGAGACTCTGTTCATTTCGTTCACACTCTCAGATTATGGCAGCAATGATTCACTTTCAGTATCGGAGCATTTCAATTCAGAGAGGAGAAACACAGTGTACAGTAATGCCAAAACACTGAACACAACTGCTGTCACAAGAAGAACTTATGGTCCAACCTGGTATAGATATTCAGAAAGGAGACCTCCCACGTCCCCAGAAACACTAAAACAAAAGTCCACAATGTTCAGTTTAAGAGTACGTTTGGCCTGCTCTGAGATTAGTGACGCCAGAGCAGCCACTCTGGCCCAAAACATTGGCCCACCACCACTCAGACCATGAAGCAAAGAACCAAAGTACAGAAACTCCAAAAGAACCTTAATGTACATGGAAATGACAAGCAAAAACATGCCCAGAACAGATCCCATTTGAGAGGCAATCAGGAAGATTTTAGGGCCACGGTGATCATCAATCAAGAAGAAAGTGTGATGATAATGCCTGTGCACGATCACTGTCTCCAGCTGTTGTCTTTATTGAGTGGTTGTACACAGTCTGTGTGAGGGCCATCTCAAAGAAGGAAGTGCCCAGTTTATTGATGTTAACCACTGGCTCCACTAAAGTCAGAATGATCCCCATTTGACCGGCAGACAGTGAGCTTGTGGTTTGAGGTTGTGATTTAGTTCCACCTTTAAGACTGATAATAAACAGTATTAAGACAGATAGGCCCATATGTAATCTATACGTATACGTTGCTTTTGTACTCTGAATTTGAGACCTTTTGAGAGTCTGGAACCTTCGGGCCAACTTATATGATTTTATTTATAAAGCTGAATGACAATACCACAGTTATACCACATATCCAAAGGTACCGGATCTAAATAAAGGGGAGATTTAGTTGTGACAAGAGGAAATAATTCAGTAACTATAAGGTACTGAGTCAAAAGTCTAATTGCACCAATTCATTGTTTTATTTAGCAGTGGTTTTGTATGTTGGTTTTAAACTCCTAATTGATAACTTGAAATGGTAATTTTTTTTAAATGATTTCCATTCTCTGATCAAAATCCCAATGTCATTAGATTTCTGTAATAAAAAAATAGGTGATCAAATGAACACAGAACCTCACTTTTACATTAAAGCCAGATACTATATCTTGAAGGTTTATTTAAACCGAAAGGTTGAACTGTGCTCTCAGGGTAAGGGTATTTAATACATTTCAGGTCAGGACAGGTTGTTACCTGTGATATATTGTACTGTATAAAAAATATTTTTACCTTATATAATAATTAACATTTCAAACATTTACCTATACAGAAATTGATATTCAAAAAAATACCCACCCTGAGAAATATGTGTAATTAATAATTTAAAGAAATAAATTGTGACAACTTGCCCCAGTCTCAAACACAAATAAAAAATGTTATACCCATACAAGTTAAATTATGCTGTTGTCACCAATATAAGCTTCTCAGGGGTGAAATCTTTAAATTAATCCAAATTTCATCTAACTCAGTAGTTCTCTACCTTTTTGACTCCAAGGCCCCCCATTGTCTGATAAAATATTTGAAGGCCCCCAATGTAGGCTATTCAATATTCATATTAAAAGATATATATATATCCATCCATCCATCTTCAACCGCTTATCCTGTACAGGGTCGCAGGGATATATATATATATATATATATATCCCTGCGACCCTGTACAGGGATATATATATATAAGATATTTCCTCAAATACTTCTACTGTAATGATTACAGTGCTTGTTTTTCAAAGTTTATAATGTAAGAAACTTCTAGCGTAAATAAATTAAAACAATTAATTGTGATACATTTTGTGATTCCAGAAATATCTAGAACTGTATGTTCTTCATAAAAATCAGGCTATAAAGGAGTTCTAGCTTTTTTCTTTTTTGCATTTTCAGTAAGTTTAATTATGATAATTGTATAAAAATCATAATAATCTACCTTATTTTTTAATAATTTTAAGAGATCTTGAGGCCTTCCTGGAAGTGTGCTGAGGCCTCCTAGTGGGTCCTGACACCCTGGTTGAGAGCCACTGATCTAACTTGGTTATACACTCATGCCTTCAAAAAGCTAGTACAGGTTAATATGAATGTGAATATATAAATACATTTTTAAAAAAATCCTTTACACATACCCACTGGATTGTATCCACATAAAATTGATTTTAAATAACAGTAAAATTGAGGAAAGCCCCACTTGGCATTGAATACTATCTGTAGCAGGATTGAAACTGTGTGACTGAAGAAAATTACTTTTAAAGGAGACTTGCTACTGCTTGTAAATCTTTGCAAAGAGAGCTGTGTTTACCATGAGACTGGTGATGAGAATAAGACACCCCTTAAATAAATGTAACCTTTCTTGGCAGAAAATTATTATTATTTTCACCTCTTACTGCACAAAACAGCACCAGATAATAGGGGTTTTGTGTAATTTCTTGCATAAGGTGGCATTTTTTAAAAGAGTCATGAAATACAACGTTAGTAAAGATTTTTTTTAACAATTAAAACAGTCATAATTTAGTAATATATGATCATTTTCCACCCTGTTTTTGGCCCTCTGTCTGAAACGCTCAGTTTTGGCCTAAGCACCTCCTTAAAACTTCAACGTGAACACCTACTGTTATGATTGGCTAGCATCGTGCAGTCCCAGCTTAACACTAAGAAAACTAAATGTCAGGTTGCATCCAAATATATTAAACTGTTCATTTCAAGCACAACTGTTAACACTCACACCCTGTCTACACCGGATGTGAGAGTAGCATCAAAAGCAATAGAATCCATTACGATCAATAATGCTATCTACCATAGCACATTGCTCCGACAGTAAATAGATGTCCTGTTCCATTTTGTGCTGTATGCGGTGGTACTACTTCTACAGCCAACAACACAAATAAATGGTTTAGAAAGTTTGCATTGACATGACCGGTGTAAACAGGATGTCAGCACCATAACCATCACACAGACATGACATATTATATATTCATGAATTCAATGATTTATTCATGGTTTTTGTGATCACGTCCAAGTGTTTTTAACTGCCCCATCCGTTAATAACAATTCCTTTGCAAAGCTTGAATCGTATAATGACTAGTATGATATGAGCTGAACATTTAATCGACTCTCTTCGCTGAAGAAGACACATACACATCCAGTTTCCAGTATCATTCCATCATGTTTTCATACACCAACAATTAAATAAACTAATAGCACAGATAGGTGAAAGAAAGCAAGGCAGCAGCTGAATGACAGAGAGCTTCTCCTCTTCAGAGATGTAATTTGACACTGCATCTTTTAAAAGCAGCCCAAGATATGTATTAAGCATATGTATTAATGTATTAAACTTATTTAAATTAAAATCCAGATATGCACATGAAGGTGTCCTGTGTAAGTCCACTTTGGATGAATCTCACAACTGTTTGATAGACTGAGCACCAGTGGGTGGGGCCAAGGGACCAATGATGGAAAAATAGGGTTGCATGTGCAGATGTATTTTGTCTTGGTGACACCACAAGTTCCACAAATTCTAAACAAGCCATTGTCACAGCTTGGTTTATATAAATACTCTTTTTCTATTAAGGAGGATGTTTTCAGTTCTGAAACTTACAGTATGTTTTTAAAGTACAATGACCTCTTATATACAGTATCAAAAGGTCAAAGGAAATTGCATTCCTTTAAATCAAAATAAAAAAGAATCCTGAGATAGTTCAAATTTCAGTTAGCTAGCTACAATATGTTGCAGGTGGATATCTAATGTTTGAATCATTAATGATGTTTTAGCACTGAATTACCAAACAAATGTTTTGTGAAAAACAAGTAAACTAAATAGCACTGCGTATACCATGTGTTAATGGTATTTATTAGAGTGCTGTTGTGCCATTGTCGTGTACATTTCGAAGAAAAAGTATTCGAATCAGAACATCAGAGAACACCAAGTACTTGTGTGCATTAAAGGGAAAGTAAAATCTTAGCCAACAAGACAGTCAACTGTCATGCACATAATCTTTGCTGCTTAAAAAGCTATATGATGATTTAGTAGGCCTATTTTAACCCAACAAATCACATAATTTACAAAACTGTAAAAGAACATTTTTGTCTAAATGAAATCAGATATTCATTTCCACTATTGTTAATGAATAATCAATTAAAATCAAACATTTTATAAGCCCTTTAATCACATAAATTAGTGTACAAGTTGCATTTTTGGAAAACATACCAGAATCTTGATACATAAAAGATCATTTAGCCCATAGTATAAAATAAATCTTGTGAGTGGTCATCTTGTGTCATCAAATTTGCAATACTGTAAACGTCACAACTTCATTGAATCATAAGTGTTCTTCTATTGATATTTTTAAAGTTAGACATAAAGGCAAAAAAATCTACTTTGATACATTGAGATCATTACAGATGAACAGGCTCTGTGACTCTACTTAAAAAAATAAAAAAGCAGGTTGGCTTGTCCATTTAGCACTGGGGATTTGGAGATCAGTAACTTTAATAATCTGCAGTACAAATTAATATTTTATTTTCAAGTGACAGATTTATATTGATTTAAAATCTACCATAATATGTATTTATGTGTATGTGTATCTGTATGTGTTTTGTTTTAAGAATAAATGATGTGATTTCTTTCATTCTCATTTTAACTGAGATTTTATTTAAAATGTTAGCACTGGGCGGAGAAATGTAAAAAGGAAGTTTAAGTTTTTGTATGTCTTTGACAGACTACCAGAGCATCCCTACAGAAGCGAATGCATACAATTCACCCCAAGCAGGCAAGATGCTATCCATACCTAGTTTCACCACGCCAGTCATTTCTGAGCAGCCATCTAAACTGTGAGAAAGATAGAAACAATGTTCCATGTTCATGAATGTTTCTTTGGTTTTTGCTTTTGCTTTATTCATAGAGTGAGATGGCCTAAACTGTGGTGTGCCTGTAAATACTATATGAAATTTAAACCAGCCCATCAAGTCAATCTTGTCACAACGATTTCATCAGCAGTGCTTGATGAGCATTGTGTGCATCCTGTCATCTTGGTGCTAATTCATTTGCTCTCTTGGTTGGTGTACTTGCCAGCCTCCCACTGCAAGGCTCGATGGTTTTTATGTCTTATTACACGAGTGGCTTCTACGACCTGTTGTGAAGTAACACAGCATGATAAAACTGTAACTGTTCCAAAATCCAATAGAGGGCACTAGACCTAGAGAAAAACTAAATCTCACCTCGTTATTTATGTCATCAATGGGTTGGATCCCAGCGTACTGTAAAACAATGAAGAAATAATTCATTACAAAGAGAAAAGTTTCTAGTATGTTGTCTCCCTACATACATGTGATGACATTATAACATGAATCGTCTGAGATTACTCATTGTAAACGTTCAATGGAAAGGAGGAGGCGAGAACTGGCTTGACAATATAAATAATATTTTAATGATAAACTTAAAGCAAAGGACACAAACAGACACACATGACGGACATGTCCGTAAATGATCTCTCTCTCCCGCACCATCCTCCGCAGTCGGCCCTTATCCCTCTCGGAGGCTTGATTAGCCTAATAAGGGACCGGGTGTATAGACTCATGACCTGGCCCCACCCTCCGCCCTGCCACACCCATGTAACCTTGGTTCCCTGAGATAAAGGGAACGAGACATTGCCATAAGCACTATGGGGAAAGTCCTTCTAAATGACCTTGTTGATACCCTTATTCAATCATGCCAATCTTCTGATTGACTTTTAGGCGTGCAGTTGGCCTATATAAGCAGGAGCTAAGTCACCATTTCTTCAGAATTTTCTGACTGAGGCACAAAAGTGAGTCACTTGTATTATGAATCTATGTAGTAGTAGTGCGACCAGTATTTCAACAGCATATAATTAGGTGGCTGTATTTCTTATAGACGGTAGCCCACCTGTAAAAGTGGCTTGGGGTCACCCGCTTGAAAGTAAGAAAAGCTCTACACAGATTGCTTTGACACCAATAGGGAAATTCTCACACTGTGATTTGTAAGCGAGAACAATCGTATCAATGATCCAGTGAGAGAGCCTTTTTTTGAAGATGGACATTCCTTTTGTGCATCCTCCATAACAAATAAAAAGCTGATCCAACAGCCTAAACGGAAGGGTGCACTCAACATATGTATGCAATGCCCTCACTGGGCATAACATATGCATAGATTGCACTTCATCTGAATTAAATGGTGGGGAAAAGAAGGCTTGTAAACGAACCACCTGAGCCCTGAAGGGTGTTGATAAGGCCTTTTTTAGGTTTTAGGTTTTTAGGTTTAATAATGGCTTTTGACAGATCTGGACCAAACTCCAGGCATGAGCTGTCAGTCAACAGTGCTTGCATGTCAACCACCTGTTTAAATGAGGCCAAAGCCAATAGGAGTGCAGACTTTAAGGAAAGCACCCACTGCTCAACAAATTCCAGTGGCTCGAATGGGGAGTTTGTGAGGGCCTTCAGCACCAGATTCAAGTCCCAAATCGGCACCATAGCAGGGCGAGGGGGGTTCAAACGCCTCGCTCCCTAAGGAACTTTATGACTAGATTATGTCTGCCTATCGAAGAGCCAGCCTCTAGGATGTGGTATGCTGAGATAGTCGCCTTATAAACCTTGAGCATTGACCAGCCACTCTTGAAGGACTGTCAAAATCTCAGCTATAGGGCAATTTGCCATCTTTTTACCACATGAATAGCACCCATTTGCAAACACGTGCCATTTAAATGCATAGAGGCATCTTGTGGACTGTGCTCTAGCCTGTAAAATGGTTTTCATCTATAACTGAGCCATATCTGGCTTGTCCGATGTGCTCCGTTCAGGGACCACACATGCAGGTTTCACAGCTGTGGCTGGACTGATTGGGCCATTTCCCCAAGTCCTCTCAGGCTTTGATGATAACAGAACGAAGGATGCACACCGGGGGAATCACATACTTAATTTCCACCAGCCATTTGTGAGCCAGCATGTCCACACCCAGCTGGGCTTGGGACATGGAGAACCAGAGGGGACAGTGAGCGTTCTCTGGAGGTGAATATGTTGACTTCCACTTTGATGAATATTTCCCAAATTCTCATCACTGTTTGAGGATGAAGGTTTGCTTTCCCCTGGTAATACTCCATGGCGTGACAACAGATCCGCTCTGAAATTCAGATGGCCTGGGACATGTATTGCACGTAACGAGAGGAGATGAAACCCACTCCATTCGAGGCGGCGTTGTGTCATGCTCATTATTTGTGGCGATCGGAGTCTGCCCTAGCAATTTATGTATGCCACAACGATTGTGCTGTCTGAATGAATCAGAACAATGTCAGAATGAAAAGCTCTCAAAGCTAGAAAGAAAGCCAGTAGTTCTAGGCAGTTGATGTGCCACGCCTCTTTTGCACCTGTTCAGGTGCTGAAAGTCAGGTATCCATCACACAGCACACCCCAACCTGTGTTGGATACATCTGTGGTCACCACTTTTATTCTGAAAATTTTACCCAGCATAACATCCTGTTGGTAGAAGGCCGGCGCAGTCCATGGTGCTTGAGCAGCGAGTCACAACAGTGCGCGTGCACCTGACGCTCCAGGGGTGATGTTGAACGTGCTGAGCTTGAGTCAGTACTGGAGAGGTCTCATGTGTAACAGACATAACAGTATGACTGCAGATGCTGCAGCCATAAACCCAACATTCTCTGAAATGAAATCACTGGCAATGTTTTCCCCAGTCGGAACTGAGACAGCAAGTGCGCGCAAATGCTCACAAAGTCAAGACAAACTGCTAAATTGGAGATTTGCTGGCTGGGGAAAAGGGTGCTTTTCACCCAGCTGACAATCAGACCCAGATTTTTCTGATGGCAAAGCAGCAAGTCTCTGTGTGCGTTTAGCAGTGCCTCTGATTGGGCTAGTAATAGCCAATCTTCAAGGTAATTCAAAACACGCACACCACTGATTTTCAATGGGGCAAGCACCGCATCGATACCCTTCGTGAATGTGCGGGGAGCCAGAGACAGACTGAAAGGAAGTACTTTGAATTGATACATAGTCCCCTCAAATGCAAATCTCAAAAACTGCCTGTGACGCAGTGCAATTGAACATGAATGTATGCATCCTTCAGATCTATTGATGCAAACAAGTCCTGAGGATGGATGTGCAATAAGATCTTTTTCTGAGTTAACATTTTGAATGGCCACTTCCTGAGTGCACGATTCAAGCGTCTCAGATCTAGAATGGGCCGAAGCCCGCCATCTATCATCGGAATGATAAAATAATGGCTATAAACACCGATTTGTGTGTCGCAGTTCAGGACTGTCTCTATCATGTTTTTGATGGGGAGATTGTGAATTGCCGCACACAAAACTACCGCATCCTGTGGTCAGACTATAGATTGCAAAACACCAGTGAAGCGAAGTAGCTGACTGAATTGTATAACCATGCTCGATTGTTTTTATTAACCAGTCTGACATGCCCGTGAGGGCTTGCCAAGCGTTCGCGCTGTGAGACTTATTGATTCGCTCGCAATAGGGAAGCGGTTGAGCATAGTGTGTGGGTTGTATGATACATGAAGAGGAATTGGTAATTTTTAGATTGTTTGAGCATCCCGTGTTTGTACAATAGGCACTTTTTCTCTTTTGTGAAAACAACCTCTGTTTGAGTAATACACAAAGAAGCAACATTTTTAACAATTTCCCGTTCCCGATGGACAGTAATGGGGAAGTGGGGAGAAACACTGTGTGCTGCGAATTAAGTCTTCTTTGGCTTTGGCCCATGAATAATGGCGAGCTCTGGGCTCCTCTTCATGGGGCTGGGTATGTCAGGAACATTTCTGCTGCCCAGCTGGGGTTTTTCCATTGGTGCGTTTTTTACGCTTGGGCCACGGTTTGGCTTCTCATATGGCTCAGCAGTAGCTTTCGGCTGCTCTGGGGTAGCGAGAAATTGATTCTTTGTCAGGCGCTGACCTGAATTAGGTCAGGAGCATGCCAGGAAAGGGAAAGTGCTACTTCTCTTTGGCAGAACATTTTGAAATTGCTTGAAACTGCTTTTGCACCACAATGAAGCACTCTAAAAAGCCAAGAGACCATTGAGCTACACCAGTGTGTCGAGGAGGGTGGCTTTTTCTGTGTCAAACATTCTCTAAGTTAACCAAATATGCTGGTCCAGAACCACCAGGCTGCTCATCGCGTTGACGATGGCCTGAGCGGTTGCTTTCGTGGCTCACAGTGCCAAATCTGTAGCGATCCGGAGCTCTTTGAACAGCTCTGGATCAGAGCCTTGCTCATCCATTTGTTTGATGAGCTTATATTGAAAAACCTGGAATAACAACATGCTGTGGGTTGATGAACCAGTTTGGCCCGCTGCTGTATAAGCTCTTCTGGCCAGTGTGCACATCAGTCGACACAGCTTGGAGTCCATGAATGGTGCACTCCTCCGGACCATGGTCTGTTGACAATGCCTGTTTGCAAAAACCATTCATCCAGGTGAGAATTTTATGGCTCTTCTGGAGGGAACCACTCAAGATCGAGCTCTTCAACCAGGCAAAGAAGCTCCTTGTCCATGGAGTGTGCACATTCTTCACCCTCGCTATGGGAAGATCCGGCAACATCCTCCGTGAACAACTTGCCTGAAGCTGCAAGTGACAAGCATCATCCCCATCGTCAGAGCAGCCAAATGTAATGTGGCCATGCACTCCAATAGAGGACCGGATATATACAGTATCTCACAAAAGTGAGTACACCCCTCACATTTTTGTAAATATTTGATTATTTCTTTTCATGTGACAACACTAAAGAAATGACACTTTGCTACAATGTAAAGTAGTGAGTGTACAGCTTGTATGTAGTGTGTCTTGCCTACAGTCAAACATGGTGGTGGGAGTGTCATGTCTGGGGCTGCATGAGTTCTGCCGTCACTGGGGAGCTACAGTTCATTGAGGGAACCATGAATGCCAACATGTACTGTGACATACTGAAGCAGAGCATGATCCCCTGCCTTTGGAGACTGGGCCACAGGGCATAGTTCCAGCATGATAACGACCCCAAACACACCTCCAAGACAACCACTGCCTTGCTAAAGAAGCTGAGGATGAAGGTGATGGACTGGCCAAGCATGTCTCCAGACCTAAACCCTATTGAGCATCTGTGGGGCATCCTCAAGGTGGAGGAGCACAAGGTCTCCAACATCCACCAGCTCCGTGATGTCATCATGGAGGAGTGGAAGAGGACTCCAGTGGCAGCCTGTGAAGCTCTGGTGAACTCCATGCCCAAGAGGGTTAAAGCAGTGCTGGAAAATAATGGTGGCCACACAAAATATTGACACTTTGGGCCCAATTTGGACATTTTCACTTAGGGGTGAACTCACTTTTGTTGCCAGAGGTTTAGACATTAATGGTTGAGTTGAGTTATTTTGAGTGGACAGCAAATTTACACTGTTATACAAGCTGTATTTACTTTACATTGTAGCAAAGTGTCATTTCTTCAGTGTTGTCACATGAAAAGATAATCAAATATTTACAAAAATGTGAGGGGTGTTCTATCTAACTATCTATATATATATATATATATATATATATATATATATATATATATATATATATATATATATATATATATATATTATATATATATATATATATATAATTTATATATATATATATATATATATATATATATATATATATATATATATAACAGGATACATCACAGAAGCACTGTGGGAAGCAGCGGAAAGCCTCTCTGTGCAGGTTTTTCTGTTCGTGTCTTGCTGAGAAGTTCTGTACACTGTAAGTGTATATCGATGGTGAAGTAGAAAGGTTCCGAGATGAAGAGGAAGTTAGTAGTCTTGAAGGAAGGAAATTCTGAAGGAATGGTGACTGAGTGCCCACTTAGATAGGCCAACTGCATGCCTAAAGGGGCAGGGCTCAGATGCCATTTCCAATCAGAAGATTGGCATGGTTGAATGAGGGTTTCAACGAGGTCATCTAGAAGACTTCCCCATAGTGCTTACAGCAATGTCGAGGGAACTGAATCGATAGGGAACTTGAAATAATCTACCTAGTGCCATTATAGTGACTATGCTTAAAGCTGAAGAGTATAACTTTTTTATAATACTTTCATTCCAACTTAAACAGAGATAGCTTTTAGCAAGACATTCTAAGGTTGATTCAAAAGTGTAAACAATGTGGCCATGTAGCTCTTTGAAAACATTGATCTGTCTGTTTTAGTTTGCTGAATGATGAATGGAAGATTAGGAGAGTGTTCAGGAAATTTTTTTGAATGCAGTGATAATTTTTGTGATTCCATTTGGTAACGATTGTGCAGTAGAATTTACACACTTCAGCTTTGAAAGTTTCATTATTTCAAACTTCTAAGTGAAATGTGGTGTTAAATTTTTTAATTTTAAATTTTAGTTCACTCACTGCGCTTTCCTCTAGTTTCAGTTTAACCCGTCTGTCTTCAAAATCTTTCATCAATGTCTCTGTCAAACCTTTCTGAGAGAGAGGCGAGGGTACTTCAGCAAGTGGGCTTAAGGGCTTGATGGGGGTTACGAAGGAAGGAGTAGGGGGCATGGGCTTTGAGATGCCCCATGGCTGGGGTGTCATTATGGACACCGAGGGTAGTCTGGAACTGAGCCGTGATGAGAACAACAGTGGAGTTTTATCTGGAGAGATAAACAGTATAGAGATTATGATTCATTCACTTCTGCCAGTCATAAAACTATTTTGCTGCACTTTGTGATATGCAATGAATTATGTTCAATTAATACTTGACAAGTAAACATGGATCTTGTAGACTTGTGATACCTGTAGTGTAAACACCACATCAGAATAGTGTTGCATGTTTTTCACAAAGTATATCGGAGCACACTATTTGTCTGTTGAACTGTAGCTTTAACTTTACTAAGGTTAACTGCACTGATATTGTGCGCTGTGACCTGACATTCATTCTCAGTTTATACTAATATTGGATCACCAGCAAGAATTATATTTGAAAACCAAAAATAACATGCATGTATTTGATTGTCTTAAATGCAATCTTTAACTTTAAATGTGCTTTTACATCCATATAGTAAATGATTAATCATTCTTCAGTGAAGCAAAATGCCATGTCATGGACAAAGTTCAGAAATGAATTAAGTTGGCAATTCTTTCGCATTCCTTGGTACTGATGATACCCATAAACATTTAACACAAAAGTTAACCAGTTATCTGTGAACACAAGGAAGTTATGAAATGCATGTTCTCAATACACTATAAAGAAGGAAAGAGTTTTCTGGCAACTGTGCATGCCCCCCCTTGATTTTTGCTATGTTTAACTCTATGTTTAATGTTTTGAGTGTAATAGTATAGAATAGTTATACCTGCCATGGATATTTGGGAGACAGTGGAAGTGTCCAGATTACAGGAATTAGGATATCTAGAATCCGTCTTCTTTTTTTCTGGAAGTACTTCCAGCATGTACTTCTGTAAAGTTTGTGTTGAGGAAAGCATTTCCTCACTAGTGGTTGGTAGGGAAGTTAGCACTGGAGTCATGGGTGCTGAGATGGGTACTGATAAAGACTGGCTACTTGACTCTCTCAGCTCCTGGAGCTCCTGTTCTCGCCTAAGGTCATCCTCGATTTCTTGTCGGATGCTGTCCGGGGCATTCTGCATTTGGGGACTCCAACTGGTGCGTTCAAGGTGAGACCTCCATTTAGGGGTATAAAATGTTTTTTTGGGTTCCAGTGGGAACAGAGTATTTGGAGAGGATAATCTGTCCTTCTCTGACATGCTGTTGCCATTTTGCACAATCCAGGATGGCACTTTATTTGTTCTTAGATAACTATTTTGAGTCTCAAATTCATTTTCTTTAAAAACCCTTATTTTAGAATGGATATTTTCATCAGGACTTGCAGTAGTATGGACTTTTACATCTTGGTTTTCAGTTGTGCTGCTCTCTTTGTAGTTTCTCTGAAAAATAGATTCGTCTGGATGTCGATGGGGGCAGCAAGGTGAAAGAACTTCCTCTGACTCAGGGAGGTCAACGTCATCTATTAGTACAGGTTTCTCTGCAGTCCATATGTCCACCACAGAGACACCTCTTTGCTGTAGATCATTTGTGGGACTCTCTCTGGGAATTGTCCTGAAAGATGTGATTGGAACTTCTGGTTGTGACTCAGATGTAATCAGCTTGTCTTGTGCTTCACCTTGATTCTCTTGGTTATGAAGGCTTGAAACCTTTTGGCTCTGTTGACGTTTCTCAAGGTCAATCTCTCTCTGAATGAGGAAACTCACCCTGTTTGATTCTTTGGTTTTTGGAGGCTTCAGCTGTGGAGATGACTGTAACAGAATTGGCTTGGTCTTGATCTCCACTATCTCAGATTGATCTTTATGTAAGATACCCCTTAATCGTCGTAGGTTCTCTTCTCGTTCTTGTGCAATTCTGATTTCCCTTTCAATGGGAGTCTCCCCTGCATTAGGCACTGACAAGCTACCCATATCTGAAATGATGGGATCATTTGAAATGATCCCATCACTTGCATAAACTCCATTTTGGTCACCAAGGCCAAAGTCAGCATCTTCTATGGCACCACTCTGAACTCCATCTTCTGGATACGCAGTAATAATTACAGTTGGCTTTTCTGCCTCTTGTCTCAGTTGGACTTGTTTCTCCCTAGGGCTGCACTCTTTACTTACTTGATTGGATGTGAAGATGCTGGCCATTGAGGATAGAGTTCTTCCTCTCAGTTTGGGGGAGTAAGGGATCGGCTGTGCACTCTGTAGGAATGGGTTCTGCTTTGATTGCTCCATCATTAGAAACTGCTTACGTGCAGCATTAAAGTCAATTTGCTCATTGTCTATGGCACCAGGCTCAGCACCGGCCTGTTGAGCATTTGAACTTGTAGGATTATAACATAGACTAAACCCATCCAGTAGTCTTTGGGGAGTGTTACTAAGGTGCAGATTTTCTAAGGCACTCCACTGTTTTTTGAGGGCAGGGTTTTTCCTTGGAGCCTGACTCCGAATTATCTCCATTCTGTCTGTATTTTCCTCCACATCTTTATGCACTGTGAAGGGATCTTCAACTATGTAAGGGGAATCTCCATTAGCTTCTTGAAATAGTCTTCCAGGTCTTGATTCATCTGCGTACGTTTGCAGCTTAAAGGATTTTTTCTCCTTCAGCGTGTTCAGTTTGACAAGTCTCTCAGGAGAAACCATGTAGGCCTCATTCATCTCTGCCTCTGGGCTGGTTGGGTCATCTACAAAGGAATAGAACCCAACATGAGAGCCTGTGCTGCTTGGGGTTCCAGGGCTACTGAGATTGCTGGGGCTGCTGGGCCTCCAGTCATCACTTTCATTTCCATCCTCAGACACTGCTACATGCCGGGCCTGAACCACCACATCTGGAGTGCTTTCACCACACCCTGATGAGAGCATCACAGTGGGTTGCATACCTGTTATGGATATGCTGTTGAGTCTGAAACTGAGAGAGTCACTGTCTCGACTGCTGCTCCATGTGTCCTCTGGTGATTTTTGTTGGCCAGTAGGGCTCAGTATGGAGCGCAAATCTGACTGCTCTAGCTTAGGTGAGAAGGGCTTTATCACCCAGCGCTTTTGCTTGCTGGTCATTGGGACTCTGAGTGATAAATGGTCCTGGGCTGGCCTGGGGAGTTGAGGTCTCAGAGAATAATGGGAATAAATCACAGTGTGCTCCTCTCCTGAGAGGTGTGAACGTTCATTATATGTGTTGTCTTTCACAATCGATGACTGCCTCTGGGAGGAGGAAAAAAAGAGAGAATATAAACAGATTTTCTACAGGACCATGTGCAGAATATTAGGTTTTCAACATTTACAATATTGTGTTTAATGCCTTAGTGAAGCCAAGGCAGAACACCTTTAAAATGTATTATATTAATAACATCTATCAATTTTCTAATTATCTTTGTTTTAAATAGCCAAAAATATAAAACTACAGGTAGTTTCAGACAAAACATTCTTGACTAATCACCATGTCCTTAACTCTGGTAGCATAACTTTATTTTAACCGTGGTATTTTTATAATGACCATAGAAACTACAAATGAATCACCCCTTGTTGCCTTACAGATATTTACTATGGTAACCATAGTTTTCGCCAAAATACCATAGTTACAACAGATGTCAATGAGTTAATATAGGATATCCTTCAGACAGTGTAAAAAGATTTCAAGATCATTCTGTTTAAAGGAAAATTAAATTAAAATAAATGAAAGGAGACCTATTATGCTAAATTCACTTTTACATGGTGTTTGTCCATAAATGTGAGTCGGCAGTGTGTGTACACAACCACCCTACAATGTTAAAAGTCCACCGACTCCATTTCTTATATTTCTATTAATCAAAAACAGTGTGTCAAAATGAATGGTTTGGAGCAGGCCTCGCCCACGACTGGTGACGGACTCCACCTTATTATCGTAGATCCTCCCCTGAGTGATCTATACACAGCCCGCCATTTTTTTCCACGCTGGAGTAGCTACAGTGAGAACAATAATATCTCAGCTTCGTAAGCATCATAAGTGTTCTGTTGTTGGCTGTGAAAGTGAACATAAGAGTCTTCATGTACTCCCGGCATAAGAGCCACTCAAGACGCAGAGGACAAGTTTTGTTTTTGAAGGAAATGTGCCCCAAAGCATACAAAAATTTGTGTATGTTTGTGCAAATCCTTTTACACTGGACTGCTTTGTGAATGAGTGTCAATATAAAGCAGGATTTTCAAAAAGGCATTTACAACATGGTATAATAAATGATCCGTGGGGTATTTTGAGCTGAAACTTCACAGACACATTCTTGAGACACCTGAGACTTATATTACATCTTGTAAAAAGGGGCATAATGGTCTCCTTTATTTAACTCTAATACAATAAATATTATTTGGCATTTATTTTTGTTGATGAGGGGTGGCTAATACCAAGTTATAAAAGTTGTACTGTAGTAACTATGGTATTTACGCGAAAAAAAAAAAAAAAATTACTGGGGGCCTGGGTAGCTCAGCACATATTGATGCAGACTACAACCCTTGAGTCGCAATTTTGAATCTAGGGTGTGCTGAATGACTCCAGCCAGGTCTCCTAAGCAACCAAAATTGGCCCGGTTGCTAGGGAGGGTAGATTCACGTGGGGTAACCTTCTTGTGATCATGATTAGTGGTTCTCGCTCTCAATGGGGCATTTGGTAAGTTGTGCGTGGATCGCGGAGAGTAGCATGAGCCTCCACATGCTGGTAGTCTCCACGGTGTCATGCACAATGAGCCACGTGATAAAATGTGCGGACTGACATTCTCAGAAGCGGAGGCAGCTGAGACTCATCCTCCGTCACCAGGATTGAGGTGAGTAACCACGCCACCACGAGGACCTACGAAGTAGGGGGAATTGGGTATTCCAAATTGGGTAGAAAAGGGATAAAAAAATTAAACTGTCTTCATCATTTTAAGGATTACCAATGTTAGATCAGTGAAATTATGTTTTTTAAAAAGCAAACAATTATAGTTGTTCTGAAAAATAATAAAGTCAACTGATAGAATTGTAATAAAATAAATTGTCAATAATAGATTAATTAGGATGAAACGACATATTGTCCTCCATAATAAAACATTTGCTTGATATTAGAAAATGATGGTAAATTTTTGTAGCATCATAGACTTACTTTTCCACTAAAACAAATTCTATTTTCAGTTTCATTAAGGTTGAATATCTTTTCTGATGACCGATTAATATAAAAAAAAATTAATACAAAATATTTGAAGAGCCAAAGGCTTTCTTCCAATGATGATTAGACAGCTTTAAATAGCTGCCACTCACTTCCTATTCAAAGAGAGATAGTCAAAACTCCTGTTTTAAAAATAATGTATCACTGTAGAAAAAAAAACATTTCCCTGGGCTTGATACCACATCAAGTACATAAGACTGTCAACCCCTTTGACAAGCTTACATAGTTGTGAGGGAGTTTTGCTCATAGGCTTACTGTCATTCAGTGTCCATGTGTGACATGGTGAACTGTGAACCCCTGATAAAGTCACAGTAGGCCAGTTTCCTGGAACTGCCGCTCTGCCTATGCTGATTGGCCCAGACTGTTAACAGGGTGTTCCAAAAACACAACTACAGCTTTAATGAAGTATAACAACTTTAGCCAATTTTATGATAGATACTCCTAATGTAGTAAGCTTGAAAAAAAAAAAAAAAGACTAAGTACAATAATGTAAAACCATATTCCCTCTCATTTTTTCCCTCTTTCTTTCACTTTCCTTCTGACAGATGCAACAAAATTGCTCCATTAAATAATTAAAAGTTAGATTCAACCTGACACAGCCTTTATCATCAGTGACAATAAAAAAGACTCCATAGAAAAAAACTATTGTGTTATAAAAGAATTTATAGTATTATAATACAACGTTTGATATTTTTATAGTTCTGATATTATCTTAAATCTTTCCAAATTAACAAATAGCATGAGTGATGTATTCTAATTGAACAAGACTTTCAAGTGTATCTTCAGCTGAAAATAATTGACCAAACACTCACCCTCAGACACCAGTAGAGGAGCGAGAGCCTGTAGTGTCGCCTATGAAGTCACTACTGTGTTTACTGCACTAACTCTCAGAAAGACAAAGTTCAGCTAACATCACGTTGTGACGAGGAGGAGGGTGGGGCTGGGCCGTAAGTGTGCACGACCGGCCCCAATCGGGCTTATCAGACGAGGAGAGGAATAAAGACAAGCCAGATGCAGCAGTTCGAGAGAGAGCTCCACACGCAGCTGCCTAGTGTGTTAGTTTTCATTAAATAATACTTCAGTGGTTAGTCCAGTTCCGCCTCCTCCTTTCCCATTTTAACCCCCCTGATACACACATATGCATTCATAGACACACCACAGTGAGACTAAAGGAATGCAAAAGACAGATCGAGGATGGAAAAAAAAGCCCCACAAAGAAAGGGTAACTGAGGCTTGGATTTAAACTTATGTACACACACCCTCATATAACATCAAATCCAGTTTTGAAAGAATAGGCACATGGCAAAGTTCATTACTGAAACATTTCTACTCAGAATTAAAATGAGATCTTCTAAAGGGCCTGGATAAACTCAAAACGTTTTAAATTGTGTGCATTGGCATTTAATTAAATGCAATAAAAGTCTTGTTGCCTGCAGACAAGATGCTCTGATTTTTCTTTGAGAGATTAGTTTATTGTCCAAACAACAGTGCACCTAGAATTAAAGTTTAAACTCAACATGTGATTTGATAAGTGCAATTAGCTGATGAAGAATTTCTGGGGTCAGAGTAGCTCAATAAAAGTAAAGAATGTGACCACTTTATTAGATTACAGCCGAGCCTTCTCAAAACTCTTTTCTACAATCACCCATAGTAACTGTTTAACTCATCATCTACAAAACACTTTGACAGAGAGCTCATCCACCTTGGTGCACAAAAGTTTCTGAAATAAAAAATAAAAAATATCAATCCTGACATCTAGTGGACATAAACTATATATATATAAAAACAGGTCTCGTGACTCTTTCACTACCATAGAGAAAAGAAAAAGAATCCAAACCAACAAAAAAATATATTTTGATGTATCTTAAGTTTAATAGCTAACTCAAACCTAAACATAAAAATTAAGTCTAATTCTTTACCCAAACCCTAAACCTAACCATGTCTTTAATAGGACATTAACTTTTGTGTACCACAGAAGAAAATGAAGCAGGGCAGCGTACTTGAGGTTAGTGACATAAATCAGTTATTTGTGTTGCATAAATAAATATGGAATGAGTAACCACATTTTTTCCACACAAGTGTTCTTCCTTAAAATAAAGTTTGGGATAGGAGGCAAGGTAAAATTTGATGCCTGTACTGCCATCTATTTATTATAACGAGTTGTCATGAGACTTTTAAAAAAAACTTTGACACAGTATTGGCTGTTTCTGTCCTCTCTTTTTTTTCTGCAGAATTGAATGTTTTCAAGAGCATCCATCCAAGTGAAAGGCTTGGTCTTTATTTTTAGATTAAAATAATGATTTTTGCAGTCATAACATACAATCAGTTTGAGTATGTACACTCACTGAGCACTTTATTAGGAACAACTGTACTCTACTGATTCATGTGATTATGTAATCAGCCAATTGTGATCAAAATGCGATCTCAGTGATTTCGACATTGGCATGATTGTTGGTGCCAGACGGGCTGGTATGATTTCTTTAACTGCTGGGGCCGGTTGCACCATCTATACGTAAATTACAACTTAGCCTAGTTGTGGCATAAATGGGCACTGAGTCACAATTTATGCACTACTAAATATTTGAGCGTTGAACCATTAAACCTAGGTAGAACATAACCCTACGTATAAACTAAATATTTATAGAAGCCTTCGACAAGGAGTAATGATTGGAATGAAAAAGCAGACACTTTTAATGACATCAAAAAGCTCATGCAATGCATGACAGGCTACAATTCTTTAGACATATATTATGATGTTGACATTTACACTCGTTTACATTTACAAGAGAGATAACATTAAAAAAATACTTCTTGGCAGCTCTTCAGCATGAAATCGATCTAACAGTATTGCGTCGCCTGGTGTCAAGTTTCAACTTACTATATACACTATCAAAAGTCAAAAGTTTTAAAACACTTGAGTGAATTGTTTCTCATTATCTTAACTGCTCTGAAGGCGTATGCTTAAATGTTTAAAATTAGATTTGTAGACAAAAATATAATTGTGCCACCATATTAATTTATTTGATTATAAAACTAAAATGTAATAAAATAAAATAAAAACATTTTTGAAATTAAGGAACAAGTAATAAAGAAAAGCAGCAAATAAGTGCCTAACATAGATGGGAACTCCTTCAATACTGTTTAAAAATCATCCCTGGGTGATTCCTCAAGAAGTTGGTTGAGGAAATGCCAAGAGTACAGGTGTATCTCAGAAAATGAGAATATCGTGGAAAAGTCCTTAATTTAATTAAAAAAATTGAAACTTTCATATATACATATGTTGTGATCTTGGAGACTACAGTTTACAGCTCATGTAAATCAAAAATCCAGTATCTCAAAATATTAGAATAAAGAATCTATAATACAGAAATGTCGGCCTTCTGAAAGGTATGTTAATTTATGCACTCAATAATTGGCTCCTTTTGCATGAATTACTGCATCAATGTGGCGTGGCATAGAGGCAATCAGCCTGTGGCACTGCTGAGATGTTATGGAAGCCCAGGTTGCTTTGATAGCGGCCTTCAGCTCCTCTGTATTGATGGGTCTGGTGTCTCTCATTTTCCTCTTGACAATACCCCATAGATTATCTATGTGGTTTAGGTCAGGCGAGTTGGCTGGCCATTGAAGCACAGTAATACCATGGTCAGCAAACCAGTTACTAGTAGTTTTGGCACTGTGGGGAGGCGCCAGGTCCTGCTGGAAAAGGAAATCAGCATTTCCATAATTCTTGTCAGAAGATGAAAGCATGAAGTGCTCTAAAATCTCCTGGTAAACAGCTGCATCGGCTCTCGACTTGAGAAAACACAGTGGACCAACACAATCAGATGGCATGGCACCCCAAATCATCACTGTGGAAACTTCACACTGGACTTCAAGCAACATGGATTCTGCACTTCTCCACTCTTCCGCAAGACTCTGGGATCTTGATTTCCAGATGAAATGCAAAATGTACTTTCATCTGAAAAAATGACTTTGGACCACTGAGCAATAATTATTTGCAGTAATTTGTGCAAAAGGAGCCCCGACCAAATATTGAGTGCATAAATGAGCATACTTTTCAGAAGGTCAACATTTCTGTATTATAAATTCTTTATTCTAATAATTTGAGATACTGGATTTTTGATTTCCATGAGCTGTAACTGTAACTTTTCCACGATATTAACATTTTTTGAGATGCACCTGTCGGCAAATTCTAGGCAAAGCGTGACTACTTTAAACAAAATCCAAAATAAATCAAAACTGTGTTATATTTTAGCATCTTCAGTCACAACATAATTCCCATTGTTCCATTTATGTTATTCCATAGTTTTGATGACTTTGCTATTATTCTAAAAGGTGAAGAAAAAAAAATATAATAAACTTTCAAAACGTTTGACTGGTAGTGTATATAGGATATTAAAATGAATAAATGTCTGTTTTTTCAGCCTGTTGTATCAGTGTATATTTATCACCCCTTATTTATTTTAGATACAGATCATATATTCATATGGCAAATATACTATTTATCAAATCTACTTTTGTTACATATCATATTTTAATGGGGATATAATTTATTACAGCTGATAGTTACATTAATAAACAGGGTCAAACTGAAATTCACAACTTTTTATTTCATCTGTGCAGAAAGTTGAACGATGTTTATTGGATTAATTCAGGTAAACATCATATTATGCGACTATGCATCATTTTACGGAGAGTTTACCACCTGCTAGCTAAGTCTTGCCTTGAGAAGATGTGGTGCAACCAAATGAATCACTGACTTAGTAACTAGTAGTTACTAACCCTTTGGTGTGATTTTCACGCACAACAGTCTCTAGAGTTTACTCAGAATGGTGCCAAAACCATCCAGTGAACAGCAGTTCTGCAGACGGAAATGCCTTCAAATGCCATTGGAAATTAGGTCAACGGAGAAATGCCAGACTGGTTCAAGCTGACAGAAAGGCTACCGTAACTAAAATAACCATTCTGTACAATTGTGGTGAGCAGAATAGCATCTCAGAATGCACAACACGTCAAACTTTGAAGCAGATGGGCTAAAACAGCAGAAGAGCACATTGGGCACTTTATTAGGACCAAGTGCTCAGTGTGAATTTTTACAGGTAATCCTACCTTAAAATCATGATCCATGCTGTTGCACAGCACCTGCCATGGAGGAGTGTACCTGAACATGCTTGAACTATGTGCGTCTGAGCTGGTTAATGCTGCAGGACTGCTTGCCTGTTTGTTTGAGTTTCACAGGACGACATTAGCAAGCAATCAGTTCTATCCAATCTGAGGAAGAAGAAGTGTAACTTAAAAAGGAAAGAGTGAAATGAAGTATGTACCATATAAAAGTAATATGATCACATGTGCACAATCAATAATTTAATTAGATTACAAAACAACATAACAATATCAGATAAGATATTATCAGATATAGCTAAAATACAGTATCCAATGTTACTTTGATTGGTTTGAAACTCAAAGTTAGATATTTTTTAGGGACTCACCTCTTCCTCAGAACCCTCATGCAAGGATAGAGAATTGAATTGTGTCTAAAAGCGATGAATTGTGTCGTGAAAGTTGGGCCCAGCCCACCTCATCAGTACTGCAGCAGGTGACAGCCTGATTCAGCCCATATCAGCCAGACCTGACACAAATTCCTGACCTACCACCCATAAAAGTTGTGTTTTGGGCTCAGTTGAACTGTTTAAGCTCCACCTCCAATATGGCTGTGTGTGTTATTTACAGTTTAAGGCCTAAACATGTGGTTCAAGAGGTTTCAGCTTCAGAGGCAAAAGCCCAAAGTGTATCTGCGGTGACTCATGTTTTGTTCAAGCCAAAGTTTTAGTGCATGAATGTGTAGGTGTGTTAGTGTGCTGAGAGCAGGGATACAATGCTGTAATTCAGCTACCATCAGCAATTTCAGGACAAAAGCTAAGAATGGCCCTTTACTATCCCATAATGCACCCCATAGTTGCACTGTAGCCTGCTCATTTAGTCATTTACAATGGCAGTGACAATACCGCAATGGCTCTCAGATTAGTTCTAAATGGTAGCCAGAGCCAGCCCGTCCTACTGGCAACACAGGCGACTACCTAGGGCCATTGTATGCCTGGGGGGTCCGTGAAGGCCCAATATCATGCAAAGGAAACAAACAAGTCACTGTATTAAAAAACATTTATTTTTTAATTCTCTGCAGGTCAATGGTTTCTATAATGAACACACATATAAGAGAATAATGATGGTGAAAACTAAAAACAACATATTAAGTATAAAATGAGCTCTGAATAATCACTAAAAGTCAAATAATTGAAAGTTACAACGAATAAAATAACAGCAGTATATCTAAAATGGGCAAGATGTAAAGCTAAGCAGCACACACTAATCTGCATAATTTATTCATAACACAACGCATTGCTGGTAAATGGAGCATGGCTTCTTTTCACAGTATTATTAGACACAGATTGCACACCTTGCTGAATAATATGCAAGTCTGTCAGAAATGAAGGAAATATTGCTTTGTGGCTATTTGAGGCTTATTTTGTGTAAAGGATAACAGAAACAGCACTAGTCAAATTATTACTGCTTTTCACGTTTTCTCAAGAATAATCTACTGGGGAAGGAATTCAGAAACTTTCGATATAAAGACGCAAAAAATTCATGACCTGACCTGATTTTCCCAGATGTTTTAACTTCTATTCACTTCCGCACACATTCCAGCCAACTTGTTTTCATTGATTTTGCTGCTCTAAATTAACGTGTACACATATGTGGGTAGTTGAAATGGAATTTCAAGCATTGTCAACAGTGTCCTTCACTATTAAAACTATCTATATCTATTTTAAACAGCATTTTCTTAAATTGTGTAACTTTAACACTTATGGTTGTATATGTTAATATTAGTTAACATGAACTAACAATGAACAATACTTAATAAGCTTAGTTAGTGTTCATTTCAACATATACTAGTCCATTTTTAACATCCAAATGTTTATAAGTTAACATTAGTTAATAAAATTAGAACTAACATGAACAAACAACAAACAATTGTATTTTTTTAATTGACATTAGCCAAGATTAATAAATGCTTTAAAATTGAATTGGAGAATATGTTGTTAATGATACCTAATACAAACCTTATTGTAAAATGTTACCCAGTAGTGATCATACTTGCCTTTTCCATGACCTCATATTAATTGAGATACTGTTTTATTTGTACTTCTAGAAAAAGGTTGAAAGTTGATCAAAATAAGTTGATAAAATTGAGTAGTCGTCACAGCACCTAAAATACACATATTCCCATATGGATGCATGTATTTTATCTTAACATCTTCATGTTGAGGAAGAAAACAACAACTATTGGACATGCTATTTGTCATCTACCTAGCTATACAGTATAGTGCTTCTTTTTGAGTGATTTCTATTAAAATAAATCTGCTCATCGCGTTTGCAGTGAGGCCCCATTTTCATAATTTCGCATAGGATCCCAAACCTAAGGGTTGCCCTGACGGCAGCATTGGTGTTTCTCAGGTCTCATTACTAAGCCTGTCATCAGTTTGTACCTTAAATAATTCAATAAAAAACTTTTTATTATTAACAATCGGTAACAATTTACAATAAGGTTTCATTTGTTAACATTAGTAAATGCAGAGCTGGCCCAAGGTATAAGCGAACTAAGCGGCTGCTTAGGGGCCCCATGGCCACCAGGGGGCCCCCAAGAGCACATTTTTGTGATACATTATTTCAATGGACAATGGTAATTATACAAAAATGCAATATTAGATTTATAGTGTGCAAATAATCAAGCATTGACAATAGTCAATCGTTTTGGCGGCACCGAGGGGCCCCTAAATCAAATTCTGTTTAGGGCCTCATAAAGGCTTGGGCCGGCCCTGAGTAAATGCATTAGTTATCATGTATTATCTCTCCTCTCTTTCCTCCACAAATGCCTCAATATTTTGACTCTCTATGGCATGAAACAGACTCTATGCAAGACCATAAACACTAGTAATTGAAGCTTGATTTAATGCATAGTAGCATTCTATAATGTGTCAACGCAACTAAGTACATGTTGCATTCTCAGCATCGCTATAGAGCGCATTAGTGCCCACCCATTTTTTTAGCTGTCTTGGTTCCTGAAGTATTAATCCCATAAATTTCTATATTAGGAATTTCACAAAATCCTTCATGAAAGAGTGCAAAGCCATGACCCAAACCAACCAGCTTTGAGGTGAATCACAATATGACAAATTTTTATAAAAAAGTAAAAAAAACGATCATTTGAAAATCAGATAATAAGACAAAGGTACAAGACTGTGTATTTACTGTCTTTCATGAGGGCATATCTTAAAAGTCTGATTTAAAAGCATTGCATATTACATAATCTAATTAAAAATGACAGAAAAAAACACAAGCTGTTGATTTAAAGTTATTGAGATTTATTTCAAATATATGCCTAATTGCCTTATTTACAAATATCTGAGTAGTTTGAGAGTGTAGGCAGAGGACTCAATTGTGTCATTCACAGTGTGTTATAGGAGTGGGCAGTCACTGCAGCACTTGTTTGGCAGGCTTGGTGGTTTAGCGATTCTCTAATTGATGGAGCATTTCTCTTCAGGATTATGAGTAGGATAGTTCTTTGCCAGAATTCCACTATTAAACACGATTTAAACTGAAGCATATTTCATAATTTAACATCATCAGAGTTCATAATCTGTATTTAAAGGTTAGGTAACCTTATAAGAGCTGTACTATTTTACATGTAGAGGGTCCACTCATGGGGGCTATTATGTTACAATCATTGTAATGCACTCTAAGAAAAGATGGTTCTTCAAAGGTTCTTTAGTGTCCTTAATAGTTCTATCTAAAACCATATATTCTTGAAGAACCCCTTTGTGCTGAACGGTTCTTTGCGTTGGGCATTAGGGGTTCTTTATTCCCACCCATTTGATTTTTGAATATACTGTAACTTTCAACAAATTATTTCAAAGCCACCGCGTCATTGGTTGACTGACAGCACTGGAGTCCTGGCAGCTCCACCGACAGCTACACAGACTGTCACCACAGGTACACTTGATATATATACATCCAGTTTTAGCACAAAAGGGTTCTTCAGGAAGATATGTTCTAGATAGAACTATTAAGGTCAGTAAAGAACCTATGAAGAACCATCTTTGAGAGTAGTATTTGGCTGGTCATTTGATTATAACATAGTAGCCCCCATTAGGGGACCCTCTCCATGCAGAATAAAACAGCTCTTATAAGGTTACCTAACCTTTAAAGACAGAATATGAACTGAGGATCTTAACTGATGAAATACTGAAAACTAAAAACGTTCCTGCTAAAACTACTTATGATTGAAATGTTTCAGGGACATATAAATATATATAAACTCAGCAAAAAAGGAAACGTCCCTTTTTCAGGACACTGTATTTTAAAGATAATTTTGTAAAAACACAAATAACTTTACAGATCTTTACTGTAAAGGGTTTAAACAATGTTTTCCATGCTTGTTCAATGAACCATAAACAATTAATGAACATGCACCTGTGGAACAGTTGTTAAGACACTAACAACTTACAGAGAGTAGGCAATTAATGTCACAGTTATAAAAACTTATGAGACTAAAGAGACCTTTCTGAAAAAGGTACTGACTCTGAAAAACACCAAAAGAAAAATGCCCAGGGTCCCTACTCATCTGCGTGAACGTGCCTTAGGCATGCTGCATGGAGGAATGAGGACTGCAGATGTTGCCAGGACAATAAATTGCAATGTTACTGTAAGACGCATAAGACAGCACTATAGCGAGACAGGAAGGACAGCTGATCATCCTCGTAGTGGCAGACTATGTGTAATAACACCTGTAGATGATCGTACCTCTGAATATCACACCTGAAGGACAGGTACAGGATGGCAACAACAACTGCCCAAGTTACACCAGGAATGCACAATCCCTCCATCAGTGCTGCAATAGGCTGAGAGAGGCTGGACCGAGGACTTGTAGGCCAGCTGTAAGGCAGGTCCTTACCAGACATCACCGGCAACAATGTTGCCTACGGGCGATGACAATTCATGAAGATAGAACCATGAGCTCATGACATCTGTTTTTCTCTCTCTGCAAGGAATGAGACTGATGGGCCAACTTTAGTGCTTATGATAACCTAAATAATAATCACAGAATTAATTTAACTATGCCTGTTATCAGTCAACAGGTTTTGTCACTGCTTGATAAAGGCAGTACAGTGCATGAGTAAGTTCTTGCAAAAAGTCCATATTAAGCTCTTTAATTTTGAACCATTACAAAGTAAAACTTTCTGTAACTGGTGGTTTCCAAGCCTTAAGATTGTCTTTTTTATTTTATAGCTCTCTACCAGAAAATGCAAGTGAACAATTTAAGAATTGAGCTGTCATTTTGGATATTTATTATAATTTCAGGTATTCATCCCACCTGGTGTATGATTCAATGTCTGCTCTGGTAAAAGCATATGCCTACCTAAAAGCTATTTTTTTAGATTATGTGAGTTTTAAGTACATTTATCTCTCTTTTTTTATATCTATTTTTACCATTCATTTACACAATGTAATTTCGTTATGTCCTACATTTATAGTTAAAATGCAGCTACACTGTCTTCCACTGTCTTACTCCTCTACGCTTCTCCACTAAGCATGTGAGTAATAAAGACTGAATATGTGATCATATAGAATTTTGGAATGTTTCAATTATTTACTTTTTAAATAATTATTTTTCCCAGTCACAAAATAAATAAATAAAATAAAAACACACTTATTTTTCACATTGTGAAGGGCTCACTTACATTGTCCACATATACTAAAACACTTAATCTGAACCGAATTGTGTATGTCTATTCAGAAAGACGCTGTTGGATCCCACAGCCTCTTTACCTGCAGAGTGATTTATGCATTTTTAATTATTTAATCACAATAATATATTAATCTAATAATTGCTGTAAAAGGATTGTTAGACTTTTTTTTTCTGCAGAACACAAACAAATATTTTTAGAAGAATATTTCAGCTCTGTAGGTCCATGCAAGTGAATAGTGACCAGGCCTTTGAAGTCCCAAAAAGGAGATGACGTCTGCATAAAAGTAATCCATATACGACTTCAGTGGTTTAATCAATATCTTCTGAAGCGATCCAGTTTGTGCAGATAAAAATGTAACTCCTTTTTCACTGTACACCTTGCCATTGCAGTATCTTGGCACGATCATAATTTCAAGCTCGATTACACTTCCTGGTGCTTGGCGCATGCACAGAGCGCTAGATGGCGCTATAGGAAACGTAATTGAGCTTGAAATTATGATTGCCAAGGAGACTGCTGTCAAGATGTACTGTGAAAAAAGGAGATATATTTTGGTCTGTTCTCAACCAAAACCAACTGGATCACTTCAGAAGACATTGATAAAGCCACTGGAGTCAATGATGGATTATGTTTATGCTTACTTTATTTCCTTTTTGGAGTTTCAAAGACCTGGTCACCATTTACTTGCATTGTATGGAAATACAGATCTGAGATATTCTTCTAAAAATATTTGTTTGTGTTGAGCAGGACAGAGAAAGTCATACACGTTTGGGATGGAATGAGGGTGAGTAAATGATGAGAGAATTTTCATTTTTGGGTGAACTAACTCTTTTAGTGAAAATGGTGTGCACACAATCACAGTCAGTTAGAACATATCTGATCTTTAACATGCGCTTATGTATAGCAGAATTTCTGACCAAAGAGATTTCACTGTGGACGAGGCTACCTAGCATGGCAGCGAATACGTGGAATCCAAGTAATGTTCTGTTGCTTTTGTTGCGGTCACATCTGGTTAGGACACATTTTCAAACAGCTAAATCAAGTTTTTATTGTACATTATGTGTTTACATGTCAAGATTTCAGATTTGTGTATACCCTAAGAAGCACTGTTAAAAAAAAGACAAGACAGAGGCAGTGGTAAAGCACATCACATTTTAATATCTCGTTCCAACTCTATCTACAGCTCTTTCAGGTTGATAAGAAAGCAGACCTTCACAACGTACAGACAACAGTGGCAGTAAGAGCACATACACACACACATTCATTATAACCAACAAGAGAGGGCCGTTAGGACAGGTAGAAAGAGACCCTGTCTGGGCTGCCCTTTATATCTCATTGCTCATTAGAACCGGGTTAGATGGTCCTACATTTTCTCTGCTATTATGCCTTTGAAATTTATCATTATAGTAGTTTGTCAGCAATGGTTAGAGGTTCAAGCACAGGGACATTATCTAACACTGAAATGAATATGTATATGTAGAATTGTTATTTATGTACCTATAAAAGCATGCATGTGTACAAAAGAGATACGCCAGGCCCATGGCCGGACGACAAGGCATTCAGGGGTGAAAAATTCGTCAGAACTGGAATGTTAGTACTGACAGCAAGTTGTTGTGGCAAAGGTGTAACAATGAAACTCACAGTGACGCAAAGATAGGGCATTAATGGAGATGGTCCAGAAGCACAGTTCTGGTACCATTGTTTAGTTGCCTTTATATTTTATCAGTTGAGCATTGAGGGAAAACATTTGCATTTAGTAGATGCTTTTATTTAAAGCGATTTACAGTTCATTAACGGTATGCATTTTATCAGTTTGTGTGTTCCCTGGGATTGAAACCCATAACCTTGGCATTGCTAGTGCCATGTTCTACCAGTTGAGCTACACAAGTCAACTGCTGTGCACTCAGTAAAAGTGTCCATATTCTCATGTGTGTGTGTGTGTGCATGTGTGTGAACATGATGAATCTTATGACAAATAATAAAAAAAAGTGTTTACTAACTGCATTCATGCTGATTTCTTTTGGCTCTTCAAGTCTGGGTTTTCAGCCTTTGCACACACACTGATCTCCACAGTGCTCATCTTCATTGTTAGGGCAGTTAAACAGACATCATTACAACTAATGAGATATGAGAGATATATGACACATATTAACAGACATAAATCATGAATGCAACCATGAAGACACACTTGAAAACACAAAAACACACACTCACACTCCATCTAGAACACCCCTGCGCCAGCTAGCAGTGCCAGTGAATTAAGCACTACATCATTTAATACCCCTAATGCTAGTTTAGCAAACTGCAACAATTTCCCAAATCTAAATAAAAATGTATTAAGCAAGTAATTTATAAGTAAGGTGCAAAAAGGGTTTAAAATTCATTAACACGCTCCCCAATGTAATCTAATGTATTTAAAATTATTAGCATTCCCATCTATGATGGAATATTTGGCATAACCTATTTAAATGTTTCCGGTACCCTATTTCCTTGATGCCGAAACAACCAAGGAAATGTGGATATTGTCCTTACTGTCCATTCTGTCTCAGGGATTGAGAGCTTTGCTTATTCTGACACAAGTTTACACGCATGAGGGATCTTGTATAGGATTGGCTGCCGTTTTCCAGTGATGTCACTTGTTAGGAATGAGCTGTCATTCACTTTGTTTTAGAGGGGGGCTGATGGCAGTGTGGACTAGCATACGATCTAAATCCTATCCTAGACACAACCAACTTGATACTAAAACACAGCTGAATGTCAGATCATGTGCAGGGCTGTTCAAGTACTACAAATATTCTTGAGATACAAAGATTAGAGATATAATTTCAGGTATAATCATGAGAAGACTAAAAATGATCCAATGAATGTTTATATCATACAGTAATAAGAAAGTAACTGAGAAAACAACTCGCTCTCTTCTCTGCATCTCTACTACCAACAAATAGAGCACTTCAGGTGGAAATAATATATGATAAAACAGTGTTTTAGGTCACTTACACACTAAAGAAATCTCTTGATGGAGCATTTGACTGCTAGAAATGCATAAGACAATTTTTTGGTGTTGAAAGAGCCGGGTAAGTTTGAAATCAAGTGGAAATACAGCGAATTGGGTGTCTGAAACTACTACTGGACCCACCTGTCTGAAATTCACATTGGTCAAAGGATGCCTAGTTACAAATCCCCTGTTTTTCCTCTCTGTCCTTGCGATTTACCATCCCCATTGAAATCAATGGATTTGCAGCATTCTCTGACACAACGTAAACTCTTAATGTGTAGGCGCCCTCAGTCATTTACACACAGGTAAAATTACAAACTCACATGCTCTTTGCTGGACCAACCTAACTGAGAATGACTACCAAAAAGCAAAACATCATCTCCTCAGCTCACCTGTCCTACATTTCAAAATGAAAGAGCGCAGTCTACTTGACTCATGGCAGAGCAAAGGAAACAGGGTGTGTATGACTACATGATGTTTATGTGAGTGTGTGTGTGTGTGTTTTTTTTTTTTTTTTTTTTTTTGGGGTGGAGATAGTAGAAAAAAAATGGGGGAATTCTGGTCAAAGAAAGCACTCGTAAAACCTTTCTCATGTCCACATTAGAAGTAAAAAGGTATTTGTGGAACAATTTGTGGAACAAACACAGAAGCACCCACATTTACAACACTTGTACGATGGACTCGTTTAAAACTTTTCCATCAAATCTAAGCAAATAGTGTGCTCTGAAAATCCCACAAATTTTATTCCTAGCTTTGGAAAACCAGAACAAAGTAATAGCGTATTGAGTAATAAATAGAGCACAATGCATAAAGTTGGGGTTAATCTTCAATGTTTTCTTTTCTTGAGAAATTGAAAATACTTGTGTAGATCATGCAACATATCATGCTTTTGCAAAAATTCTGGGTTTTTAACAAGTTAACTCAAAATAAATTAAACAGTTTTTCAAAAATAAATGGATAATATACATGTTATATAGAGATATTTGAGTCCTCCATATGGAAAGGTAAAAAAAAATTATAATATGTGAAGTGAATGCTGAATACAGAGACTTGTTGGACGTTGATCATTTCAGTTCGGTTAAAGGGTAGCGAGAATAAGGTCTTTCATTTTTTGATTTTTCTCAGAGAAGTGTGGCTACGGTGCCACTAATGTGACATGATTCATATCAGCCACAACGAATCCAGAAAAAAATACATGAAACTAAAATGAGTTTAGAGAGTATCAAGGGGAAAAGATAAAAGTAATATGGAAAATATAAAACAACTAAAAATCAAGAAGATACAACAGCTTTCTATCAAAAGACACTGAACGTTTATTATTCTCTGCCTTGCTATTGTTCTCTCTTTATGTTGTTCCATTTCATCGTCAAGTTCATGTTTGGAAGGGTTTGTTATGGTTCACATAATAGTGCAGCATTTGCAGGGTTGTTTCTCCTTGCTCTTGACCTCAGCAGTGCCGGCTTCTGGCTGCCCTGACTTGCCTGCTACCTCTTCAACTTTCGGTGGCTCTGCTGGACTGCCATTAGGGGGTGCCAGCTCCTCCTTGGTGTCAGTGGTGGTGTTTTTGGCATCTCCATCCTCGATTACCACCACTTCTGCTTTCACAGTTGTACTCTCCATTCCCAAAACCTTCTTTGTTTCATCCTCATCCTCCACACTCTGGTAGCCCATGAAAACCATGGTTACTGGGTTCTCTGCACTAGCCCCGCCCATTTCTGTCTGATGGGCTGCAGGATTTGCCTCTACACCTGTGATCTCTTTTATGGAAGGGGAGCTAGCTGCAGCTGGGGCTGTGTCTTTTTCCACCTTCTCCATCCTCTCAGTTTCCTCAGCTTTCCCTCTCTCCAGGCGGGGCGTGGTCTTGCTGCTCTTACTCATCGTCACCTCATCAGCTTTGTGGAGGAGCTCATCCACCTCTGAAGAGCTGAGCTGGTGAACACCGTTGGTTACTGCCCCATCCACAGTACGTACCTCATGCACCACTAAATAAAGGAAAAGAGAAGACAAAGAGGTTCAAGATAGATTCACTCAAAGGCCTGAAACATACTCTACACAATTATGAGAATGCAAGCACTTCTAGCTATGTTTTACGTGTCGCTGCATTTCGAAACATGTCATATTGCAATTCATAATACAATGCTAGTGCACGTTCCATTGTCAGGATTGCTGCAAGGGGCACTACTGTGGACTTTAGAGTAAAATGTCTTCTTCTGTGGTTAAATGTCTTTTAGGTCAATACCGTCATGGTGGAGCAACATAAATAGAAACTTGCAGAGCAAGATAGATAAAGCTGATTAAAGGGAATTTTACCCAAAAATGAAAATCTCTCATTATTTACTTATTCTCATGCCATCCCAGATGTTTATGACTTTCATTCCTCTGCTTAACACAAACATAATTACAAAAGATTTTTAGAAGAATATCTTAGCTCTGTAGGTCCATACAATGCAAGTATAGGGGCTTTTCGGAGGAACAGGCAGCATTTTTCTGATTGGAAAGTGGACGAGATATTGTAGTTGACCGCAAACTGCCTTCCATAAAGAAAATCCAACTCCACATCTAATTTAAAGACATCAAGGTAGTGCGAAGTTCATGAAATTGGCTGATAAATAGCTAGCTGGTTGTTTAGACTTACTTAAATATTAATGGTGGAGATGGTAATTATGATAGCTAAAAAACCAACATGATCACACGGGAAGTTGGCATGCTTTTTCCGAAAGTTCAGGTATCCTAGAATTGTCAACATTATGCCAACTCACTTACTATCTCCCATCTGACATATTTGGAATGGCTCAATAATAATCCCTTTCCTCCATGGCACGACTGTTAATGCATTGCATCAGTTGCATGGGAGACCACAGTTCAATCCCCATTCAAATTAGTAAGTAATGACATTTGTATAAACAATGAAGAGCGTGATAAGGAGCTTGCATTTTTATCCCTAATATTGCATTTTGTCTCTACTAATGGTTAGGGTTGTATTTGGGTTTTGGTTGGTGTGTAGATTAAATAAAATAAGCATTTCTCTTCACTATTTTACACCTTGTTCAGCTGAAAACAATTATTTTAAAACTGGCTTCTGGTGACCTCCTGGATATAAATGTATGTCACACTTGTTTGTACGTTCTGAAACACTTACCACTTTACCCTCTGGAGGCAGTGTTTTCAAATTTGGTCAACGTATACCGATGTCAGCTAAAGAAAAATCGGACTCACATGCCGAATTTTATGTAAGAACAGGCTGAACAAGCAGGGTTGTTTGTGAATGTTCATAATGGCTTTTTTAACGGTTTTAACTATTTATTTTATTTATTTATTGCATTTTTATCTTCTTCTTAGCCCATTATTTGATTTGTATTGATAAAGATTAATACATTTGACAAAAAATTGGAAATTAAATGCAAATTATCCATATTTTCATGATGATAGCATGACGCCTCTTGCACAAATTAAAATGCAACATACTGAGGTCCTGTGACAACAATGTAGTATATGAATGATTTTAACTAGGCTTGCTTCCATATGTATGTCTATAATTGTTCTTTGTTTTTTCTACTTCTTATATTACTAAAAATTATTATTTTTTAGGTGTTTTTAAGTTTTTTAATCCATTGATTTTAATTGTCAATTTAAAATTTTTCTGTGAATCACCGTATGAGATTTACACAATTACAATCGCTCGTCACAAAACATCTTGGACATTGTTTACACTTGTATTTAGCGTTGATCACTTGTGATCGGATCACTCAAAACACATCTTAATACCAGGTGTAAACAAAGTCTTAAAAATATAGTGTTAGGGCAAACCCCTGAAGCAAACATTTTGAGAACATTGCCACAGGTTTGCCACATATTAACTGAAGGTTTGCCACAAATAAACCTTTTTTGCAAGGAAATGTTTATAATACTGACTGAAGTAAAAAAGATGGCTAGTAAAACTACCCATTGACAAAAAGCATGGAAAGCATACTGTGCACATTTAGTGACTACTATTAGCAATGTGAAGTCTTTGAGGGTTGTTTGTCAAGTGTACTTCACTTGCTAGAAGTGCCCACTTGACGGAAAAGGGATCAAACACTGGGGAAGTATGGCAAGTTAAGCAAACAGCATAGAAAGCAAGCAAGGTGCCCACTGATGTTAGCATTAGCAGGTTAGCTTCATTACAAATAGGTGGCAGATATTAGTGACACAAGTATTTATATTGCAAGCCTTAATAATCTGTAGACCTTTGGAGAATATATTTAATATGTGCTACAATTATCAGTTTAATTGTGTAATAGCACATTATAACTGGGAATTGTGAAAAGCAGAGCTAGGGGCTGCTAAAACAGCTTAATAGCAGCATGCTCAAAACTAGCAGTCTACTGAGTTGAAGGGTGACCAAGTGAAAGATTATAGCGAGACACAGGCTCAACTCAATGTCAGGTGCAGGGTGGTCAAATGAGAGTTTCTGGTAACCCTGCATCTAAAGCCATGCTAGGGTGAACTTTTTCCTTTACGAGAAGTAACCAGTGTATTTTATAACTGACAAGAGTAGATTAGCAAGCTAAGAAAACTTTATCTTAAGGCCGGTTTCACACCGCATGTGAAAGCAATGCGTAAACAGCGCATATTTTTATCAGCGACAATATTAGCAGATTACAGCAGTCACACTGGGCATAGTACGAGTGTCACAGTAGTGAATGTGAAATGAGTTTCAGCACTGAGCCTTTTATTGCTATTTTAGTTCCACACTCAGTGACAGGTACACAAAATCACTTTCTGTTCAGTAAAACTGTAGAATTGAGATGATTTAAGCAGTCTCTAGCTACACTTTGGTTTCCTTTCTGTTTAAATTAATCACCATTTGCATGCTGCTCTGAAAAAAATTACTAGTAAGATTTACTTTTATTTAAGTTTTTTGCACACAGTTTTTCTAAGTAAATCTTAATGGTATGAAACGAAGTAAAATCTACTTTATGATTTTAGTAAATTCAGTAAATTTTCTAACAAATATGATATCCTTGTTAAGCAGAAAAAAATGTGGTCAATGTGAAAGCTCATCACAAGACCGTTGCTGCAGCTTTGTGTACGCACTGCTTAGAAGGGCGATGTGAAACAGGCATAAATATTTACCTATAAGTTGTGCAGGTTTGTTCAGCGTTTTCCAAACTATAGCAGTTTATATATATATATATATATATATATATATATATATATATATATTTACCATTCTTTCATAAATAAAATACAAAATCAACAAGCTGTCATATTCTCATCAGTCTTTATGTTTTTGATTTAAAGTTGTACACTTCTCGTAAAGCAGGCATATCTGGCAAAGCAATGCACGCCTGGTCTATCGCCAGCCACCTTTCTGTTCATCCTCATAGACCTTGACCCCCTGCTGTGAGAAGTCTTTGGGAAGCAGAGTGTTAGTTGACAGGACTTTGGTCTTGCCCGTCACCAGGTCCTTTTCAACTGTGATCTCTACGGAGTACATCGCTGCAGTGCCAATGAAAGAACACATTATCATCCTGCAATGGTTTGCTGTCTCACTCTTACAACAACTAAACTCTCACACACGCACACGCGCGCACACACACACACACACACACACACACACACACACACACACACACACACACACACACACACACACACACACACACACACACACACACTGCTTGGGCCAGTTGCTCTCTATATTCAAAAACGTCTAGGTTACGTATGTAACCTCCGTTCCCTGATGGAGGGAATGAGACGTTGTGTCGAAGAAGCGACACTAGCAGTCTCTCTTGAGCACTGAATATGCCTCTGATCTATGAAAAAAGGCCAATGAGAAGTTGGCAGACAGTATTTGCATACCCCACCCCCAGACATATGGGTATAAAAGCGGGGAAATACGTCGAGTTAATTCAGTATTTTTCTGAGGAGCCGTAAATGGTCTGGCCACAACAGTGGCTCGCCTCAGTGACGTGGCCGGGAGGACACAACGTTTCATTCCCTCCACCAGGGAACGCAGGTTATGGAGGAACGCAGGTAAAATACCTGCCCGCTCCTGTGTCAGCAGTACACGTACACGGCTCAGCGCATGGCGTGATTTAAATTGGACCCCTAGTGTCGCTTCTTCGACACAACATCGAAGTGAGCAACAGACGGGGAACGTCTAGGTCCCCCGTCTGCATATACCTTGTCGAGTGTGCTCGGACCCGTAAGGGGAGGGGCACGGCCTGGGTGTGATAAGCCAATGTACTGGTGTCTACCTGTTTGGAGACAGCGTTCCCTTTACACTGTCCACCAAGGCAGACAAAGAGCTGCTCAGAACATCTAGAGCTCTGCGTTGGTATGAAAAGCACATACCGGACACAGCAACGAAGGGCTGGGCCTGCCTCCTCCCGGGGCAGCTTCGCTTGCAGGTTCACCTGGTCTCTAAAAGGTGTAGAAGGAACCTTGGGCACATAGCCCGGTCACGGTCATAGGATCACATATGTGTCTGCCATACCGAACTGCAGGCAGGTGTTGCTGACAGAGAACGCTTGCAGGTCCCCGACCCTCTTGATGGAGGCGAGCGCGATCAGCAGGGCCGTCTTTAGAGAGAGGGCCCTGAGACCAACTGATTCTAGCGGCTCGAAGGGAGGTCTCTGGAGGCCCGCGAGGACCACTGAGAGATCCCCGGAGGGGAACAGGCTTGGCCGGGAGGGATTCAACCTCCGGGGGCCTCTTAGGAACCTGATGATTAAGTCGTGCTTACCCAAAGACTTGCCGTCTACTGCGTCGTGGTGACATACACCTTCAGGGTGGAAGGGGACAGCCTTCCCTCCAGCCTCTCCTGCAGGAATAAGAGCACTGACCTAACTGTGCACCTCTGTGGGTCTTCAGCCTGGTAAGAGCACCAATTTGTGAACAAGTGCCACTTCAGGGCATAAAGTTGCCTGGTAGAGGGGGCTCTGGCTTGGTTGATCGTGTCTACGACAGCAGGTGGTAGACCAGCTAGATCTTCCGTGTCCCGTCCAGGGGCCATACATGGAGGTTCCAAGGTCTGGGTGCGGATGCCAGAGCGTGCCCCATCCCTGAGAAAGAAGGTCTTCCTTAGGGGAATTTGCCAGGGAGGGGCTGTCGCAAGGAATTCGAGGTCCGAGAACCAGGCCCGGGTGGGCCAATAGGGAGCCACTAGGGTGACTTGTTCCTCGTCCTCCCTGACCTTGCACAGCACCTGTGCAAGAAGGCTTGCTGGGGGAAATGCGTACTTGCGCAGCCCCGCAGGCCAGCTGTGTGCCAGTGCTTCTGCCCCAAGGTGTGCCTCTGTTCGGGTATATCAGAGCGGGCAGTGGGAGGTCTCTCGGGAGGCAAGCAGGTCTACCTGGGCCTTGCCGAACCATTCCCAAGTCAGCTGGATTGACAGCGTGTCCGCTATTATATTGAGGTTGCCGGGGATGTGAGTGGCGTGCAGCGACTTGAATCGCTGCTAGCTCCAAAGGAGGAGACGACGGGCAAGTCGTGGCATGTGGCGGGAGCGCACGCCGCCTTGCCGATTTATGTACGCTACCTTGGTGGTGCTGTCTGACCTGACTAGGACATGTTTGTCTCGAACTAACAGGAGAACCTTCCACAGGGCAGAGAAAACAGTCAGCAACTCTAGGCCATTGATGTTCCAGCGCAAGCGGGACCCCTTTCCAACGTCCTGCAGCTGCGTGCCTGTTGCACACGGCGCCTGAACCCAACTTGGGAGGCGTCAGTCGTGGCCAGGATGTGTCGGGACACCTGCTGCAAGGGGACCCTTGTCCGCAGAAGGCAGAGGTCTGTCCAGAGTTTTGACATTTAGCAGCAGGCGGGGGTGATGGTCACACAGTGCATGCCATGGTGCCATGCTCGTCTTGTGACTCGAGTCTGGGGCCTGTGCTGAAGCGGTCTCATATGCATCAACCCCAGTGGCGCGGCCGCCGCGGAGGACTTCACATGCCCCAGGAGCTTCTGGAAAGGTTTTAAAGGGGCCGCTGTGCCCGGCCTGAAGGCGGTGAGGCATTTTACCACTGACTGACTAGTCTGACTCCATGCTGAGAAAAGAGATGCTCTGAACTGGGGCGAGCAAATGAAATAAATTCAAAAAAATATTCTCCTCCCGGCCCTCCACTGGGGGATGGAGTGGTCTGCTTACCAGCAGTGGAGCTAAAGTCTCGGTCTCTGGGTCGGACGTCTCAGGAGCGCCTGGGAGCCTTCCGGGTCCTCGAGGGGGTCCGTGTCTGCTTCCTGCGGGGTGCTCGACACGGTGGCTGAGAGCTGGGCCCGGGTTGAGTCAGATCAGGGTGTTTCTTAGCCGCAGGATGACACCCTCACCGGCGGGGCAGGATGTGCGAAATGGCCTCCGTCTGAGGATTCCGGGAGCTCAAGGGACTAGCCGGCCGGCCGTGATGCGGGCCGCACTCATCATGAGCTCGGGGGAAGCAAGCGTGCCGGGGAGGCGGGTGGTTCGAGGGGTTTACCCGGCAAAATGGAATTATCCCCAAATCGCCTTCAGCGCCCGCAGCGCCTGCCCCATTACCGTAGGAAAGAGGCGAGGCGCGGGAGGTGGCTGAAGTGGCTTTCTCTCATGACAAAAGAAAGACGCGACCGCAATGCTGCCACGGCCATGTTCTCGCACTGAGAACATGAACCATTGGAGAGAAATCACTCATCCCGAGCTTGGACGGAAGCATGCCGGGGAGGTGGGTGGTTTGAGGGGGTTTACTCAGCGAAACGGAACCCGTCATTATCTCCAAATCGCCTTCATCGCCCGCAGCGCCTGCCCCAATCCTGTAGGAAGGAGGCGAGGCGTGGGGGGCGGCTGAAGTGTCTCTCTCTCATGACAAAAGAAAACCGTGACCGCAATGCTGCCATGGCTATGTTCTCGCACTGAGAACATGAACCATTCATAAAAACGCTGCCTGCATGTGATTGCAGCCCAGGCACGCGAGCATCTTTTATGACCGTCAGAGGTGGGGAGAAATGAACTGCATCCAGAAACTACACAGAGGCGGAAAAGATGTCTTTAAAAAGACGCGTCCTGAAAAGGACGTTCAATGCCAGCTGTGTATTTGCTCTTTCAGAGAAACAACGCGCTGTAGATCCAACAGCAGAATCAGCTCAGAGGAACAGGAACGGGTGTGTGACGTGCAGCTCACTGCATACACGACCATCGGCTCCGAAGAAAATTTCTGAATGAACTCAACGTATTTCTCCACTTTCATACCCGTATGTCCGGTGGCGGGGTATGCAAATACTGTCTGCCAACTTCTCATTGGCCTTTTTTCATAGATCAGAGGCATATTCAGCGCTCAAGTGAGACCCCAAGTGTCGCTTCTTCGACACAATGTCGAAGTGAGCGACAGATGGGGAACATCTCTGTATCGTTAGCTACAATTTACATTATTATTGACTGTGATAATCACAAATGGAAAAACAGACAGCTTTGCACATGTTGCTGCTTGAGTTCTGGTGTGATGTTAAAATGTTTATGGAAATTGGTCATGGAATAATGTACAACATATCCAAAAGCTGAAAAATTCAAGACAGTTTTCATTTGTGCTGGCATGGATCCCACAAGTTTGTGTAAAACCTATTGATCCATGTTATCCAGTATGACTTGAGAATGTTCCATAGAGCATCTTGTGTTCAATGTAGCTTCAATGTAAGCAAGAAAATGTGCCCTTTTTTATTTGTGGTAAGAGTCTTATATATTTCTTATTTGTTTTACATAATAACATTTCTTTAATGTTCACATTTAATGTGAACTCTAATGGCACTGCATAATTTATGCTTTTGTAGATCAAAATCAGCACCATTATTATTTTACAATTCTTTAGAACTTGTTTTATAATTAGATTTTTTTTGCAATATTAATTATATCATGAAAACATGAATAAAAGCCATAGTATCTTTGCAAGAGGGAGTGCTGCCATGGCAACCTGAAATTATCCGAAAGAACCGTCAGTATCATTTCTAAAAATAACCATTTCTATTAGATGTTACTCTGCTTTTCAACTTGATATATGAGTGAGGGATGATCTGGTGTATGTGCCAGCCACACATGAAGACACACACATGGAAACACACATTAACTGGGAAAACAGAGAGAGTTAGAAGACAAAATTAGATTAATTCAGAATAGTATTAGTAACAGAACATTTTAACACACTGATTTGTGGGTTTGAAATACAGAAGATTTGTGATGCAGAAATCCAGTTATAAATCAGTACAGAACACACACACATCCTCCCTTGCAAACTGAATGGGCTCACAGTTACACCTGTTCGTTACGAAACACACACCCTCAAAAAACTGAAAATACATTTTCTGCACATGTATCTATCTAAAGAGCAGAATTTAGACATGAACATTTTAAAAAAGCCTTTTCTGGTAGGTCTTTAGGATTTAAAGGGATAGTTCACCCAAAAATTAAAATTCTCTCATCATTTACTCATGCCATCCCAGATGTGTATGACTTTCTTTCTTCTGCTGAACACAAACAAAGATTTTTAGAAGAATACTTCAGCTCTGTTGGTCCTCACAATGCAAGTGAATGGGTACCAACATTTTTAAGCTCCAAACAGATATAAAGGCAGTATAAAAGTAATCCATATGACTCCAGTGATTAAAACCAATTTGTTGGTTTTAATTGGTTTCAATTGGTTTCAAGTTGGTTTCAATGTGTACTGGTCGGCGCTGCACTGCCTCTCACTGTGCCTATTGTCCTGTTCCTTTTAGTAATTTATTGTACTGTCCTGTACTTTTTGAACACGTTTGCACATGCACTTTATGTAGGAATGTTATTTAGTCTGTGTAGTCTCATGTGGTTCTGTGTTTGTCCTATGTTGTTTTATGTAGCACCATGGTCCTGGAGGAACGTTGCCTCATTTCACTGTGTACTGTACTAACTGTATATGGTTGAACGACAATAAAAACCAGTTGACTTGACTTGTCTTGACATATCTTCAGAAGCAATATGATGTGTGGGGGACAAACAGATTATTATTTAAGTTGTTTTTTACTAACAATCTTCACTTCTTCTTTTTTTTGCCGATTGGCATTCTTCATGCATATATCCACCTACTGGCCAATGAGGAGAATTTATATTTAAAAATGACAAATATTTATCTCTCTCTTACCCACACCTATCATTTAGCTTCTGACGATACTGATTAAATCACTGGATTACGTTTATGCTGCCTTAATGTGCATTTTAGAGCTTAAAAATGTTGGTACCCATTCACTTGAATAGTGAGGACATATAGAGCCAAGATATTCTTTGTTTTTGTTCGGCAGAAGAAAAAGAATGTCATACAAGTCTGGAATGGAGAATTTAAATTTTTGAGTGAACTATCCCTTTAAAATCTTTCAAATGTTTTCGGTAATGAGGATACTACAATGAAATGTATGAATAGGAGAAGGTAGGTGTTCTTAAAAATCTCCCTGAAAGACTCTGAATATGGATATCCAAATTGGTACATAGCCATAGACAGGCATAATTTAAAATGTACTAATCTCTTACTCTATTCCACAAGGTAGCTGTAGTGGCCATGAACGTATTTGGACACTTAAGTTTGGACTTCAAAATGTTTAAATGTCTTTGCATTAGATAACAAAATATCAAACCAACTGGCATCTGCAAACAATGACCTTTTCTCAGAACCAACTTTGATTTTCTTTTTTGCAATTTTAACCAACTGGTTCCTAACTCATTTTAGTGAATGTAGGAAATGAATTCCCCTAAAGTTCACTCAAATGCCCTATCTAAGTAACCATATGTGTTGTTCATTATATTACCAATCGACATGTTCCACTAATGTTTGAAAACCAGACAGTGCCTAATATGCTAATTTTGAACAGCATATCTATTTTACAATTTAAAAACAAACTTCAAAATTATTTTTGTGAAGAAGCAATCATTCTCAGCAATCTCTCAGAATTCCAAGAAACGATGCAACAAGTAAAAATCTTAAAATATATATTTTTTTAAAGATGTTAACTAACAATACCCACTTTAGATTGTCAAGTTACGTGTACAATTAGCTTGAAGGGTATATGATCTCTGTCTGAGTCAAAGCCGGACCGGCACTCACCTGCTCTCATCATGTCAAAGTCACCTCCAGATTTCTCCAAACGAGGGCTGACGTGAACTTTGACCTCTAATGAGGGTCATGAAATGAGATTATATAGAAGAGAGAAGGACAAAGAATGATAAAGACGAATAAGAAGCAAAAGAGAGGAAAAGAGAAACAAGAGAGAGGGAAGATGGGAAGGAGAAAGTACTACACACAAGACTGACTACAACGTCCAATGTACCAATGGATATATCATATGATTACTGCAAAATATATGCAAGGATCTACCTGATCTGAATATATTTTTGCATTGTAAGTTGTTAATTGCTGTTGAGATTCTTCACCATGTCAAAATAAAAACGAGAAAGACCCCAGACAGTTAAATCATAACAGTGGAAGCTCTGCAGATCTAAGCATGAAACTGAAAGCAAAAAAAAACTTTGCTGCCTACAATACCTCGAGATGGCCACTGCTGAAACACTAAAAAAAAAAAAAGGACTGATAAGTCAAGCCAGAGACGACAACCAAATCCAGTTAATATGAGGAGTACATAAATAGATTTGTCACTCAAATGCTCTTGATCTGCCATGAACCTGATGGGTCAAATAGTAAAATAAAAATAAAATGACTAAATCACATGGGATTATAGACAGAAGGAAAATTCTAGTGACAAAATGTTACTTGTTAATAGACTCCTAATATTGTTGGCATTTTTGCTGTCAGAGATAAGGATTTTACCTTTCACAGAGTCTGTCACAATCTGCAAAAAGGAGAGAGAGAGAGTGGGGGGATTGACAAAGAGAAGGGGAGAGAATGGAATATAGAGTGGGAAAAAATAGTTATTCGTATTTCATCTGATTCATCCAAGCTATACATTTGTATTAAGAAGGGACTGGGTTATCTATAGTGAAATAACAATGTATAGTACCTTTATGACTAAAAAAACTACTGCTTTCACAGGCATTGAATACGCCTGTGGAAAGACTCCAGACATTCGTGAAATTTAGTCCATAAAGATTTACATTACATTTGCATATCACTGATGCAGTACTTTTATGGAATATACTGTATAATTCAATTGACCAGTAATCCTGATTACAAACCCCCTCTGCAGAAACTTGAAGCACTAAAGGTCTGCAGCCAATGGACAGTGACAAACAATGTACTTTAGTGAAGCTGGATATTGACCAACACAGAAAAGTACAATCAGAGTAAATAATTAATGTTGAGGCAGCGTCTTAAGTCTTTGACATTGCTATGGAATCCGCTTAAAAAGTGGCACAGTAATGAATTCAGTAAGGGCAAAATCTGTCAGACCCAATTGTTTAGTGCATGCTGCTTAAGTGAGACTGATTTCAGTTCTCCAAGGCAATCTGCCCTGTTTCGATGAGATCCATTGCTTCCCTTAATCAAGATGGCCTTTGTGTAGCCAGACATGAGACTGCCCCCCATTGTGCCATGCGCTAAAGGCTTAAATAGCAGCCGCTGGATCCTTTGCTGTCCAAACTGGTGTGAAGTTTGTGTGTGTGCGTGCTTTAAGAATTGCTGTTAAATGTGTCAAAGTGCAAAATTCACCTTTTCTACTATGATGGTGTTGACTTCCTCTGCCGTGTCTGAAAGGTTTTCTTGTGTGGACGTTGCAGACACACCTGTCTCCAATTCTTCCAGCTCTCTTTCCAGTCTGTGGTTGAGAGCGAGGCAGAGAGATTATTTTTTTCTCTCCCTGAAATCCACTTATGATGTTATTAAAGTTTATTGCACCAAAAACAGTCGTAACCTAGTTAATAACTCTGCCCTCAGCAGTGTGTTGCCAAATGATGAGATAAATTCAGATTTCAACAGAGCAGATATACACTCACAGAGCACTTTATTAGGAACACTATAGTCCTAATAAATCCCGACGTGGTCTTCTGCTGTTATAGCCCATCCACCTCAAGGTTCGACATGTTGTGCATTCTGAATTGCTATTCTGCTCTCCATAATTGTACAGAGTGGTTATCTGAGTTACTGTAGCCTGTCTGTCAGCTCAAAGCAGCCTGGCCATTCTCCGTTTGACCACTCTCATCAACAAGGCATTTCCGTCTTCAGAACTGTCGCTCACTGGATGTTTTTTGTTTTTGGCACCATTCTGAGTAAACTCTAGAGACTGTTATGCGTGAAAATCCCAGGAAATCAGCAGTTACAGAAATACTCAAACCAGCCCGTCTGGCACCAACAATCATGTTACGGTCAAAATCACTGAGATCACATTTTTTCCCCCATTCTGATGGTTGATGTGAACACTAACTGAAACTCCTGACACATATCTGCATGATTTTATGCATTGCACTGCTGTGATGCTGCTGCTGAATAACCAAATGGTATTGTGGACTGCACAACTGTCCACAGCTTTTGGAAATCAGATCACAAATGGTATGTAATGCCGGTAAAAATAACATGTCATTCTATTTTGACAAAGAATTTTCATTTTGGGGTGAACTGTCCCTCAAGTTTTCTCATCTATGCATAGCTCGACCTGCCCGCATTGCATCGCCAATGGTCGCTGTCGCTGATGTTGCTGGAAATCGCCAACTCTCATTGAAAATGAATGACTTTAGGTCATTATGTTGCTGGAGATCGCTTTGTAAATTAATAAAATCATTTGATAAATTAGTGGTCAAGAGCATAACAGGAGTTGATGGACTGTTTAAATAGTTATACATAGCTCTTAAACCCAGCAAAATGACTGTCTTACCTAAGAATAGTCTCCTCAAGGCCTCTGGTCTTGGCTTCATCCTCATGCAGCTGTTTCATGGCCTCGTCTTCTTCCGGTCCTGTAGTGGGCGCACCGTCTAGCAGCCATCTTTCCCTCAGTGACTTTGACTTAAAAAATAAATAAACCTTTTTTAGCAAAATTTTAGCAGTATACAATACAAAAGCTGTGCACAGTATACACATTTTCTGATGCATGGAATGCCTTCTATATTTGCCAAAATGTGCTACATCCTACAATACAACCCTCTCCAATATTGATCAACATCAATAATTTTCAACATTATAAAAAATGGCAAATATTTATTTATTTATTTTTTTTTTTGCAAGAGGATTTTTTTTAACCTCTTGCCTAATTAAACAGTGAAAACAACATAGTGAAGTCATCTGACAACAATGTCATACCACTGTGTGAAACATGTATTGTTGCATATTTTATACTGTTTTACATACAATTTTAATTTAACATTTTCATTCCAAATACATCTAATAAATTTGCTTATACCTTAAAGATATCATACATGTAAGCTAACAACATTAGGGACATGATCATTTATACAACTTAGCATCACTGCCTCACTCAAAGAGAACCATACATCAGTGTGTCATAGTGAATCATGCCTCCCAAAAGATCTTCATTTTTTGTTATCTCCAGCCTTTGGAGATCTCATATGAAATAAGAGATCTTTACTATCCAAATACTGCACAGCCCTACCTATGGCTGAATTATTCAGTTAATTTGCATTAAAATCTAAGTGTTGAACTGGCATAGCACTAAGTTGCCTTGACACTGCTCTGATTTATTCTCTGAAACTGATCATACCCTCTTCCTCTGTCTTTTAGTGACTAATGTTTTCTTATTGGAAGCATTCAAATCTTTGCAACATGAAAATGTGTTTGCTATTCACATACCATACAATATGTGTGCTTGTACAATTGAAGTCAGAAGTTTACTTACACTTAGGTTGAAGTCATTAAAACTAATTTTTTAACCACTCCACAGATTTAATATTTTCAAACTATAGATTTGGCAAGTCACTTAGGACATCTACTTTGTGCAACATGAGTAATTCTTCCAACAATTATTTACAGACAGATTGTTTCAATTTTAATTGACTATATCAATTATATTCTATTATAATTATATAATCAATTAAATTTTTGCTTGCCTCAATTCTGGTTCATCCTTGGGAGCAATTTCCAAATGCCTGAAGGTACCACGTTCATCTGTACAAACAATAGTATGCAAGTATAAACACCATGGGACCACGCAGCCATCATACCATTCAGGAAGGAGGCGCATTCTGTCTCCTTGAGATCAACGTAGTTTGGTGAGAAAAGTCCAAATCAATCCCAGAACAACAGCAAAGTACCTTGTGAAAATGCTGGAGGAAACAAGTATCTATATCCTCAGTAAAAGCGAGTCCTATTTCAACATAACCTGAAAGGCTGATCAGCAAGGAAGAAGCCACTGCTCCAAAACTGCCATAAAAAAACAGACTACAGTTTTCAAAGATCTTACTTTTTGGTGAAAGGTCATCTGGTCTAATGTAACAGAAATTGAACTCTTTAACCAAAACGGCCATCGTTAAGTTCAGAGGAAAAAGGGTGAGGCTTGCAAGCCGAAGATCACTATCCCAACCGTGAAGTGTGAGGGGGGCAGCATCATGTTGTGGGGGTGATTTGCTGCAGGAGGGACTGGTGCACTTCACAAAATAGATGGCATTATGAGGAATGAAAATGATGTGGATATATTGAAACAACATCTCAAGACATCAGCCAGGAAGTTAAAGCTTGGTCTCAAATGGGTCTTCCAAAAGGACAATGACCCCAAGAATAACTCCAAAATTGTGGCAAAATGGCTTAGACAACAAAGTCAAGATATTGAGTGGCTAACATAAAGCCCTAACCTCAATTCGATATCAAATTTGTGGGCAGAACTGAAAAAGTATGTGCAAGCAAAGAAACCTACAAACCTGACTCAGTTACACCAGTTCTGTCTGGAGGAATGGGCCAAAATTCCAGAAACTTATTGTGAGAAGCTTGTGGAAGGCTACCCAAAATGTCTGACCCAATTTAAACAATTTAAAGGCAATGCTACTAAATACTAACAAAGCGTATGTAAACTTCTGATTTTGAAATTTGAAAGCAATAAAAGCTGAAATAAATAATTTTCTCTAATATTTCACATCCTTAAAATAAATGAGTGATCCTAACTGACCTAAGTCAGGGAATGTTTTCTACGATTAAATGTCAGGAAATGTGAAAAACTGTATGGAAGCTTCTGACTTCAACTGTATATGGACTACCTTGTGCCCATCCTATTACCAGCAGCCATTACGAGATTGATGCTGAGCACTTTTACTCTAAACTACAGGGTGCTGAAGATTTACCAGGCAGGACAGCAATAGAGATATACAAACCTTTTACGGTAGCTCATTACCACACAAACTAAAAAAAAGGTTACTTCATGTGAGCATGCTGCTGATTTTAATAAAAAATCAGAGTGTGTTTTGCCAATATTAAATGTGTAATTCCTAATCATATATGAGCCACTGTTTATGTGGGCATAGAGATAATCAGGTATTTGAATTAAGGCAGTATAAAGGTTCTTCCAGACTTGCATGCACTTTCAGTTATCTAAAGAGTGATTTGGAACTGTGATACTGTTATTAAAGTAATAGTTCACCCAAAAATGAAAATTCTCTCATCATTTACTTATATGCAGGTGTGTAAAAAGTACTCAGAAATTATTCTTGAGTGAAAGTATGGATACTGAGTGAATATTTTACTCAATTAAAATTCCTAGTATCTATCCAAAAACAAACTGAAAGTTAACAAGTATTCACATTAAATTGTACTTAAGTATTAAAACAATTAAAAAGTAACTTACTTTGCTGTGAAATCAAGAGAGAAGATTGTGTGAGAGAGGATATTGGTAAACCATTTCAATGTAAACCTACAGCCAAACGTGATACACATGGTGTAAATTTTGAATTGCACATTTTTTTTATTGTGTTCATGTAAATTCTATGAGCCTGAGTTTCATAAAAACATTGCCACAGTCACGGTGTTTGTTGCATGGGAGAAAGCACCCACAATGCGATGTCAATGCACTCAGCCACTTGAGACATGGAGAAAGATTAAAAAAAAAACATCTAAATAAGCTTTGAAGAAAATTAGTAATGTTGTTGATTTTCTGAGGTTTGTTACCAAACCTTGCTGGTGAGCAAATAGGGAGTAGAAATTCATAGATATGATTTTAATATGAAGGCAAGGGTAGAATTAAATGACATTAATTACAAAAGCCTGTTGTTTCATATATATATATATATATACTGTATTTATTTTTACACAAATGATAATTTTTTGATGTCATAACTGTCCAATCTCTAGAAGTACCAGGTGTTTAGAAAAAAGTTTAGGACAAAAACCATCAGTGTTTCTCACTTCGTGCCCTTAGTTTTGAATTAATACATCACATTCAGTCAGGTGGCCACATGCAGTCTAGTCGCACAAATATTTCAATGTATCTGAAACTCAAATCACAACCGAAATTCCACTTCTGCAGATGGTCAGAAGACCACACAGCAGCCATGCGACATTGCATACTAGGACCCAGCAGAGGCCATTATAGGCATTTTTCTTTTCCCCCTCCCTCTCACAAGGACACCTGCAGTCAGCAGTTGGTCCAGAATGCCAACTCCGCTTTCTCCGGGAGAAGTGGGTGATGTTAGAGAATTCGACTGCAAGTACTTGATTGACGATTTGGGTTGCACAGAGGCCGAACTTAAGAATCTGTTCAATGGACGCCTTAAGGATCCTTTTGGTGCATGGGAGATGGAAGGGCTGGAGACCCTCTCCTTCTGAAAATTTGTCGGATACAGCATCACTGAAGGAGTGGATTACACCTCAATACAGACAACTCTCCCACACTGGGCATCCCACCGTCCCAGCCTTAGACTGCCAAGTCCCCAGCCGTCCCCTGACCCGTACACAGAGAAGGGCACCTACTCCTCAGTCGCTGTCAGCGTCCATGGCCTCGGAGGCCATTCCCCAGCCACTGCCTGTACTCACAACCAAGGAGGTAATTCCCCTGTCACTGCCAGTGCCCACGACCGTGGAGGTAGTTTCCCTGTCACTGCCTGTGCTCACAGCCATGGAGGCTGTTTCCCTGTCACTGTCGGTGCCCATGACCACGGAAATCATTACTCTGACAGTGCCCAAGACCACGGAATTAATTTCCCGAACAGTGCCCACGACCACGGAGGCCGTTTCCCTGTCACTGCTGGTGCCCACGACCACGGAAGTCATTCCCCTGACAGTGCCCATGACCACGGAAGTCATTTCCCTGACAGTGCTCATAACCATGGAGGTCATTCCCCTGTCACTGACTGTGCTCACAACCACGGAGGTTGTTGCCCTGTCACTGCCAGTGCCCATGACTACGGAGGCCGTTCCCCAGTCTCTCCCAGTGCTCAAGGCCACGGAGACCGTTCCCCAGTCCCAGCTAGTGTTCACAGCCATGAAGGCCATTCCCCAATCTCTGCTGGTTTTTACGGCTACGGAGGCCGTTCCCCAGTCTCTGCCGGTGCTCAAGGCCATTGGAGGCCATTCACCAGTTGTTGCTGCCATCGCTCCCAGACACAGAGGCTGTTTACCTGCCGCTGCCAGTTTTCATCACCACGGAGGCCATTCCCAAGTCTCTGCCAGTGCTCACGGCCATGGAGGCCATTCCCCAGTGTCTGCTAGTGCTCACGGACACGGAGGCCATTCCCCAGTTTCTGCCAGTCCTCAAGGCCACAGAAGCCATTCCCCAGTTCCTGCCAGTGCTCAAGGCCACGGAGGCCATTCCCCAGTCTCTGCTGGTGTTCACGGACACGGAGGCCATTCCCCCAGTCTCTGCTGGTGCTCACGGACACAGAGGCCATTCCCCAGTTTCTGCCAGTGCTCAAGGCCACAGAAGCCATTCCCCAGTTCCTGCCAGTGCTCACGGCCACGAAGGCCATTCCCCAGTCTCTGCTGGTGCTCACGGCCACAGAGGCCTTTCCCCAGTCTCTGCAAGTGCTCAAGGCCACGGAGGCCGTTCCCCAGTCCCTGCCAGTGCTCATGGCCACAGAGGCCGTTCCCCAGTTGTCGCTGCCAGCGCTCCCGGCCATGGAGGCTGTTCACATGTTGCTGCCAGCATTCACAGCCACAGAGGCCATTCCCCCAACGCGGCCAGCATCCACGCCTGCCATGGTCAATGAGAGTGCCCACACCTGCCACGGTCAACGAGCCAGCTCCCACGCCTGCCATGTCTCCACCTCCCAAGTCTTTCATGTCTCCGTTCTCTGAGCCTTCCATGGCTCTGCCCCCTCCTGTCCCCCACCGGACCCTACCACCTTTCCTTAAACTCCTTCCCAGGTTTCCCTCCCCTCTTATCCTTTCTGCTATATTTTCTGTTCTGTATTAGTGCTCGTTCTGTTTGTCTTGTCTTGATGTTTCCTTTTTTGGGGGGGGGGGTTGGGTGGTAATGTCAGTGTTTTGTGTGACAGGACAGTTGCACCATAGTCCCATGCCTGTCTTGTGTTTCGTTGTCTGTCTTTGTGTGAGTGCACAGTTTAGTTTGATTTCCCTGCTGTGCGCTCTTCGGTCTGTCTTGCTTCACATCCGGTGCATGGGGTCTGGATCCTGACCCTTCTGTCCGGTTCGGTTCCGGGATCCAGACACTCGTGTTCCATGTCTTGTCTTGTATTGTGTGATTGCGTTTGTGCTTTTCACCTTGGTGCACCCGGGTCACGAGTGGTCTTCACGTTGCACAGAGGTTTGGTCACTTCGGTCTCAGGTTTCGGGTTTGTGTGTGACCGAACTCTCGGAGAGGTGTCCTGTCTTTTTTTTGTTGCCTGTTGCATGCATTGAGTGGCGTTTGCCTTGAGATGTACGCTCAGGCTTTGTTTAGTGTGGGAATGCATGGCATCGTTTTGTTTGGCATGTTTGACTGTTTGTTGGCATGAGCGTATATTGCCTTCTTGTCTTGCGATGTGCACTCATGCCATTTGGGTGTTTTGTTGTCTTGTGAGTGCACGTGGCTTTGTTTTGTTTCTGCTTTGCCTTGTGTCTCTCTGTCTTGCATCAAACCCTGCCTCCTTGTTTGAGTATTAGTTAATTCGCCTCACCTGTCCCCTGTTAACCTGTTTGATTTCTCTCCCTATTTTAGTCACCTCGTGTGTGCTGTCCGGTGCCTGTTCTTCTTGTGTTATCCAGTCGGTCTTGTGTGTTTCCAGTCGGTCTTGTTTGGTCTTGGTCGTTTATGTCAGTCCCGTTAATTTCTGGTTCCTGATTTGGTCTGGTCGGTCCATTCTGGATTAACTTTTTCCCCTACAGGGTAGTTCACCCTTTTGGGTGTTTTGGTTTGTTTTTTATTTATTTTTGTATAAATAAATTCCTTGTTTTTTTTTCAACTGCGCATGGGTCCTGAGTCTCTGTCATTTTCTGCATCATTGTGACAAGGACGCTGTGCAAAGACAACATAATCGAACAATAGAATCAACAACAATAACAATAATAATACTGGCACATTCCTTATATGTTTGGACTTTTAGTTTGACACCTATTGAGACTTATGTTGAAGTTGTTTCACTTAGACTATACTTCCCATGATGCACTGCCCTCAGTTTCAACTTTTGATTTTAAAAAGTTATTACTAGTTGAAATTTACATGAACCAAGATTAATAAATGCTTTGAAAGCATTGTTCATAGTTAGTTCATGCTAACTTGATATAATTTTATCAAATTGAATCTTATTGTAAAGTGTCACCACATTTTTAATAATAATATACAATATTAATATACACATTAATCAACGATACAATCATAACTGATTCTTTTATTTAATTGAATTTCACAAACACATGTACAGCACATTTCACCCTAAAATAAATTAAAGTAAAAAATTATGTTTTGCATAATGAAAATGCTTATTTATATGATTATTTTAATGATTATTTTTATTTTCATACACCCAGACATATTACTTTTGAGGAGATTTGTAATCCTTGTTATCCTCAATGGTGATTCTCATAAAATTTTCACAAAAAAAAAAAAAAAAATTAATAATAAAAAAAAAAATACATATTAATTTTTTTGTAAAATTATTGTAAAACAACATTAATCAGTATAAATTAGAGTCACTACCACAATGTATAAATACTTGTATTTATTTATTTAATATATTTTTTGTTCACAATTTCAAAAGGACAAGTGACAAAACAAAACACCACAATACGCAACAGACAAATCACAAAGACAAAGGGGAGAAATAGAAACAAATACAGACAAACTTTTCATATTTAATCAAAATGTGCTGCATACAATGGCTATACATAGCTTAGCAGAGTAACAAGTAGTAAGGAGGTTATGATAAAAATGACCATTTATTCATGCAATATTCTAAATCTAAAGCATAGATAGTATCAATACATTATAGTATAAATACTTAATAATATACAGTAAATAAAATAAACTGTTTTTTTTTTTTTTTGCATTACAGTAATGAGAATTAGATTATATGAATTAGTGGCTGGAAAATCTGTTGTTCAGATCATTCAATGAAATATATACACTACCGTTCAAAAGTTTGGGGTCACCCAAACAATTTTGTGTTTTCCTGAAAAGTCACACTTATTCACCACCATACGTTGTGAAATGAATAGAAAATAGAGTCAAGACATTGACAAGGTTAGAAATAATGATTTGTATTTGAAATAAGATTTTTTTTACATCAAACTTTGCTTTCGTCAAAGAATCCTCCATTTGCAGCAATTACAGCATTGCAGACCTTTGGCATTCTAGCTGTTAATTTGTTGAGGTAATCTGGAGAAATTGCACCCCACGCTTCCAGAAGCAGCTCCCACAAGTTGGATTGGTTGGATGGGCACTTCTTGCGTACCATACGGTCAAGCTGCTCCCACAACAGCTCAATGGGGTTCAGATCTGGTGACTGCGCTGGCCACTCCATTACCGATAGAATACCAGCTGCCTGCTTCTGCTCTAAATAGTTCTTGCACAATTTGGAGGTGTGTTTAGGGTCATTGTCCTGTTGTAGGATGAAATTGGCTCCAATCAAGCGCTGTCCACTGGGTATGGCATGGCGTTGCAAAATGGAGTGATGGCCTTCCTTATTCAGAATCCCTTTTACCCTGTACAAATCTCCCACCTTACCAGCACCAAAGCAACCCCAGACCATTATATTACCTCCACCATGCTTAACAGATGGCGTCAGGCATTCTTCCAGCATCTTTTCATTTGTTCTGCGTCTCACAAACGTTCTTCTTTGTGATCCAAACACCTCAAACTTGGATTCATCTGTCCACAACACTTTTTTCCAGTCTTCCTCTGTCCAATGTCTGTGTTCTTTTGCCCATCTTAATCTTTTTCTTTTATTGGCCAGTCTCAGATATGGCTTTTTCTTTGCCACTCTGCCCTGAAGCCCAGAATCCCGCAGCCGCCTCTTCACTGTACATGTTGACACTGGTGTTTTGCGGGTACTATTTAATGAAGATGCCAGTTGGGAACCTGTGAGGCATCTGTTTCTCAAACTAGAGACTCTAATGTACTTATCTTCTTGCTCAGTTGTGCAACGCGGCCTCCCACTTCTTTTTCTACTCTGGTTAGAGCCTGTTTGTGCTGTCCTCTGAAGGGAGTAGTACACACCGTTGTAGGAAATCTTCAATTTCTTAGCAATGTCTCGCATGGAATAGCCTTCATTTCTAAGGACAAGAATAGACTGTCGAGTTTCAGATGAAAGTTCTCTTTTTCTGGCCATTTTGAGCGTTTAATTGACCCCACAAATGTGATGCTCCAGAAACTCAATCTGCTCAAAGGAAGGTCAGTTTTGTAGCTTCTGTAACTACCTAAACTGTTTTCAGATGTGTGAACATGATTGCACAAGGGTTTTCTAATCATCAATTAGCCTTCTGAGCCAATGAGCAAACACATTGTACCATTAGAACACTGGAGTGATAGTTGCTGGAATTGGGCCTCTATACACCTATGTACATATTGCACCAAAAACCAGACATTTGCAGCTAGAATAGTCATTTACCACATTAGCAATGTATAGAGTGTATTTCTTCAAAGTTAAGACTAGTTTAAAGTTGTCTTCATTGAAAAGTACAGTGCTTTTCCTTCAAAAATAAGGACATTTCAATGTGACCCCAAACTTTTGAACGGTAGTATATATATATATATATATATATATATATATATATATATATGTATAAATTTGCTCCAGCAAGTGCCCCCAAAAACACACGCATTTAGTGCACACCGAAAGACTGAGAATTATGTGATTTGTATGAATTTATGGGTTTCCTGCCCTTCTAAGGTACTGACCAAGCCTTTGAAGATGACCATATTGTTCCTTTAGAAGTCAAATACATTTATGTGCTAACAAAGCATTTACATTTTGATTTGGATTCATGCATACCACTTTCATGGTCTTTCCAGTAAAATGAAGGCTACTTGCAACAACAGATTCTATCTTTTTTATAAATAATCAAATCACTAAGAGGAACCCAATCATCCTTTGACTGACAGGTTATTCTTGCCTTCCCTATTTCATTCTCAATCATTCTGCACCTTGCTGTCTTTCGTTTCTTTGTTTTCTTTCATCTCCTTTTTCACTTTTGCCTGAACTGCCACCTCCCACTCCCTGGAGACCTACTGTATGAGAGTGTACTGACCACACACACACACACATCCCCACTGACACAATGCAATAAAAAATAGAGGACAAAGATTAGAAGCTCCCCATGGCTGAGCCATTGTATTACAAAGTAAAATGGATCCAGCTTTTTGCACTACAGATACAAAAAAATACTTTTGTTTCCCCTTAAAATCTAGTCTTTACAAGTCTTTGACTGTGTTTGGAATTTAATACTACAGTAGCATACTGCTTTCTGCATACTGTACAGTACAGACTGTATACTACTATTTGTAAATAGTATGTGAAACAGTATGCAATATATGCAAAGAAAACCATTTCAAACATTTGTTCGTTACACTGAAGTCACATGACCTCATCATGTTGCACGTATAACTAAGCGATTGGAGTCAAAAAATCATCTTGGAAATAAATATTGTATTGTTGGCAAACATGGCATGGAATAAATATGGTGCATTGGCATATTGAGTCCAAGTTTGTGTAAAAATGTCTTAACTTTTGGTAGTCTAATCAAATAATGAGTCAAGAAAAAGATTTTAAAAAAAGTGTGGCTGCTATAACTTCTGGTTCATCAGTTACTAGGGATTTTATAAAATACTGATATATCGATTATTGATTGGCACATTATTTTATTGATATGCTGTTTTTTTGAGGCATCGATATATTAACATTAGCCGATATTTAAAAAGAAGCCTAATTTTTGTGCTTTCCAATGATGTAATAGATTTGGGAAACCACAAGGGGAGATATAACATTTATTGAAACCAGTCGCCAGTAGGAGAGGCCCTATTTCATTCTCAATCATTCTGCACCTTGCTGTCTTTCGTTTCTTTGTTTTCTTTCATCTCCTTTTTCACTTTTGCCTGAACTGCCACCTCCCACTCCCTGGAGACCTACTGTATGAGAGTGTACTGACCACACACACACACACATCCCCACTGACACAATGCAATAAAAAATAGAGGACAAAGATTAGAAGCTCCCCATGGCTGAGCCATTGTATTACAAAGTAAAATGGATCCAGCTTTTTGCACTACAGATACAAAAAAATACTTTTGTTTCCCCTTAAAATCTAGTCTTTACAAGTCTTTGACTGTGTTTGGAATTTAATACTACAGTAGCATACTGCTTTCTGCATACTGTACAGTACAGACTGTATACTACTATTTGTAAATAGTATGTGAAACAGTATGCAATATATGCAAAGAAAACCATTTCAAACATTTGTTCGTTACACTGAAGTCACATGACCTCATCATGTTGCACGTATAACTAAGCGATTGGAGTCAAAAAATCATCTTGGAAATAAATATTGTATTGTTGGCAAACATGGCATGGAATAAATATGGTGCATTGGCATATTGAGTCCAAGTTTGTGTAAAAATGTCTTAACTTTTGGTAGTCTAATCAAATAATGAGTCAAGAAAAAGATTTTAAAAAAAGTGTGGCTGCTATAACTTCTGGTTCATCAGTTACTAGGGATTTTATAAAATACTGATATATCGATTATTGATTGGCACATTATTTTATTGATATGCTGTTTTTTTGAGGCATCGATATATTAACATTAGCCGATATTTAAAAAGAAGCCTAATTTTTGTGCTTTCCAATGATGTAATAGATTTGGGAAACCACAAGGGGAGATATAACATTTATTGAAACCAGTCGCCAGTAGGAGAGGCCAATTGCAGTCCAAACTAGGTTGTGGTGGATCACTGTACATACAAAAAGTGACAGAGGTTTTTGTACTTTTTCAAAAATTACCCATTGGACATTCCAAATTGGGTGAAAAAAGGGGGACTTCTTTTTGTTCTTTTTTTTTATTCCAAAAAAATAAAAAAATAAAAAACCCATTGGAGCCTGGGTAGCTCAGCGAGTATTGACGTTGACTACCATTGGGGCATGTAGTAAGTTGTGCGTAGATCACGGATGGTAGCATGAGCCTTTACAAGCTGGGAGTCTCCACTGTGTCACAAGCCACATGATAAGAGGTGCGGATTGACTGTCTCAGAAGTGGAGGCAACTGAGACTTGGCCTTCCGCCACCCGGATTGAGGTGAGTAACCGTGAGTAACCTCGTGTCACCACGAGGACCTACTAAGTAGTAGGAATTGGGCATTCCAATTTAGGGAGAAAAGGGGATAAAAAAATAAATAAAAAACAAAGTGACGTTGATGAGTTTGCAGGTAAGTGTATGAAACTGTTGTAACTGTGCAAACTAAATGATTAGAAATGACATTTATTAAGAAATTTATTTGTGTGTAGTCTAGAGGTATCATTCAATCTGTCAAACCACAAAAAGACATACTTGAAACTAAAAATACACTGTGTAGGCTATATGAAAGATACATACAGGCATATGCAAAAGTTTAGGCACCCCTGACAATTTCCATGATTTTCATTTATAAATAATTGGGTGTTTGGATCAGCAATTTCATTTTGATCTATCAAATAACTGAAGGACAAAGTAATATTTCAGTAGTGAAATGAGGTTTATTGGATGAACAGAAAATGTGCAATATGCATCAAAACGAAATTAGACAGGTGCATAAATTTGGGCACCCCAACAGAAATATCACATCAATATTTAGTTGAGCCTCCTTTAGCAGAAATAACAGCCTCTAGACGCTTCCTATAGCCTGTGTCTGGATTCTGGATGAAGGTATTTTGGACCATTCTTCCTTGCCAGTTAGGTTTGATGGTTGCCGAGCATGGACAGCCCACTTAAAATCACCCCACAGATTTTCAATGATATTCAGGTCTGGGGAATGGGATGGCCATTCCAGAACATTGTACTTGTTCCTCTGCATAAATGCCAGAGTAGATTTTGAGCAGTGTTTTGGGTCATTGTCTTGTTGAAATATCCAGCCCCGGCGTTACTTCAACTTTGTGACTGATTCCTCTACATTATTCTCAAGTATCTGCTGATATTGAGTGGAATCCATGCGACTCTCAACTTTAACAAGATTCCCTGTACCGGCACTGGCCATACAGCCCCACAGCGTGATGGAAACTCCACCAAATTTTACTGTGGGTAACGCTTTGGTGTTTGTCTTGGAACGCTGTGTTATTTTGCCCCCATGCATAACGCCCCTTGTTATGACCAAATAACTACATCTTTTTTTCATCAGTCCACAGCACCTTCTTCCAAAATGAAGCTGGCTTGTCCAAATGTGCGTTTGCATACCTCAAGCGCCTCTGTTTGTGGCGTGTGTGCAGAAAAGGCTTCTTCCGCATCACTCTCCCATACAGCTTCTCCTTGTGCAAAGTGCGCTGAATTGTTGAACGATGCACAGTGACACCATCTGCAGAAAGATGATGTTGTAGGTCTTTGGAGGTGGTCTGTGGGCTGTTTTTGACCGTTCTCACCATCCTTCGCCTTTGCCTCTCCAATATTTCGCCTTTGCCTCTCCAATATTTTACTTGGCCTGCCACTTCTGGCCTTAACAAGAAATGTGCCTGTGGTCTTCCATTTCCTCACTATGTTCCTCACAGTGGACACTGACAGCTTAAATCTCCACGATAGCTTTTTGTAGCCTTCCCCTAAACCATAATGTTGAACAATCTTTGTTTTCAGGTCATTTGAGAGTTGTTTTGAGGCCCCCATGTTGCCACTCTTCAGAGGAGAGTGAAAGAGAACAACAACTTGTAATTGGCCACCTTAAATACCTTTTCTCATGATTGGATGCAACTGTCTATGAAGTTCAAGGCTTCATGAGCTCACCAAACCAATTGTGTGTTCCAATTAATCAATGCTAGGTAGTTACAGGTTTTCAAATCAACAAAATGACAAGTGTGCCCAAATTTATGCACCTGTCTAATTTCGTTTTGATGCTTATTGCACATTTTCTGTTAATCCAATGAACCTCATTTCACTACCGAAATATTACTGTGTCCTTCAGTTATTTGATAGATCAAAATGAAATTGCTTATCCAAACACCCAATTATTTATAAATCAAAATCATGGAAATTGTCAGGGGTGCCTAAAATATTACCTACACCTGTATACACAATGCCATCCAATGATGGCTCTTGTAAATAATCTTTGTTCTTTGATAATGATTTGGGTTGAATTTAATGGAAAAATAAGCCAGTTGCATCCAGTGGCACAGCAGAATGTGCAGCCTCCGCAGTCATAGCTCATCATCTGTCAGTGGCGGTGCACATATTGTACTAAAACATAATGGTTTAGAATTTTAAAACACACCATGCCGACTGGTGTGTTAACTCCTATAACTGACCCTGCTGCTCACACTTTACCACAGTTATGCTGAGAAATATGCTTGAAAAGAACAAGAATATTGTGTAACGGGCAGCCTTATTTATATTTGAAAAATATATATATCGATAATCATCGGGAAAACCTTCTGATTATGCATGCGTGAAAAAGGCATCAATCCCAAGTCTTCATAGTTACACTAGAAATGGAAGGTCAAGTTGAGTGCATTGTAGTATACAGTATTACATCCAGTGTGCCCTGTCTTGGAAAATGTAGTATAGGTCATGCAGGTATTTCATGCATAAAGGACAATTGCGTAATGTATACAGTATACATACTATACTGCAGAAACAGCCATGCTAGAGTATGCTAGAATGGTACTATGCTATGCAAAGCCTATTTTGTGCCTTTCGGGATCTAAATCATGTCATAACCCATCCCACTTATCAAACTAAATTTAACCAATCAGCATTATTAGCATCCTGTACTGAACACAGGGATGCCATGCATCCTTTAATCAGTAGACAAACTGATGAGCTAATCAAAACAAGGCAAGTTTTGGAGCAAAAACTCTTCAGTGTAGTGTATACATTCTGACAGAAAGTGAACACATGAATCCTGAAGTCTAATTTATATCATACATAAACTTAAGCAAGAATTGGCAAGAGGCCTAAAACTCGACCCTTGTGTGGTTTGAATTGTTCTGTATTTCAGCAGAACACTATGGCAATTATCTTAAATGGACAAAAGCTTGCTCATATATCAGAGAGCATATGTTTTCAGGACTGTCAGAGGCCCCTCCATACTTTAGAGATATACTGCCCACTATTCACTGACCATTCATCTCTCTCTCTCTCTCTCTCTCTGCATTTTGCTGACACTGAATGAGAGCTCCATAGAAACTGCTAATGAGGAGAGTTTTTGGATCTTATCTCTGGCCAAAACAGCAAAGTCTCTCGCTGCCACAGCTGCTATGTAAAGTTTAGGAGCCCAAAGGCAGAAAAATCCCAGCCAATTTCAACTTTCACAATATTTAAAAGACCACATTGTTTTATTGATAAAGGCATACAGAGAAGGAAAAAAATATTTGGGCAGAGGGAGATTGGGACATGATGAAATCCAGTTTTAAACCTGTCTCCCATGTGAGCACCAAGGCTCATTGTTTCAAAACCATGTAATATGCATCAGTGGTGTTGCAAGAAGGGGGCTTTGGGAGTTCAAGCACCTAATGTTTTGTTACTTATCTTTTTTGAATTTTCAAACATATTTCACTTCATAAATATATATATTTTTTAATGACTAATGTTTTTTTTTTTTTTGTGGAAATGAATCAATGAAGGTTGCATTGTATGTACGTGTCCGCCTTTCAATATTTCGATACTAACACAGCTGCAAATATATGCATGCCTCCCTTAAAATTTGTTTTTTTTTGTTCTGGCAAACTTGCCACAAATTTTTTCACTCATTATCAAATGCAAATGAGCTTGTGATCCGGCTCAAATTTTTGCAAGATGTATTTAGCTCTTTACTGGTAGTGGTGAACCTGCTGCATACCTTTGGCAACATTGGACAATATGCTGCACGTTTTTTGCAAAGCTCATTTGCATGTGAAAATATGTGTGGCGAATTTGCAGATAATTTGCCATAAACTCTCAATTTTTTATTGTAATGTCAGATTCATGAAGGAGTCTGATCTTTAGAAAAATTATTTTGAATCTGACAAATTGTTTCGCAAAGTGGTCTGAATGTTTCTTTTGCTAACCACTAAGCCAGACCTCACAAAGAAATATTAGTTCACACAAGCTATGTTTAGGAATTAAATACTAGCATATGCCTTCTGCATTTAGTTCACAACAAACATTTCGAACAGAAGAGACATCGTTGCATAACTTCAATACAATGCATGTTTAATTTAGCAAGTGCCATCCAGTTATTGACCTGGAAATAAAAAAAGTTCCCCGTCTGTCACTCACTTCAACGTCATGTCGAAGAAGGGACACTAGGGGTCTCTCTTGAGCGCTGAATATGCCTCTGATCTATGAAAAAAGGCCAATGAGAGTTGGCGAACAATATTTGTATACCCCGCCCTCTGACATCCTCAAGGCGAGGGAAATAAGCACGTTCATTCAGAAAATTTTCTTTGGAGCCGATGGACGTGTATGCAGCCAGTTGCGAGTCACACACACCAGATTCCTGCTTCTGTTCCTCTGACGCTCTGTTTGCTGTTGGATCTACGGCGCACTTTAGCAACTTTCTCCTTCTCTGCGCGGCAGTGCAGTTTGCCCCTGGGCGCTTCGACAGCGCAGAGAATTGAAAGAGTTACATTGAAAGAGTGATTTTCTCTGTAAAAGAGTTTATTTCTCTGAAAGAGCATTACACAGCGGCGTTGAACGTCCTTTTCAGGACGCGTCTTTATAATGATGTAATTTCCGCCCCTGTGTAGATTCTGAATGCGGTGATTTCTCCCCACCTCTCACGGTCATAAAAGCTGCCACGCATGCCTGGGCTGCGATCACACGCAGGCAGCGTTTTATGAATGGTTCATTTTCTCAGTGTGAGAACATAGCCATGGCAACATTGTGGTCGCTTTCTTTTGTCATGAGAGTAAGCCACTTCAGCCGCCCCCGCACCTCGCCTCGCCTCCTTCCTACGGGATTGACGCAGGCGCCGCGGGTGATGAAGGTGATTTGGGGACTATGACGGGCTCTGTTCGCCGGGTAAACCCCTCAAACCACCCGCCTCCCCGGCACGCTTGCTTGCTTCCGTCTGAGCTCGGGATGAGCGATTCTCTCCAATGGTTCATCTTCTCAGTGCAAGAACATGGCCGTTATAGCATTGCGGTCGCGGCTTTCTTTTGTCATGAGAGAAAGCCACTTCAGCCGCCCCCCGCACCTCGCCTCCTTCTTAGGGGATTGACGCATGCACCGCGGGCGATGAAGGCGATTTGGGGACAATGACGGGCTCTGTTGCAGGGTAAACCCCCTCGAACCACCCCCTCCCCGGCACGCTTGCTTGCTTCAGAATTGGATGACATCACTGCTGCATCGGAGAGCGTTACAGCAGCGTCTGATGCTGATGACTCGCCTGGGCCGCCACCTTCGGCTCTGCTCGCCCAGCCTGAGCCTGACGCATGGAGGTCCGCTATGCTTTCCCGGGCTACTTGATTGGTCCCGCGGGCATGTGCTCCGCTCACAGCCACGGCCCCTCCCGGCTTCTTTGCTCCTCCGCTCTCACTACCCTTGTGGTGGAACGGTCCCAGACCACTTCCGCCCTGCACGCCATGGCCCTTCCTGTAACCAACGCCGGGCCAAGGCACTTCAAAACTTGCACTTGGGTAGTCCTGTTCGAACAGGCGATGGCCACCCTTGTGGTCCAGAAACGCACCTATGGACTGGACCTGGTCGAAATGACAAGGCACACCTTCTCCCACACCCCCGTCTCCCAGCTCCGTCCATTCGGCGCCACCGTTGATGACTCTGCCCAGCAGTCCTCAGCGGTGAAGCAGACAGAGGCCATCTCACATCCTGCCCCGCCGCAAGCCTGCCGCCATGGGCCATGCCCCGTCTGCTCGCCAAGGGTGTCCTCCTGCGGCTATGAAACACCCTGCTCCGCCTCATCCTGGTCCCAGCTCTCAGCCCCAGCCTCGAGCACTCTGCAGGAAGCAGACACCCCCATCTCACGGACCCCCTCGAGGACCCGGAAGGCTCCCAGGCACTCCGTAGACGCTCGACCCAGGGACCAAGACGTTAGCTCCGGAGATTGTAACCGCTCCGTCCCCGGTGGAGGGCCAGGAGGAGAATTTTTTGTTGAATTAGTTTTTTCAGTAACAGAGCTATTTCCTTTTGTCTCTGGGTCACCTGGCCTGCAAATGCCGTTCTCATGGCACTCTGCCGCCAGATCTCAACAGTCCCGGCATCCTGGACGCGGACCACCTGCCTCCAGCCCCCATGACTGTTCCCCGGCCGGCCGGTTCCGACGAGTCTAGAGGATGCCTACCCTGGACCTCCTCCTGCTCAGTCGCTAACCCGCCACCTTCCGGGTGTGCGGAGCAAGGTAAGTGCTTTGAGTCTTTTCTCAGCACCAGAGCCTCGGGACGTGTCACCGCCTCCCAATGGCGCTTTACCTGCTCCGCCCTGCCGGGTATGTCAAAAATAATCGTCCCCTTGGTGCCCCTAGTGCGGAGTTCAACGCGTGGCTCTCACTTCCCAACCTGTCTCGCTGGCTGGCCGGGACCATCCGACTCAGTTACGCAATTCAGTTTTCCAGGCTAACCCCCCCCCCCCCGCAGTACACGATGTATATGCCATGTCCCTGCGCACGGAAATCGCTACTCTCTTACTCAAAGACGCAATAGATGCGAAGGGTCTCTACAGCCCTTACTTCATCACACCCAAGAAAGGCGGCGGCTTACGACCGATCTTGGACTTGCGAGTTCTCAACCAAGCGTTGCACAAACTCCCATTCAAAATGCTTGCGCAGAAACACATCTTAATCTGCATTCGACATCTAGATTGGTCCGCAGCGGTAGACCTGAAGGACGCGTACTTCCACGTCTCAATTTTGCCTCGACACCGACCCTTTCTGCAGTTCACGTTTGATGGCCAGGCGTATCAGTACAAGTACTCCCCTTCGGCATGTCTCTGTCCCCTCGCGTCTTCACGAAAGTCGCAGAGGCAGCTCTTGCCCCACTCTGAGAAGCCGGCATCCGCATACTCAATTACCTTGACGACTGGCTCATTCTGGCCCACTCATGAGACTTACTATGCACTCACAGAGACCTGGTGCTCAGGCACCTCAGCCGTTTGGGGCTTAAGGTCAACTGGGAAAAGAGTAAGCTTACTCCAGTTCAGAGCATCTCTTTTCTCAGCATGGAGTTTGACTCAGTCTCAATGTTTGCACATCTCCTCAACGAGCATGCGCAGTCAGTGTTCAGGTGCCTCGCCGCTTTCAGGCCGGGCACAACGGTCCCCTTAAAACTTTCCCAGAGGCCCCTGGGGCATATGACATGCTCCGCGGCGGACGAGCCGCTGGGGTTGATGCATATGAGACCGCTTCAGCACTGGCTTCAGACTCGAGTCCCGAGACGAGCATAGTGCCGCGGCACACACTGTGTGACAATCACCCCCGCCTGCCGCCAAACATTCAAACCCTGGACAGACCTCAGTTTTTTACAGCAGGTGTCCCGACGCGTCCTGGTCACGACCAACGCCTCCAGATCAGGTTGGGGCGCTGTATACAACGGGCACGCAGAAGCAGGCGTGGAAAGGGGCCCAGCTGCGTTAGCATATCAACTGCCTCGAGTTGTTGACCGTCCTTTTGGCCCTGTGGAAGTTTCTCCCGTTAGTTCAAGACAAACATATCCTGGTCAGGTCGGACAGCACCACTGCGGTGGCGTACATAAATCGCAAAGGCGGCGTACGCTCCCGCCACATGTCACAACTCTCCCGTCGTCTCCTCCTTTGGAGGAGTCAAAGTTGCTGCGCGCCACTCACATCCCCAGCAACCTCAATGTGATAGCGGACGCGCTGTCACGACAACGCTTGCCTGGCAGAGAGTGGAGGCTTCACCCCCCACTCGGTTCAGCTGATCTGGGAACGGTTCGGCACGGCCCAGGTAGACCTGTTTGCCTCCCGAGAAACCTCCCACTGTCCGCTCTGGTACGCCCGCTCAGAGGCTCCCCTCCGGGCAGATGCACTGGCACACAGTTGACCAGTGGGGCTGCGCAAGTACGTATTTCCCCCAGTGAGCCTTCTTGCACAGGTCCTGTGCTGTGCAAGGTCAGGGAGGACGAAGAACAAGTCACTCTTGTGGCTCCTTACTGGCCCACCCGGGCCTGGTTCTCGGACCTTGTACTTCTCGCGACAGCCCCTCCCTGGCGAACTCCCCAGAGGAAGGACCTTCTTTCTCAGGGACGGGGCACGCTCTGGCATCCACACCCAGACCTTTGGAACCTCCACGTCTGGCCCCTGGATGGGACGCTGAAGATTTAGCTGGTCTACCACCCACGGTCGTAGCCACGATCAACCAAGCCAGAGCCCCTTCTACCAGGCAACTCTATGCCCTGAAATGAGCGTGTGTTCATCAATTGGTGTTCTTCCAGGGCTGAAGACCCACAGAGGTGCGCAGCTAGCTCAATGCTCCTGTTCCTACAGGAGAGGTTGGAGGGGAGGCTGTCCCCTTCCATCTTGAAGGTGTATGTTGCCGCTATCGCAGCTCACCACGACCCAGTAGACGGCAAGTCTCTGGGTAGGCATGACTTAATTATCAGGTTCCTAAGAGGCGCCCGGAGGTTAAATCCTTCCCGGCCAGGCCTGTTCCTCTTCTGGGATCTCTCGGTGGTCCTCAATGGTCTTCAGAGATCCCCCTACGAGCCGCTAGAATCAGTTGGCTCAGGGCCCTCTCTTTAAAAAGACGGCCCTGCTGATCGCGCTCGCTTCCATCAAGAGGGTCGGGAACCTGCAAGCGTTTGCTGTTAACGACACTTGCCTGGATTTTGGTCTGGCAGACACACATGTGATCCTAAGACCACGACCGGGCTACGTGCCCAAGGTCCCTACCACTCTCTTCAGAGACCAGGTAGTGAACCTGCAAGCGCTGCCCCGGGAGGAGGCAGACCCAGCCCCTTCATTGCTGAGTCCAGTATGTGCCTTGTGTGCCTTTCTGGACCGCACTCAGAAGCTTTAGGTGCTCTGAGCAGCTCTTTGTCTGCTCTGGGACAGCGGAAAGGGATCGCTGTCTCCAAACAGAGGCTTCCCCACTGGGTGGTGGATGCCACCTTACTGGCTTATTGCACCCAGGCCGTGCCCCCCCCTTTGCGGGTCCGAGCGCACTCAACAAGGAGTATTGCGTCCTCGTGGGCACTGGCTACGGGCACCTCCCTAGCAGACATTTGTAGAGCAGCGGGTTGGGCAACACCTAACACCTTTGCGAGATTTTAAAATCCCAGGGTTGAGTCAGTCTCCCGAGCCGGTAGAACTCGGTACACGTTGATGGTCTGACCGGGTGAATCGCTTGCGTCCAGCGCCCTTCGAAGTGAGTGACAGACAGGGAACGTCTCGGTTACGTATGTAACCTCTGTTCCCTGATGGAGGGAACAAGACGTCATGTCCTCCCGGCCACGTCGCTGAGCCGAGCCGCTGAGATGGCCGGACACTCGCGGCTCCTCAGAAAAATCCTGTATGAACGTGCGGATTTCCCTCGCCTTTGTACCCGTATGTCCGGGGGCGGGGTATGCAAATACTGTCTGCCAACTCTCATTGGCCTTTTTTCACAGATCAGAGGCATATTCGGCGCTCAAGAGAGACCCCAAGTGTCGCTTCTTCAACACAACGTCTCGTTTCCTCCATCAGGGAACGGAGGTTACATACGTAACCGAGACGTGTTTTTTGCTTTTTATTTTTTATTTTTGTGTAAACTTGTCCAAGATTTCGCAGAAGTAGACAATCACAATTGATTTTACTTCTGGTTACTATGTCATACTGGAAATGGAAGGTCAAGCACATTACATTGTGATGCTCCACGCTTTGTGCTCTGTTCTTTACAGCACATTTTATACAGCAAAAAATTTCATACAATGCAAAGTATACATACAGCAGACATTGTCTTGCTAGTATGCTAATGTGCAATTTTTAACATAGCTAGAGACATTAGAATGTTTCTCTGTTCTAAAATATTTCATAAACTGAAATTGTGTGTGTGTGTGTGTGTGTGTGTGTGTGTGGTGGGGTAGAGGCCCATTCACAATCATGAACACCTGACCTGGGGGCCACAGAGACAATACAGCATATATTTAGCAGAGTGATGCTTTTCCCTCTTCACACAAACAGGATGTCCTATCAACCCCCCATGGCAGATTCTCCTTCTTGTGTCTGAATGGTGTTCTTGGCCAAAACTGCATCCTGTCATACAGAGGTGTCCAAAAGCCTTCAAGTCACAGATGTCTTGTCAACACAACAGTGTTATACAGACACAATCCAAAAACCCACAATCCCAGAAAACGTTCATTACTTAATTGAGATTCTCAACTGACATTTAGAGGCTCACCGCCAAGAGATCAGACCATTTTACTGACAAAAACACAAAGATCACAACTGACTAAACACTCATTATAGAACAGATAATTCCAGTCCTAAATGCTGATTGATCAATAAAGCATTTCAAATGTGCTAAAATGCACAATTTTGTAACAGCTATGACATGAAACAACTGTGTACTTAGCTGCCAAGTATATCATTTCACAGCACCCAATTATTAAACTTAATTTACATGTCAGGGACTGATTCTAATAGCGAAAGGATTATACTTAATGAATTTTCCTAATAATGTCCTATTTATTGAAATTATTTGAGACTGTAGTATTTGTGACTTTATTGCTTAGTTAAATAATTGACCTAATTATTTCATTTTCATTTCATTATGTTTCATTCACTTACATTTTCCATACTGCACAAGCATGGCTTTGAACTTAACATGGCTCCTGTACACTATACAGATATTATAATGAGTGAAGTAGTGGGACATTTATGATTTTTCAAATGCTTAAATTCAAATGAGGAAATAAACTGCAGTCATGCCAAATCATTAGGCCTTATGATGTTTGTGTCTTACCTTGAGATGCTGAAGCTGTCGTCTGTCATCCTCTAGTTGTCTCTTCTTATTCTCAATTTCTGTCTGTCTTTTTCTCTTTTCCTGAGAAAAAATAAATATGTTTGCAGCTCAGAATTTATAACATTCACATTTCATTCTGAAAGGTCCCTCAAAGCACAAGGTTCCATTTTGTTGCCATTTACATTCAGGATTTCACCTGAAAATTATATTCTGTCATCATTTACTCAGCCTCACATTGTTCCAAACCTATAAGACTATATTTCTTCCATGAAATGCAAAACAAGGGGTATCTTAGCCTCAGTCACCATTCACTTTCATTCATATTATTCTGTACATCCAAAGTAAATGGTGACTGAGGCTGCCTAACATCATGACCTAGTCATTCTGCCTAACATCTCAATTTATGTTCCATGGAAGAAAAAAACTAACACGGGTTTGGAACAAAAGTCATGCGGGTTTAGGAGGGTGAGCAAATGATAACAGGATTTTAATTTTTGGTTGAACTATCCCTTTAACACTGACATTAAAGGGATAGTTCACCCAAAAATCACTCATGCCATCCCAGATATGTATGACTTTCTTACTTCAGCAGAACACAATTGCAGATTACAAAATATATATTTTTCAGCTCTGGAGCTTCATATAATGCAAGTGAATGGTGACCAGACCATTCGAGCTCCAAAAAGTCACATAAAGGTAGCATAAAAGTAATCCATATGAATCCAGTGGTAAAATCTATGTCTTCAGAAGTGATAAAATAGGTGTGGGTGAGAAACTGGTGAATATTTAAGTACTTTTTTCTTTAAATCTCCACTTTCACCTTGACTTTCAAATTCTGAAATTAAAAGATAAAGAAGAGATTTCTAGTAAAAAAAGAATTAAATATTGATCTATTTCTCACCCAAACTGATTGCACCACTTCATAATACATATATAAAAACCTCTGGAGTCTTATTAATTACTTTTAGGCTGCTTATATGTGATTTGTGGAGCTTGAAATGTCTTGTCACCATTCACTTGCATTGAATGAAGCTATTGAGCTTAGATATTCTTCAAAAAATCTTTGTTTGTGTTCTGCAGTAGAAAAAAGTCATACATATCTGGGATGGCGTGAGGTTAAATGATGAGAGAACTATCTCTTTAACATGCAGACACTTTAATCAATGATGCCAATTCATGAAATCAACACATTCTTATGAATATTTTATGTTGGGAATCAACACTCAAGAGACAAACTCACTTGTGTTCAGTTTCTATGTTGTCATAATAAGTGCTAACAAAATTCACATGTGAGAGAAAATGAGCTGAGAGGCATATGTTCGTTAATCGGCGAGCGAGATAAAAATCCATGAACGAGAGTTGTGTGTGAATTATGTACCTCACTGCATGATGTACCCATTTGTATGTGATGGCTAAAAAAGGGTGCATACTGTAGATTAACAGACTGAAATGAGGTATGTTACACAGACTACAAGACTGGATAAAGCTGTGCAAGCACTTAAGGCTGGGTTGTTTATGAGTGAGAGTATTAGTTTTGTTGGGGAGAGTGGTAACATAAAATATACATCAAAGGGCCAAAATCCTTTGCCAATACAAAGCACCAGATTCAGAAGTTGAAACTTGACAGTATGCATGTTTATGAACAAGGATGTCAAAAAGCCAGAAAATGTTAACACACATTGATCTAGTTCAAATGATTCCCCATATTTGTCAATGATGTATATTAGTGGTTAGAACAGTGAAAATACAGACAGACGTGATCAATCTAAATGACTTACTTATGGCTGTGTCTGCATATTAAAGTGGATATAAGGTATTTTAACATCTGTGCTTGATTGTTTTTCAACTTTAGCATCTTAGACCAATACTTTTAGACACAAATTGACTAATCAAACGCTTTTGAGTTTAGATGCATTTGCAAAAATCCCTGACCCAGTTTGTGATTTGTGAAATGGGTTCAGTAGGTGGGTTTAGGAGTGTCTGGGGAACATGTGGTGTGAGAATCTGACTTACTGCAATAGCCTGGAGCCGCTCCTGCTGTGAGAATGGTTCTGACATCCTGCGAGACAGAGAAAGAGAGAGAACATATAAGGGTTGCAGATGGAACGATCAAACAGAGGAACGATTTGTTCCTTGCTCTGGTTTCTGGACTTCCTTAGTTATTTCTGTGAACTGAGAGGACTGTAAAATTACATATAGTTACTAAAGCTGCCTTCAAGTCATCTCAGAATAATGGTATTTACGAGATGAGAGTACATGAGTGGAACCACAATAATGCAAATTGCCAGCTTTCCTTTGAGCCCCCTTTGAGCCTATTTGTATTGATCATCATAAATCGTAATTGGATCATCAAGGAATCATAGCTTGACAGAAATTACTGCTCATTCACCCGGTTTATGAGGTGACAGGCTTTAACAACCAAAATTACCTATATCATTATCTGTGGCAGCATCAAAATGTTCTACACTTATGCTGCTTTTATGCACCTATATGTCCAAGTTGGGAATTCATTATTACGACATGTCACACATTCAATTGAAATGTATACAATGAACAACTGCTAAAGCTCTTTTTATTGTTGTACCAGTGTTTAAGCATAAGTGAATATATCTGCACCACATTTACACAGCCAATAAGATTTATTAATGTATAATATTTAACAAAATTTGCATTAAACTGTCACGTTTATGTGTTTTGCGCTTGGTTTCATGTGTTTTATTTTCTAGTTTAGTTCCTGTTCTGGTCATGTGGTCCCTAGTTATGTGATTCCTGTTTCCCTCCATGTTCATGTGTCTTGTTTTCATTGGTTTATTGTCTTGTTATTCATTACCAGTTCTAGTTTGTCATTGGTTTAAGTTTATTAGTCTTGTTATCTTGTTTAGAGTACTGTCTGTTCATTGGTTGTTTTGTTACTCATGTCTGTGTATTTTAGCCTTCATGTTTGCCATTGTCTCTTGTCTGGTATTGTATGAATGTAAATTTGTTGTTTTGTTCAAGTCTAGTCATGTCAAGTTTAGTTTAGTCAAGTTCACGGTTGTTGCCCGTCTGTCTCTCACTTCGACCTTGTGTCGAAGAAGCGACACTAGGGGTCTCTCTTGTGTGCCGAATATGCCTCTGATCTATGAAAAAAAAAAACAATGAGAAGTTTGCAGACAGTATTTGCATACCCCGCCCCTGGACATACAGGTATAAAAGCGGGGAAATACATCGAGTTCATTCAGAAATTTTCTTCGGAGCCGATGGTTGTGTCTGCAGTGAGCTGTGAGTCACACACCCGTTCCTGTTCCTCTGGCGCTCTCTGCTGTTGGATCTATGGCGCACTACAGCGGCTTTCTCCTTCCCTGCACGGCAGTGCAGTTTGCCCCTGGGCGCTTCAACAGCGCGAAAGCTTAAAAGAGTTGTAAAAGAGTGATATTTCTTATAAAATAGTATTTTCCTCTATTAGAGCAATACACAGCGGCGTTGAATGTCCTTTTCAGGACGCGTCTTTTTAAATATGCCTTTCTGCCCCTGTGTAGCCTGTGTAGTTCCTGGATGCGGTAGAGTGCTCTCCACTTCAGACGGCCACAGGCGTTGTCTCGTGTGTCTGGGCAGCGATCACACCGAGGCAGCATTTGTGGATGGTTCATGCTCTCACTGCGAGATGACGACATGCTTTCCCGGGCCGCCGCCAGCGTGGGGTTGGACTGGAACCCTCCGTCCTCCCCACAGCCATCGTGGTTGGATGACTGGTTCCTGGGGTCTGGATGTCGCTCACAGCCACGTGGCCAGACCATTTCCAGCTCCTCAGAAAAATCCTGAATGAACTCGACGTATGTCTGGGGGCGGGGTATGCAAATACTGTCTGCCAACTTCTCATTGGCCTTTTTTCATAGATCAGAGGCATATTCGGTGCTCAAGAGAGACCCCAAGTGTCGCTTCTTCGACACAACGTCCTGTTCCCTCCATCAGGGAACGGAGGATACATACGTAACCTAGATGTTTTGTTTCATGTTTTAGGTCAGGGTTTTTGGATATCATGTTTTGGAAATAAATTGCACTTGGGTTCATCACTTTACCTTCGTCTCTTTGTCTGCCTGTCATTTATTCTGTAACGAAGCTGGCAATGACAGGCAGACGAAGAGACGATGGTAAAGTGATGAACCCTAGTGCAGTTTATTTCCAAAACATGATATCCAAAAACACTGACTCTTAAACTGTATATTACAAATATTAACTAATGTGTATTTTTGCACTTAATTTTGTTGTCTTTGTCAGGACATAAGAAAATAAATAATAAACAATCTTGTCTATTTCATTTTGACCAAAATCACTTGAACAAACATATGGACATTTATGATTTTTCAAATGAATAAGTAGGAACTTCACAGGGGGACTTGAAGGCATCATTTTTCTTGACTTTTTATTAGTACAATGACATCTCACTATTTTCTTAAAATCTGAAAAAGTTGAGAAATATGACCTTAGACATAGACAGAACTGCGGACTGCAATCTGTTAAATCTCTCGATGACTGCCAAGATACAGGTTAGTGTGTTGCTTTTCCACAAAGAAAGATGGGAAACTTTTGAAAAAATTAGGTGCTTTCTGAGAATTCTATCATGCTGAGTTTGATTGAGCAAGACAAGAAAATATTCAGCTCTGGGCTGAAACTGCCAAAATTCCTCATTCAGTTTGTGCAACTGATTCCATGAAGTGCATAAAAAAGCTGAAGTACTGTGTAATTTATGTTGACCACAGCTTCTATGGCTGTGATTGAAAGATTGCTGTAGTTGTGAAGGTTTCACAATTGCCAGTGTGAAGGTTTTCCCTAATGACAAATGAAATGTGTTTTCCGATCAGGAACATCCAAATTCAACACACTCACACTCATTTCTTGTGAACACATATACAAAATTCCTTGCTTCATCAGCTAATGGCCCAGCCCTAAAGGTCTTCCAGACAGTAAGATGGGACCCCTGCTGTTAGCCCTGTCTGCTGCAGGATGCAACTGTGGTGTCGGCCCCTAACGGGAGGGTATGAAAGCTGAGGTGATATTCCGTTAGGGAAAAGAAGAATGTGAAGGCTGTTCACCAACCCCAGCACTCTAAAATACAACTCACAGTTGTCCCCCCCCACCCCCACACGAGTAAAACAGGCCACCTGTACAAACAGCCTGTCAGACGAGTGAAACAACAGCTGAGAGAGAGAGAGAGAGAGAGAGAGAGAGAGAGAGAGAGAGAGAGGCAGATAATGTAGTTAGTGTATGATGTAGAAATTGGCACACAATACAGCAACACTAGGAGACTAAGGAAGTGAAATATTACTGTTTGAAAGCTGATGTCATAATTCTGACATAAAAATGTATTTGTTAAAAATGCTTATGATATTTAAATATAGTATCTGCATATGTTTGGGGTTTTTTTCTCACTCAAAAGCCAATTTGTTCTGTATAGTGAATTGACAGTATATCTAGATTGTGGTTCAAACCATCATAATAATTAGTGGTTTCTGTTAAGGCTTTTTTAAAGCCCTTAACTCCAAGTATTGAACTGGTGCTTGATGAATGGTACCTTAAGTACGGTTGAGGAGTGTGCTTCAACTTTTCTAAGTGATTTTTGCCAAGCAGATGATGAAACTGGCAAAAAGAATCTCATAGACTTACACTGAAGGAGAGACCTGAGCCATATTAAAGGGATAGTTCACCCCAAAATTAAAATTTTCTCATCATTTACTCACCCTCATGCCATCCCAGATGTGTATGAATTTCTTTCTTCTGCAGAACATAAACTAAGATGTTTAGAAGATTTTTTCAGCTCTGTTGGTCCTCAAAATGCAAGTGAATGGTGACCAGAACACTAAAGGTCCAAAAAGGACATAAAGGCAGCATAAAAGTAATCCATATGACTTCATCTGTAAAATCCATATCTTCAGAAGCAATATGATAGGTGAGGGTGTGAAACACGTTGGTATTTACGTAATTTTTTACTATAAATCTCCACCTTTCATCAGCCCCAACCAGTAGGTGGCTGAATGTGGAAGTGAAAGTGTATATTTACAGAAATTACTGTAATTTCTATTAAATGCATTGTGAGGACCAACAGAACTAAGATATTCTTCAAAAAAATCTCTGTTTGTGTTCTGCAGAGGAAAAAGTCATATGCATCTGCAATGGCATAAGAGTGAGTAATAGGGCACTATCCCTTTAAAGGACCAAAATGTTACAAAGACTTGGAGTTGAGCTTTTTTGACCAGTCACCAACCCAGAATACCCTGGAAATTGAGCAGCTTTGTGTTTAACACTTTAGTAACCGCATAGCAATGTCCTGGTAACCAGCCACAGCACCCTTGAATCATGGCAGTAAGTTTTGCAGGGGCAAGCATCTCTAAAATCTTCTTCAGTTGAAAAAAAATGAATTAAGTGTTGGGCAAGGTCTTGATGTGGACACATTTAATCATTTATGCAGCAGTTGCATGTGATTTTAGATGCAACAGCGCATGTCTTTTGCACAAATCAGACCTGCTTTCTCAGCAGAATTCACCTCCACATCCAGACAGACTGACACAGCACAAATACTGCAGTCCTCCAGCAACCCCATAACACACTCCAGCATTAAGCAAAACAGAGAAAAAAAATGATTTATTTGCACATAAAATTATATATTGTTTATGCATTTTTTAAATCACGAAATTACAAACACTTTGATGTAAATCATCCTACTCTAAATAATTAGTCAGTGTTGAATTGAGGGGGTCCTGTACCTTAAAGGCCAAAAAAATGCAACCTGGGGGTCCAATGGTGTTTCATTAAAGGAGACCTATTATGTCCCTTTTTACAAGATGTAATATAAGTCTCAGGTATCCCCAGAATATATCTGTGAAGTTTCAGCTAAAAACACCCCGCAGATCATTTATTATACCATGTTGTAAATGTCTCTTTTTGGGTGGAATCAAAAACATGTGGTTTTCGTGTGTGTCTCTTTAAATGCAAATGAGCTCCCTTTCAGGAAGAGGGCTATGTCTTTGCAGCTCGTGGACAGCGTCTGCTCTCTGCCTCACATTACTTCAGGCGGATTTTTCACAAGCGGCAAAATTGGCAAAAAATAGTTATTGATATTTAGTTAAAAATGTACATAGTATTGCTTGCTAATGTTTATTTAGCAAGTTTCACAGAAACTGCCAAAAAAAATGTATATAAAAAGAAGAGGCTCGCAGATGACGGTCACTACAGCATACTACATATACTATAGTAACAACAAATCAGAACCAATATGACTGACAGCGTAAATACCGGAGTTCAGCCATATATATATGAACCAGAGTCAGACACTGATGAAGGAGAGACTCCGGCAGAAGTCACAACTGTGAGAATGAACCAGGATGTCTCTTAATGGTTAATTGACACTACGCAGCTGTGGTGAGTCAGTCTGGCAACCAACATCCCTCATGGTACTGATATGTTGTGCAGATGTGCTGGCCTTTGCAAGTAAACATTCCACTTTTAGTGCTCATAACTCTCTTATGTTCACAGAAAACATACATAGCTTTCAAAAAGACAATCACCTTACTGTATTGTGCACAATAAAGCTGTGGGTATGTATTATACAGACAGTAAGCTAAAAATAACAACGCAGCTCTGGTCTCTGTGAATACATTCAGAGACAATGGTAACTTTAGCTGCATTAGCTGTGGGATCAGCTAACAAGCACATACGGAAAGGCGATTTGCAAACATTCACAAAACATAAAGTGCGTCTTTACATAGTTACATCTTCGGGATATAAAGCTGGACACTCATTCACAAAGCAGTCTGGTGTAAAATGATTTGCACAATAGATACAAATAGATTTGTATGTTTTGGGGCACATATGTTTTTCTTCAAAAACAAAACTTGTCCACTGCGTCTTCAGTGGCTTTGATGCCGGGAGTACATGAAGACTTTTATGTTCACTTTTACAGCCAACAACAGAACACTTATGATGCTTACAAAGCTGAGACATTATTCTTCTCACTGTAGCTGCTCCAGTGCAGAAAAAAATGGCGGGCTGTGTGTAGATCAGTCAGGGGAGGATCTATGATAATAGGGTGGAGTCCATCACCAGTTGTGGGTGAGGCCTGCTCTAACGTGACTCACCTCATTTTAGAGCAGAAACAAAAACCATTCATTTTGACACACTGTTTTTGATTAATAGAAATATAAGAAAAGGAGTGGGTGGACTTTTAACACTGTAGGGTGGCTGTATACACACACTGCCAACTCACATTTATGTACAAACACCATGTAAAAGTGAATTTTGCATAATAGGTCCACTTTAAAACTAGTATACAAGAAAAATAAAAATAGTTTTTTTTTTTTTTCCAAATGATTTCAGGTTGATATCCATCCCCGTTTTCATAAATAACCAAATTCGATTTTTTTATGTCCGAAAATTCACAGACAGAGACTGAGTGAGCGGGGGTTCCTTATTTTCACCCCAGAATAATGGTAAGATTTAATTCTTATACGAGTTATGATTGTTGGTACACCTAAATTACAAACATTAAATTAGATTTTATCTTAAAACAAAACTGTCACTAGAGGTTAATTAATATGCCTGCATTTAATGTGCACATAGTTTTGCCGGTATCTAAAACTACATGTTAGCTAACTATCAAACTGTTGTAAAGTTATTACCTAGATGGTATGTGAAGAAATATATTTGTTCATTTACTGTATAACGAGTGGCCCTCCCTCGATATATTTAAAAACGCAAGCCATGCTGATAAACGATAGTGATAAAAGAGAAAACAAATCATTAAGGCATATGATAATCCACATTATAAGCCACGTCTTATTTATAGCTCTACTATACACTGATTCAATTCTAAAAATTATAGTCTATTATTGGGCCTAACATTTAACTCTTGTCTTACAACTCAATAAAATATGAAAATGACTAATTTTATTCAAATTATTCTCTGAATTTCGGTGTAAGAGCTCTGACTCATTTCGAACACCTTATCATGGTTTGCATATTTTATTAATATTTTGTTAACCATACACCCTAGTCCAAACTCCAAACCTAAACCTGAAGCCGTTAGGTACCAAAAATTGCTGTCACGAAGAAGCACTAGAAGATGTAATCGCCATCAAACTTCAGGAGAAACAACAACGTTGAATGTGAACATCAAGAACACATGCGTGAGGAGGTCAGGAGATACCTGCATTTGTATAACTCAAGTCTAAAGGACTGTAAAGACATCTTTATGTGTCTAAACTACTCAGGAGAAATAGTCTGGTATTTCATAGCAGTTGTAGAGCACATGCACCAACCGACTGTGTATGCTTGCACAGTCATATGAAGTATACTTTGACAGGCTTGCATTTGACTGTATGCTGGTGCTCAGCATTCACATCAAAGTATACTTTGCAACCTCCGAATTGTGGTCATCTTTAATTATGTGAATAAGATTCCTTCCTGGTTCTCATACAGGACCAGAACCAAAGTTTCTCCTGTGTCTCTGAGGCTTTTGACACAATCTGTATTGCATAAGGAAAAGGTAAACATATTTTAATTGATGCAAGTACAGTATGTCTGATGGTAGATGGTGCTGTTCAGTAACTCAGCAGATGATGTCAGGTTACTTGAACATTCGGTAGCAACATGTCAACTTATCCAGTGGCATACACAGAAGGGGGACAGCAGGGTCATGAGTCACTGCCCCTTTCATTCACAAATCTAAAGGGGGCTCTGACTGAGACATGGATCGGCACAGACAACACTGCAACTCTCTAAGCTCCCTTGTCCCTTGTCTGTCTAGGTGGGCTGGGGGAACTGGTTTTCAAATCATGAAAATTCACTCCTCTCACATCTCTCTGCAATAATATTTGTTTCAAATATCATGTCATTACTGCCACTAATCTTGCTAACATTCACTTTTTGGTCATCTATCGTCCTCCAGTTCAACTAGGCTACTTCATTGACGAGCTAGATGTATTTCTGTCCTCATTCCATTAGGATGGCACTTCACTGGCGGTAATTGTGGATCTTGACAAACCTCAAGTGGCTGACTTTCTACCTCTTTTCACCTCATTTGAAAACAAGTTGATCTTATCCTTACCCATAATTGTATCTCCAATAATCCTTGTCACTCCTCTACATATCTCTGACCACTTAATCCAGTTCTCTGTCACTCTCCCTTCTTCTTTACCTCTCACTCCACCTATGGTTTCCGTCCGCCTTATCCCTCTTTTTCTATCCCCCATTCACTTCTCTTCTATGGTCTCTGCATCACTTCACTCCACTAACAATTTTTCTTCACTTGATGGAAAAGAAACTACAAATTCTCCTTTCTTAACATTAGCTTCTTGCCTTAATATTTTCTGTCCGCTTACATGCCACATCCTCAAGCCCCTGGCTGTCAGATAAACTTTGTGAACACTTTACTGAGCTCAGGGCTGCAGAGAGGTAGTGGCACAAGTAAAAAGACCCTACTGACCAGAGCAAGTATCATGCGCACACATCATCAAATCATCACTTACAACTGGAATGTTTCCCAACACATTCAAACAGGCTTGAGTAACCCCACTGCTCAAAAAACCAACACATAACCCCACAGTAGTCAATAAATAAAGACAGGTCCTCTCCTACTTTTCCTAGCTAAAACTCATAAGAGGGTTGTATTTAACCACCTATATTTGTTTTAGAGAATAACCTACTTGACAGACATCTGGCTCAAGACAAGGACACTCGATGGAGACTGCCATCTTGTCAGTACCCGAACCCTGCGACTGGTGAGAGCTAACTCCAAATCATCTGTCCTCATACTTTTTGACTTGTTTGCTGCTTTTGACACAGTGAACCACCAGATTCTCCTGTCCACTCTCTCTGATCTGGGCATCACAAAAACTGCACTTGAATGGTTTGAGACATACCTCACAGGCAGATCCTTCAAGGTCACCTGGAGAGGAGAGGTGTCTAAGTCACACCAGCTGACCACTGGTGTTCCTCAGGGATCAGTGATTAGATCCCCCCTCCTCTACTACATCACTCTGACCGATAATTAAGATAATTAAGTGAAATGCAGATGATACGCAGCTCTGCCTGTCGTTCCAGCCTGATGGCCCCTTGGTCTATGCTCGTATCTGCCTGCCTCTTGGAGATCTCGGCCTGGATGATGAAACGTCACCTTCAGCTAAACCTGGATCCTTGTGATCCCAGATAACCAGTCTTTTGACCAAAACCTCACTATTCATCTTGGTTCAACTACACTAATGCCAAGCAGGACAGCTCAGAACCTGGGAGTAGTGGTCGATGACCAGCTTAACTTCATTGCCCACATCTCATCAACTGCCCGGTCTTGCATGTTTGTGCTTTTCAACATCAGGAAAATCATACCTTTCCTGTCTGAACTCCTGGACCAAGCTTTGATCAGTTCAAGACTGGACTACTGTAATGCTCTGATGGCTGGCCTCCCAGCTAGCACGATTAAGCCACTACAGATGGTCCAGTACGCAGCAGCGCATCTGGTCTTCAATCAGCCAAAGAGGGCTCACGTCACCCCATTACTGATTTCACTCCACTTGTATCTTCCCGCATCAAATTCAAGACTTTGGCTCTGGCCATTAGGACAGTCAGTGGAACAGCAACCTCTTGCCTCAATTCACTCATCCAGGTCTATGTTCCAACTTGCTCTCTGCGGTTAATGAATGAGCACCACCTGGTGGTCACTTTCACTTTCTCTGTTCCGGTGTGGTGAAATAAGCTTCCAAACTCCACACGATCTGCTGAAACCCTCTCAACATTCAAGAGCAAGCTGAAAACACATCTGTTCCGAGAGCACTTAACCAATCCACACAAAATGCACTTACTTTATATTTAACAAAATGTAACTATAATTGAAAAAAAAAAAAACATGTTTCTTTCTTCCACGCTCACTTCAATAGTACTCCAGCCACTTTGAGAACTTTGAGAACTTTGAGAAGTGCGATACTGAAGATATTTTTGACTTTTCTACAACGAATTTGTCCCTCATTTTTTAAATCTTGTAATAATCACACAATAACAGTAATAATGTGTTATTATAAGATTTCTTTGTAAATTGTGGAAGAATGAAAGAAAGTTAGGCAAAGGTGCCTTTGACAGCATGCTCTACAGCAGATCGGGGCCAATTCCAATTGAAAGTAATCATCCCTATGCCCCACTTAGTCCAAATTGCCAAGCCCTTTAAGTGGGAACTCTGAAGGGAACATTGCATTACTGTATGAACGTACCAATCGCTAACAGTCTTGTGTATGGGCCCTAGGGGAAAAGATTTATCTTCTCACTTTCATTTAAAACAGGGCCTCCCCATCCCACAGCAGTGCCCTTGAAGAGAGCAAAAATGCCGTTTGGATTTCACCCTGGAACATCGAAGTGGCGATGCCTCAGACGAGTAAAAGGTCAGATAAAAAGTCCACATTATGTTTTGTTTTGTATGTAGGTAACCATGGATAATTATTCAGAACCATGGTATTACTATCTTGACATCATCATTGTACCATGGTTTCACCACATTATTGGTGTAAGGTCCTAAATAGTAATGCTAGAATACAGTACAAATTACATTATATTAATATGAATAATCTATATCATTAACATGGCACTGATCATGTTAGATTAACAGTGTTAGTTCTTCGTTGTATCAATTCCAAAACTATTGACAGCCTTGTAACCATTTAATGTTTTCAATGTGTTTTAATGAATTTTGAATCAATATAGCATAAAATAAGTGTTTGCTTGATTTGAGAAATTTTGTGTACTTCTCATTTGTCATCATTAAAGTGCATAATTTCTTCTGTTGCAGCACTAGAATAAAGGTTATTGGTTAAGCTTTATCAAGCATAAAACTACATAATATTGCAATGCTCACAGGCAGTCAGCCCCTCACAATGATTAATTCATTCTCTCTTTTTAAAGGCTTTATACAGCTGCAGATGCTGTGTGGTTAAGGCTAAGTCATCTGCAAAATGAGGGTCATATGTCAGGCAAATTCTTCTCTCCATCACATGCTTATCAGCCACTGCTAGCACAAACAACAGCAGTATCTCAGAGCAGATCCAGTCAGCAGAACTCAAACACCAGCCCATTAGATTTCCTTTTACTAGCTTAACACTTTAAGCTGTCAACAGCATGTCCAAATTTTCATGTAATATAATGTAAGAGAATATCAATGCATGGCACATATTTGTCAAATATGTTCTGCAGCATAAAGTGAATCAATGATTGATGCAAAGACATTGCTTCAAAAAGTGTTTCAGTTTTAAATGTGATGAAATGTAGTGGTGTGTGTGTGTGTGTGTGTGTGTGTGTGTGTGTGAGTGCGTGCGTGCGTGCGTGCGTGCGTGTGTGTGTGGTACATAAGCCACACCTGATAATATTTTAATTTGATAAAATTAGAGGCAGAAGATAACAAAAAATAAAACCAAGTGGCACCTGGAGACAAATGAAACTAGAGCTTTTGTCAGAATTAACTTTTAACCAACTGGTCACAAGGTCATTTTATTGGATGTATGAAGTCAGTTCCCCTCAAGATCCCAATACAATCCAAACAATACCCATTTCTGTAATTTTTATCTATCCAAAAACATGGCAGCAAATTGTGCTGGGAATAAAACCAAAATGGTCCATTCTATGGTTAAAATGTCCATTATGTTAGGGTAAATCCCCCAAATCCTCATGTAATAATAATATGCAAAATAAAAAAAATGTATGAATATACTTAAACCCTTAGTAGATAATGTCCCAAATATACCTCTGGAAATGATTAGCTAAACATTAAAAATGTAAAAATAAATAAATTAAATAAGTACAAAATGTACAGATCGCAAATCGATAAGTTCTTTTGGCCCAACCTCCCAAAAATTTCTGGCTATGCTACTTGTCCAGATACAGTATTTTTTGTCATAATTTTGACTTCTATTGTTTTATAACTTACAACCTGAAAATATATTTTTGTTAAATGTTTTGTTTGAAAAGAGTGCTATCTTTCTTTAAACAATTGGTCTTTAGTTTTAATATTTTGTTATCTAATGCAACATTCTTAAGTGTGACGTATGTGCTCAAATACTTTTTGAGGCCACTATAGGCTGTAATTGCATTAAAAGTTTTGCAAAGAGGTTTAATAATTTTATGGCTATAAAAATTTTTTGATCTTACACCAGAAAGTACTGAGCCTTGGAAGATCCTTCAAATGAATAGTGTACAGAGCTCTTGCAAATGTAGGAGAAAAAAAGGGCAGTTTGGTAAATTTTTCCAAAATCTTGGACTAAAATTATTCTGTCAATAGTGACTCACCATTGAATGTGGTTGATCAGGTCTAACCTGTCTCCAGGAAACCATTTTTCTCATTCCTTTAGCTCAAATAATAAAGCATGGAGCTAGCGATGCCAAGTTCATGGTTTAAATTTTCAGGAAACACACATACTGTAAGTCGCTTCGGATAAAAGTGTCTACCAAATACATAAATGTAAATATGAAAAATCCTTCAGATTGTGTTACAATTGTTAAATCAGGTAAGATCGTTCTAGTCCTACACCATAACATCTGAGTTTGGTACTCTTGGCCAGCAACAATATGAAGCTTCTGATTATTCTGATACATTGTAAAAAAAAAAAATCCTGTAAAATTTACGGTAAAAAACTGGCAGCTGTAGTTGACAGAAATTCACCATATAAAAAAATATGGTAACCATGCATCATGCTTTACAGGATGTAAATTTTATGCCTGTATATTTTATGGTGCATTACTGTTTATAATAATAAATGACATAAACTTAATACTGTAACCTTTTCAAACTGTAAAAATCTGCTTCTATAATATATTGTTACTCACTGTATTAATTACAGAAATGCACATAATGACATGAAGTACATCAACAGAAGCTTTTCCAAGACCAATGACCAATAAACATGTAGAGACACAAACTCTAAACACCATCAGAGTAACACATGTGAAATTAACTAAACTACATCAGATATAACAGAACACCACAATGTAGATAAGTGATATTAAAAATAAGAAGAAACAACTATTCCCATCAAATATAATGAAATGTGATTGGTCAACCAGGGCTCCAGACTGCGACTAAAATGGTCGCAAATGCGACCAAAAATAATTTATTGCGACTATAATTAAAAATCTAGATGCCATTGGAGACAGTCGGGTTGTGTATGTTCATATGCCGTTTCATCAATATCGTCTTGTGAGTTATTGAATACATCTTTAGAGTGCACACAACCTGTGTGTCTCGAGCTGCTTTTCACCGTTCTATTTCTGATGAGCTCGCTGCACCGCATGCACAACAAACCCAGTGCTAGAGAGTCGTGACCAAATTACTCTTTTGAACCAGATCTTTTTCATGAATCATCTGACAAGAACTGAGGGTTTGAACTCTGTAAGTGAGCTCACAACTGGGAGAGAACATTTATGAGATAAAAGGGAATGCAAACTTATCTTCTCAACTATATACTGTATACTGTTTATTAACCCTCAGATTAATGTGCTATCAGCTGTCTTCTGCTATTATCTTGTTTCTGAACAGCAATCTAAATCAAGCAATTCTCTGATTTGGTGACTAATAACAGCCATTTGGCTCCTTAATGTTTCAGTTTAGGAGCCAATGGCTCGTAGGTCATTTTTTTAGTCTGGAGCACTGTCACGCAAGGAATTCTGGGAATGCCCGTTATTGTTTTTACCATAATTTTAACAATAATTTACCAAAAAAAGTACATTTTCTCTCTTGTTAACATAATATACATTTTTATAGTTAGTTATATGATAAAATCATACTTTTTACATCTATAAAAAAATTTTTACAGTATATTTTAAGGTACCTGTTCAACAATTAATTTTTTTTTTACTGTAGCATTTTTTGTGTTTTACTGTTTAAATGACAGACATTTTTACAGTGAAGTACTTTATTGTTTCCTCTGCTATTTCAGATTCTTTTTGTGGTTAAATTAATCACGTCTTTAGCAAATTTGACACTCGCCATTTGTTTAAAAACAGCCAAGGGAAAAGAAGGAATTCCAAGCATCTCCTTCATCCTACAGAAATTCCATCAGCCATGCTAGAGAACTAAAACAGATGTTTTTCCACTCAATATGCTTCATGCTTCATCTCAGCTTACACAGTCTGAACACAGTCTTCTAACAGTTTAAGTGGTTAGATCAAGTCAGGAACATTTTCTTATCCACACAACCTTAAAACAGAGATGTTCGTGTGGATAAGAAAATGTTCCTCCTGCTGTGAAAAAACATGCCATAGACAGCAGCTTTAAGACCCATGACATTGGGAGTGTCCCCCAAACAGAGACACATTAAGAGTACTATCATATTAAATTTGATATCATACCATATCAAATTTAGGCTAAGGTGTGTTCTACTTGGAGGAAAGTGTCACCTACTTCCTATAAGTACTCACGTCTAAATCTGATCGACATCAAAAAGAGTCTCAAAAGTAAGCTTCAAATGCCACCCAAAAATGGACAAGGAGAGTTTGTTGAGAGGTTGCTAGATTGTTCTAGGTGGTTGCTGGAACCCATGCCCAAGTATTTATTAATTCCTGGTCCCAATGTATGAGCTGAATGATTGGCCTTATTTACACAATTTGAGGTATCACTCATGTCTGTGGCACATAAGGTGTTCAAATGCCTTAACAAGAAATCTTATCTCTCTTTCTGTCTTTCTTTCTTCCTGGTATACATCCATAGCAGAAACACTCAAATCAGTCTAATGACCCATACTCCTATAATGGAATTACAAAACTAATAACCATACCTTAGCAATACAGACTTAAATATCAAGGCTGAGTAGTACAAAGAGATTATTGGTTTAAACCTTTCTTCTGCTGCTTGTGGGAGGAGATGAAAAGAGAAGACCTATCTTAGAATCATCTATTCCAGGCTGCCGTAGGTGAGTAATGATGTATTTTGAGCCAAGTCAGTGGACTATTAGGTCTTGCTTCTAAGGAAATGACATGCTTGGCCTGAGGCATGGGCCCAGATTATATAGACTCTGATTTATAGTGTAAATCTGTTCATGCCTTTGGGCTCAACACTATAGATTGTGGCATCCAACAGTCTAACAAATAGAATCGTCATAGCAGAGTAATCATGTCTGGTTAGAGGGTCACAGACACAGCTGAGAAATAGGAGGACAGATTCTGCCATGAAAGTTCTTTATGCAATTTACCTAAGCTTCAACGTGTTTTCAAGTCTATGAGTCACATAGACTTGAACTTAACATTATATGAAATATGTAATGAAATCACCTTAACAAGCACCCCTATTACTATTGCTATTTTTTAGAACGGAGTGACTACTTGCACCTTGGTGTAAATAACACCTGCTACACAGCACACCTGCTCCACTGCTCCCCAGTAGTATATTGGAAACATAGAAATTTACGAAAAACTGCATTGTACATGTCGCTTCAGTGGCGTAACATCGGTGAGGCTGTGCCTTTTCAACATTGTGCGTTTCCTGTCTCCTCTCATAATATTTTTTTATACTACTTATAATAATACATCATGGTGGATTGACCCCCCTTCCCTGTCGTCACCGTTACTCCACCTCTTATGGCCGTCCTTCAGCCAGGCCAACGAAGGGAGTTGGGCAGTAGAAGAGGATTAATAATTCTGAGGAGGCAATGAATGAATGTCGGTGATGAATAATAAAATATAATCTGTGTAAAGCAAAAGCTTATGCACCACACCTCCCACCACCACCACTGGAAAATGTTCTTCGTTTCTTATCTCGGCTGCTAATGGTTCCAGGACAAGACAGAACAATAATGGAAAAAGAGGGCAACCCTGCCGAGTGCCCCTATCCAGAGTAAAACAATCTGAAACTAATCATTTGTTTGTACCGCCACTACTGGGTGTCTATAAAGTTACTTAATCCAACTTAATCCATCCAATACAAGTATTCCCGAACCCATATATTTCCCAAATCTTAAAAAGATAATCCCATTCTACCATATCAAAAGCCTTGTCGGCGTCAAGTGAGATGGTAGCAACCGGAGGCAGATAATTCGCAAGTGACCACATGATATTGATGGAATGCCTAAAGTTATCAGAAGAGCTGCATCTCTGAATAAACCCTACATGATCTAGAATATATGTATAAGAGATGTCGTAATTTTAATTAATCAGTTAGCCAGAATTTTTGACAATATATTTATGTCTAGTTGGATCAGGGAAATTGAGCATTAACTCTTACACTCACTTGGATCTTTGTCCTTTTTAAGAATCAGACTGATCCGGGCTTGTGTCATAGTTGCTGGAAAGGATCCTTCAACCCCGAACATCCCCCAGAACAAAATGTAATAAATAAAAAAGAAAAATGTGCGCATTAACCCCGCGCATGACAGCACCAACCGACGTCCATCCTCTAAACTCAAACAGTCCATGTATGCCTAATAGAGCCCCCGTGACAACTTTGCCATCGGATTGCTCAAGTCCGGTGCTTCTATACAAATTTTGTGAGACAGAATTACATAACAGAAATAATCTAGAAAACAAACTCCAGCCAATAGGTGGAACAAACACAAAGAACGTGTAGATTCATCGACATAACTGTCACAAAGGTGTGTTCCTCCACAAAACAAGCTCCAGCCACTAGCTGAACCAGCACACACAAAAAAAGCCATTTAGTTTCCTCGGGCAATCAAACGAATGTTCATTGACTTACATGTTACATGAGTGCAGCAGATGACCTAATCACTCCAATGTTTGCAAGAAATATTCCACAAAACAAAATTCATCCCATAGGAGGCATAAGCACAAAGAACATGCAGATTCATCCACAAACTGTCCCGAAGGAGTGTTACTCCACACAACAAACTCCAGCCACTAGGTGGAACCAGCACAAAAAGAATCAAAAGGCGCTCAGTTTCCTCGGACAGTCAAGTGAATGTTCAATGAGTCAGGCCCATTTGGATGTTACATGAGTGCAACAAATTCCCTAATCACGCCAATGTTTTGCAAGAAATATTCCACAAAACAAACTCCATCCAATAGGAGGCATAAGCACAAGGAATGTGTAAATTCTTCCACAAACTGTCCCGAAGGAGTGTTTCTCCACAAAACAAACCGAAGCTCATAGGCAGAGTCAACACAAAAAGAAACAAAAAAGGCAATCTGTTTCATCAGACGGTCAAGTGAATGTTCAGTGAGTTAGGCCCACTCGGCTGCATCGAGAGTAACACATAAAGACTTACTCATTCCATTGACTTTACGAAGGACATCGCTTGCTGTGGGCATGTAAATATTTTGTGGCCATCCTTAGCATCTTTTCTCAATTTGTCCAGGAACATCAGTGCAAATGCGACCTTCTGTTGATGTAAGAGTTTCTTGCCTTGAATCAATCAAGTTTCTCTCTTGTTGAATTCACAAAGTCTGCGAAAAATAAAATGCTGTGGTTTGTCCAAGAAAGCTATCCTTTACTCCTTGCCTCACCTTACACGAGATCTTTATTGGATGATCTCATAAATTTGCTGACGGCGCACTGCACGAATATTTGTAGCTTGCTAGTCTGCTTAGCATTGCTTATTCTTATTCTTATACGTTCATCGTTTTATCCTATGCCATTTTACCACATGCTTAAGAGAGACGGACTCCATCCCTCCAGGGAAGGTACCACTCCCATCTCTAGTAATTTGGCTCATAGTCTTAATAATGACATAGTATTTGACTAACTGGGGCCCAGGTCAGGAAGCAGACACACTGGTTAATCCGAACGCCCGGGCCTTACTCTAGTTTCCTTGGTGAATTTGCACATTTTATATCTGATCTAGTAGTTAATGTAGATAGAGCTTTCAACTTCAACATTTATAGAGATAATGAAAATTACCATTTTAGTTGACAGGACCAATTCATCGCCATAATAATTTGCTAGATGTAATTCTGTCATATGGAGGTGATACTACAGAAATTCTACCGCAGAGTGATGACAAATCAGATCATTACCTTGTCTCTGGTTTTTTGCGATCAGCTAATGTCACCCAATCTACACCATCCTATCATTCAGGTAGAACTTTTCTCTCAACCACTAAAGATAGCTTCACTAATAATCTTCCAGAATTGTCTCACTCATTGAGCCAAAAAGCTTAGAAGAACTTGATGAAATAACAGAAAATATAAATACAGTCTTCTCTAGCATTCTTGATAGTGTTGACCCTTCGATTAAAGAAAATTAAAAGAAAAAAGCCTCACACCATGGGACAATGATCATACTCATGCTCTCAAGAGAGCAGCTTGGAAAATGGAATGCAATTGGAAGAATACAAAATTAGAGGTATTTCACAGTGCATGGAATGATAGTGTCTGTAGCTACAGACCGACACTAAAAGCTTCCAGGTCAGCATATTTTAGCAAACTCATAGAAAATACATAGAAAACCACAACAATCCTAGGTGTTTATTCAGTACTGTGGCTAAATTGGTTATGAATAAAGCATTGACTGAACCAGATATTCCATTGCAGTAAAATAGTAATGACTTCATGAATTTCTTTACTGATAAAAATAATATAATCAGAAATTCAATTAGAACTATGCAATCAACTCTCACAGCACCTCAAAAAAGTGTCTCATAATTTTCACACGAGCAACTTCAATCCTTCACTGTCATTGGTCATTATGAGCTAACAAAACTTATAAAAATTAAAAGCCACAGCATGTATTTTAGATTCAATACCAACTACCAACCTCTTCGTAATATTATTTACTACTCGCTATCCTTAGGACATGTCCCAAGAAACTTTAAAATGGCAGTTATCAAACCGCTTAATAAGAAGCCACATCGTAGAAACTGCCATGCACCTCATCATTTATCTCTACCTGCAACACCTTTGTCTATTGATGGACTACACTCTTGAAATGGAATACATAGACTATAATTTAATTGCCAACAAGAGCCTTCATCAGCCAACTAACAAAGGACAATGCATCTATGTGACCTTCTGCATTTAATCCAGGATGGACGTCAAAGATATTAGTCATTAAACTTAAAGTTCATAAACAAATATATATATATTTTAATATATTATTTTATTTTTAAAACACTGGATCTTAACTCTTACTTAATTTACAAATTTAAAACCATGACTTGCACTGCCCACTGCAAACAAATAACTAATATTGGCATTATATTCATGTTGTTTAGCCAGAGGGCGACTGGCCCCCACAGTGAGCCTGGCTTCTCCATTAACCAACATCTTATGGAGTTTTGTGTTCTTTACCACATGATGCAGCCAAACTCCTTTCACACTGTTTGCAAATAACAAAACAGGAAGTGAAGAGTAGAGGATATATTCATTTTAATGTACAGATCATTAGGTGGGAAGGGTCCTAGCTTTGCTTTTTGATTTGCATTAGTTCTCTCCACTTTCTTTCGTCTTCTGTCTTTGAGGAACCCTGACCAAGCTGTTTCAGGCTCTTCATTAGAGCTCAGACACTCAGTCTGATGAAACCTTTAAAGCTTTCCTGCAATCCTAAGCACATATGGCAGAAATCAGTACTTCATAAGCAAGAAGAAAGGGCGACAGAGGGTAAATAGTACACATGATGAGTTTCAAAGCAACATCCTCAGGAAGTGATGTGCCCATCATCCCTGGGATGCTTTTCCAGCATTCTCATGGAAAGATGGGACAATAATACACCAAATTGGCTCACAGTAACACTAAAATGAAAGAGAAAATGAAATAAAACAATAGAGCAACAGTCTGTTTCCAGAAGTAAAAATCCCATTAATTTTTTTCTATTCTTTTTATACATTTAAAGACAATTATACCGTGACCTTTAGAGGTTGCTGATGGATGGTCTATGCTTCTGCTGAATCCATCAGTTTTTAGTATTTTTGTTTGATTTCTTAAATACTAAGTTTGTAATGTTGTAATTAACTTCTGAGATGGTTGGTTTGGTTCATGGCTGAGAAACCTTTAATGAATGATTGAATGAAAACCCTTTGGAAAAAAAAAATGATGGAAGAAAATACTTCCGGAAGTAAAACGGTTGAAAAAGTGGGCAGGGTACTGTTGCATTCCTGAATTACATCCTCTGTCTGCAATTGGTCGAAAAAAATAGATAGTCCTGCCTCAAACTCATGCCATTGGTTGAGCCAGTGATGCTGTGTCAGGCTGGTTGGGATGCTCAAACAAACAGAATATTGTTTTAATAGTGCCACAGAGCCATCATGTTTTTTTAACTTTTGGGAAATCAATCCATGAATGGCTTAATTATATTTGTCTCTGCATATTAACTGGGATGGGTCAAGATATTTTAACACAAATAAAATCATACATTTCACCCTTAAAACTCAAAAAAGAAACCCAAAACAATTGCTTTATCCATAAAAGTATAACCACATATTTTAGAGCTTAAAGCTGCCCAGATCATGTTCCAGGGAGGTTATATTCATTGTGCCAATAAAACAGCGGCTAATTTCTTCCTCCCCTGAATGGAGTGGTCATTTATGGGATTTCAGACAGACCCCTGCGAGTCACTAATGGAGAGGCATGTGTCATCTGATATGGGCAGGGCCTTTCATTCAGATTCCAGGAGCAACTCTCAGTCCATACCTCATCTCTCTCTCTCTCTCTCTCTCTCTCTCTTTGAGATGTAGTACATTACAGTAATTAAGTCTGCCAGCAGTTGTCTGTGCTCTTCTAGCTAAGGCCCTACCCATGATGCATCTCTCCTCCTTGTCACTGCCGAAGTTCTTATCCATCTATCTCATAATTTCTTACATTTAAGTGCAACAAATACAGTACGTAGTTTCAAAAGGGTCTACGGTAACACTTTACAATAAGGTTCCATTTATTAACATTAGTTAATGCATTAAGTATCATGAACTAACCATAAACAATATATTTTTACACCATTTATTTATCTTTGTTAATGTTGGTTCATAAAAATACAATTGTTCATTGTTAGTTCATAGTGCATTAACATATACATCTTTTGATTTTCAAAACATATTACTATATGTTAAAATTAACATTAACCCAGATTAATAAGTGCTGTAAAATGATTATGCATTGTTAGTTAATGTTAACTAATGGGACATTATTGTAAAGTGTTATCTGGTCTACAGTTTGCAAACTTCAAATTAATATACAATGCATTTAAATGTTGTTATAAACTAGATTTCCAGAAGGAAATTCAAGAGCTTGCAAGGCAGCAAAAGAAGCGTTTTAAAGATTTAGGTGTGGGTAAGCCTTTGATTCTGCATAAATGAAATTATGCATCGATTGTAAAGAAGAATATGAGAAAATAGAAGACAAAAAAATAATGTTTGAGGAATATCAGTAGAGTATTGCATAGTACGTTCTGTGAAAATATAGCAAACTCAGCTCAAAGATTAATAAGGGGAAAGGTTTCTTTATATTTAGACATGCAAACAACTGCACTTAGAGTCAAAGCCACAAAGGAGAAACCTATTTCTGTCAGCATGGGGGATATTGAGCGCATGTGAGGTGGATGCTGCTCACCGATGGATGATACAGTTATTTGCTGTACATTAGAAATTACACGCACCCCCGCAAAAAAATACACAAAAATAAGGCCTAAAATATATACCAATAGTAATGTGTATAATGATCAAGATTAGCAAAATCAAGAGAAATCATAGGATGACAAATAATAGGCTAGCTTCGTAATGAGATGATCAAATCGGCCCAAGCTCTGGTGGACAAACGGAAAGAAAACTTTATATGTTGCTCATTTGTAGGCCAAGCGCGCGTTTCCGACTGCCCCTCAATAGTCTAATTACAGTGATCTATACACTTAACTCTCTATATCCCAACACATTTAAACAGCCTACACACACACACACACACACACACACACACACACACACACACACACACACACACACACACACACACACACACATATATATATATATATATATATATATATATATATATATATATATATAATTTTTTTATTTTTTTTTTTTCATAACAAATTCAACCTTTTTCAAACGAACCCTTAAAAATATGCCATGTAGTAAACAACGCATACAAGCAAATGCCTATGTATATAAATTGCAATAACAGAAGAGCAGAGCTTGGGATCAGTTTGCAGGTGTGGCTCCGCTCACTCATCATAAGGTCCAGCTGTACACTAGCCTGCGCTGGCGTTAAATGACAAATAGTTTAAATACTTACTCCATAGTGCCAAATGCGTTTCCCTCAAATTTCGAGTTTATTGTCCTTGGTGATTTTTTTTTTTTTTTTTTTTTTTTTTTTTTTAAATCGAATGCGCAGCACCACCAGTTTCAGTCCTATGTCCTCTCCCTGTGTGTGTGTGTGCAGTGAGACCGGGAGCTGCTGCTGTTGGCGTCCCTCCCCTGATTCTGTTGTGCGGGAAAGCGCCTCTCTCTATCTCTCTCTCTCTCTCTCTCTTTCTCTTTCTCTTTTTCAGCCTTATTATGAGACAACCGCAAACCTTAGGCGTTAAATACAGTCCAGATTGGCGTCAAAAAAGCGCGAAAGATACACCACAATTCAACAGATTGACCGTATCTGTTTTTTGAGATTGCACAGTTTAGCATATGCGCGCAGAATGATGCTGTTTTTTTGTATTTAGATGAGCTATGGCCCAGTCTGATAATGAAAGGGGCGATTTGTCGCCATCTCATGTATGTACAGGATACTACAATGAATGTGCCTTAAAGTGATAGCTCACACAAAAAAAAAAGAAAAATTCTCATCATAGCAAATGTGTATGACACAAACGATGTCCATACAATGCAAGTGAAATGGTGGCCAGAACTTTGAAAGTCCAAAAAGCAAATAAAAACAGCATCATTTTTTTGGGTGAGCTATCTCTTTAAAGACTCCATGAAATCAAAATGAAATTATTATTATTTTTGTTAAATAATTCCATGCATTAGATGTAAATTTCAAACATCTTCACTATTCTTTATAACCTTTAGGCTAATTGAGTTGAAATCAATCTGAATTAATAATATTACTATTATGACATCCCTTCAATTAAAAATATGGGCATCTAAATATGCATATATTTGTAGGCCTGTACGGTATAAAAGTTTACCTTTCAGATAAATCTCTTTGACTAATTTGTTATTTGATTTGTCTGTCATTATTCAGGTTTTCAATTAAATTGTGAAAAATACACAATTAGGTAATATAGAATATTTGATTTATTTATTATTGCATACAAAAAAAATGTATGAAGAATAAATAAATAAATGTATACATACTGTAAAAATCGTATGACACCTGGGTCAAGAAGCCACCGAGGGTAAAAATATTATGAATAAAAATTAAAAAAAAGATTGTGCTGTGAGTAAAAAACTAAATTACTAATATTGGATGATGCATCATCATCCTGTACATGCTATATGAATGCATATTTAAACATGTTACAATTTAAAAGTAACTGCACATTATTTTTAAGGATGTGTTCTTACCCCTTTTCCTGTACATCTGCTAGGAACAATCATTTTGTAGACTAAAAATAATAAAGGGCTAGTTGTCACACATTTTACTCCAGAGAATATTTCTCAGAGTAGTCAGTCTCTATATACCTAAACAAATAGCCTGCTTAGACATTTTGTAATACAACATGCCCCACAATATGGGGTTAGTCACAATGGAGCCCGCCATTAAACCATGTTGTAAGGTACTGAAATATCAATCCATTGTTTAGGCCAAAAATATTGTAAATAATGTAATTGACAATATACAATTGTAAAATTGTATACATTTGGAACATTTAAAATATTTGTGACAACCTGATCCTACCTGACATTTATGTAGACCCTTGTAATAGATAAAACTTTCTATTAAAATCTAACTTGCATAATTTATGCCAGTGTTCACTTTTTTACCCAACAGGCAACAGGTATTACAAAAATATAATGAAGCTATTGAAATTTTGGTTTACAGGATAGAATTTACAAAAAATTATTTAATTTTGAACTAAATGTTTGAAATCAACATGCAAAATCACTGCTAGAGAAAACACTCTCGTGAAAGAGAGAACACACACATTCGTGTCATTTTAATTTGACTTTTAAACCATTTCTGAGATGCAGCCACTTCACCTTGTGACACATAGCCCTGTTCGCCCCCATTCTTTTCTTTATTCATTTATAAATATATACGTAATGACTGAGAAAGTAGATCATTTTTACTAATGCCAAATTAACTTTCCATTTTGGCATTGTCATTATACTGTTATGATGTTCCTAATGTGGAATATTAAACTCCATGAATTATGATGTACAAGATTTATGATTATTGTTATGATTCTATTATGACAACAAATCAAAAGAAGAAAATCTGTTCTGTTGTTCTTTCAGCAAACACTGCAATTGAGCAGTGCTGTTGTGTTAGGAATGCAGCCTGTAGATGGAGTACATGACCACTTCATGCAGTAGCTACTTAAGCTGCCTTAGAAATGTTGCCATGACCACTTCGATTTCCCAATATAACAAAAAAACAATATTACAAACATTATAATTCAGTCTTGAATGGGTGAAAAATCAATACAGATTTATCTAAATCAGGTCAGTATATATGTACTGCTGAAGAATGTCTTCCTCATTAACTCTGATTGCTGAAATATGTTCAGAGGCTGCAGTAAAGCTTTTATGATTGACTTCCACAAGATCATAGCTTCAAGCTTTCAAAAACAGAGCTAACACTGGCAAAAACAAAAAAGAATTCTATAGGATTTTTGAGACCAGTTCAATCAACACAATGTCTGACTTGGTGCTAATAATAATAGTTCACTAAATCTTTCTAGTCACTCTAATTTCAAAAGCATCCTGTGCTCCAACATCTGAGAAACATTAGTAGATCAGTGATTATCGATCATGTTTAACAACATAGGCACCTTTTCAGGCAAACGTCACATTCTTTAAAATACTACCGCCTACACAGCTCTACCCTGATGTTCTTACAGCCAGTCCTCACGCAGACTCTACAGCAGCTTCCACACAGATACGCCACACTGGCCTGCCAGTTGCCGTGGTAACTTGACATGTCTCCATTTGCTCTGATCAATGGAAATGTTGCAGTTGCAGGGGATTGGAACACTGCCAGGTCTCTCACTCTCTCTCTCTCTCTCTCTCTCTCTCTCTCTCTCTCTCTCTCTCTCTCTCTCTCTCTCTCTCTCTTCAAGACAGAGGAAGACACAAGGAAGAAATGGAGGCAGGTGAAGGGGTGGGGTGGTGGTGGATGTAAAATACCAGCTGGTTTGCCTTGACCTATCTGATCAGGGTTAAATGATTCGCCAAAGAGGCATATAATTTCATTTGGGTTCATTTTCTGTAATCACAGAAAACAAGTTGAAATGACATTCTATGCGTAATGTGGTATAAGGGATTTCCCTAAAACTACCATGGTCCTCTTCAGATTTAACTGAGTCTGAATTTCTATCTGATGGAGAGGGATGTGAAAATGACTGGTGCCTGTGTGTTTTGTATGTATTATTTTGCCCTCATATAGAACTGTCAACCCTGAATGCCAAAAAAAAGTAATATGACATGTTTACATAACAAACTGACTAATAAATGGTCAGATATAGAAGACAGTAATGAGTCTACATTAATCTACACATATAGTTGTGTAAAGGTTCAAAGGATACATAGAACAACATATACAAACACACACGCAAATGTACTTACCTATCCCCTGATAGCATGTGTACATCACCCAGACGTCTGTTTGATGTGTGTTTGCATCTGAAAGACGTATTTTTCTTATCTGGAATACGTCTGTAAGATGTTTCCTCTCGGATGTCAAGAAGACATTCAGCTGATGTCTTTGAGATGTTTATGATTTAGAATGTTTGTATAATCTGATATTTTTAAGATGTTTCGGAGATGTTACAAATTTGAAATAAAAAACAGTTGTTGACTCAACCTATGCTTTTCTTTTAAATTCTTACAAGTTTTAATTAAGTTAGAGTAACTCACTAAACTCTAAAGTTGTCATTAATAAAAAGTTTAAGTGGTCCTAATTAAACAGGAATTGAATTGACCCATTTTGGAATCATAACTCAAATATATACATTCTTTAAACTTTTGATTTGAATACTTCCAACTCAAAATTATCAAGTACAAAATTATGGCTGTATGAAATACCCATGAGCCCTTCCGCTTGAATAAATTATGTGTTTGGTCAAAACAAGGGAACTTCTGAGGAAAGGTGATTCGTGTAGTGTAGAGAGAAACTTAGAGCCTGTTAAATTTAAGTCATTCGTCCCTAATCAACTGTACTTTAGAAAAGTGTAGAATTATGTGCACAAAGAAGTACTCCAAAGTGCCAAATGGCTAACTGCGATTCCAGTCATAATTTCTCTTATACTGTACAAGACGTGCTAAAACTCAATTTAAATAATTAAATAAGAAAAACGATACTTTAATAACAGATGAGTTAAGTTTATTGTAACAGGTTAACTGTACTTAAAAAATTAAGTTTAGTTCACTTGAGACAAGTAAGTATGTTTACTTGAAAAAAGCATGCAAACCAATTGCCTTAAAAAATAAGAAAGGTCAACCAGTTCGATTTTACAGTGTTTACTGACTAGAGAGCAAAGGTACAATAATCTACTGTAGTTAACATGTCAAATCATTGAACATATCATAATTTGTTGGAACCATAGAATGATTGAACCTCTAATTCCCTATAGTTCATCACATGACTAGTTTCGCCCAGTAATGGCAAATCCAGCACTGGTTCTGTGTCACCCTCATTAGCATTTCAGAAGTGGTTTGTTCTGCAGATACTGTGATATTTATCCATTTGAGTTGGAGAGAGAGCCTTGGGAAACTGCTTTATAAAATAAAAGCTTTAACACTGTGAGCAGCTGAAGCACCTGAACATCAAAGGGCAACAGTTTTCATTAAAGCTTTGATTTAATCAGCTTGAATTTAATCAGAGTATGTAAACTAAATATCAGGAGGGGAGAAAGGAAATTCATCACCCATGCACTATCTTCTAGGCTTCTACACTAGACAAGGGATTGGAATTTAAAAAGTGTGTAGATGTGTATTTTGATGGATCTGTTTTGGGTAATTTATTTATTTTATTTTGAACTAGTGGTTTGGCACTAAAATGGATAACGAATCTAAATAGAAGGTCTACAGCTGTTCAGAAGATTGCAAAATAATTTATTAATATTTCTACATAACATAACTCCAAAAAAGTATCTGTCTCATTTGTCTTTTGAAATTATTGTCAGATAGCATATTAACTCAGGCCTTCCCCTTACAACTGAAAAGAAAACTTAATGTTCAGAATCCATTTCAGCTGTTCATCATTCCATTCAGTATAATCAAAAGAATTGAATGTCTATCTGATTGAGAGCCCAGATCCTCCCCCTGAAAACACACATGTAGTTCTCATTAAAATGATAAATTGCTTCACACTCAAGGCCCCCAGTGCTCAGCCCCAGTCACCATAGCAACAGCCAGAGCTCTGTGTGTGTGTTTCGCAGACTTCACGGTTGCAGTAGATGGTGTGGGCACTGCTCGTGTTTGGAGAATGTGTAGGCATCAGAGTTACCCTGGCAGAGGGAGCAAGTCTGCTTCTGGCCAAGTGGGTTACTTAGGACCAAGGTGGACTCTTGTGAACCATCGGCACTTTGAGAGATTGTGGGATAACCCAGATGATTTGAGTAAAGGATACTAAGGGATGTGACACACCATTACCCATAACATTTTGAAACAGGCTAAGATATAATTTCAGAGACTGGGACATATTTAGCCTGTAGCTACACCAGTAACATTTATTAATTTAGGCCTATTACGTTTTGCAGAATAAATCTGCAGTACACTGCATCTGTCATTTCTTTGAAAATATTTAAAAATCTATAGTGTTTACACCTAAATTACAGACATTTTCGAGATATAGGTTCACTTTCATTTGGACTGAAAACTAGATAGACAATTAGACTGATTAGACCTCATCAGACCCTATAGAAACCACATCAAGCCCCATTAGACCTCCTCAGACTCCCCAGAAACCACATCATGCCACCTAAAGACAACATCAAACCTCATTAGACCTCCTCAGTCCCCCTAGAAACCATAGAAGACTTCATTAGATCTAATCAGACCCTCTAGAGACCACAGTAGACCTTATATGAATTCAACAGACTCCCTAAAAACCACATCAAAACCCATTAGAATGCACATTACACCACATCAGACTAGTAGACCTATAGGACCCATATACTGTATATGAATACATATCAATACGTACTGTAGATACCACATTCAACTGGTTGAGATACATCAACTGTACTCCAGTCTTGAAACGGTCTACAAGGACACCTGTTTGAATGTAAGTAAGTGAAGGAGATGCTTGAGCGCACTGAAAAAACTGCTTTTGTGTTGCAACAGCGTTATAAATTGACTAAACTTCAAAATGTTTGCAATGATATATTTTTTGTTGAAAATTTTATTTGGCTTTGAAAACTTTTACTATTTCACTAGGGTAAACTCTATTCATTTTCATTTTAGGACATATTTATGTTATTGTAAATCATTGTTGGGGGGGGGGGGGGGGGGGGGGGGTGAAACAGGGATGAAATCATCTTGAATAAACACTGAACTCAATTATCTTAATATACAACATCTTGTTTATTGTTGTCTTTTATTTTGTCACTTTTTCAGAAACTGCATCAACAGCACGAAGCATCTATTTTGAACAATCATCCACAGAGATCCTGGAGCAGCCAACAGCACCGTGAAGAGAGAGCTGACACACACAGAATTCAGACCGCAGTGACAGCTGTACATCTACATTATATTAACTCTGTATTCTTCACTGACTACGTTTACATGGACATCAGAAAGCGGCTTATTGCAAGAAAGCGGCATATTGCAAGAAAGTACAGTGCATTTACATGCACTGTATAAGTGCCGTACCCTTTACTCTTGTATACATGCGGTTCAGTCAGTAAAGCTGCTTTGTCCGCAGCAATGTAATTTCCCTGCTACACTTCTGTAAATAACAAATATGGTATACGAAGAAAACTTCACTATTTTTATTGCCTGTTCCTTCGTTTTATTTCCAGATATTCCAGTTGTTGCAGTCTTTGTTTTCCTAACTTTCTATCGCAAATTGCGCTGTAAGAGTGGGGTTTCCCTCTTACGTAAAACTCTGGGATTCCCCCAATGTACCAGCACACATAGGTAAACGTGAGGGACCATGTCTATATTTTACATTGGTGTGTATAAATGGGTATATTTTATAGTGTATGTGCTTATGCCAATGTACTCCCAGAAATGTTGAATTCTTTCCTCTTTGTTGACTTGTTGTTGGGCTCCGTTTGTTATCTGGTCTTTTTACGCACATGTGCACTCTTCGAAAACCTATTACAACATCACTTATATGTTTACATGACCACATAAGCCACATTCTCCGAGAGAAACCTGTATTTGTTAAACTGCTTTGTCTTAATTCCTTAAACAGCTTAAGGAAGTTGGCGTTCTTGTTTACATGATGTTTCAGAACGCCGCTTACTGCAAAAACCCTAGAATAAACCGTTTTCTTAAGTGCATGTAAACGTGGTCTGACAAGGCTGAACATCCACCTTGACAACACGCACATAACATGCATCAAGTCCATCTAGAGGAGAGCTTTGGTCTGAGAAACAGCATGACAAAGTAGATGCCAATAATCAAAGATCAGTGCCAGAGAGTTTGTAGAAATTCTTTTTTGATTTACACCTGGAAAAGCCTTTTTTTCTCATTATGACACATAAAGTGTGGGACCTGTAATTAATTCTTCACATGAACCTGTTGCAGAATTGCTGTTCTGAAGTACAAGGTACAAAGTACATGGTACATGAGACAAATTATGTGAAAATCCAGTTCATTCTAAAATTCATTTAAATACCTATAACATTCCAATTCACCTCTTGACAAACAAAGAGATTAAAGTTATTTATAAGTGCTTATTCAAGGTACTCGCATATTTTCCACCAAAGTGTCTTAGAATAGATACATCTTCAGTAGATTTGAAATGACCAGAATGCTGTTTATCAGCAGTTATTATGAGATTGGACATGTAAAATGACATTACCAAGGTACCACACATTCCTCCAATATTCAGATTTGTGGTCAACAAATCTGGGCTTTTCAATGGATGATTCCTAAACTATTTAATTTGGTCCCACCAATCTTGAATGTTGGTACAGTCTTGGACATTACCCTTGCTCTCCTTCATTAAGAGCCAACAAAAATATGTAAATCATTTAGATTATGCCATGAGTGTTACAGCAGACAAGGCAATCAAATATTTTCTAATATCATTGTATCACTACAACATCCACTAAACAATCGTGCACACACACATACACGTAAAATTAGCTTGATATCTCAGCCACACACTTTAGATCTTAAAGTCAAGAATGAACAGAAAAATCATCAATACAAATAAACCTTAACCTTATTTTACAATCTGCCCAGGATTGTGAGATTATGTAAATATAGTAAAATGAAAAAACTGCCAGTTTTTATATTGTAGTGCTCTTAAGTCATTTTATGCAGGATCTCCCATGAAGCTCTATTTACTCAAATAATTTTTTAGTTGGTCCTGTCCTTCATATATTCCCAGTGGAGTCAAATAAAGCAATCAAAACCAATTAAATGTCCAGTTTAAGTGTAATGCATGGTGAAGTTCACTCCGGCATTTGTTGTTGTGCTTATAACTTCATTCCTAAGGGCATTGTCACTCTTTTACATGCCTGCCACTTTGTAGCTTTTTGTAGTAGTTGTCCTGTTCAGGGTGGTTCTGAATGCTCTCCCTGTCTAGTAGAACCAAAGGAGTCTTGCGCCGCAGACTGCGACCTCCTGTAGTTTGACCAACGGGTGGGAGTTGTGGGGGAAGTGGTGGCTCAGGGGGCTGGGAAAGTGCATGCTCGGCCTCACTGGTAGAGGAACAAGGAGAGGCACTCCTCATGTGCCGGTAACCATGGGAACCCTTACGATTGAGATTCTTGAGCTCATATGACTCTGTCATGTTTCCATCAGAAGATCCTCTCCACTCCCAGGGGTTATTGGGGTTGGAGGTCATACGTACCACAGGGTGGTGGGGGGCATGTGCATCTACGGTGACAATGCCCAAACCGCTGTCACGTTCTGAGGGTGTGCGATTGGGTGATGACTCTGTGCCTGTGATGGATGATGTACAGGAAGAGGATGATGTCTCAGAGGATTTGGCCGATCCAGACAGGAGTCCCTGTTGCTTCGACATGGCAATGACCTGCATGAGCCGAGGCTGATTTCCTCCCTTGAGGGCTGGAATATTGGCACCACTTTTCTCAGTGATGGACACCCATTTAGCCCGAGTGCTTGCACTTTTAGGGGATACAGGTGGGGGTACAGAGGGCTGTCCGGGGGGACGAGGGGGTATCACTACTCTTGCTCCAGCTGGTGGATTAGCTGGTTTGGTGGGCTGTGAAACAGATGGGTAGATTGAAGAATGCACACTGTCTTCTTCTGTTGTGGTATCATCGCCACCATCTGAGCCTTGCTCGCTGGTGTCTTCATCTGGAAAGCTTCCGCATCGCATCTCCATCGACTTTTGCTTCCATTCAGACACTAACTGCTGGGACCGCATAGGGTCCAATGGTACAGGTACAGGTACCGTCACCAGACGCCTTGTTGGTTCCTCTGGAGCTGTAGAACGGGGTAATGTGTTGCTGAAAGTAACCATGGTCTCCTTACCCATATGGCTACGTGGTGCCAGCAACTCCACATCCACACTAGCCCTTTTTAAGCTGCCCAGGGAGGCTTTCTCTCGCTTTACAGGCCGGTTCAGACCATCTAGAGATGCTGGAGATGTAATTTCCTCATTGATCTCAGACGCGTGGCCTTTATTATAGACAGAGTCATGACCTCGCTGAGCCAGAGCCCTCAACGCATCTTTCTGCAGAAGAGGGGGTTGAGGGATAGCCGTGTCCTCTAGAGATTTAAAGTTGGCAACAGCATGGAAAGCCTGGAGAGAATTGTATTTTAATTTGGTATCAACATTGAGGCTACAATGGCTTTATTACATTGTTTATATCAATGACACATGAATGTGAAATACTGACTCAACCTAATCAAGAGAACCACTGAAATGGCTTAAAGCAGCATAACAAACAACATAATGAATGGGCAAGCTTTGAGTATATTTGGTTCCATTTGTAGGCTACTCTAAAAAAAATCATATGAGATACAGTACATAAGGCCACTTTCCAGTTATGGTGTGAATGGCAAATGTGTACTGATGAGTATTCAGATGGAAATTACATAATCTGTGGTGCAATTTAACAAGGCTTTAATTAAGTGGGTGTTCTTTAACAATGAACATGGATGCTGCTGAATATATATAAAAAAAAAATAGCAAGTACACTGGCTCGCGCAACATGTTCAGCGTTTCCCGAGAGTTCACGCTGCAAGCTGTTTTGAACCACAGCAAAAATCTCAAAAAACGCCGTAGTTTTGGGGCCTGGTTAGCTCAGTCAGTAAAGACACTGACAACCACCCCTGAAGTCACGGTTCGAATCCAGGGCATGCTGATTGACACCAGCCAGGTCTTCTAAGTAACCAAATTGGCCTGGTTGCTAGGGAGGGTAGAGTCACCTCCTCATGGTCGCTATAAATTGGTTCGCTCTCGGTGGGGCCAGTTGTGTGTGGATGCCACGGAGAATAGAATGAAGCCTCCACATGCGCTGTCTCAGCGGTAACGCGCTCAACAAGCCACACGATAAGATGCATGGATTGATGGTCTCAGACGCAGAGGCAACTGAGATTCATCCTTGCTACCTGGATTGAGGTGTCACCACGCCACCACGCCACCACGAGGACTTTGGGAATTTGGCATTCCAAATTGGGGAGAAAAAGGGGAGAAAAAAAAACACCTTAGTTTTGGACAGATTCTAATAATAATTCTAATAGCTTTGAATATTGGTCCCTTAAAGCTTATGGATAAGATTGGGGTTTAAAAATTATTGTTGATATGTTGTCTGATTTTAAGGGTTAGGAAGAGATTAGGGTCTGGTTTAAGTTATATGGCCAGGGTTATGTATGATTGACAGTAATGTTGTTCAGGTTAGGGTTAGGAAAATCACGGTTACCCGATTACACCACTACAAAGGACAATGTAATGTAGCTTACTGTTCATAGTTTAAGGAACATTATTTTCTGTAAAGCTGCTTTAAGCTCTAATAACAAATAAAGTTACTAATCAAGTTGACTTCCAGAACATGTCCTATTTTGGTAACTAACCAAAATGTAGTGCAGTGCTGACAAAATTCATCACACCATAGTGCAATCTGCAAATGAACATCTGGAAGCCAGACACTCACCAGGTATGCAGCAATACCAGCCCCAATACAGAACCCAACATAAACATCAATGGGGTGACTTCGGTACTGGGTGATCTGAGTGAGTCCTGTCAAAGCAGCAGCAATGGCAAAGGCAAAAACCAGAACGGGTTTGAGCAGCTTGGTGCTATCTGAGATTGTTGAGTTGAAGTACATCTGGAAGAACAGAAAGCAGCACAGATGTTCAAATGTCTTGAACAAATTAATAACATGCTGCTTTGCAGCTTCTGACAGTCTGACAAGCACAAGGTTGGAAGCAGCATCAACTTATCTCTATGTCTGTCACTTGAAGTGGATCCTACCACATATGTAGACATGTGAAGCGCTTACCTATAATTACTTTACTAATCTAGAGAACAAGTGCAGCTGAGCATTTAAATAATTACAGCTTACATTAATACATGACCCATCTTAAGTAAGCTTGTGTGTGATATGTCTGTTCCATGCACATCTAAATTATTTTAAAATATTGTATTGGTTTTTGTTTACAATCACTATATCACAATTTCCATTTCTCTGGTAGCAATGTGATGTCGAATGTATTCAAATGTAAGTTGTGGTTGTAGCACAAAAACGTTTTCATACATTTTGATAGACAACTATATTTTCAATATCATCATATTAATAATATCTTAAAAGTAAACCTTTTTACCTATAAACAATTTTACAGAAGTATAAATGTTCACAAAATCATTGAGATTCATAAAATATTGAATTCATAGGTTGATTTTATTGTATTTCTTATTACTAAACCTAATAGTGTCTTTCAATGTATTATTTGTAATTAACTGCCATGCAGATATACTCTGCATATTTTGTCTCTCATAAGTATATATACGTAAAAAAAAGATTACGTTTAAGTTTTAAATGCTGTAAATACACTGAAATTGTATGTTTCAGTGTCTATCATATATGTACATAGGTACATATATGTGTGCGTACATACGAACATCTATGAATATATATGAGACCACCCTGCTACTAGAGCAAATTACCACAGCAACCTGTGAAGTTTCCATATAAACAACATTTTCTTTGCTGTAAACACACACAAACAGACACACACATACTACGAGGGTGCCGAAGAGACTTACTGAAATATAAACAGCAGCAAAAGAAGAGAGGGTTGCATGCTGGGAAGGAAAGGTTTTCCTGTCACAAAGGAAAGCAAACATCTCCAGTAAGTCTAGACCAGATATGCAACAGAAGTTACTGTCAAAT